>JBBGZY010000545.1:1382500-1982500 GCA_037952925.1 Lithobates clamitans
GGGTGAGAGAGAAAGGGAAGGTGAGGGAGTAAAAGAGGGTGAGAGGAGGGAGTGAGAGGGGGGCTGAGAGAGAAGAGGGAGAGAGAGATGAAGGTTGAGAGAGAGGTGGTGAAAAAAAGAGAAAAAGAGGGGAGTAAAAGATAGAGGGGGTGAGAAAGAAGGGGGGGTGGAGAGAGATGGAGGATGAGAGAGAGAAGGAGGAAGGGTGAGAGAAAGGAGGTGAGAAAGAAAGGATGAGAGAGGGGTTAAGAGAGAGAAAGAGTGAGAGAGAGGGGGGTTAGAGAGAAGGGTGAGGGAGGGGGGTTAGAGAGAGAAGGGGGTGAGGAAGAGAGGGAGGGTGTAAGAGAGGGGGATAAGAGAGAGAGGGAGGGCGAGAGAGAGAGGGGGGACCCCGAAAGCTTGTCCTGAAAAATTGTATGTTAGTGCAAATAAAAAAAGTATCACGGACAGTACTCAATTTTCTCCAGCGTAGAGAGGGATAGAACAGAGCTCTGTTCAGTGCTACTAGTGAGTTAGTGTACTACAGCCGTGGCTAAATGTTTTGAGAATGACACATATATTAATTTTCACAAAGTCTGCTGCTTCAGTTTTTATGATGGCAATTTGCATATACTCCAGAATGTTATGAAGAGTGATCAGATGAATTGCGATTAATTGGAAAGTCCCTCTTTGCCATGAAAATGAACTTAATCCCATAAAAAACATTTCCACTGAATTTGTGAAGAAGGCTTCAGGACGCCCATGAAAGTCCAGCAAGTGACAGGACCGTCTCCTACAGTTGATTCAGCTGCCCCCCTGGATCAGGGCACCACTAGTGCAGAGCTTGCTCAGGAATGGCAGCAGGCAGGTGTGAATAAATCTGCACACACATTGAGGAGAAGACTTTTGGAGGATGGCCTTGTGTCAAAAAGGGCAGCAAAGAAGCAACTTCTCTCCAGGAAAAACATCAGGGACAGACTGACATTCTGCAAAAGGTACAGGGATTGGACTGCTGAGGGCTGGGGTAAAGTCATTTTCTCTGATGAATCCCCTTTCCGATTGGGGCAACCAGAAAAATTCCGGGGAAGAAAAGGTGAGCGCTACCATCAGTCCTGTGTCATACCAACAGTAAAGCATCCTGAGACCATTCATGTGTTGGGTTGCTTCTCAGCCAATGGAGTGGGCTCACTCACAATTTTGCCTAAGAACACAGCCATGAATAAAGAATGGTACAAAAACATCCTCCAAGAGCAACTTCTCCAAACCATCCAAGAACAGTTTGGTGAGGAACAATGCCTTTTCCAGCATGATGGAGCACCTTGCCATAAGGCAAAAGTGATAACTAAGTGGCTTGGGGAACAAAACATCAACATTTTTGGTCCATGGCCAGGAAACTCCACAAACCTTAATCCCATTGAGAACTTGTGGTTAGTCCTCAAGAGGCGGGTGAACAAAAAACCCCCACAAATTTTGACAAACTCCAAGCATTGATTATGCAAGAATGAGCTGCCATCAGGCAGGATGTGGCCTAGAGGTTGATTCACAGCATGCCAGTGCGAATTGCAGAGGTCTTGAAAAAGAAGGGTCAAATCTGCAAATATTGACTCTGCATAAACTTAATGAAATTGTCAATAAAAGCCTTTAACACTTATGAAATGCTTGTAATTATACTTTAGTATACTATGGTAACATTCGACAAAAAGATCTTAAAATACTGAAGAAGCAGAATGTGAAAATTAATATTTGTGTCATTCTCAAATCTTTTGGCCTCGGCTGTATAGTGTGCTATTGTGCTTCGATTGTAATTATAGAACATCAATTTAATATGAATCTAGTGATAGTTCAGTGTGAGTGTAGTGTGACCATTCATTTTTGCTTTAGTGTCAGTTTTGTGAGTGCAGTGTGACCATTAATTTTTACTTTCGTGTCAGTTTAATTTGTCAGGGCAGGTTTCCTGCAGTATACATGTCAGACTATCACGTACCTGACTGACAAACCCGATACAGCAGGGGAAGGCCTCCCTTACGTATCTGGTTCCCGGCCCCTAGTAGTGTAAACAGAAGGCACTAGAGCACAGAATGGTATGAGAGCCTGGCGGATGACTTGTGGAGTTAAGGCTCCGAATCCTGGTGCAAGCGAACTGGAGGTGCTTGGTGGACTGGAGCACAGTCAGCTGGTGCAGAGCAGGAGCAGAGTAGGCAAATCCGGTCACAGGCAGAGTTGGCAACAGGCGGTCGGCACAGTACAGAGGAGCAGGCAGGTTCAAAGTCCAGGTCACAGGCAGGGCCCTCAGCAGGCCGCCAGCGTGGTACAGAGGAGCAGGCAGATTCAAGGTCAAAGGCAAGCCGGGGTCAGATGCAGGCAGATAGCAGAGAGGAATCCAAAGACAAGCCGGGTATCAAGGAGATCACTTAGACAGGTAACAGGAAACACAGGACTGGGAGCTGCAGATCGGACAGCACCGAGCAAAGGGCACCAGCACACTAAATAGTGCAATTGGCG
Source organism: Lithobates clamitans (assembly GCA_037952925.1). Taxonomy (NCBI): domain Eukaryota; kingdom Metazoa; phylum Chordata; class Amphibia; order Anura; family Ranidae; genus Lithobates; species Lithobates clamitans. Next base: position 1,384,982 of record JBBGZY010000545.1, read on the forward strand.
TCAAACGCCGTGCGCGCGTGCGCGCTGATGTGCACGGGGCCGGCGCGAAACGGTGCATACCAGGGTGCCTGAAAATCATTCTGTTCTGGGATCTTCTCTGACAATACATCAGTGCATTACTACACATTTAATGCAGTATATATCCGTGCGTTATTGCGATTTTAATGAAGTATATCCATGCGTTACTGCATGTTTGACGCAATATGTATCAGTGCGTTACTGCACGTTTAACACAGTATATATCATTGCTTTACTGTACATTCAATGCAGTACATCTCAGTGCGTTACTGCAGGTTTAACGCAGTACATATCCGAGCGTTACTGCACTTTCAATGCAGTGCATCTCAGTGCGTTACTGTACGTTTAATGCTTATATATCCCTGTGTTACTGCACGTTTAACGCAGTACATATCCATGTGTTACTGCACGTTTAATGCAGTATATATCAGTGCGTTACTGCATGTTTAATGCAGTATATATCAGTGAGTTACTGCACATTTAACGCAGTATATATCAGTGCGTTACTGTATGTTTAATGCTGTATATATATCAATGCTTTAGTGCATGTTTAAAGCAGTATATATCATTGCGCTACTGCACGTTTAACGCAGTATATATCAGTGCATTACTGTCCATTTAATGCTGTATATATCCATGCATTACTGCACTTTTAATATATATCAGTGCGTTACTGCACATCGACAGTATGTTTGAGTGCGTTACTGTACGTTTAACACAGTACATATCAGTGCGCAACTGCACGTTTAACGCAGTATATGTCGGTGCATTACTGTACGTTTAACGCAGTACATTTGAGTGTATTACTGCACGCTTAATGCAGTACATTTCATTACATTAGTGCACGTTTACCACAGTATATTGCAGTGCGTCAGTGCAGTTTGTATATTGTAATGTGTCAGTGGAGTGTCTGTGTAGTGAGTACTCAAGTTAAAGTGTATCCAACACCACTTTCCATTGATTAAAGTGCATCCACATAGACATTTCCACATCTTTATTACATTGTGTTAATAAGCGCCCCCCCATCATGTCTGGGAGGCCAACAATGAGAGACAGAAGTTCCCATGGTATTGTGAGGGGGCCAGCAACATATGTGTCTAAAAGCAAATGTGGATGTGGTCCGTCCTTAGGCAGGGCATAATTTCCTCTGTTTAGTGATATTGCCCATGCCACCCACCACAGCATGCAGAGGAGATGGTGGACTGGCTTACTAAACCATCATCACCATCATCATCCTCCTCATCCTCCTCATCCTCCATCAACCAAGCAGAGACTAATGTACAATTTACTGCAGCTGCCTCCTTGTCCACAGCTACTCCTGCCATAGCATGAGCTATTTGAACACAGCGTCAGCCACTTGCTCCTTGAAGATGCACAGCCACTACTTGATTCAGATCTTGGTTCTGAGGTTGAGGAAGGTAGGAACATGAGCCTATTGAGAGGGGAGAACACTGATAAACAACAATTTGGCAGTCATGCTCCCCTAGTCGCAGCGTATTGCCAAGTTGTCTCCAGTGATAATGAGGATGGAGGGGATGATGATGATGAGGTCACTGATGCAACTTGGGTGCTGAATAGAGCAGAGGAGGAAAGTGAGGGTGAGGCACAGCCCCAAAGAGGCAGCCATCATGGAACAGTTGAGAGCAGCCACCCTATTCCATCAGATTTTGGAGCTGTTATCTCCCAGCCCACTTCCCACAGTCAGCTGTTTGGGCTTTTTTAGCACATGTGCAGCCCATTGCACTGTTGCAAATTGCAAACTTTACCTCAAGCACATCAAGTGCGGCAAAAACACCAGCCATTTAGGTATCACATGCTTGACGAGGCCTTTAACTTCCCACCACTTAGCATGTTGGCAAGAGCACCTGAAAGCCACACAAAAGGGACGCAATTCTGCTCCTCCTCCCCTTTCCGGTCTACCCCCGCTATACCTCATGACCTCTCAACAGCCTCCACTGACAGGGATGATGGTATAGCCCAGGGTGTCCCAGGTCCTTGCAGCACATCTGCCAGTAGCACACCACCAGCTGTAAACTACAGCAGGCAATTTTCTCTGCCCCATCTGCTGCAGCGAAAAAAAAATACAGTCACTGCGGCCCACATGCTCAGTGTCTAAATTCAAGCTTATCAAAGCTGCTGGCTTTACAACGCCTGCCTTTATGTCTGGTGGATTATGCCCCCTTCCGTGAATTTGCAAAATGTGCTGTACCACAATGGCAGGTTCCCAGTCACTATTTCATTCACATACGGCTATTCCAGCTCTCTATCATCACGTGGAACGCAATGTTGTGGCATCGTTGGGCAAGGCAGTCAGCCGAAAGGACCATGTTACTGCTTACATATGATCCAGCAAGCATGGTCAGGGACGATATATTTTGTTCACAGCACACTGGGTAACTCTGTTTGCAACTCAGAATGATGCAGGACAGGGCTCAGTGCTGCAGCTTGTTGTGCCACCAACTCTCTATACAGCTAGTGGTGATGATGTAGGATTTGTCAGCTCCACCCCCTCTTCCTCCATGCCCTTCATGCCCTCCTCTGCTGAATTGTCCCATGAACTACAAGTACCCCCTAAGTAGTCAAGGGGCTATACAATGAGTCAGGCTGAAAGGTGCCATGAAGTGCTTCAGCTGGTCTGTCTAGGGCACAGGAGCTACACCGGAGCAGAGATTCTGGCAGCGCAGCAATTTTTAAATAGGTACCCAGGGTTTGAAGATCTGCTGAAGCAGGTCAGAAGAGTATGTAGCCATTTCAGGTGGTCATACACAGCCAGTGCTTGGTTGGCTGAAATTCAACAGGAATTCCACTTGTCCGTAAACCGCTTGATTTGACATGACAACCATGTGGAACTCAACTTTGGCAATGCTGCAGCAGCTGCAAATGCAGCAGAGGACCGTCAATGAGCACCTGTGTGAGTATGGCACAATGTCAGGCTCAGGCCAGCTCGGCTTTTTTTCCTCATTCCAATGACTGCTGATTAAGGATGCATGCAGTGTACTGTCACAAGGATGGTGAGCCGTGACAATGCATGCAGTGACACAATCCCTGTTGTGTTCCTGCTGGAAAAGGGTCTGCGTGGCCTTATGGACAGGGCACTTGAGGGTTTGCAGCAGGAGGAAGAGGAGGACTTCCTTTCCTCTCAAAGCCCACTTTATGCAGACACCATTCTTTCTATGCCACAAAACACACAAGAGGAGAGGGAGGAGGATTCACACAAGAGCACTGGAGGCATTGAAGCAGAGCAAGACATACGTCAAACCTTAACAGATGGTTTTCCATTCCCAGAATCCTTGGGAGTAGTACGTGGCTGGGAGAAGGCAGTTCCAGATACTGTAATCCTCAGTGACCTTGAAGTTTGCGGAGGCATGAAAAGCAAGTGACCTTTCTTCTCATGCCTCCGCAAACTTGCGGGCTCATTAATTCTTCGAAACCTGTCAAAGGACCCGAGAATATGTGGCATCAAGGAGAAGGATTACTATTGGTTGGCAACCCTCCTTGACCACCGTTACAAGGAGAAAGTCTCGGAACTGATCCTGTCCCCACAAAGAGAGCAGAAGCTTAAATCTCTTGGAGACACCTTAAAGAGGAGTTTATGTAATGCCTTTCCGACTCCGGTAGGTTAGAGTCTGGTGGAAAACATCATTTTGAGGCTTCTGTTGGTCAAGAGATTAGCGGTGGAAAAGGGGGCTGCCTCAGTGATGCCTTTCAAAAATTTTTTAGTCCTCAGCGCTCAGGGCTGTCAGCTTCCACATCCCATCGGCAGCGCCCTCATCATATGGTGGGAGACTATCTAGGGGCAAAAACAGATATGGAGAGCTTTCCAGTTGATGATCCACTTGGTTACTGGGTCATGAGAATAGACCACTGGCCAGAACTTGCCCATTATGCAATAGAGCTGCTGGGCTGCCCTGCATCCAGCGTGCTTTCCAAGCGGGCATTTAGTGCTGCTGGAAGTTTTGTGACAGATAAGAGAGCATGTGTGTCCACAGACTCAGTGGACAGGCTGACATTTATCAAAATGAATCAGTCCTGGATTAGCAGCAGCTATCAAGCCCCTGATGTCGATGTCTCTGATTAAGTGCTTTCTGGATCTCTAATCTCTGAAACACTGTCTAGGCTGCCTAGCTTTGTGGGTGTTGATTTCACCTGGAAGACATTTTTTGGTGTAGGTTTCATGGGCACAATTGACACTCAAGGACCGATTTTTCTACACCTGTTTGACAGGTGCATATCATTGCAATTTTTGACAGCAAGGTCAATTCTTGCTTTCATCAAGAGTACCTCGAAAGGGTTACAGTGTAAAAGCACCATCGACATCCAAAGACCAATTTATCTGCACCTCTTTGACAGGTGCATATCATTGCAATTTTTGACAGCAAAGCCGTTACTTGCTTTCATCAAGAGTACCTCTATAGGGTTATGGTGTGAAGGCAACACCAACACCCAAAGCCCAATTTTTTCATACCTGTTACTTCTATCCAAAGTCTATGAAAGAGACACTAGAATTTATCCAAAAAATCTCTAATCTTCTGCCGAGTGCAGTAAATTGTCGCCTCATCATACAGACTGGCCCCCCAAGCCATTGTTTATACAATAAAGAAAGCTTCAATGGAAAATCTAATTTTTTGGCTTTATAAATGTTAATATTGCTGCAGCAGGCTCTATACACAGTACAGATGTGCCACATTACAGGCAGACTAATCATTTGAAAATGATGTTTTTTACAAACTTATTTTTCATTGATATATGTCCCCCAGGGCAGGACCTCCCCCATAACCATTGTATGCCAAATTACTTGCATATAAGCCTTTAAAATAGTCACTTTTGATTTTTCCAGTTCGGGTCCTATAGACTTTGACCGGGTTCCTTATTCGGTTCTGAACTTTTGCGATGTTCGAAAGTTCTGCCGCGAACCATCTCTAATGGACCACTCTTGGTCTCTGTAACAGGTTTATTCACAAAAACCTTATCCTTGTGGATAGACCTCCTGAAGCTCCAATTATTTTTGATGGTTGGAATTTTTTGCCAAAGATCGGGGTAGGTCTGATTTCGGTATGGTCTGCGCACATGTATGAAGTCCTACACTTCTTCATCCAGGTGACCTGTTTAGTCTCTACTTCTTCCATGACCTCCTTTGGCATATAAGGGAAGTCATATCTATATTCCAAGGCTACCCACTTCTGCACAATCTGTTAAAGGCGTTAAAACTTTGGCAACTCACTTGGGTCCCCTTTGCCTAGAAGAATGAAAGGGCTTTCAGTTCTTTTGATGAGGTGGCTATAGGCCTCATCTTGTGCTCAGATACAAGAAAAGGTATGAGATGGGGATAGATCAGGTCAAATCTTTGCATGTTCTTTACTATGATGAAGTCACTCAGCACACTCTCTTAGCTGGGCAATGTGCTCTTTCTCTGCAAAGTCTGGATCAGAGGCCTGAGACCCCTTGCCAGCAGCCTTCCCTAGTCCCACTCTGTCTCTGCAACTGATCCCCAGTCCCCAATGTGCTGTTCAATGGACCCAAATTAATTTTCAAATTTGGGCAACCCAGGATCAAAACCCCTGGGCCCTCCTCAAATGATGAACTAGTAGAGTCCAGCTGCTGGGAACTGCTGATCTCAGGCATCTTTGTCACAGCCATTTGGCTCTTTGCCCGCACAGCTGCACTGGTTACAGGCTTCTCTGCTACCGTCAGCTCTCCTCCTGTATGAATCACTGTATAATAACTTCCACCCTGACTCTTTCAGATGATAACCCTCTAACAGTAGAAATTAGTGTTTTATTCCTCCAGCAAACAGTTGTTTGAGTGTATACCACTGGCCCTGGCCCCAGTGGTTGCTCTACTACTTCACTGCTACCAGAGAGGGCTTTGTAGATGGTATTCAGCATAACTGTGCTGTAGCCCAATTCCCAATCTACCAACGTTCAGGATACAGGGCTGGTAATTGATGGATAGTAGTTTTATCAGCATCTCCCCACAGTGACCACACTGACCCCAGAGTCGCAGCTTGATCGTGACCCACTAGCCCCTGCCACATGCCAGTGCCATGGGCTCCTCATCACGCTTGTGGCATAACACCAAGCACCTCCAGGGCATTATACTCTGTTGTCAGTTAGTATCCTTCTGTGCAGCTCCACCGGCATATCTGAAAAACTGCCACTTTTACTGGTGGCTCTGGTAATTGCCTGCCCTCTCCATGCTTACATGAGCCATCTTGGTGCTCTCTCCCAGTGGCTTCTCTTCTGCACCAGGAAGTGGCACATCCACTCCACCCACCACTCCAGATTGGCCAAACCCGGCTGGTGACTCCACCTGCTTGTCTTGATAGATTGGCATACTGGTGGTTGCTTCACCTGTTGGACAGGCTCTCTTTCCCATGCTGCACATTAACTCCTTCCTCGCCATTACTTAGATTTACTCTGGCATTAACAGTCTCCACTGTAAAGCAGGAAGCATTTGCAGTATGACACTTGTGGCAACTTTGCTTCCCACTTGTGGCAACTTCGCAACTTCGCTTTTCCCCAAGCATACATGACCGCCACTGACCAAAATTGCTTCTGCTCTGGCAGCTTTTCCCACTGTAGAGCAGACATTCTCTCTGGTAGCCACACACACTGGTGGTGACCCTGCCTGCACCTTGCTGTAAAGGCTAGATATAGTTGCACCTTTCTGTAAAGGCTAGTTATAGATTGGGGTGGTTTCCATTTTTTGTACCAGGCACACCTCACTGATGCTTTCACACCAGCGCCCTGAGTTAACTCAAATGTAGCACTACCCTCGAAGGAGTCGCTGGAAATTGGCCGGATTCCTTTTTCCCAGTACTCTACAATTACAGTCACTCTTTTGCTCAATGATAAGTGTAGGGGAGTTCTTTTTGGTGTTTTTTTTGTTGGGGGTAACATGGATAGGGTTGGGGAATTGATATTCCAAAAATAAATATGTAAAAAATTAGGACAGTAGACATCCTTCTGTAGAACTGATGCAAAAATCCTTTGCCAAAGCAAACTGTGAACTTGGCTTTGTAGTAGAGGTATTTTAAAGCACAAAAACGTTCTTTGAGCATTTAGAGCAGATGCCCTTCACCAAGAACTAGATAGACTGAGCTCTTCAGGACACCAGCCGATGCCCCCTTTACACAAGCACATATGGACTCTCTAGCACCAGAGGGGTGGCAGCGGTCCAAAAGTCCTCTAACAGCAATCTGTACTCACAAATGTCCTAGGAAAGTCAGTTGCCTCCTTCCAAATCCATGCGACACCTTTCTTCTGTGATACCCGACTAGATCTTCAGATGACAGCCCCTTGGAGGACAAGCTTCGGCAGGTCCCTAAGGATCAGCGTCCACCTGGCTTCAACCTAGGTAGACCAGAGTACCTTGCCCCTGTCAGGAGCCTTTCGCTCCGGGGAGTTCAGGGATTGAAGCCTTTCTTCTTCGGAGGTTGGTCCTATTCTGGACAGAATTTGTTTTTATTTCTGCTGTAATTTCACATTTTTTTGTTCAAAGAAGATTGACTAAACACCTCACCGCAGAGCTCTGGTATAAAAAATCATTAACTTCTACCACGTGATTGTCACTTTTTTGCTCTTATGGCTCCCATTGCTGGAAAGAATGACTGTTATAGCTTAGTGAATTGAGCCTATTGTGCCACAGGGCCAGAGAAATAACCATTAATTCTGTAGCACAGCATTTGTTTCGTTTTTTTTCTGCTTGTAATCCACCAACAAGTCTGACAGCATGATGGAGGATTACACTGTAACTAATTAAAAAAAGGGCAATTGTTCAGCATCACCCTCAGTCTACCAAGGCATTGAAAACAACAGCAGGTTGGGGAACTGTAAGCCTTACATGGAAGGGTGTGAAGTAGGGGTAACCTGCAATTAAAGCATATCTAAACCCAAGAAGAAATATGTAATAAATTACAATTTACATGTTCTTAAATGTAGTAACTGCATTAGTTTTTTTTTTCCAGGTTTTTTTCTCTCTTTTCTCCTACTGATTTTGCCAGAATCACACTTGCTGTCCTAAGGAGACAATGAATATTTACCATACTATATTCATGAAGGCGCAGTTTTATCGGCCTAGGACAGGACAACAGAACACCCCACCCACATTTTTGTTCTCCCTAACATGGGGGGGGGGGGGTGTTCTGTATTCAACAGAAAACAACTTGAAATAATGCTAACTAATAACATTACAGCACAGCCATAGAGGACAGGAAGGCAGCATCAACATGTATTTTAGTGCAATTGTTGAAGAGATATAACAAAACATTAATGGTAAAGATACTATACAAAAAGGGATCAAATAAGTGAAGTTTGTTGTCAGGACTACCTTTAATTAATTTTCATAAGTGAAGTTTGTTGTCAGGACTACCTTTAATTAATTTTCAAACACAATCACACATTATAATAAAAAACATTACCTTCGCTTTAAGTAACCATTCTTAGCGGTATTGTGATAGGTGGTCAGCAAATGGCAGGACTATTCTTAGCATAAATTAGTATTGGGATTCTGAATAAACGTTTTAGTTTTTGGGTGCCATGGTTATTATGCCTAGTTTTTCATTTACGTGCATACATTATGATGTTTTTTTTTATAGTCCTTGTGGGAAACCAAATATAGCAGTTGAGATGGGTGAGAAAGCCATTGGGCAGCACATGGAAGGACCATTCTTAGCATGTGTTGGTATTTTGGTCATGGACAAACTCTTTCATTTTTGGCTCTATGGTTATCATAGTTTAATGTAGTGCTACCCCTGTTGGGGCCACTGATAATAGCTTGTTCTTCTGTAGTAGTACAAAGGTTACCCACTACCACAAGCACCAGTCCATACACTCTGGCTTCAATAACTTAGCCTAGGGGATGTCTTTTTGAAATGTATTGCTTGCAGAACTGCAAACAGGAGAGGGGTTAGGACATGAGACACTCTAAAATGCTGCACAGAGGACACCCTTTTCTATGCTTAAACGCCAGGATTCTTCTGAGGACAGGGAAACAGCCTGTATTCAGAGACCATATGAGGGCTGTCTCAGTACAAATCTACCTCCTGCACTTACAGTCAATACTCACAAATTCCCAGGACAGCTGCACACTTTCCAGCTTCCCATAGGTGTGCACAGCCTATTGCATTAGGGTGTGCACCCCAAAGCTCAAACACACACTACTCACTACTACTCACATAACTCACCATATTCATTCAGAAAGGGAAGGGGCTGATAAATACATATTTACCGGCCCCTTCCCTCACTCATCCTAAAACATCTCCGCAGCAACAGCCGACAGGAGAGTAGAGGAGGGAAGCCAGAAGTGCTGCAGAGGGAAGGAGTGGGGAGCCAGGGCAGTAGGGGGAATCTGTGTTGCACAGGGTGATTAGGATGTGCCTGTGCACACCCGGCACACCCTGTGCACACGCCTATGCAGCTTCCTCTGGACATGGTCCAGTGGGGGAAGGCAATCCTTCTTACAGTCACCAGCTCTCTGCTCACTGAAGACTGAGAACTGAGTGATCAGCTGTCTTTGATCCTTCAGTTATCAGTCTTAGAAGCGGGACAGATGCATTCACCTAGGTACGTATAACTGTTTGTTTTTTTAAAAACTCATACCTCTCTTTTTGTCTCTATTTGTCAATTTAATATTGCTGCCTTAATCCATGCAGGGAATACTCTGTCTTGGTGGCCATTGTCACAGAGACAGAAAGTGAAAAGAAATTTAAAAAATTGAAATTGAGCAAGAGGTAAAGGAAAATCCTCCAATGGGAATTTGTTGGGAATTGTGCTGAGTTTGGAAAGATTTCCTTTTGTGTCTCTGGGACAGGAAGTAAAGGGAACTCTCCACAGCAGGACACAGGGAGCACCACTGATAGAGGTTTTAATCTTTCCCTATTAAAACTAAAAAAAATGGCTTTATGGTTTTTTTTATCCTGTCTGGAGTTTTCCTTTAACTTTTTTTTAAAGTTCTTGAGTAATGATTACATCAAATAACCGGATGATATCTGCAATAGGCATGATGGCTTGCCTAGAGTAAAGTCTGCTGGCTATACATCATATTTTGTAGAGGAAAGAAGCTCATTTTTATATCTACTGTAAAAGGGTAATGCTTAGGTCTGCATAGCGACTAATGGATTCATTGCATAGTTCTGTTTCCAGTTCTTTGCACCAGTGGACTGTGAAAATGGAGATTAATATTCCTACTACTAAATTTATGGTCAAAGGATACAAGAGCAGCTATTTCTAGGAGGAAATGGGCCCAACAGGGGAGAAATGGTTTTAACTTCTTAATTAGTCACTCTATAATATAGACTTTTCCTACTTACAAATCTACTTATTGACCTGTAAGAATGTTTAATTAAATAACTCTTCTAACACAGGGAAACAAATCTTTCCATTATACCCATTGGCCCAAAATTCAATGGCATCAGAACCACAGAGGAAGAAAACAGAAGGCACGTCTAAGTGCAGCATTTCACAATTTTATCAAAGATAAACAGTTAAAACATGATTCCTGTTAAACCGAGCATGTCAGCATAGTGTTTCTTGCACAGTCTGGCACCTCTAGGGGGAGAAAAGCCGGCCAGCACCTGTAACCACCATTGGAAAGCGAGGAGGCAAGATGGTCACCCGGCTACTGGAACCATGCTGGAAAACACGGGACAGGAAGTGACGTCAGGTGGTGGGTGGTAGCTCATTTCAGAGCATGCATGGATCACTTCTTCATCAGACTTCATACAAAATCCTTTGTTGGTAATGACAGCTTCAAGATGCCTCCCATATCGAGAAACTAATTGCTCGCATTAATCGGGTCTGATTTTGGCCCATAGAAGAGGCAGACGGAACCTTCAAGATTTGAAGACTGTTTGTGTGGAAGAATGGGCCAAAATCACACCTGAGCAATCCATGCGACTAGTTTCTCCGAACAGGAGGTGTCTTGAAGCTGTCATACCAACAAAGGATTTTGTACCAAGTATTCAATAAATTTCAGTTAGAATATTCAATACTTTTTCCCTTTGTTTCTGAACTTATTTGTTTTGGTTGCTACCGAAATGTGGTGAAAAGTTCATGTCAATAGCACCTGTAGAAATGTATTTACCTAGAAAAATGGTGATGTGCTTAATACCTATATATATATATATATATATATATATATATATATATATATATATATATACATACAGTATCCCACAAAAGTGAGTACACCCCTCACTTTTTTGTAAATATTTTATTATATGTTTTCATGTGACAACACTGAACAAATGACACATTGCTACAATGTAAGTGTACAGCTTGTATAACAGTGTATATTTGCTGTCCCCTCAAAATAACTCAACACACAGCCATTAATGTCTAAACCGCTGGCAACAAAAGTGAGCACACCCCTAAGTGAAAATGTCCCATTGCGCCCAAAGTGTCAATACTTTGTGTGGCCACCATTATTTCTCCAGCACTGCCTTAACCCTCTTGGGCATGGAGTTCACCATAGCTTCACAGGTGGCCACTGGAGTCCTCTTCCACTCCTCCATGATGACATCACAGAGCTGGTGGATGTTAGAGACCTTGAGCGCCTCCACCTTCTGTTTGAGGATGCCCCACAGATCCTCAATAGGGTTTAGGTCTGGAGGCATGCTTGACCAGTCCATCACCTTTACCCTCAGCTTCTTTAGCAAGGCAGTGGTCATCTTGGAGATGTGTTTGTGTCGTTATCATGTTGGAATCCTGCCCTGCGACTCAGTCTCCGAAGGGAGGGGATCATGCTCTGCTTCAGTATGTCACAGTACATGTTGTAATTCATGGTTCCCTCAATGAACTGCAGCTCCCCAGTGCCAGCAGCACTCATGCAGTCCTGGACCATGACACTCCCACCACCATGCTTGCACAGAAACACTTGTCTTTGTCTTACTTATACAGCGGCAAGGTGGCACTGCTGTGCCGGATCACATACCTATTACGTGATCCAACTTTTTGGGTCTGGGATGTGCATGGGCACCGCAGGCGACCCGCTTCCCGTGATTATACACAGTGGGAGCTGATCTGCAGGTACCATGCACTCAATGTCCGCTGGCACCCACCGATCATCCAGCACAGAGACAGAATGGCGATCTGCCTATGTAAACAAGGCAGATTGCAGCTCTTTCAGCAGGCAAGGCATGGATCCTGTGTTCCTGCAAAACAAGGATATGGGTAAATGTAGTAAAAGCACCTCCCACAGTACACAAACACACTAGCTAGGCACACAGTTAACCCTTTGATCGCCCCTGATGTTTAACCCCTTCACAGACAGTGTCAGTACAGTGACAGTGCATATTTTTAGCACTGATCACTGTATTAATGTCACCGACCTCCAAAAAGTGTTAAAAGTGTCAGTTAGTGTCCGACTGTCCATCGCAATATCTCAGTCCCACTATAAGTCACTGATTGCCGTCATTACTAGTGAAAAAAGATTTAAAAAATATCCCATAGTTTGTAGAAGCTGTAACTTTTGCACAAACCAATCAACATTCACTTATTGGGATTTTTTTACCAAAAATATGTAGCAGAATACATATTGGCCTAAACTGAAGAAGAAATTAGATTTTTAATTTTTTTTTATTGGATATATTTTTAGCAAAAAGTAAAAAATATTGTTTTTTTTTCAAAATTGTCGGTCTTTCTTTGTTTATAGCGAAAAAAATAAAAAAAAAAACACAGAGGTGATCAAATACCACCAAAAGAAAGCTCTATTTGTGGGGAAAAAAAGGACATAAATTGTATTTGGGTACAGCGGCACACAACTGCGCAATTGTCAGTTAAAGTAACGCAGTGCCATATTGCAAAAAATGGCCTGGTCATGAAGGGGGATAAATCTTCCAGAGGTCACGTGGTTAGGGAAGTAAGATACACTGGACTGGTGGGGTGGGCGCAGGCTCAGCACGTCCCTCCTAATGCAACATACAAGTTACGGTGTGTAGTAACAAGGAGCAAGTCACTTTTCAGAACTTTTATAACTGCACATAGTTAAAGCTCATCTCTATGTCGGCGAACTGACTTAAACAGTTTTTTTAGTCTAATTTAAAAAGCACTGCCAGCCTCTCTATTAGAGGCTGGCATACCACACTATGTAAGTCATTTCTAAATAAGAGCATTGTAAATACCTATTAAGAGCTATCTTCAGGCCGGTCATGTGACTCGCGGACGCTTTACAGCTCCAGTACATAGCTTCTGCAGGAGGGGCTGAGATCTCCCTTTGACATCAGCTGGGGAGATCACGTGGCCTCCCGCAGAAGCCCTGTCTCGGAGCTGTAAAGCGGCCGCGAGTCACGTGACCGGCCTGAAGATAGCATAGGTATTGATAGGTATTTACAACACTCGTTTTTAGAAACGACTTACATAGTATGGTATGTCAGCCTCTAACAGAGGGGCTAGTAGTGACCATTGTAGGTTTTTTCATTTTAATAATAGCGGCGTGGGGGGGGGGGTGTTGCAGGGGTGAAAACAGAGACAGAGAGATGGCAGGCAAGGAGGAGGAGGTGAGGGGGAGACATTATGGCACATGGGGCACATGGCACATCAGGGCACATGATGGGGCACATCAGAGCACATTATGGGGCACATCAGGGCATATAGCACATCAGGGCACGGGGCACATTAGGCCACATGGCACATTAGGGCACAGGGCACATCAGGGCACAGGGCACATCAGGGCACAGGGCACATTAGGGCACAGGGCACATCAGGGCACAGGGCACATTAGGGCACAGGGCACATTAGGGCACAGGGCTCATCAGGGCTTGGGGCACATCAGGGCACATTATAGCAAATCAGGGCACATTATTATTATTATTATACAGGATTTATATAGCGCCAACAGTTTACACAGCGCTTTACAATATAAAAGGGAGACAATACAGTTATAATACAATAAGCTACAGGAGGATTAAGAGGGCCCTGCTCAGAAGAGCTTACAATCTAATAGGGTGGGGCAGGTGTTACAAAAGGTTGTAACTGTGGGGAATGAGCTGATGGAAGTGGTAAAACATTAGTTAGAGTCATTATAGGCTTTCCTGAAGAGATGAGTTTTCAGGGATCGCCTGAAGGTAGCAAGAGTAGGGGATCGCCGGACAGGTGGAGGTAGTGAGTTCCAGAGGATGGGAGAGGCTCTGGAGAAATCCTGGAGACGAACATAAGAGGAGGAGACGAGAGAGCTTGAAAGTAGGAGGTCTTGAAAAGAGCAGAGAGGACGATTTGGGTGATATTTCGAGACAAGATTGGTGATGTAGCTTGGGGCAGAGTTGTGAATGGCTTTGTATGTTGTGGTTAGTAATTTGAATTTAATTTGCTGGGTGATTAGGAGCCAGTGTAGGGATTGGAGGAGAGGGTTGGCAGACACTGAGCGGTTGGTAAGGTGGATAAGTCTGGCAGCAGCATTCATGATAGACTGAAGAGGGCATAGCCTATGGAGAGGCAGGCCAATGAGAAGAGAGTTGCAATAGTCAAGGCGAGAGATAACAAGGGAGTGAATGAGGAGCTTGGTAGTTTCATTTTATAAAAAGGGGCGGATTTTAGAGATGTTACGGAGGTGAATTTTACAAACTTTTGACAACGATTGGATTTGAGGCTGAAATGACAAGTCAGAGTCTAGGCTTACACCGAGTACCCTGGTGTGAGGGGAGGGACTGATGGTTGCATTGTTGATTTTGATGGAAAAGTCATGGAGGGGGGCACGGGCGGGGGGGAATATTAATAGCTCAGTTTTAGAGAGATTTCGTTTAAGGAAGTGGTGCGACATCCATGTTGATATGTCAGTTAGTAAGTTAGTTATGCGAGAGGAGACTGAAGCAGTGAGGTGAGGAGTAGACAGATAGATTTGGGTGTCATCAGCGTATAAGTGGTATTGGAAGCCGTGGGTGGTTATCAAGTGACCAAGGGAGGAGGTGTAGATAGAGAAGAGAAGGGGTCCAAGAACAGAGCCTTGGGGGACCCCCACAGAAAGGGGCAATGGAGAGGAGGAGACAGAGTTGTAGGTGACACTGAAGGAGCGCTGTGATAAATAGGCAGAGAACCAGGATAGAGCAGAATCTCGGAGGCAAAGGGAATGTAGTTTATGAAAAGGAGCGGGTGGTCAACAGTATCAAAGGCTGCAGAGAGGTCAAGTAGTAGGAGTATGGAGGTTTTAGCAGTTAGTAAATCGTTAGTGAGTTTTAGTAAGGCAGTTTCTGTGGAGTGCTGTGAGCGACTGATAGGGCACATCAGGGCACATTATGGGGCACATCAGGGCACATAGCACATCAGGCCACATGGCACATCAGGGCACGGGGTACATCAGGGCTCGGGGCACATCAGGGCACATTATGGCACATCAGGGCACATGATGGGGCACATCAGGGCACATAGCACATCAGGGCACATTATGGCACATCAGGGCACATGATGGGGCACATTATGGCACATCAGGGCACATGATGGGGCACATTATGGGTCACATCATCAGGGCACATTATGGGGCACATCGGGGGCACATCATTGGGACACATGGCACATTATGGAATCTTACTAGCCAGCATGCAGAGTAGCGCAGGAAACTTCTGTACTAGTAAGTTCTCTCTCTCTCGTGTCATCACCCTGTTCCCCGGCGGCCCCTCCTCTCTTCTCGTCTATCCCAATTGGCTTGTAAGATCATCTGGGATAGACGAGAAGAGAGGAGGGGCTGCCTGGGAACAGCGTGATGACACGAGTGTCAGAGAGGTTACCTGATTGGGCGCCGGTGCGCGCCGGGGCGCGTTGGTGCTCGTGTCTCCGTGCGTGCTGGGGCGCGTGTCCCAGGGGGCGCTGGCGTGCCCAGTCTGACCAGCCGTGGCGTGCGGGGTGGCGTCCGGGCGGATGTGCGTACGCGCGTTCGCGCTAGCGCGCGTCCGCGCTGAAGTGCGTTCGCGCTAGTGCATGTTTGCCTATGGGCGTTACCGCAGGCGTACCCGGTGGCGTTGGTGTGCACGCTGGCGTCGGGGGCGCGCTCGGGCGTGTGCGGGGGCGCGCGGCGCTTTGGCGAATCGGCGTACGCACGTGCGCGGCGTTTTGGCGCCAATCAGCCTATTTAGGCCTGCCTCTGCCCCTGTTCGGTGCTGCCTGATCAACAGCTCTGTGTCTTGTTCCTGTGATCCTCCCTGTGCTCCTGTGTTCCCGAAGTTTGACCTGTTGTGACCCGGCTTGCCTTTGGACCTCCCTTGATTGCTGCCTGAACCCGACCCCGGCTTGTTTGACCTTGTTACTGCCTGCTCCTCTTGTACCGTTGCTGCCAGCCTGCTGCCGACCTCTGCCTGTGTGTGACCACGCTGTCTAACTCCTGCTCAGCATCAGTTCCAGCCTACCTGAAGCTTTACCAGTTGCCAGTCCTAACCATCCTGCTCCAGGACTCCACATCAGGCCCTCATACCACTCCGCATTCGTGGGCTTCCTGTTTACTCTACCAGGGGCCCCGAATCGGATACGTAAGGGAGCCTACCCTCTGCCCAAGCGGACTCACCTGTCTGGTAAGTGTGGGACCTGACAGTATCAGGCAGCCATGACTGAGTCCGGGCAGGGGGCCTCCCCCATGGATGAACTGTGCAGGCACCTAGCGGGCCTCACTCAAGCCGTTAAAAATCTGCAAGAAGGCTACACCAGATTGGAAGGGCAGGTCCAGGCCCTCTCAGCCTCTCCTTCAGGAGCAGCGTCCAATGCGACTTCAGCACCCTCTGTAGTGATGCTACCACCAGAGCCCAGAGTACCTCCACCCGAGAAGTTTTCAGGAGATCGCAGCAAGTTCCAAGCGTTCCGCAACGCTTGCGAACTGTATTTTGCCCTGCAACCCCGTACATTCTCCCTGGAAGCTACTAAAGTGGGGTTCATCATATCCTTGCTGACTGGCGAACCTCAAACCTGGGCCCACAATCTGCTGAAACAAAAGGCTCAATCCCTTGATTCCGTGAGTGACTTCTTCCTAGCCATGTCCCAACTATATGAGGACCCTCAGTTAACGGCAACGGCTGAAGCCACTTTGCATTCCCTCCAACAAGGTCGCAGAGCGGCTGAAGATTACGCCGTGGAGTTTAGGCGTTGGAGTGCCGACACGGAGTGGAATGACGCTGCCTTGCGTCACCAATATCGGCTGGGATTATCTGACCCTCTAAAGGACGAGCTGGCACGAGTGGGGGTTCCCCAGACACTAGAGGAACTCATCAATTTATCTATCCAAATTGACCGTCGCCTCAGGGAAAGACGCTCTGAAAGATCAGTTGGTCATCCACGTCTTGCCTGGATGTTGCCCAGGGTCCCTAGTGCCCCGCACCAAGCTCCATTGGTCTCATCCGCTTCTGCCCAGGAAGGCTCGGAGCCTATGCAGTTGGGACTGCTCCGTCCCTCTCTTACCCCAGAAGAAAAGACCCGAAGACGCACACTCAACCTGTGCTTGTACTGTGGAGAGCCCGGTCATTTTGCAAGAGCATGCCCCAATAAGAAGCGTAAGTGTCTACCGTCTTCCTCATTGTGTGCACCTGTCCTACCTAGTACCGGTAGCCATTTAACACTCTCCATTGTCTTGCAGTTACCTGGAAGGAGCATCCCAGTACCGGTCATCGTTGATTCAGGGGCATGCAGTGGATTTATTGACCGGACCTTCATTAAGAACCATCATATTCCTATTCAAACCAAGGCTCAGGGGTTAGCAGTTTTCTTAGCGGATGGTTCCTCTCTCAGCTCCGGCCCTGTTACCCAGGAAACTGTTCCTCTACTGGCCACCATTGGCCCGGAACACCAGGAACTTTTACGCCTGGATGTCATCTCCTCTCCCCTCTTCCCAATTATCTTAGGAATGCCCTGGCTACAGGCTCACAATCCCAGTATCAACTGGTCCACAGGCGAAATACAGTTTTCATCGGAATATTGCAAGCAACACTGCTTACAAGGAACCCCTATGGCCTCCTCTCATTGCCTATACCTAGACTCAGAAGTCAAGTCTCATCAAATTCTTCCTGAACCTTACCGAGATTTCTTGGATGTCTTTAGCAAAAAGGGGGCAGAAACTCTTCCAGTACACAGACCCTATGACTGCCCGATAGAACTCTTACCAGGAACTGAAGTTCCTTTCGGGAGGATTTTTCCGTTGACTGAGCAGGAGTTGGGCACCTTGAAGGTCTATATTGACGAGAACCTGAAGAAAGGATTCATTCGTCCCTCTACTTCTCCAGCAGGGGCAGGCATCTTTTTCGTAGAGAAGAAGGATCACTCCCTACGTCCCTGCATCGACTACAGGGAGCTCAATAAAATTACTGTAAAAAACAGATACCCGCTACCGCTGGTTCCTGAATTGTTTCAGAGACTAGGATCTGCTACTGTTTTCACCAAGCTGGATCTCCGTGGAGCCTACAATCTAATCCGTATAAGAGAGGGGGACGAATGGAAGACGGCCTTTCGTACTCGATTTGGGCACTACGAGTACCTCGTTATGCCCTTTGGTCTGTGCAACGCGCCGGCCACTTTCCAGCACTTTGTTAATGACGTTTTTCGGGACTTTCTTGACCTATTTGTCATTGTTTACCTAGATGATATCCTGGTTTTCTCTGCTTCCCTGACTGATCACCGCAAACACGTACGAAATGTACTCACCCGGCTCAGACAACATGGGCTTTACGCCAAGCTCGAAAAATGTGAGTTCGAGCGC
This sequence comes from Lithobates clamitans, assembly GCA_037952925.1. Lineage (NCBI taxonomy): Eukaryota > Metazoa > Chordata > Amphibia > Anura > Ranidae > Lithobates > Lithobates clamitans. The sequence continues at coordinate 1,403,660 of JBBGZY010000545.1, forward strand.
CAATCCATCCAGTTCCTAGGCTTGGTCATTTCCCCTGACGGTATCAAGATGGATCCGCAAAAGGTATCCGCTATCTTGGATTGGCCTGCACCTATAGACAAGAAGGGAGTACAACGCTTTATTGGCTTTGCTAATTTCTATAGGAAGTTCATTAAAGGATTCTCTTCAATTATCACTCCCATTACGGGACTTATCAAACAAGGAACCCGGTTCTGCTGGACTCCTCAGGCGCAAGCGGCCTTCGAAAGACTCAAAGCTCTGTTTACGTCAGCTACTATCCTCAAGCATCCCAACCCTGCCTTACCCTTCGTCCTGGAAGTAGACGCTTCCGAAGTCGCGGTGGGAGCCGTGCTCTCACAAAGACAAGGTGCCAAAGCACTCCTGTACCCTGTGGGATTTTTCTCACGAAAACTCTCCCCTTCCGAGAGAAATTATGATGTGGGAGATCGGGAACTTCTAGCCATTAAAGCAGCCCTGGAGGAATGGCGCTATCTCCTGGAAGGTGCAGCTCACCCCATTTTGGTCTACACGGACCATAAGAACCTAGAATACTTAAGGACAGCCAAGAGGCTGAAACCCCGGCAGGCCAGATGGGCACTTTTTTTTTCCCGATTCATCTTCCACATCACCTACAGGCCCGGATCCAAGAATGTCAAATCCGATGCCCTTTCCCGGATGTTTCTCGATTCTGAGAAGACCCTGTCTCCGGACACCATTCTCCCCTCTGGGAATTTCCTGATCTTACAGGAGGATCTAATTTCTCAGATCAGACGATCCTCTATGGGAATGTCACCACCGGCTGAAGCTTGTACCAAAGATGGTCTGTTCTGGTATAAAGATAAAATCGTGGTCCCTGAGGAGCTAAAGGTACGAGTATTAAGCCTATGCCATGACCACAAATTGGCCGGTCACTTCGGCACACGGAAGACAATTGATCTTGTCCAACGCACCTTTTGGTGGCCCCACCTGACCAAGGATTGCAAGGAATATGTCGAGTCCTGTAATACCTGCGCCAGAAGCAAGAGTAGCCGGGCAAGAGCTTGGGGTCTGTTGAGACCACTACCAGTCCCAGAGAGACCATGGGCCATGATTTCAATGGACTTTATTGTCGAACTCCCTCCATCAGAAGGTTTTTCTTCCATTTTCGTCGTAGTAGACAGGCTGTCTAAAATGGCTCACTTCCTCCCCATGAAGGGTACCCCTTCGGCTATAGAGACTGCTACCATCTTTATTAAGGAGATCATCAGATTGCATGGAGTACCAATCAATATAGTTTCTGACAGAGGCGTCCAGTTTACCTCCAGATTCTGGAGAGCTCTTTGTGGTGCCCTGGAAATCGAATTATCATTCTCTTCGGCTTATCATCCCCAGTCAAATGGTCAAACTGAGAGGACGAACCAGACCTTGGAGCAGTATCTCCGCTGTTTCTCTGCATTCTCGCAGGATGATTGGGCTTCCCTGCTTCCCATTGCGGAGTTCTCGTACAACAATTCACTACACTCAGCGACCAATCAGTCACCATTTTATGCCAACTATGGTTTCCACCCATCCTTCTTACCTGGATCTATTCCCGAATGCCCTGTTCCTGCAGTATCCAAAACTTTGGACTTTTTCTCAAACAACAACAAGTTGCTGCAGGATACCATGACTAAAGCTCAAGAAGACTATAAGAGAATTTTTGACAGGAAGAGACGGGGAGAACTTGTTTTGGAAGCGGGCAATTCTGTCTGGTTATCTACTACTAACCTTAAGTTGGCCTGTCCGTCCAAGAAACTGGGCCCTAAATATTTGGGTCCTTTTCCAATTAAGAGAAAAGTCAACAATGTGGCATACGAACTTGAACTTCCTAACTCCCTGAGGATACACCCAGTCTTCCACGTGTCCCTCTTGAAGCCGGTTACCCCCAACTCTTTTTCTGGCCGTAGTATTGGGCCACCTGAACCTATCTTGGTTAACGGTGAGGAGGAGTTCGAGGTGGAAGCAATTTTAGATTGCAGAAGAAGACGCAATCAGACTCAATATCTGGTAAAATGGAGGGGCTACGGACCCGAAGACAACTCATGGGAGCCAGAAAGTAACCTGCATGCTAGAAAACTTCTTCAGTCTTTCAAAACCTCTCATGCCGCAAAGATGGCCCAGCTAGGCATCCGGAGTCTGCCCTTGAGAGGGGGGCACTGTCAGAGAGGTTACCTGATTGGGCGCCGGTGCGCGCCGGGGCGCGTTGGTGCTCGTGTCTCCGTGCGTGCTGGGGCGCGTGTCCCAGGGGGCGCTGGCGTGCCCAGTCTGACCAGCCGTGGCGTGCGGGGTGGCGTCCGGGCGGATGTGCGTACGCGCGTTCGCGCTAGCGCGCGTCCGCGCTGAAGTGCGTTCGCGCTAGTGCATGTTTGCCTATGGGCGTTACCGCAGGCGTGCCCGGTGGCGTTGGTGTGCACGCTGGCGTCGGGGGCGCGCTCGGGCGTGTGCGGGGGCGCGCGGCGCTTTGGCGAATCGGCGTACGCACGTGCGCGGCGTTTTGGCGCCAATCAGCCTATTTAGGCCTGCCTCTGCCCCTGTTCGGTGCTGCCTGATCAACAGCTCTGTGTCTTGTTCCTGTGATCCTCCCTGTGCTCCTGTGTTCCCGAAGTTTGACCTGTTGTGACCCGGCTTGCCTTTGGACCTCCCTTGATTGCTGCCTGAACCCGACCCCGGCTTGTTTGACCTTGTTACTGCCTGCTCCTCTTGTACCGTTGCTGCCAGCCTGCTGCCGACCTCTGCCTGTGTGTGACCACGCTGTCTAACTCCTGCTCAGCATCAGTTCCAGCCTACCTGAAGCTTTACCAGTTGCCAGTCCTAACCATCCTGCTCCAGGACTCCACATCAGGCCCTCATACCACTCCGCATTCGTGGGCTTCCTGTTTACTCTACCAGGGGCCCCGAATCGGATACGTAAGGGAGCCTACCCTCTGCCCAAGCGGACTCACCTGTCTGGTAAGTGTGGGACCTGACACGAGAGTGAGAACTTACTAGTACAGGCACTTCCTGCGCTACTCGGCATGCTGGCTAAATCTCGATCTACCCGTCAGGCGCCAGCTGTTGGCGGTTGCTGGGTAAATCTCCACGCATTACAGATGCGGCTGAAAACGGCCCACACTGAGCCATCGGCCCACCGGGAAACTAGTCCCGATGGCCAGTCCATCCCTGGCAATCTACATCCACAGAAGATCTGTGGTTAGTTCCCCAAGATGTTTGGAACAACCTACCTGCCGAGTTCCTTCAAAATCTGTGTGTAAGTGTACCTAGAATAATTGAAGAATTGACGTTTTTTTGAAGGCAAAAGTCACACCAAATATTGATTTGATTTGGCTTTCTCTTCAATTCATTTACTTTCCATTTAATTGATAAAAATAAACTATTAACACTTCTATTTCTGAAAGCATTCTCAATTTACAGCATTTTTCATACCTGCCTAAAACGTGCACAGTACTGTATATATGAAAATTTTGTTTTTATTTTATTTTACTGAGGAGTACCAGGTTAAGTCTTTTCCTATTAAATCTTGTTCTGAAAATGAAACAGTAACTTAGAAGAAATCTCCAAAGTTAGGGGAATTCCCCTCTAATGCCCCGTACACACAGTCGGACACTGATCGGACATTCCGACAACAAAATCCTAGGATTTTTTCCGACGGATGTTGGCTCAAACTTGTCTTGCATACACATGGTCACACGAAGTTGTCGGAAAATCCGATCATTCTGAACGCGGTGACGTAAAACACGTACGTCGGGACTAAAAACCGGTGCAGTAGCCAATAGCTTTCATCTCTTTATTTATTCTGAGCATGCGTGGCACTTTGTGCGTCGGATTTGTGTACACACGATCGGAAATTCCAACAACGGATTTTGTTGTTGGAAAATTTTATAGCCTGCTCTCCAACTTTGTGTGTCGGAAAATCAGATGGAAAATGTGTGATGGAGCCTACACACGGTTGGAATTTCCAACAACAAGGTCCTATCACACATTTTCCGTCGGAAAATCCGACCGTGTGTATGGGGCATTAGACAGCTATTGTCTAAACAGGTGTTCACATATGAAGATTTCTACTCTACAGTATTTCTGTTTCAGTGACCACAATAAAATGTTGGCTTTACCATCACTTTCTGTCTCTGTGGTAATGGCCATCAGGACCAATAGAGGGTGAACCTCCACAGTGAGAACACAGACAGCAACAAGATCTTCTATATCCAAAACTGGGAAAAAAATGTGCATTCACTTTAAAAACAAGTTTCTAGTGGCATCTGTATCCTCATAGGCAAATTTGTTTTTATCAGCAAGTTTCGGTAGAAAATAATACAGTTTTTTTTCTGATGTACTAGTCCTTGGATGCAGAAATCTGTATAGCAGTCGCTATACTTTTAGATGACTGAGCTTCCAAAAAAAAGTTGTCTGTATGCTCCTGCACAGGTCCATTTTTGTCATCCTTCTGAAGTTCATAAATTTATATGAGATGGGGCAGAGTATTATAGGGTACCACAACCTAATTCAAAATAGTATGTGAAGAAAGGGGGTAATAGTGTTTTTTTAAAGTACCCAACAACATACAGTATATATTTTAAAATAAAAGTTTTTATTAGTTACAATACAATATTTAACTATCTTCAGAAATATACAAGAAAAAAAACCTAAGTTAGAGAGTATAGTCACACCCCCAGTCCTAATAGTGAATGTTCTTAGATCATATTCCTGTATAATATTCAGTCATGTATAAAGACCAACTTTGGTAAGACATCAAGCTGAAAATGGAGCTAGCTCTCAACTTGACACGTTTTCCAGAAACCGGTTCCGCTTCCTCAGGCGTATGAATGAGGTACATAATATAGAATATGTGGTAAGATGCTAAAAGTATTGCTGCCAAATGACATTGGGGCAAAAACGTGGACTGTCAAGAGGGATTGTCAGGAAGGAGGGCATCTAAAATGTGAAATTCGGTCATGCAATAGAGATAATTTGTCCAACGAGGATCATCTCTTCAGGTCCCAATGTCAAAAGCATATTGGGTGAGTATACTCGTCAGAGTATCATCACAATGAAAAAGTAATATTTAAGAGGAATAACCGCTAAAGGGGCACAGGCGAAGAGTATGACCGTTAAAGGCCCTCAAGGGGAGCCATACAAATAGGACAGGTGAGTATACAGGGTGAAGCCTTTTGATCTTGTGGAAACAATAGCAACCAAGGAATTTATAAGTGGTACAAGAAAGTAGGATGACTCCTGTGCTGGAATACTGAGAATGTTATAAAATTGGCACACAGCTGCACCAGTGCTCACCCTCAAGTAGTAGAAGTTAAAATTCAACTCTAGCCTACATTTTTTGTTGTTTTGGAAAGAGTGGGTAAGGATTGGAACCACTGTAAAGTTTATATTGCTGTGTCCACAGTGGGAGATTTTCCCTAACTTCTTGTTGGTTCTTTGACATGGATCATTCTAAAGTTTCAGTACAGGAAATGCTGGGTGAAAGCAACAACCTCTTGGAAGATCTGTGTCTTAGGTCCTAATCACCCTTTTGCACTTTAAAATGTGAGTTGCTGCATTTACACCTAGTTATTCTGAAAATGGGGGCAGAACTGTGCGTTTCTGCCTGCGTTTTGAGAAACTGTAAAAATGCAGCAAAATGTGCAACACACTTGCAGTACCATTATTTCTTAATGGCACCCCAGATGTTTGTAGCAGTAGCGTATTTTGTTGCTTGCTTGCTGGATGACAAAATGTGTGATAAACACAGTAAAACACGGAACGCAGACTGCACTTGGCTCCGTGCTAAAAAATGGTACTTGAGCTACTTCGCCGCATTTGTCACATGTGGGTAAGCCTATACAAGTGAATGTGCTTCCATATGCTGTTGCACAACATACGCGGCAAAAACGTGTTAAAAAAAGTGACGTATTGCGCAGTTGTGAATGGGGACTCAATGTGCATTAGTGCATGTGCAGAGGTTTGCCGTTGTTTTTAATGGTGCGAATTTCTATATACTGTATGTAGGGTGTAGACACGCTGTAAGAAATAAAATTGCCCAATAAACTATATATTTGTTTGGTATATATGATGACCAGGCCATTGCCTGAGAGGTATTAAGAGATAGTGTGTCATTACACAGGAACCTGTGCAGCCCAGGTGAGCATTTTGGCTGTCATGAGACAACGTGGTTAGTCTCTGCGAAGACAGGCTCAGGGACAATTACGTTTTGATATCAAGGAGGCTGAAAATGTATGTTCTGTCATGCTGAGATGCTGATGAACCCCTGCGAGTATAACCCTGTAAACTGTCTTGAACTGTACTTTTAAATAAAAGTGAGCTAAAAGTGAGGTAAAAAAGCCTGAAAACATATTTCCTGAGGTGGATTAGACTGAATAACAAGCACTATATTTGAGTAAAATTCCCACAATATCACAATGTTTGTGGAATTTGAGATATGGGCAAAATATAGCTGTACCGTGTTTCCCCGAAAATAAGACCTATCCCCGATAATAAGACCTAGCATGATCTTCGGGAAGGGCTGCAATATAAGCCCTACCCCGAAAATAAGCCCTAGTAAAGTTCGTTAAAAAAAATTTAATCCACCTTGCCGAACGATTACACTGCTATAAGGTGATGCGTGGCTCCCTTTGTAACTGCATCATGCAAAATACTTTATGTACAGACTCGCCGGAGGTCTTCTCCTGGCTGATGTCTGCGCCCCCCCCCCCTTCAGTGCACGGAGTGGGCTGGGGTCTCGGAGAGGAGGAGAAGAGCTCAGGCAGATCATGTGATGCCCAGGGGAGCTGTAAAAAAAAGCTGTAACAAAGGTATTTCCCATAAAACAATTACAAAGGGAGACACACTGCACCCCATACCAGTACAATTCCTACAAAATGGATTACATAATTCTATAAGGATTTTAAGATGTTTTTTATGTCAAAATACTGACCTGACAGGGGGAGGGGGAGAAGACAGGGGACACAGGAGATAGATAAATGACACAGCACACGCACTATGCAATCTATCATGCTTTAAAGGAACAGGATTTTTGTTTACTTTTTTAGGGTGACAACCACTTTAAGATTATTGTACATACCGTAAATAAATAAGACATTCCCTGAAAATAAGCCCTAGTGTGTTTTTGGTTGCCAAAATTAATATTAGACCCGGGCTTATTTTTGGGGAAACACGGTATGAAGAATTTGTCAGTTATTTAGAAGATTGTCTTCTGTTTAAAGGGATTTCCTGTTGTTGTTTTTATTAGTATGCTAAAGTCAAATGTTACACAATATAGTTAAGATCGCCCCTTTGTCTTCAAGGGTAGGTGAATAGGTGGAGGCCAGTTTATAGGCAAGCTTTGTCTCTTTGATGGTCAAATGGCTTTAACCCCTTGGCGCCGAGCGTATGCAAATATGCGGCCGCACTGGACTGGGCCTCTTTCTGTGGGGATGCATATTTGCTGTAGGAAATTAGGCTCAAGGCAGGGACAAACTCACAGTTTCTTTACCATAAGTGTCAAATTTAATCCAAAGGATAGTCACAAACAGAGGGTAGAGGCAACTGACCATAACTCATAAGAAAGTAAACTTCTGCTCTACTGAGCCTTACTGTATCCATGGTCCGACAAAGTCCTTGATTAACCACTTCCCCTGGGTTGACATCATATAACGTTGGGGACTTTGAGTGGAGATATCTGAATGATGCCTGCAGCTATAGGCATCATCCAGATATCTTTTTTTTTTTATCAGCCAGCGAATCCCTGCAATGTATGGCCCTCGGAAGCTGGAAGCGACATCATGACGTCAACACTGCCCTTTTTTTAGCTGGAAAGCCTGAGATCAATTTTTTTTTCTTTTATCTCAGGCTTTTCAGCATAGAGGAGAGATGTGGGGACCCCAGATTTTCCTGTAAACCGGACCTGCCCTATTGCTATTACAAGGGATGTTTCATTCCTTGTGATAGGAATAAAAGAAAAAAAAATTTAAGGGAAATTGTAAAAAAAATAAAAAAAAATAAAAACAAAAAAAATAAAAGTAAAGTGCCCCTATCTCCTCGTGCTTGCATGCATATAGTTCTCACCCGCCTATATAACGACGTTCAAACCAAACATGCAATGTATCACCACGAATGTTAGAGCGAGAGCAATAATTCTAGCACAAGACCTCGTCTGTAACTCTAAGCTGGTAACCTGTAAATTTTTTTAAAACGTAGCTTATGGAGATTTTTAAGTACTGAAGTTTGGCGCCATTCCACGAGCGTGCGCAATTTTGAAGCATGACAAGTTAGGTATCTATTTACTTGGCATAACATCATGTTTTACATTATTAAAAAAAACATTAGGGTAAATATTTTTTCACAAAAAAATCACGTTTGAAAAACTGCTGCGCAAATACTGTTCGACATAAAAAATTGCAATGACCGCCATATTATAGGTTTAATCTAGGTCAGTGCCAGGGTTAGTATTTGGGTCAAGGTCAGAGTCAGTATTGTTTTAGGCAGGATTTTTTTAATATATGTTTACATTTGTTTTTATTCATATTTAGAGAAAAAAAAATAGAAATACAGTACATCACAATCAAAAAAGGTTCATAAATTAGACAAACAGTAGAAAACATAAACTTTTAAATCTCAGACACAACACTACATTCTTAATATTACAAACATAAAGAAGAAAAGAAAAAAAATGCCGTATATCCTATGGCCTTATCATATCACCCAAGTATATCAAGTTTATTCCCCATGAGGAGGAGAGAGGCATCATGAGAGGTGGAGGCTCCCCCTATCTAGGCAGATTAAACAAATCAATAAATAAAATCCAACCAATCTTTCTCCCAGGTGGGTCTAAGGGCTTATCTCTCTACCTACTCTGTATCTTTCACATCCTCACACCCCCCCCTTTTTTTTTTAAATAAGTATCAGTGTCAGTTAGTGTCAGTGTCAGTGTGTTTTAGGTAGGATAAAAAAAAAGCAAAACGTGAACTATTGTTTTTGGGCTGTACTACAGGTAAATACAACAATTGACACAGCCCTCAAAAATTCCACTTACCTGCTCAAATTTTGTCAGTGGATTTTGAGGGCTGGCGAGGAAGGGCTGCCTGGGAGCGGGGGGGGGGGGGAGCATCGCCGACAGACGGGTTGTATGGGAGTCCTTCTCCCAGTGCTCGCGAAGGGGAAGAGAGGAGAGCAGGCGGCTGCTGGATCATCAGAGCGTGGGAACATCACTAGCGGCTTTCATTTCAATAGCAGAGTTTTCCCCGCACTTGCTGTCACACACAGCCCCGCCCCCTTGTCCCGGGACTTTGATAGACAAATCACCCGGGATGAGTGACGTGTATCAAAGTTCCCTGGCCAGGGGGCGGGGCTGTATGTGACGCAGAGCGGAGGGAACACACCGCTTTTTAAATTAAAGCTGTTCCAGCAGTGTTCCTCACGCTCTATTCATCTGGCTGACAATCCTCTTCCTCTCCTCTGTTCCCCTGCATGGTGGACAAAGGGAGACTGCATGGTGGACAAAGTGAGGCAGCATGATGGACACAGGTAGGCTGCATGGTGGACACAGGTAGGCTGCATGGTGGACAAAAGGAGGCAGCATGATGGACACAGGTAGGCTGCATGGTGGGCACAGGTAGGCTGCATGCTGGACACAGGTAGGCTGCATGGTGAACAAAGGGAGGCAGCATTATGGACCCAGGTAGGCTGCATGGTGGGTACAGGTAGGCTGCATGATGGACACAGGCAGGCAGCATGATGGACACAGGTAGGCAGCATGGTGGATACAGGTAGGCTGCATGATGGACACAGGTAGGCTGTATGATGGACACAGGTAGGCTGCATGATGGACAGAGGTAGGCTGCATGATGGACAGAGGTAGGCAGCATCGGGGACACAGGTAGGCTGCATGGTGGACACAGGTAGGCTGCATGGTGGACAGAGGTAGGCGGCATGATGGACACAGGTACGCTGCATGGTGGACACAGGTAGGCTGCATGATGGACACAGGTAGGCTGCATGGTGGGCACAGGTAGCCTGTATGGTGGGCACAGGTAGGCTGTATGGTGGGCACAGGTAGTCAGCATGATGGACACAGGTAGCTGCGATCGCCAGGAGAAGGAGAATGGTGAAAGGTTATGTTAGTAGCAAGAAACATACAGCTACATTTAAAAAATATTTTTTTTTTTACAATTTTGGGCCAGTTTTCCTTTGATTATACAAAAAAAATTGAGGAGATATCCATTACCATTTACCACTAAAGAAAAGCCCAATTTGTCCTGAAACAAAGTGGGAATAATCCACCTAGGTGCAGTGGTGTATTTAGGTTTTGTGCTGCCCTAGGCCTGACTTAACTCACGCCCCCTAATTTAAATATGACCCACACCTTCCTGTCAAGGCCACACCCCTTCCTATTTAGGACACGCCCTGTAAACCACACCCCTTCCTCTTTCAATTGATGGGCACAGTGGCGGCATTTGATGGGAACAGTGGCGGCATTTGATAGCACAGTGGCAGCAATTGATGGGCACAGTGGCTGCATTTTATGGGCACAGTGACTGCGTTTGATGGGCACAGTGGCAGCAATAAATGGGCACAGTGGCTGCGTTTGATGGGCACAGTGGCTGCGTTTGATGGCACAGTGGTGGCAATTGATGGGCACAGTGGCTCCGTTTCATGGGCACAGTGGCTGCATTTTATGGGCACAGTGGCTGCGTTTGATGGGCACAATGGCTACGTTTGATGGGCACAGTGGTGCATTTGATGGGCACAGTGGCTGCATTTGATGGCACAGTGGTGGCAATTGATGGGCATAGTGGTGCGTTTGATGTGCACAGTGGCAGCTATTGATGGGCACAGTGGCTGTGTTTGGGGGCACAGTAGCTGCATTTGGGGGCACAGTAGCTGCATTTGGGGGCACAGTAGATGCGTTTGGGGGCACAGTGGATGTGTTTGAGGGCAAAGTGGCTGCGTTTGAGGGCACAGTGGCTGCGTTTGGGGGCACAGTGGCTGCATTTTATGGGCACAGTGGATGCATTTTATGGGCACAGTGGCTGCATTTGATTGGCACAGTGGTGCGTTTGATGGGCACAGTGGCTGCGTTTGATAGGCACAATGGCTACGTTTGATTGGCACAGTGGTGCATTTGATGGGCACAGTGGCTGTGTTTGATGGCACAGTGGTGGCAATTGATGGTCACAGTGGCCGCGTTTGATGTGCACAGTGGTGCATTTGATGGGTACAGTGGTGCGTTTGATGGGCACAGTGGCTGCATTTGATGGCACAGTGGTGGCAATTGATGGGCACAGTGGCTGTGTTTGATGGCACAGTGGTGGCAATTGATGGGCATAGTGGTGCGTTTGATGTGCACAGTGGCAGCTATTGATGGGCACAGTGGCTGTGTTTGGGGGCACAGTAGCTGCATTTGGGGGCACAGTAGCTGCATTTGGGGGCACAGTAGAAGCGTTTGAGGGCACAGTGGCTGCGTTTGAGGGCACAGTGGCTGCGTTTGGGGGCACAGTAGCTGCATTTGGGGGCACAGTGGATGAGTTTGGGGGCACAGTGGATGCGTTTGGGGGCACAGTGGCAGGGTTTGATGGGCACAGTGGCTGCATTTGGGGGCACAGTGGATGCGTTTGGGGGCACAGTGGCCGCGTTTGATGGCACAGTGTGACAATTGATGGGCACAGTGGCTGCATTTGATGGGCACAATGGCTACGTTTGATGTGCACAGTGGTGTATATGATGGGCACAGTGGCTGCGTTTGATGGCACAGTGGTGGCAATTGATGGTCACAGTGGCTGCATTTGATGCAACAGTGGTGACAATTGATGGGCACAGTGGCTGCGTTTGATGGGCACAATAGCTGCATTTGATGGCACAGTGGTGGCAATTGATGGGCACAGTGGCTGCGTTTGATGGCACAGTGGTGGCAATTGATGGTCACAGTGGCCGCGTTTGATGTGCACAGTGGTGCATTTGATGGGTACAGTGGTGCGTTTGATGGGCACAGTGGCTGCATTTAATGGCACAGTGGTGGCAATTGATGGGCACAGTGGCTGTGTTTGATGGCACAGTGGTGACAATTGATGGGCATAGTGGTGCGTTTGATGTGCACAGTGGCAGTGACCTGAGGGTTCCCGCCGTCGTCGTTCTCCTCTCTCTCGCTCCTCCTCCTCCTCTGGTAACCAGATAGACACGTCCCGACTCCCAGAGCTGGACTGCAGAGGTGGGTAGGCAGAGCATTAGGCTCCGGCTCCATCAGTCAAGCTGACAGAGTCAGTCACGGTCCGTTTTATGGGGGCGGCAGTCGCTCCCTCCCTCGGCCAAAGTACTGTACGTGCCCATACTGTGCCAGTACTGATGAGTGCACAATATATAACAAGGCAAGCCAGCCGCGGGAGGCTGTATCAGAGCGGGAGTTGGCCGCTGGAGGCTGAATCTATTCGGGACGTGGGGAGAACGGGTTGGGGGGGTTTTTGCGCGGGGGGCAGCAAAAAAGCCGCCGCCCCCCCGCAAAGTGCCGCCCTAGGCCTAGGCTTTGTCGGCCTAGGCCAAGACACAGCACTGCCTAGGTGCACAAAGTAGTTGTGATCATATGTACGGTTTTACAAAATTGCAAAATTGGGCTAAAGCATTAACATTTGTTTTACCCTTAGGCGCAAAGGGGTTAATATGCTAAACTGGCCAACGGATAGTCCAAAGGTCCAGGTGTAATTTCAGGAGATAAAGTTTAACAAACATGTAGATCTTCAAAGCAAGCCCAATATGTCATGTCTCCTAACCCCAGGGAGAGATCTTAATTAATATTGAATCATTATCATACTAAAGGCAGCTTGGGTTACCATCCAGTCACCTTCATGAGAAAAATTGAATGGTACACTTTGGACCAGTCAGAGATAGTGATAGTGAATGGAAGTAACTGGGGCACGGATGCAAGAGAAGCACGTTGGTGGAAGACCTGGCAGGAACAGATTCTTGGGGGCACTTGGAGGTCAGACACATTGATAAAACCTCTGGGATAGGTACTATTTGATATGCTTCTTGGCTTGTAATCTCTCCAGTTTATGGAATGTATTGTCTTTGATTCCATAGGTATTTGTCCTCTATGGTGCAGGGGCTCTGTTTTTGATAGTATCAGGTGTGGCTGTTAATCTTTGTATGTGATTTATTTGCCACTTAGGATTGTTTCTGTCATTTTTGTGTAATAATTTCTTACCAGTAACTGGGGCTGTCCATCTATAATTCTTTGTACAATATACAATTTTGTTCATCTACAGTTTATGATGTGTGTTTTATTGCTGACCTTCCCTTATTAAGTGGATGTTGTCTGAATGGACACAGGGAGCAGTGACTCAGCTCAGGTGCCCCCATAGCAAGCTGCAGACTGTGGGGGCACTGAACAAGAGGGAGGGGGCCAGGAGCACAAAAGAGGGACCCGAGAAGAGGAGGATTCGGGCTGCTCTGTGCAAAGCCACTGCACAAAGCAGGTAAGTATAACATGTTTTTTTTTATAGGAAAAAAATAGACTTTACAATAACTTTAATGTCTATTTCTTCATCTGTCAATCCATATTATAAAGGCTGTTAATAATAGTGGCAATGAATGACAACATACTTTCCTAAAGCAATAGCACAGTTGATATCATCACAATTGCTAAAATATGTAACCAAGGGGTCTATTTATGAATCTTTTGAGATTCACTCAATATTAATGCAGGATTCACATATTTTGCAACTGAATCCAATTTAAAAAATCTAAGTGTAATTTGTGTGAATAGTTAGTGAAAATATTTATTAATAGACACCATTTAGGTGTAAGAATTATTATAAGTTATCTGATTAACATTTCTTAACATGCATATAGTAGTATACGTGTGCATAGTTTGTATGAAGCATGTATGTAAAGGTATATATAGATACGTAGGTAAAAAGAAAAGATGATACTTTTAAGTCTATAATGAAATAAATCAGCTTTGCAAGAGCATTATGATGAATTATTATTCTTAGTGTGACAGAAGTTACCTAGTTTTGAGCTGGGGAATAAGTTGCAGTTTAATGTGGTTAAACATAGTATTCTGGTCCTTTGTGGCCCTCCCTTCCTTGGGCAAATTAAGATACCCCGTGAAAGCATGGACGACTATATTAAATAGTCATTGCTCCTTTGGGAATCATTTATCTATGTCTCTAGACTCAAAGCTGCAGATGAAAAAATGGAAATTGTTTTATTAAATGAAAAAATCCAACCAATTTCCATTTGAACATTTTTTCTTGCGAAATTGGTGGTTGTTCTTTTTTCCTCATTTGTACCAATGTTAATATCAACTGAAGCTAAACCAAAAAGAGCAAAATGATCAAAAGTTATGTAAATATATTCTCCCACCCTTTTACCCCACATCATAAAGGAGATAATGGGGGGGTGTACATCAGCATTGAGAGGACAGTATAAGAAAACTTTCTAAGAAAAAAAAAGAGGAGTAGTTATCTATGCCAACCTCTTTTCTTGTCCCGTCCACTAGCACTTTCCAATATTATGGAGATTCCTTCACCATTCCCCCTCTCTCCTCCTCCAATGCATTTTCATGCACCAGACTGCTTAAATTCAAACCAACTTTTCCAGGTTCCAAAAAATCTTGTATAGTAATCATTTTTGTAAATGTAATTAACTCTTCCATTAATCTGGCACTATCTACTTCACTAAGCCATTCCAATATAATTGGAATTTCTTTCATTTCTAATATTTCGGGATTAATACCTTTGCTGAGTTCAACAAAAATGGAACAGTTGAGATTTTATATTTTTTTCTTGACTCACTAGTAGCATTAAATAAACTTTGCCAAGGGTCTTGTGAAGTTTTAGAGTTACTAATCATCCAAATTATATTTAAAACGTTTTCCCAATATGGCTGGATAATTGGACAATGCCACCAACTGTTGGCATGCATTCCCTCTCCCCCGCATTCTCTCCAACATTCTGACAACAGCACTGAATTTATCTTATATCATTTTGATGTAACATAATACCACCTAATCAACAATTTATAATCCATTTCTTTTATCTTCATATCTATTGAGGTAGATGACTTTACGCTTTAGGACTTCTGAGATAGGTTAAGTTAGTTCATGCTCCCATTTATTCAAAATACATGAGACCCCAGTATCCAGGGATGCCACCAACATCCTGTACATATGGGAAATACCATGTCTAGTTGCCCCCCCAATCCATGAGTCTCTCTATTGGGTTAAACTGACGGATAGAACAGAGGAGTCTTGGCAAAGAATCCACAAATGCTGAAGTTGCCTAAATTTCCAGACATCCCACGATGAAGAGCCATATCTAGCTCTTAAGTCTAATAATGAGCAAAAAACATTTCAATTCAAAACATCCTTTAACCCTAGACAATCTGAAGTTGTCCAATTTAAATAGGCCTTATTCTCTTTCTCGGTGGGAAATAGTTTGTACCCAAAGTGGCATTAAGGGATTATTGTACTGCCAATTCAAACTTTTACGGGAATTAGCCCAAACTTTTAACGTTTCTACTGTAATAGGTTGAGGCTGAGTCTTTAGACAGACCTCTGTACTGACTTGGCAACCATATAATCTGGCCTAGAGTTGTTTCACTTATAATTTATTCTGATTTTACCCAATTTTTCAAGGGGACACTATGCGACCAGTCAACTATTCATGCCAGGACTGCTGCTTTATTAGAGTGGGGCAAAAAAGTATTTAGTCAGCCACCAATTGTGCAAGTTCTCCCACTTAAAAAAATGAGAGAGGCCTGTAATTGTCCTCATAGGTATACCTCAACTATGAGAGACAAAATGTGTAAACAAATCCAGACAATCACATTGTCTGATTTTTGAAAGAATTTATTTGCAAATTGTGGTGGAAAATAAGTTTTTGGTCACCTACAAACAAGCAAGATTTCTGTCTCTCACAGACCTGTATCTTCTTCTTTAAGAGGCTCCTCTGTCCTCCACTCATTACCTGTATTAATGCAGGGCTTGACAAATATGCTTGGAATCTAGGAGCCAGCTAAAAAAGTTAGGAGCCAGGTTTTTTTTTTTTTTAAACGACCGACAAGGCTTTATTTTCAATATAAAAATTAACCAATCTTAAATTTACACAGAGACGACTAGAACTAATGTGACTGCTTTTATTTCCTGCCATGCAGGGACACAAGACCACCATATTCTCGCTAAGGATCCAATCAGGTCCGCCTGAAAAACTGACAGGCGAACCTGATCAGACAGCCCGAGTGAAAGGAGCCAAGCAGGGAGGTGACAAATAATAAATTCATTTTAATTAACCACTTCCTTCCCGCAGGACAAATATATACGTCCTGTCTTTGAAGAGAAATACCGTAGTTATGGTAGCAGCTAGCTACCATAACCCCGGTATCTTCTTCAAGAGCCAGCGGTTCTCTTTCAGATAAAAGTGGTCTCTGCAGCAGATTAGCAGCGAGATCACTTTTATCGGCGGCAGGAGAGGGCCCCCCCTATCGCCACGATCGTTAGAGCGAGAGCAATAATTCTAGTCCTAGACCTCCTCTGTAACTCAAAACATGTAACCTGTAGAATTTTTTAAACGACGCCTATGGAGATTTTAAAGGGTAAAAGTTTGTCGCCATTCCACGAGCGGATGAAATTTTGAAGCGTGACATGTTGGGAATCAATTTACTCGGCGTAACATTATCTTTCACAATATAAAAAAAATTGGGCTAACTTTACTGTTTTCTTATTTTTTAATTAAAAAAAGTATTTTTTCCCAAAAAAGTGCGCTTGTAAGTCCGCTGCGCAAATACGGTGTGACAGAAAGTATTGCAATTACCGCCATTTTATTCTCTAGGGTGTTAGAATAAAAAATATATGTAATGTTTGGGGGTTCTAAGTAAAGGGAAGGAGATGAGCAGGCAGTGAAAACAGGTAGGGAAAGCTCCATTAGCATTGGTGGATGTCTTGTCATACCAACGGCCACCACCAGAGGGCGCCCGATTGCAGAAGGAACCAGGAACCATAGGACTGCAGTAGGCCGCAAAGCCGGGGCCTCAATTACCGGCGCGGCCCAGCGCGATCGCGGCGGGAGGGGGGGTGGGTGTCGAACGGACACAGGATACCCCAGCTGTGCCGCCCCAGGCGCCAGGTCGCTAATTCTAGTCGCAAATGCGACCTGGCGCCCGGGTTTTGTCGAGCCCTGTATTAATGGCACCTGTTTGAACTTGTTATCAGTATAAAAGACACCTGTCCACAACCTCAAACAATCACACTCCAAACTCCACTATGGTGAAGACCAAAGAGCTGTAAATAATTATCTTGATATAAATCCTTCACTAAAGGTGATCAATGTATGCCCATGTATCTCAATCCCTTCTGTTTCCATCCAAATGGGTATAAAGGTCTAAGAGTCCTGAGTTCTCCTTGGGGAACAGAGATGTTTAATATTTCAGACTTTTCTACATTAACCTATAGATCTTCCCATATCTTTTTAGTTCCATTAGGATAATAGGCAGCATTTGACTTGGATTAGATATATAGAGCATAATATCATCTTCAAATGCAAATATTTTATGTACTTTGCCTGCTGTTTCTATGCCCTGTATCTTTTAATTGCTTTAATTGTCGCTAAGAGGGGTTCCAGGGACAGTACAAATAGCAAGATGAGAGTGGACACCCATGCCACGTTCCATTGTGTAAAACAAATGGTTACAACAGGGTCCCGGTCATTCAGACTTGGGCAGATGGTTTGCAATATAATGCCTCTATCCATTTATACATACGCAGACCTAAATCTAGATATCTTAATGTTGAAAGCCTGTAATCCCAATCCATCCTGTCAAATACCTTTTCCGCATCAATTTAGTAGGATAGTTCTCAGGACATTACTGTCATGTACCAGATAAGACCAGAACTGTGTGGACTGCAACAGAGGAAACCCAGACGTGTATAAGTGAAAATATAAATGATTTATTAAAGATAAATGAATAAATATAACACAACCACCTCCATATCACTCAGTGTACCACAACCAATACAAAACAGAACCCCACAAATAATATTAATAACAGAACAAATATATACAAGTAAGGGAAATACTGAGATCATAAACAGAGCCAGGCCAGGGTCGTCAACGGGAGGTCAGCAGCTGGGGAAGGGAAACAAACAGGACAAGAGAGGATGGATGGATCACAGGAGGGACGGGTCAGATACAAGGCTCAGGGTCCAGATCAAGGAAACAGACAGGGAACAGGATCAACAGGCTCCAGGAATCAGGTCTCAGGTACAGGAATCAGGTTTCAGGATTCAGGTAAACAGGATATAGGCTGCAGGTCAGGGCTCAAGGACAATACCAAGGCGAGATGTGTGTGCACCTGCCGGGTATTTATACTGCAGCTGCTAATTAAAGTCAGGTGACACCTGTCTGCAGAGGGGAATACCTGCTCCATACTGCCAGGATCCCTCCGCTGGTGGACGCCCGTACTGCGGCCCAAAGGTGACAAAATACCAGCAGGGAAAGCTCTTCTGACAGCTCCAAACTGCCAGGAGACACTTGCTGGTGGACCTCAGTACTGCACGCCAAATGATCGATATTACCAGCGGAGGGGACCTTTCCTGACAATTACCCCTCCCTTCCCTCCCAGGGAAGAAGTCTACTTGATCTTTCTCTATGCAATTTGGCATATAACGCTTCAGCCTCTTGGCCAATATTTTCCTTGTCAAAAAGATTTTATTGAGTTCACAAGAAGGACAAAACAAATATATTGAATGAACATTATGCAATATAGGAAATTAAGCTCAATATTACATGTTAAGAACAATACAAATTTCTAAAATAATAATTGGGTAGAACCTAAGGAGTTATTGAAAAACAAGGAACTGTTTGAGACTATAATTAAGACTAGGACTGAGACTTAAGACTAAGAATGAGGCACAGTTATGTTAGCAGCGAGAACTATGGTAATTTAGAATAGAGAGGAAAATATTTTGCAAGGATAAGAGCTTCAAAAACATCATAAGAGTTAGGAGGAAAGGAAAGGAGGAGAGGAAGAGAGAGAAAAAAAAAAGGGGGGGGGGGAGTCCACAAGGTACAGTGGAGAACCATCACAATAATCAATGTGATCGTTTTGAATCGTACCAAGACATGACCAGTCAGCTACCATGGCAATAGAACAGTTTCATCAAAGGTAGATGGCAGAGAATGCACTATCCATGGGTGCCACATTTTTTCAAATTTAGGAACCATGTCATTTTCTATAGCCACCATTTTAGCGTGAATCATGGTATTATTCATCCTATTCTTTGTTTCAGCCACCACCAAGGATGGGGATCTCCATGATTTTGCCAAAGTTTGTTTTGCCGCCATAAGAAGTTGAACAAGTAGTTTGAATTAAATGTGCGTTAAACAATCTGGTTTCAGATTAAGCAGAGCTATAGCTGGATCGGGCTGGATTTTAGAACCAAACATTTTGGAAGTTATTTAAAAAATTTCCTTCCAAAAGGCTTGAGCGATCAGGCATGTCCACCAAATGTGAAAGTGTGTGCCTAAATCCGAGCAACCACGATAGCATTGTGCGGAATAATTTGGAACATATTTAGCTACTCTGGCTGGTACGAGGCACCATCTTAGTAATACGTTATAATTAGCTTCCACCGCAAGTATATCGGGGGAGACCACTTTGGTCGTTGACCAGATTTGATTCCAGTCTGGCACCCCGTTTGTAGACAAGCAATAGATAATATGCTGAGCGGTCCGTGACTCGGCAGTAAAGAAGTGCTTTGGAGAGGAGATTTGAGACAACTGACAATGCTCTGAAGAAGCTTGTGTCCAAGCGAAACATGTAAGCATTATCTGAATCACAGTATCCGTGTGAAGACACGGTGAATTCCACCAATTTCTGCGATCCCCCCACAGCTTACCTACATGCATCCCATCTGCTGACAGATACCAGGTACACGGAGCTTCCTTGGTTCGGGACTGTGAATATATACCTGCAAGTTTTGAATTCCCAGACCAGATATTTGCATTGGTGTGTGTCTGACTGTGTATGTGAGAGCGATGTGGAGTGTGTGATCCAGAATTGGTGGCCGCCTGTCTTTCATCTAGACGTACAGTCTATTTTAGATTATGTGTTGTGGGTTGGTGTATATTTTGATATTTTTCTATCACTGTATTTTGATATTTTTCTATCATTGTGTTTAATAAAATTTATGTGAATAATTATTATATGAATTCCAGTATTTCACCGGTCTATCCTCAATGAAGAAATTATTTGGGTCTTCCCCCTGTTTATATGTTGTGTCCATAATATAACCCATAAGAATGAAATATTAGTGTAAATGGGGAGGAAGGATGGAAAGCTATTTTGGTGGTAGCTGAGGCAGTGAATATTTGCGGGTAATATGAACTAAAAAATGTAGGAGTTGAACTCGCTGTGAAGTGTGTTCCTCGTAAGCATACTATGTGTGCTTTCTTTGCATGAAACAAACGAAAAGCTTTCATGCATTTCTGCGGTATATTTAGACCCTGAACATTTAGGGATAATATGTTTAAAGGTGCCATGGTGGCTGAATTAGGAAATGATACTCACCAACCGTTACTGTTAGTTGGCTGTTCGACTCAACCTGTGTGGACATGAAGAGAGATGAGAAAAGGAAGTGCCCAGGACAGTCTGGCGTGGGGATAAAATAAAAAACAAGTAAGATAACAAAATATATTTTTAGAATGATTTTAAAGAAAGATTCAAAAATGAGGGGTACAACAACGCATCAGGGGATGAAGGACCTTCGTCGAGCACCCACATAATATGTGTGGGAAATCGAGAAAGGCAAGGAGAGGCACACGGAACTTCCGCGTGTGGGAGAGGTGCCTTAAAAAAATAAAAATAAAACATCACTAAGATGCATGTTTGTTAGCCTGCAAGGCAATAAGATAATGTTGCCCGAAATGCTCCGGATATCCCTAATATGATGGGAACGAGAGGAGGGAAAAAAATAGAAAGTATAAGCTAAAAAAGGAGCAAATAAGGCTATAACTGCCCAGTAATTTGTGGAATATTGAAACAGGTGTACACTAACTTATAGAAACACTAATGCCGCGTACACACGATCGGACATTCCGACAACAAAATCCATGGATTTATTACGACGGATGTTGGCTCAAGCTTGTCTTGCATACATAAGGTCACACAAATCTTGTCGGAAATTCCGATCGGCAAGAACGCAGTGACGTACAACACGTACGGTAAGCCGAGAAAAATGAAGTTCACTAGCCAGTGCGGCTCTTCTGCTTGATTCCGAGCATGCGTGGAACGTTGTGCGTCGGAATTATGTACACACGACCGGAATTTACGACAACGGATTTTGTTGTCAGAAAATTTGAGATCCAGATCTCAAATTTTGTGTGTCGGAAATTTCAACGGAAAATGTCCAATGGAGCCTACACATGGTCGACTTTCCGACAACAAGCTCCCATCGAACATTTTCCGTTGGAAAATCCGACCGTGTGTACGGGGCATAAGAGTACAATTAAATATTACCTATAATGGCTAGGTATATATGTCATTGTATGGTCAATACAGCTTGCTGAAAGCAGATACCAAAGCCCTTATTAAAGAAATATACCCAAGACTTATATTTATAACAACTGCTGGAAATTAAGTTTAGAAAATTAAATGAGAACTTGTTTATTATATCCATTTGCCTGGGTGCAACATACTATGTCCCGACATTTGGGTGGTAGGAACCAAACTATCCAAATTTGTATTCAGTCTTTGGGAATACAAAAGGGGATATAAACTATTTTTAAAGGTAAGAGAAACAGAGAGTCAAGCAAGGCATAACTTTTGCAAAATTTACTTCCAAAATAAAAGCTTAGATGAATTAACGTTTGAAGAAATCTTGAATAAATCTTGTCAGTCCATAGAATCTTCTTGGTCCAGAGGCGGGGAGGCAAAGTGGCCTCTTTTATGAGAATGCTGATTTCCATTCTTCCCCAAGGGCTGTGGTGGGCTCCGTTGAGAGGAAGTAGAAGCTGATCTTCGCTAGGTAGGAGCGTTAGGAGGGCCGTCAGTTAAGTGTAGATCTTGGAGAACCTGTTGAAGTTCTCCTGGCGATCTGCACGTGTATTTGGAACTCTAGTGGGTAAAACGTATGGTAAAATGGGAAACCCCCATTGGTATGCGATGTTGTGGCGTTGCAGCATGAGCTGAGGTTTCATCGCCCGCCTTTTGGAGATTGTCAGTTGGGAAAGGTCTGCAAAAAGTTAGTAATTGTGACCCTGAAAGATTAAAGCATTTTTCTCTCTGGCCGCATTCAGAAGTTGCTCTTTCGTTCGATAAAAGTGCAATTTTGCAATTATATCACGTGGGGGGCCATCCCCTTTTTTTAGGCATAAGGGCTCGGTGTACTCTGTCCATTTCCAGACGTTCCAGTGGTATACCTGGCTGCAGCTCTTGAAATAGCGCTGTTACAGTAGATTGCAAATCTATAATCGTTTCAGGTATTCCCCTGATACGCAGATTAGATTGTCTGGCTCAATTCTCATAGTCTTCCAATCTTGTCTGCAGTTTTAAATTCTCCTCTTTGAGGTGTTCCATTTCAGTCATGTATTCTTGAGCAGAGTTTTCAATCACATCCACTCTATATTCTAGTGCTGCAGTACGGTTTCCCAGCTCTCTAATTTCTTTAGTAAAGTTGTTAGTGATTTGTTCTGATGTTTGCTTTAAAGCTGTATGTAACATTCTCTCAAACTGGTGGAGATTTTTGTGACTGAAATAGTTCTGTGTCTGAATCTCCCAGGGAGATGGGCTGTGATAGCTTTGGTTTAGGAGAGCGTCCACAGGTACAGGTGGCTGAGGGGACCGGCGCCATTTTAGCTGCGGCCCGGGTCTGTGAGCCTCCGCTGGTGGTATTTTTTACCTTTGTGCGAGCACCTCCCAGCACCATTTTGTGTCCGAATGTCCCTTCAGGCTCTCTGAGGTTAGTGGAAGGAGCTGTGCTGTTTTAGACCGGCAGGCTGTCTGTGTGCGCCGGTTTCTCTCCCCTCACGGAGCAGAGCCCTGACAAGGCATGATGTCTCGTCAGGCTCCACGCATGCGCCCTCATCTTGGCCAATAGTTTCATGTATAAATGAATCTCTTCATTTATTATTGATATTGGCCTGAAGCTAGAGCAAAACTCTGGGTCTTTCCCATTCTTAAGGAGGACTGATATGTAGGCCAGGAAAGCTTCCAAACGCATTTCTGTATCTCCTCCAATAGAGTTCAAATATTCCATTAAATATTGTGCCGGGGGGGGGGGGGTTCCCTTAGTCTGCCTGTAAAGAAGCGCATCTTTCCCATGTTTATAATAGTACCACAGCAAAATTACATTTCTAAAGGAAAAAATGGAATTTAAAATTGGTCGCGGCAACATACATATAAAGTAATTGAAAAAAACAGCGTGGGTCCCCCCCAGTCCATACCAGGCACTTCGGGTCTGGTATGGATATTAAGGGGAACTCCACACCAAAATGTAAAAAAAAAATGGCGTGGGGCCCCCCAAAATCCATACCAGACCCTTACCCGAACATGCAACCTGGCAGGCCACAGGAAAAGGGGGGGAGAGAGCTCCCCCCTGAACCGCACCAGGCCACATGCCCTCAACATGGGTAGGGTGCCTTGTCCCAATGTTGATGGGGACAGGGGCCTCACCCCCACAACCCATGCCTGGTGGTTGTGGGGGTCTGCGGGCGGGGGGCTTATCAGAATCTGGAAGGGGGCCCCCAGATCCCCCATATGTACCCCTACCCATTCACCAAAAAAAGTGTCAAAAATTAAAAACGACAGGAGACAGTTTTTGACAATTCCTTTATAAAAAAAAAGTGTCCCCCCCGATGTCCATCCATCTTCAATCACGGCCCCAACATGCCCAAAAAATAGAAAAAAAAAAGAAAATACTCAGCCTCCATGTCCCGCCGACTGCTGTCTTTTCACTGTGACAGCTCTTATATAGGCAAGGGCGGGGCCACCCGTTCACATAACCGGATGACCCCGCCCCCTCTGACAGCACATGATGTCAGAAGGGGTGGGGTCACTCGGTTACATCACCGGGTGGCCCCTTCCTTGCCTATATAACAGCTGTCACAGCCAAGAGACAGCAGTTTGTTTTAATAAAGGACTTGTCTGCAAAGGCAGGATGAGTTCTGCAACTTTACCCTTGTAACGTGGATCAAAAAGGGTTGCCAGCGAGTAATGATCCCTCTCCTTGATACCACGAATCCTAGAGTCCTTTTGCAGGCTTTGAAAAATCAGGGAGGCCATGTAGCGTAAGTTTGCAGAGGCATTTGATTCTGAGTTCTCTGGGTCGCTAAGGATCACATTATCTGTAACTACCTCCTCCCAGCCACGTACAACTCCTTGGGTTTCTGGGGACTGAAAACCATCCCTTTAAGACTGCTGCGTGTTATCCTCTACATGCATGCTGACACAATCCTCCTCCTCTTCTTCCTGTGTGTTTGGCGGGCCCACAGGAATGCTATCTGGATAAAGGGGACCTTGAGAGGAAAGGAAGTCCTCCTCTTGCTCCCGCTGTTCTGCCTCAAGTGCCCTGTTCATGATTTCACAAAGCATATGCTCCAGCAGGAAGACTAGAGGGACAGTGTCACTGACATGCATTGTCGCTGCTCACTCTCCTTGTGGCCTCCTCAAATGATGACAGGGCAATGCATGCATCCTTGATCAGTAGCCACTGGCGTGGTGAAAAGAATCCCAGCTCCCCTGACCCTGTCCTGGTGCCATACTCGCACAGGTACTCATTGATGGCCCTTTTCTGTGTGTGCAGCCACCGCAGCATTGCCAACGTTGAGTTCCACCTGGTGGAACACACGAAAGCTAACACACAATGGTTGATCAGCACTGCTGGCTTGCAGTGCACAGGTTAATATAGGGTTCCCTGATAGGGCCTGGGGTGGGGCCATGCTTAGAAGAGAGGTTACAAAAGCAGTCAGGTGAGGGTCAGCTGGTCTCTAGAGATGAACACATGGAGACAGGTAAGCTGATCGACAAACTCTATTGCATAACCATGACACCTAGGCAGACCAACTCAAGCACCGTGTGGCATCTTTTAGCCTTGCGTAGCCCCTTGAACGCTTATGAAGTACTGCTGGTTCAGAGGACAATTCTGCAGAAGAGGACATAGAAGAAGAAGAAGAAGAAGAGGAGGGGGTGGAGCAGAGAGCTGTCTCCCCAGAGGACATCCTGCCTCATTGGAGTTGTGCCTCCTCCTCCTCCCCACTTTCTTCCTCTCTTCTCTCAGGCACCCAAGTACAGTCAGTGACATCATCATCCCCTCCCTCCTTATCACTGGAGCAAATTTGGCAGTATGCTGCAGCTGGGGGAACATGACTGCCAGTTTCTTGCCCTTCTGTGGCACCCCCTCTCTCTAGGCTCACATTACTCCCTTCCTCAACCTGGGAACCAACATCGGAGCCTTCAAATCGATGCACAACCCCCAGCAGCATGTAACTGACACTGTGGTCGAATAATTCTGGGGATTCCGCTGTGCATGATGGTGGGGCTACGAAGGAGTAACTGTGGACAAGGAGCCGGTGGAATAGGCCACTTTGACAAGTGCAATGGAAGGAAAAGCCTGGGTGACAGAGGATGAGGAGGATGAAGACGGCTTTGTTATCCACTCCACCAACTCTTCTGTATGTTGTGGCTCAATAACAAGGCCACCTGCAGAGGATGCACCATGTTCACGACCACCACTGTTGACTGTAGACACAGAGGCTGCTTGCTCTCTTTTAGTGGCCTGTTAGTGTCTTCCTGTCCTTGGTGGCCTTCCAGACATGATTTTTTTTTTTGTAACACCGCACTACACTGTTTTATATACTGTGTACACTGCCTGAAGTGTATTAGAAACTATACAGCAGATAATGCACTGTAAATATAGGCTACACTGAATGCAGAGTATATCTATCTAAGATAGATAGATAGATAGATAGATAGATAGATAGATAGATAGATAGATAGATAGATAGATAGATAGATAGATAGATAGATAGATAGATAGATAGATAGATAGACAGACATACACACATACATATATACATACCGATATATATATCGGAATCAGAATCGTGTATACACGGCATAACAGTGTAAATTTGTTGTCCCCTCAAAATAACTCAACACACAGCCATTAATGTCTAAACCGCTGGCAACAAAAGTGAGTACACCCCTAAGTGAAAATGTGAAAATTGGGCCCAAAGTGTCAATAGTTTGTGTGGTCACCATTATTTTGCAGCACTGTCTTAACCCTCTTGGGCATGGAGTTCACCAGAGCTTCACAAGTTGCCACTAGAGTCCTCTTCCACTCCTCCATGATGACATCACGGAGCTGGTGGATGTTAGAGGCCTTGTGCTCCTCCACCTTCCATTTGAGGATACCCCACATCATTAGGGTTTAGGTCTGGAGACATGCTTGGCCAGTCCATCACCTTTACCCTCAGCTTCTTTAGCAAGGCAGTGGTTGTCTTGGAGGTGTGTTTGGGGTCGTTATCATGTTAGAATTCTGCCCTGCGGCCCAGTCTCCGAAGGGTCTCTGCTTCAGTATGTCACAGTACATGTTGGCATTCATGGTTCCCTCAATGAACTGTAGCTCCCCAGTTACGACAGCACTCATGCAGTCCTAGACCATGACACTCCCACCACCATGCTTGACTGTAGGCAAGACACACTTGTCTTTGTACTCCTCACCTGGTTGCCGCCACGCAGACTTGACACCATGTGAACCAAATTATTTTATCTTGCTCTCATCAGACCACAGGACATGGTTCCAGTAATGCATGTCCTTAGTCTGCTTGTCTTCAGCAAACTTTTTGCGGGCTTTCTTGTGCATCATCTTTAGAAGAGGCTTCCTTCTGGGACAACAGCCATGCCTACCAATTTGATGCAGTGTACGTCGTATAGGCTGAGC
This sequence comes from Lithobates clamitans, assembly GCA_037952925.1. Taxonomy (NCBI): domain Eukaryota; kingdom Metazoa; phylum Chordata; class Amphibia; order Anura; family Ranidae; genus Lithobates; species Lithobates clamitans. The sequence goes on from JBBGZY010000545.1 coordinate 1,430,592, forward strand.
ACTGACAGGCTGACCCCCCACCCCTTCAACCTCTGCAGCAATGCTGGCAGCACACATATGTTATGTCTATTTCCCAAAGACAACCTCTGGATATGACGCTGAGCACGTGCACTCAACTTCTTTGGTCGACCATGGTGAGGCCTGTTCTGAGTTAAACCCGTCCTGTTAAACCGCTGTATGGTCTTGGCCACCGTGCTGCAGCTCAGTTTCAGGGTCTTAGCAATCTTCTTATAGCCTAGGCCTTTTTTATGTAGATCAGCAATTCTTTTTTTCAGATCCTCAGAGAGTTCTTTGCCATGAGGTGCCACTGCCATGTTGAACTTCTAGTGACCAGTATGAGAGAGTGAGAGCGATAACACCAAACTTAACACAACTGCTCCCCATTCACACCTGAGACCTTGTAACACACTTTTGTGAGATACTATATGTATATATATATATATATATATATATATATATATATATATATATATATATATATATATATACACACACACACACACACACACACTAGACTGTATATACAGTGGGGCAAAAAAGTATTTAGTCAGCCACCAATTGTGCAAGTTCTCCCACTTTAAAAGATGAGAGAGGCCTGTAATTGTCCTCATAGGTATACCTCAACTATGAGAGACAAAATGTGGAAACAAATCCAGACAATCACATTATCTGATTTTTGAGAGAATTTATTTGCAAATTATGGTCGAAAATAAGTATTTGGTCACCTACAAACGAGCAAGATCTCTGGCTCTCACAGACCTGTATCTTCTTCTTTAAGAGGCTCCTCTGTCCTCCACTCATTACCTGTAATAATGGCACCTGTTTGAACTTGTTATCAGTATAAAAGACACCTGTCCACAACCTCAAACGGTCACACTCCAAACTCCACTATGGTGAAGACCAAAAAGCTGTCGAAGGACAGCAGAAACAAAATTGTAGACCTGCACCCGGCTGGGAAGACTGAATCTGCAATAGGCAAGCAGCTTGGTGTGAAGAAATCAACTGTGGGAGCAATAATTAGAAAATGGAAGACATACAAGACCACTGCTAATCTCCCTCAATCTGGGGCTCCACGCAAGATCTCACCCCGTGGGGTCAAAATGATCACAAGAACGGTAAGCAAAAATCCCAGAACCACACGGGGGGACCTAGTGAATGACCTGCAGAGAGCTGGGACCAATGTAACAAAGGCTACCATTAGTAACACACTACGCCGCCAGGGACTCAGATCCTGCAGTGCCAGACGTGTCCCCCTGCTTAAGCCAGTACATGTCCGGGCCCGTCTGAGATTTGCTAGAGAGCATTTGGATGATCCAGAAGAGGATTGGGAGAATGTCATATGGTCAGATGAAACCAAAGTAGAACTGTTTGGTAGAAACACAACTCGTCGTGTTTGGAGGAGAGATAATGCTGAGTTGAAACCAAAGAACACCATACCTACTGTGAAGCATGGGGGTGGCAACATCATGCTTTGGGGATGTTTCTCTGCAAAGGGAACAGAACGACTGATCCGTGTACATGAAAGAATGAATGGGGCCATTTATCGTGAAATTTTGAGTGCAAACCTCCTCCCATCAGCAAGGGCATTGAAGATGAAACATGGCTGGGTCTTTCAGCATGACGATGATCCCAAACACACCGCCTGGGCAATGAAGGAGTGGCTTCGTAAAAAGCATTTCAAGGTCCTGGAGTGGCCTAGCCAGTCTCCATATCTCAACCCCATAGAAAACCTTTGGAGGGAGTTGAAAGTCAGTGTTGACCAGCGACAGCCCCAAAACATCACTGCTCTAGAGGAGATCTGCATGGAGGAATGGGCCAACATACCAGCAACAGTGTATAACAACCTTGTGAAGGCTTACAGAAAATGTTTGACCTCTGTCATTGCCAACAAAGGATATATAACAAAGTATTGAGATGAACTTTTGATATTGACCAAAAATACTTATTTTCCACCATAATTTGCAAATAAATTCTTTCAAAAATCAGACAGACAATGTGATTGTCTGGATTTGTTTCATTTTGTCTCATATATATATATATATATATATATATATATATATATATATATATATATACCGTATTTATCTGCGTATAACACGCGCCGGCGTATAACACGCACCCCAAGTTTAGGAGAGAATTTTAAGGAAAACATTTTTTTAGGAGGGAAGTTTTAGGAAAAAAAACTTACATTAAAATGCCCATCAATGCAGCCTTATCTGTCCATCTGCAGCCTTTTCAGTGTCAGTGCAGCCTTGCCCCAGTGCAGTCTTGTCAGTGCAGCTTTGCCCCAGTGCAGACTTGTCAGTGCAGCTTTGCCCCAGTGCAGCCTTGTCAGTGCAGCTTTGCCCCAGTGCAGCCTTGCCTCAGTGCAGCTTTGCCCCAGTGCAGCTTTGCCCCAGTGCAGCCTTGCCTCAGTGCAGCCTTGCCTCAGTGCAGCTTTGCCCCAGTGCAGCCTTGCCCCAGTGTAGCTTCGTTAGTGCAGGTCTGCCCGAGGCCAGCCATGTCAGTGCAGCTTTGTGCACTTGATGTAGATTCAAAAAATGGCGCCGAGACTGCAGGGAGCCGAGATACACATACTCGAGTGTTCTCGGCTTCTTCCGGCGCCGCCGTCACGCCCAGTCCCGCCCCTGGACCTGTGTTATGTCCATCATAGGGCGGGACTGGGCGTGACTGTGAGCGGCGCCGAAAAAAGCCGAGAACACTTGGGTATGTGTATCTCGGATCCGACAAGAGCCGAGATACACATACCCGAGTGTTCTCGGCTTTTTTCGGCGCCGCTCACAGTCACGCCCAGTCCCGCCCTATGATGGACATAACACAGGTCCAGGGGCGGGACTGGGCGTGACGGCGGCGCCGGAAAAAGCCGAGAACACTCGAGTATGTGTATCTCGGCTCCCTGCAGTCTCGGCGCCATTTTTGAATCTATCCACGGCTGTGTATGTCGGCGGCGACCGCGGCAATTGCCGCGATCGCTCCGATGACACAGAAATCGGCGGGGATCGGCCTATAACACGCACCCACGATTTTCCCCTGATTTTCAGGGGAAAAAAGTGCGTGTTATATGCCGATAAATACGGTATATATATATATATATATATACACACACCGCCTGAAGTGTATTAGAAACTATACATACTGTATTATATACTGTGTACACCGCCTGCACTGTATTAGAAACTGTACATCAGCTGCACTCTATTATATACTGTGCACACCACCAGAGTGTATTAGAAACTGTACACCCTGTATTATATACTGTGTACACCGTCTGCACTGTATTAGAAACTATACACCACTGAATGCACTGTATATATAGGCTACACTGAATGCAGAGAATATATATACTGTATATATTAATATACTGCCTGAAGTGTATTAGAAACTGTACACACTGTATTATATACGGTGTATACCGACTGTACTGTATTAGAAACAACGGCTGCACTATATTATATACTCTTTACACCACCTGCTCTGTACAATGACTGCACTGTATTATATACTGTGTACACCACCTGAAGTGTATTAGAAACTGTACACACTGTATTATATACTGTGTACACCGCCTGCACTGTTTTAGAAACTGTACATCGGCTGCACTGTATTATAAACTGTGTACACCACCTGAAGTTTATTAGAAACTGTACACACTGTATTATGTACTGTGTACACTGCCTACACTGTATTAGAAACTGTACACCGGCTGCACTGTATTAGAAACTGTGTACACCACCTGAAGTGTATTAGAAACTGTACAGACTGTATTATATACTGTGTACATCACTTGCGCTGTATTAGAAACTGTACACCGACTGCACTGTATTAGATACTGTGTACACCACCTGAAGTGTATTAGAAACTGTACACACTGTATTATATACTGTGTACATCGCAAGCACTGTATTAGAAACTGTACAATGGCTGCACTGTATTATATACTGTGTACACTACCTGAAGTGTATTAGAAACTGTACACACCGTATTATTTACTGTGTACACAACCTGAGGTGTTTTAGAAACTAAACACTACCGAATGCATTGTGTATATATATATATATATATATATATATATATATATATATATATCTCCAAAAAACAAGCACACAATCAATTAATTAATCAGTGAAGATGATTAAACACAACCATGCAAACTCATACAAAAATATATATAGTATTTTACAAAAGTGATACAATAAAGTAAAAAAATGCTACCAAAAAATACTACCAAAAAACGCCCATGTGAACAGTGGTGTGCACCATTAACCTGTTACAAGGACCTAAAGCAAAATTACTCTGATATATACAAAATCCATATAAGGTGAGTGTATCTAAGTGATCAAAAATATATAAGCAAAGTCCATACAAATGATAATGTGAGTAAGGAGAAACTCAGTAATCAGGAGAGATGGGAATGAGATGTTCTTGCATCTCAAAAACTTGTGATATTACTACCGCTTACCAGATCAGTTGGACCTCAAATTATAGAGATCATGGGAGCCTGTTGCATCAGCCTGCTGGCATCAAAAATCCTCCACCTGTTTTTCAATCCAGGGATCATGATTACAATCACCCTCAACGACAGAAGCCAACTCCTCTCTCCTTTTAGAATCCACACACAGGAACAGTTATAATCACCCTTCATTCAGATCTCTTCTCATGGATGAGCTCAGCGGTTAACACTCAAGGGAGATAAGAAAAAAGCTCCATAGTGCAGATAAACTTCGCAAAGGGTTTTTTTTATTCCAAAAAACTTCAAAGCAGCTCACAGCAATTTAAAAACTTTGATCAAACTTCACAGCAAATGTTCACAGCAAGCTAGCAATCTAGCAATCATAAAAATGGAAACAGAAACGGTTGAAAAACTAATGAAGCAACAGCTCAGGATCAGACCAAATAGCTGGATAAAATGTGATGACGTCAGAATCAGCTGCTCCACCCGACGCGTTTCTCCATAGGAACGGAGGCAGTTGCCACTAGTAACAGACAATCCACCAATTTACCCTGCTGCCAGACTTCATACATTACTTCCAGAGACAATGAACAGTCTTTTGCTGGTTTTGTTCTTGTTGTTTTGTTGGGGGGTACAACTTGGATAAGGAATAAAATATGGGATGCCCATAGAATGTACATTCGCCATCATATTTTAAGATTCGAGCACAACAGCATTTGGTTAGAGCCTAAAGATTAGATGTGCATTAAACTGAGTGTGAATTTCCTCCTGCATTTACCTGCAGACTATTGCTCCTCCTCTGCTCAACTTCCGCAGACTATTCCTTCTAAGAATTCCCCATTTCCCATCTATCACCGTGTGAGGGATGAAGACATCACTTTTGACCGTGTAAAAATGATGGTCTTAGAACTCTTTCTCCTCCTGCCCAAACTTGTTTCCTCCTGCACACACTTGTTTCCTCCTGCGCAAGCTTGCAGTTACTGAGTTAGAGTATGTCACATCTTCTTCTATTGAGTAATAGGGACCCACTCTGAATAAGCCCCTAGACAGACTCTGGTTGCTCGCCACTACTAAGCCTGAGGCCTGCAGTACCTCTCTCTGGAGAGTAGTTTAAAAGCATATCTTTAGATGGTGGACTACTTCCCAGCCAGTCCAATCTTGCAAATCCTGTGTCCTCAGGCCACATCGATTTGACACAGATCCCCACAATCTCTTTTCTGATCCAGGACTCCCCATCATTCACCGTGTGTATGATGAAGACTCTGCTAATGACTGTGTAGAAGCAGAGTTCCCTCACAGACTTCCTGGCACATCCAGCCCTCCACTATGGTAACACTCACCGACCTTCCACTGACCTGAGTGCTTGATGAGGAACTTGACCGGACCATGCATTCCGACGGCTTCACCTGCCCCTCTGCTCCAGGAGTTCCCTACCACCGACCGTGTGGTGGCAAAGACAATGCCAATGACCGTGTAGAGGCAAAGTTCCTTCACAGCTCCCCCTGGGCCTCCTCCTGCGATCGGTACACCCCCCCAGATGGGGGTGTCCTCCTGCTGCTGTCTAGCATTCCATTCCTCACTTCACTCAGCTGACTTCGCCCCCCCAGTGGCATATCACCTCAGCTTATATAGGAGGCCCGCCCCCTGCCAATACCAATTGGGGATTGGTCAGGGCTCCCACATGAGATGCCTGCCACTCTAGTTCCAGGCCCAGCCTGGCCCCTCCCAGCCCCTCTTCCAGAATATTCTCCCTGGAAGCAGGGGAGGTGCCTTAGAACTGGAGCACAGGTGGTCATACCCACTGCTACTCTGACCACTCCCAGCCCCCAGATCAAAGCAGACAGGCCTAGCTTGCAGCATAGGCCTGCCTAAATTTACCTGTACTGACTGACCCTAGTAAAAAAGCATTACTAGCACCTACTAACCTATACACTAGACTGTATATATATATATATAGATAAACCGCCTGAAGTGTATTATATACTGTGCACTGTATATATAGGCTACACTGAATGCAGAGTATATATATATTGATACACTGCCTGCACTAACTGAATATAGAGTATATACTGAATATATAGTCTATGCTAAATGCAGAGTATATATATATGTATTTGTAGGGGATCAGACTCAATGCAAGGACAAACTCACAGTTTCTTTAGGAAAATACCATGTTTAATGCACGGGATATTTCAAAACAGAAGAAAAAAGGGCATCTTGCCATCAATCACACAAAAATAAACTTCTTCTCTACCAAGCCTTACTGTGTCCGTAGTCTGACCAGTCCTTGGTTATGTAATAAGTGTCCTTATAAACGCAAATACTTGTATCCAAAGTCAGGGATGAGCAGCCATGCTCCTAGATGTCTCCTCACATAGAGACACACACTCTCTCACTGAGAGCTAGGACCAGCTGCCTTAATCAAGACCTGAAAGGAAAACATTAAACTGCGGTCCACGGAATTGGGAGTCTGTCCCACCCAGAGCTCTATAAGACTCCCAATAAAACCAGCCCCGGAACAGACTTTACCAACACAGGGTAAAGAACTATCCTTCTTTACCCTGAAATCTTTGCCGGTTTTACCTTAGATTGTAAATCTAAGAATCCGTAGAGGAACATATATCCCATCAATTGCTTTTCCTGTCATTTTACCTTGTTTCACAGGCACTCTGCTACATATCTCCCCTCTGTTCAAACTCGAGGAGTTGGGCACCTTGGGCAAACAGACTGTAAATTCTGGAGAGGGCATCAGAGTTAGCTTGTTGGCTACCGGGTCTATGTTGTACTAAAAATTTTAAATTCTCTAGAGCCAAGAACCATCTGGTAACTCTTACATTTTTCTCCTTATTTTGGGCCATCCATTTGAGTGTGGCATGGTCAGTCAGGAGCCTAAACTGTCGCCCAAACAGATAATATTTTAAACTTTCAAGAGCCCAATTGATGGCTAAACATTCCCGTTCTACAATGGCGTACCTTTTTTCAGCAGGGGTCAATTTTCTGATAAGAATGCTATAGGGTGTTCCTCCCCATTCAGCACTTGGGATAACACTGCACCTAACCCCACTTCTGAAGCATCCGTCTGCACTCCAAATTCCTATGTGAAATCCGGGGGGTGATTAAGACAGGGCTATTACACAGAGCTGTCTTTAGGCTCTGGAAAGTTTGGTTCTGGAAAGCTTTCTCAGCTTCTGGGGACCAAGTTACCACTGAGGACTTCCCCCCCTTGGTAAGATCTGTAAGGGGAGTGGCCAATGTAGCAAAATTGGGGACAAACCTTCTGTAATAGCCTACTAACCTCAAAAAAGCCCTGACCTGTTTTTTATTCAGGGGTCTTGGCCAACTTTGGATTGCTTGGATCTTTGTGACTTGGGGTTTTACTATCCCCCTGCCAATAATGTACCTTAGATACCGGGCCTCCTCTAATCCCACAGCACACTTCTTAGGATTGGCTGTCAGACCCTCACCCTGGAGAGCGTTAATAACAGCCTGCACTTTAGGTAAGTGGCTCTCCCAGTCTGCACTAAAAATTACCACGTCATCTAAATACGCAGATGCATAGGCCTGGTGGGGTTTAAGGATGCGATCCATCATCCTCTGAAAAGTGCCTGGGGCCCCATGTAGGCCGAATGGCATCCTCTTGTACTGCCAGTGGCCATCAGGAGTGGAAAAGGCTGTCTTCTCTTTTGCATGTTCTGTAAGTGGTATTTGCCAATACCCCTTCGTAAGGTCCAGGGTGGTGATGTATCGAGCATGTCCTAGACGCTCAATTAATTCATCTACCCTGGGCATTGGATACGCGTCAAATTTTGACACCTCATTTAACTTTCAGAAATCATTACAAAATCGGATGCTTCCATCTGGCTTGGGAATAAGGACGATTGGACTGCACCACTCACTATGGGACTCTTCTATTACCTCGAGATCCAACATCCTCTTTATTTCATCTGAGACTACTTGGTGTTGAGCTTCTGGGATGCGATAAGATTTTAAGTTAACTTTCACCCCTGGCTCGGTCACAATATCATGCTTTATTACTGAAGTTACCCCTAGAATATCAGAGAAGAACTCCCTATTTCTTAGCAGAAATTCCTTGGTTTCTTGTTTTTGGCTTACGGACAAGGCCTCAGCGATCTCCACCCCAGGCATGGTAGAAGGACCTGTGGTAGTCATCGCCAAGGGTGCTTGGACCATAAGGGATTCCCTGTCTTTCCAGGGCTTCAATAGATTGACATGGTAGATTTGGTAGGGTTTCCTTTTACCATGCTGATGTACTCTATAGTTAACTTCCCCCACCTGTTCTACGACCTCGTATGGCCCTTGCCATTTCGCCAGAAATTTGCTCTCCACGGTAGGTACCAGCACAAGAACTCTGACACCAGCGTTAAAGGTTCAGATTCTGGCGCAACGGTTATAGACTCTAGCCTGAGCCTGCTGAGCCTGTTGCAAGTGGGACTTAACAATGGGCATGACTTTTCCAATCCGGTCTTGCATTTGAGCAATATGTTCCACTACACTTTTGAGTGGGGTTGCCTCTTGTTCCCAGGTCTCTTTTGCTATATCTAATAGGCCCCTCGGGTGTCTGCCATACAGCAACTCGAAAGGGGAAAAGCCGGTGGAGGCTTGGGGTACCTTCCATATAGCAAACACGAGATAGGGCAAGAGGCAGTCCCAGTCCCTACCATCCGCTGCTACCACTCGATTTAACATTCATTTCAGAGTTTTGTTGAACCTTTCCACTAGACCATCCGTTTGTGGGTGGTACACAGAAGTGCGTAAGTGATTAATTTTAAACAATTTACATAACTCTTTAGTAACCTTCGACACGAAGGGCGTGCCCTGGTCAGTTAGCAGCTCCCGTGGAATACCCACATGTGAAAATATAAGAGAAAGCTCTTTAGCAATACTCTTAGCTGATGGGGTTCCTTAACAGGATTGGCTCTGGGTACTGGGTGGCATAGTCCAAGATAACCAGGATATACTGGTGCCCCTAGCGAATTTAACCAAGGGACCTACAATATCCATGGCAATCCTGTCAAAGGGCACCTCAATGATGGGTAAAGGTACCACTTGACTCCGGAAACATGAGACCGGAGCAGTGAGCTGACAAACTGGGCAAGATTCACAGTACACTTTTACCTCTTTGTGTAAGCCTGGCCAATAAGACCGTTGCAATACTCTTTCCTTAGTTTTATCCACCCCCAGATGTCCCCCAAGAACATGAGAATGTTCCACAACCAGTACCATGCGTTTATGAGGTTGAGGTACTAGCAACTGTTCAAGTCTCTCTCTTCGAATTTCATTGACTCTGTATAACAAAATGTGGGAATATGGCCTCCTCCCCTGGCTCTTGGGGTACCCCATTTATCACTTTTACCTGTTCCCTTGCCCTATCTAAAGTTGGGTCCCTAAGCTGGGCCATGCCAAAGTTTTCCAGGGTCGTGGGCAGGTCCAACAGGTCTAACTCTGGATGGGGGTTCTCTGTGTCATCTGCAAGGACCTCTAAGGGAAAATGGGCAAACTCTTTCTCTTTATTCTGCTCCTCCAACGGTTCTGGGCAGTAGGAATCCGATCCCACTGGGGGCCTTGCTCCCTTGGCGTTATCCCATAAATCCCAGAAAAAAAGGGAAGTCTCGTCCAAGGACAGTGTTATACATGAGATTTGGGACTACTCCAACCTCATGGTCCATAGTGCCACAGGGAGATTCGATAGATACAATGGCCGTGGGGTAGCACTTGGTATCCCCATGAATACAAACCACACCCATTAGCTGTCGCTGCAACTTTTGGGGTTCACGAGACTGGCAAGCACTAGAGTTACTAGACTGCCTGAATCCAGCAAGGCAGTCATCTGGCAACCGTCTACTTTAATGACACAAATTTATTTCTCAGTGCTGCCTGGCTGTTGTGGGGTGTCTCCTGGTGTAGCAACAAAAGAGCTTTTCTGGGTCATACTGTAATCCACAGATTCCTGGTTTAGTGGACAACTGGCAGACAGGTGCCCTGGTTCTTGGCAACGCCAGCACGCTATAGGGCCCCGGTCCGGGCAGGTCTCCCTTTGGTGATTGAGCCTCTTCACTCCTTGCGCCTCAGGAACGCATTTACTTCCCTTTTCCCCCACTTTAGGGCGTGTTCGCTTTTTTCCGGGTTGGTGGGCTTCTGTCTCTTGGAGAAGGATTCTGTGGGTACTACACGCTGAAGAAAATCCTCAGTACACAAGTACCGCTCCACGAGGGCCACCAATTCATTGGCATCTTTAGGATCAGCTCTCCCAGCAAACTGCTGTATAGGGGTTGGAAGGGCTCTCACAAAGCGGTCTACTATGACTCTCTCCAAGATTTGGACTGGGGTGACGACCTCTGGCTGTAACCACATCCGTGTGAGGTGAATGAGGTCGTACATTTGGGACCTTGCAGGTTGGTCCACCATAAATTGCCAAGCATGGACGCGCTGAGCTCTCACAGCCATTGTTATGCCAAGAAGAGCCAGAATCTCAGTTTTCAGAGTTTCATATTGCCGGGCCTCAGCAGCATTTAGATCAAAATAGGCCTTCTGTGGGTCCCCGGTCAAAAAGGGGGCAAGGACCTCAGCCCATTGGTCCAGGGGTAGCCCTTCACACTCTGCCACCCTCTCAAAAACCATGAGGAAAGCCTCCACATCATCCTCGGCCGCCATTTTCTGTAATGCAGCCTGTACTCACTTGCGTAAATCTGCAACATTGTCCACAGGTAGGACTTTGTCAGTCAGGGACTGTACCTGACTCTGTATGAGCTTATTGTACTCCTTCTGCTCCTGCATAGCCACTTGGGTAGCAGTTATCAACAAGCGGTTAGTTTCTTGTTGGTCTATGCATGCTTGTACCAGCTGTTTGATTGGTTCCTCCATTCTCTTATCAGTTCACTGGTACCTGTGAATTAATAAAAAAAAAGAAAAACAAATATTTTCTTAGCATACTGTCCCTTTAAGAGTGCGGGCTCTTATTTATTTTTTCAAAAATGCTGCTGCAAGAGGTACAGTCTCTGGGTCTTGTGCCCACTTCAAGTCACCAATTTGTAGGGGATCAGACTCAATGCAGGGACAAACTCACAGTCTCTTTAGGAAAATACCATGTTTAATGCACAGGATATTTCCAAACAGAAGAAAAAAGGGCATCATGCCATCAATCAAACAAAAATAAACTTTTGCTCTACCGAGTCTTACTGACCAGTCCTTGGATATGTAGTAAGTGTCCTTACAAACAATAATACTTGTATCCAAAGTCAGGGATGAGCAGCCATGCTACTAGATGTCTCCTCACATAGAGACACACACTCTCTCCCTGAGAGCTAGGACCAGCTGCCTTAATCAAGACCTGAAAGGAAAACATAAAACTGTGGTCCACGGACTTGGGAGTCTGTCCCACCCAGAGCTCTATATGACTCCCAATAAAACCAGCCCCGAAACAGACTTTACCAACACAGAGTAAAGAACTATCCTTCTTTACCCTGAAGTCTTTGCTGGTATTACCTTAGATTGTAAATGGAGGAACATATATCCCATCAATTGCTTTTCCTGTCATTTTACCTTGTCTCACAGGCACTCTGCTACAATATATATATATATATATATATATATATATATATATATATATATATATATATATATATATAGACTATATATAGATAGATAGATAGATAGATAGATAGATAGATAGATAGATAGATAGATAGATAGATAGATAGATAGATAGATAGATAGATAGATAGATAGATAGATAGATTGACTCTGTTGACAGTGTGTTCCATTACTCCCCTGCATTGTTGACACCGCAGACAGTCTTGAACAAATAACAAGAACTTTATTCTTTCCATTTGTATATGGCAGAAAGAATATGAACAAATCCTCCGGAAATATGAGCTGCCTTCTTAACTTGGTTCCTGTAATGGTCTGCAAATCTTCTCCCTCCTGTTTACTACTACTTTCCAACCGCACAGCATCTCCAAATTAAGTCCTAAGAACAATACTCTGAATAGCGTTCTTAGACAGACTGTTAGAATTTCCCCCAGGTTATCCTCAGCACCCTCAGTCTTTGGAAATACTGCTCCCCTGGGTTTGCACTCACGTGTACATTTGAGCGACTGTCCATGTTTGCCATAAGAAGGTCCTCTCCCAGTTTTTTTCTCTTCTGTTGGTAATAGCAGCCTCTCCTTTTTAGATGTTGCAGGTTCCCACAGTTATCTCCTCCATCTCTCCTCCTGTTAAGGCATGTTCCCCTCCTCGGAGGGGGGAGTTCTTAAGCTGCACCAGCTTCTACATACTGTCTTCCTTTGCTGTTCTCTTCCCATCAGCCAGACTCCCTGGAGCATGTGACCCACAGTTTATATAGGCCTGTAAGCCCCTACCCATACAAATTAATGATAGGCTCAGGGTGACCTATACAACTAACTACATCCTGTTACAAATCAACCTGTCCTGCAGCACCTCTCACTGGTCAAACAAGGCATCACTTTCGACAGAATACAGGTGGTCACACCCCCAATTCTACTCTGTCATTCCTCCCCACCAAAATAATCCCAGCCAGGCTTAAACCAAACAGGGTAATGCCTAGAATTTTCACCTAACTCTTACCCTCTCTAACTATCTAGCACACACCTAAGTAGGTGGGCGCTACATATATATATACTGTATATCAAATACACAGCCACTAACTAAAACAACCTGCCTGCTTAATCTAACCTAACTCAAGCTATCTCTACGTCCATGCCAACAACACTACAAGCGGCCGCTATGTAAGCAGCCTTATATAGTGTGGGGTGTGGACTTAGTCCCCTTGAGCCACATTTGGCCAAAGGCACCCTGCCTTTGGCCAATTATGGCTCTCTCAGCAGAGCCTGCTGTCATTGGCCAAAGCATGCAGGTCAGGTGCATGCTTTGGCCAATCATCATACAGCAATGCACAGCAATCTCGCAGTGCATTAGGGGCATTCTGCGGCACTGAAATTACCCACGAATGCTCCATAATATTCGCTGTTTGACGAACGGGCGAACACCCGATGTTCGAGTCGAACTTACTTTCGACTTGAACATTGAGCTCATCCCTAATACTGACCAACTTTATTCTTCCAAGGCTGAATTTCCTCAAGATTTTAAGTGTTCATCACTTTATACAAATGTTGATAGTATTCTTGAAAATGTTTTATTATATCACTTGTAGGATGGTTCAACTCTCCTTTCTTATCCTTGACTTTAGCTATATAATCCTTGGCCGTATTGCTTCTACCAACAGTTTCCCTGGTCTATTTCCCATCTCATAAAAGCGTTTTGCACAGATATATGGAATCACAGTTTATGAAATGGTGGCTATTAATTCACTAAATATAGAATGTCCATTATGGACCTAAATGTATGAGGTGGGAGGGAGGAAGGGCAGGTGTGTATTATGGAGGGAGAGATAAGAAGGAGGAAGGAAAGGGAAGGAATACGGAGAAGGATGAAAATAATTATCTTTTTCTTCTCCCTAAATATCACTATTTAATTGCTTTTGTTTTGTTTTGTTTTTTTTGTCCACGTCACAACACATGAAGTAAGGGGTGGATGGGAGAGGGTGAAGGGGGAGAAGAAAGAGGGTGGGGGAGAGAGGTTGTGAGAGGCGAGGATAAGGTAAAGGGGTCTGGTAGTCACTAGACCTATTTACATTCAGACGCAGGGAGCCTCCACCTCTCCTGTTGTCTTTTCCTCCTCTTTGGGGAATAATTATAGAAGTCTAAGGGGGGGGGGGCTAAATCCTGTATGTAGGTTCTGAAAATGTTTAGAGCTAATAGCAAATTACTGTAAAAAAAATATGTGGTGTTGCAGACCATAAGCAACCTGAAAAACATTTTTTTCAAGTAGTTTTATCAGAAGCACATGCTTTTTCATCAAACAATAACAGGTCAGAATTGACTACAGATAGAATTTTGCCAGTAGTTCACTGAGGCTGTCCCTGTTTTGCTGCTGCAAAATTGTTCTGCTACTAACCAATTTCTTTCAAATTCTTATTATGAAAAAGAGATCAAAGTGGATATGGCAGTGTAAAATTAGCCAGCAACAGTACATTTTAATACGGAAGAATTGGCTGAACTGTAGTAGAGAACAATAGTACATGGGACTGTTTTACTCTAGCAATTAGGAGATCTCAGATGACACAGCAATGTGAAATTGGTTAGCAGTGTATCAATTTTAAAATGCAAAACTAAGTCCAGGTTGGAGTTACTGTAGAGCAGGGATATGCAATTAGCGGGCCTCCAGCTTTTGCAGAACTACAAGTCCCATGAGGCATAGCAAGACTCTGACAGCCACAAGCATGACACCCAGAGGCAAAGGCATGATGGGACTTGTAGTTTTGCAACAGCTGGAGGTCCGCTAATTGCATATCTCTGCTGTACAGCAGTGCAAAACATGGCCAACAGCCGGACAGTTTTAGAGATTAGAGATAATAGGCCTAACTGGTATATGCCTAACTTTTATTTTATCTATAGGTTTCTTTCAAACAAGCTGTCATTTGATCATGCTGCAAACAAAAGGCAAATCTAGGAATATATGGTCAAAAACAAGTGAATGTGGCGTTTTGAGCACCCAAAAAAAGCCATATCTACATACAATAAACATATAAAAAGCGCATAAGGAAACACAATTCCCAAATATCACCCATGAAAAAAATGCTCACTTTTTTTTAAACAGAATACTTGCTACAAAAAAGGAAAACTATCACTCATTTTTCTAAATTTTATTTATCTCCCTAGGGGACCAAGTTCATATTCAGATTCTATTCTGATTGGTGGCCCAGTGGTCCCCAGAGCACACCTCTATATGCTGGCTGTACATCCACCCCCTTTTGAAGCCCAAATTATGGGAATTTTTGTGGGGAAAGGAACAGACAGCACAGAGCCTCTCACATTCTTCATGCTAGCAGATTAAGTACAAGCAGCCTTTTCCACAAAACCTTACCTTATCATACAGTTGGTAGCCTAGCTATCTATTATTTGCTGCTCCACTTAACAAGAAAAGGGTTTGCCATATAAGATGGTACAAGTATTGTGGCTTCTGATTTGGTACAATTTGCTGTCAATTGGACATTAGCAAAACCTCCCCTTCCCCTGTAGTCTTTTCTTGCCCTAGAGAGCAGAAGTAGAATGAATAGCTGCCCACCGCGTAATGAATTAAGACATCAGGAAGTGGGCAGACTCTCTATCTTTAGTTTACCTGTCTGCATCCAACACATATGGCTTGATATAATTCTTTAATTTATTATCAATTATTTAGTACAGTTAGAACAAATTGATAAAATAGGATGCTCACTGACTTGGCAGCTGAGTCATAGCATTAAGCTCCTCAAGTATGAATTCTCTGCATAATTGGTATGAATTGCATCTACTTTGGAACACTGATTTAAGGAATATCCAAACCTATGTTTATCTGTTTGACTAATGACAACCAGGGCCGGTGCTACCACTAGGCAAACTAGGCAGCCGCCTAGGGCGCACTACCACCTAGGGTGCAGCCATGGCCTCTGTCCCGGGGGGGGGGGGAAGCTCTATGCGTGTGTGAGCTCGGTTCTCCTCTCCTAATCTCTTGCCCCCGTTCAGTGCCGCCTGTCCTGGGAACACATCCGCTGCAGGTGCCGTGCCGCCAATCTCATGACATGTCCCGCTGAGTGCCCTGCTGTCACATCTCCTCGCCCTGGCAGAGGGGACGGGGCGGGGCTTGGTGGAGAACATGGGGAGAGGTGCAGCAGCTGTTAGTTGAGCTGACCTCCTGGCCGATGGGGGACACCACAGAGTGGCTGGATGGCACTGGTGGGGACTCCAAAGCAATACTACCTGCCCAGTGCTGGGAACAGTCCTCAGGAGAGATGTGATGGACAATGAGGCCATGGAGAGGTAAGAAGGAGGATGAATCCTCCGATCTACATCAATCTGTGTGTGTGTGTGGGGGGGGTGTGAGTAGTGCAGGAAGTAGGAGTCAGGTAGGTCAGTGTATGTGGTCAGGTAGGTCAGTATATGTGGCAGGTAGGTCAGTGTAGGGGTCAAATAGGTCAGTGTATGTGGTCTGATAGGTCAGTGTATGTGTCAGGTAGGTCAGTGTAGTGGTTAGGTAGGTCAGTGTAGTGGTCAGGTAGGTCAGTGTATGTGTCAGGTAGGTCAGTGTAGTGGTCAGGTAGGTCAGTGTATGTGTCAGGTAGGTCAGTATAGTGGTCAGGTAGGTCAGTGTAGCGGTCAGGTAGGTCAGTGTATGTGGTCAGGTAGGTCAGTGTAATAGTCCGGTAGGCCACATGTGTTACAAGGGCAGGACAAAGGGGGTGTAGTCAGGGGTGGAGCCAATTGGGCGGCAAAATTAGGTTTTGCCTAGGGTGGTGAAAAACCTTGCACCAGCCCTGATGACAACTCCCATGATTACACTGCAAAAAAGGAAAAGAGCCTGACTAACAAATTACCTGCAGTTTCAATAATGGGCAAATAGCCTTATCACTGAGACACATTAGATTCTGACTGTGAGACATTCTAAAGCTTGTGGATGCTGAAGGGTCTTTTATCTGCATTTAACCAATCGGACATGACACCTCCAAACTTTTTAAAGAGGATTTCCTATTTCTCATCTGATTAGTGTATGATAAAACAGTACAGCTTGGAGAAATTAGGTCATATTTTTTGTCAGTGAAAAGTGAAAACTTTACTGTATATGAAAAGAATATGTACTTTTCTTAATGCGGTATTAAATTCCAAACCAAAAATGTAATATATAGCAGCTTAGCAATCAGCTTACCTTAGATGTGGTGGCTGCATTCATTTTTTTAGTCTTTTTCCCCTCTAGTAACACAACTGCTATATCCTACTCTGGATGAAGGAGCACAGGGGAGGGGTGTGATAAATGTACTAACAGATTTAGATACACTAAAAAATAAACTCCAACTCACACTGCAGTTACACAAGCAGTTACAGCAACAGTTTTTTTCTTTTGGGATAAAGATCATCGTAAGCACCCCTGTTAGTGGTAAATAGTTTATCTCAACACTCTTAAAGTGATTGTAAAGTCTCGTTTTTTTTTCTAATAAAAATAATAATAAACATGTTATACTTACCTGCACTGTGCAGTGGATTTGCACAGAGCAGCCCCAATCCTCCTCTTTTCGGGTTCCTCTTCTGTGCTCCTGGCATTTGCCTCCTATTGAGTGCCCCCACAGCAAGCAACTTGCTATGGGGGCACCCTAACCGAGTCACAGCTCCCTCTGTCCATTCAGACACAGAGCCGCGGCCCGGCCCTGCCCCCTCTCACTCCTGATTGGCTAGACGACTTTGATTGACAGCAGCGGGAGCCAATTGCGCCACTGCTGTGTCTCAGTCAATCAGGAGGGAGATGATCGGACAACTGAGACACTCGTGGACTTCACTGGACAGAGATTGGGCTTAGGTAAGTATTAGGGGGGCCAAAGAGGCTGCTGGACACAGGCTTTTTATCTTAGTGCATAGATTGCATTAAGTTAAAAAAAAACTTCTGACTTTCAACTTTAAATGATACATTTGCAGGGGGGCTTGCTGTGTTGAAAAACAGCAGACTTACTGGCAGAATCACCAGATGAAAACAAATGATAGAAAGCCTAAAAAGATGACAAATGTTTGCTTTTGGGATTAATACCGCTTTAAACTACTAACAAACACGTTTTTGTTTCCTTGAGTTAGAAACTCAAAAGTGAATTTATATTTACATAAGGCCCAAATGCACCAAACAAAATTTTTAAGGCAATGTATGTGATTCTTGTTGCATGCGTTTCAGTTCTCTGAGGGTCAGGGGTGTTTGTTGCATTTGCGACTACACATTGGGATACCATTGATAATAATTAGCTCCAGAGGTGTAGCTTGAAGCTTGTGAGCCCCGATGCAAAAGTTGACCTGGGCCCCCCCCACTACTTCCAACGTGCGTGCAGATACATCCACCGCAAGCCAAGATACTTAAAGTGGCTTAAGGGTTTTGAGTTCCTCTTTACATCAGAGGACAGGGATTACTGCTGGAGAATCAGAGGACAGGGATCACTGCTGGAGAATCAGAAGACAGGGACCCCTGGCAGGTCACTGGCAGAGCTCCTTTCCCATCCCAGCACTGTATACAGCTCCCCCCCCCCACACTACACAGGGCTGAAATCACATTCCTTTACACACCGTCTGTCAGTCTTCACAGGGTGTATCTGGCTTTTATGTTGCCCTTCTGACCTGTGAAATCCTCTGGTCGGAATGGCAGTGTATTGCAGTAGGCACCCTGTGCAGATCATGACTGGCTAACTGGCTGTGCTGTAAAGGAATGTGATTTCAGCCCTGTGGAGGAGGAACAGTATAGAGGGCTGTAATGGGAAAGGAGATCAGCAGCCGGCATAGCATGCAGGGTGGAGGGGGTAGTCAGGGGGCTTTGGGGGTGGCAACTTAGATCTGGGGGGCAAAGCCATGTAACACAAAATCTGAATCCTGCAGCCCTTCAAGGGCCCCCCGAGGAAGTGATAAGGGATTTGTTTTAGCAATTTCTGAAAATTTCTCTGTCAGTGTTGGCAGGTACTGGGGGAAGGTCACCTCCCGGAGGTGTGTGTCTTTTTCCCAATTGTCAGGAAATTGGGGTAAGTAGACATCCCTGGGTGGGGGAGTATCCCAGAGAATCCCAGCTGGTGAATAGGTGACACTGAGCAGTGTCATACCTCACCAGTGACATCGGTCCCATCGTGGCTACAGGACGGTAGTCTCCTCCTCTTGCCTCGCTGAGCTCGGTCACTATTCCATGTTGCCAGCACACAGCACAGACACTTCCCCATTCTAGGCTGTTCTCACCTCGTGCTTCTCTCCATTCAGGAAATGGCTCACAGCTTCTCCCCAGCCAAAGGGAACAGAGGGGTATGGACTGTGGAAGGCAAAGTAGAAGCCCAGTACTGGAGGGTGGCTGTGGGGCCCTAGGGCAGATCAGAGCTGGATTTTGTGGAGGATATGATAATATAACAGGGAGGCTGCAGGGGCCCCCTGGAGCTAGGGGCAGGTTTGCAATTGTGGCCCCTGCAACCCCTTATGCTACGCCCATGATTAGCTCTGAAACATGTATATGCCATAAGCTGCATTAATTTTGTGTACAACAGCGTAATTGTCTGACTTGTCCTAGTCTGGTGTTTAGATCTGTTGTGTAACAGAAGAGCAAGTCCACTTTTTAACCCATTGTAATCCGGCTTCGGTGATACACATAATCCACTGGAGTCTTCTTGTATGGGGCTCTCCAGGGTTCCCAGCATTTCACCTGTAAGAGGGACACCCTTAGAACGAATCTGCCTAGTGTGATCAGGACCCATTGTGGGCTAGAACCAGCAAGCAATTCAGACATCAATATGGTTTTAAAATGTTTATTCAAATCTTTGATTCATTCACAGCAATTCAGCCATCCAATATGAGATGTCACATGGCTTCAATTGGTGGCAAGAGTTCACAGCAAGTTGATAATGCAAAAAGAGAGCAAAGCCTAAAGATACAAGATGAGAGACACGTTACCTACAGAAGAGGTGGTACAGAGTCCTAGCATTCCTCCAAGGGGGATAGTCCCATGTACCAGGGTCCTCCAGCTTCCCTAAGGGGAAACTACAAGAAGATTGCTTCAAGCCTACATGTTGCTTCATTCTTGGCTTACTGTGAGAGAATTCATTATTATTATCTCTCTGTACTGGAGTTCTCTTTCACCTCCCTCACATTCCCAAAAACTTCTATATATCTGCTTTGCTAAGTTACCACCCTCCTGGCAGGAGCCGGATTACCACATCACTCAGTCAACTCTGAAAGTGGAGGCTCCCAATATTAGTGAAGGGGGCTAAACTGAGAAACTTTACCAGGTACCTTACCCTACAGCCCTTCTCTTTTGTTATCCCTAGGAGGAATTTTATCCAGACTGCTCTCAAATGAAACTTGTAATGCACACACGATCGGACTTTCCGACAACAAAACCGTGGATTTTTGTTCGAAGGATGTTGGCTCCAACTTGTCTTGCATACACACAAATGTTGGCCAACAATAACGAACGTAGAGCCGTACAAGACGTACGTGATATCTCCATTGGGAATGCTAGTTTTACAAGACCGAGCGCTTCCGGCTCGTACTTGATTCCGAGCATGCGTGAACTTTTGTACGACGGACTTGTGTACACATGATCGGAAAGTCCGACAACAAAGTTTTGTTGGCGGAAAATTTCAGAACCTGCTAGCCAACATTTGTTGGAGGAAAGTCCGCTAACAAATATTCCAAGGAGCATACACACGGTCGGACTTTCAGCCAACAAGCTCACATCCAACATTTTCCATCGGAAAGTCAGACCGTGTGTATGCGGCATAAAACTAGAGTTTCATAAACTGCCCTTGCTAAATTGTTTGAAAGTGCAAATTATGGGCCTGACATCCTCAGTACTTACTGAGTCACTGACATGGATTCATGGATTTGTTCTCAGTGGTGATCCCTTCTCTAAACGCCATTAGAATTGTTGCCAAAATTAAAACCAGAATGTTCTAATGGAAATAGCTGTTAGGTCACCTTGAGGCTAGGTGACAGATGCACACCGTTGGGATCAGGAGTGGCAAGGTAGTGGACCCTACGGCTGACTGCTGCGGATGGGAGTCAGGGTGGTAAGGAAGGCAGGGCCGCTGGAACACCAGCACGGATCCCACACAGTAGGTAACAGGAGGATAGGAATAATAAGGGAATAAGTCAAGGTCGGGGCCACAAGCAGACAAGAACAACAGAGTTCACGGCAAGGTTCAGGGTCACAGGCAAACGGGGATAGTCGGGGACACGCCAAAGGTCAGGGTCACGAGCAGACAGGAATAGTCGAGAACAGGCCGAAGGCGGTAATTGGAATCACACAATGGTTGATCAGCACTGTTGGCTTGCAGAGCACAGGTTAATATAGGGTTCCCTGATAGGAGTTGGGGTGGAGCCATGCTAGAGGAGAGTTTATAAAAGCAGTCAGGTGAGAGTCAGCTGGTCTTTAGAGATGAACACATGGAGACAGGTAAGCTGACAGACAAAACTATTGCATAACCATGACAATAGCATTCTACCTCTTTTCTTTGCTACACTAGGCACTGACCCCAAAGTGCTTTATGGGGAATATGGCTAACTACCTAGGCTGCCCATATCATTACTCCACTGTATATTCCCATCACTCCCTGGCTGGTTAATCCTTTTTCTCATGCCACCAGCATGTATGGAGACACTGGGAAGTAATATAGTCCTTTAAATACTTCAAATAAAAAATGCAGATGGAGCAAGGAAGCTACTGTCTTCTGCTTTGTTACCACACCTGCAGATTAGGTTTAATCTGCCAGTGGAAGGCTACTTTCAATTTATTTCACTAGTTTCCTTTTTGCTATATACAGATGTGGGAGCAACAGTAGGCCATAAGCAGGAAGCCTGCACATTAAGGTGACCAGATTTTTAAAATGAAATCCGGGGACATATTTTTTTTTTAACTTGTAATGGCAGCAGTTGACGACTCTTTGCCCGTCTCCGCCGCCGCCCGCAGCCTGTCAAGTCTAAAGTCACATACACACTATCAGATTTTCTGCTGATTTTTTCCTTCCGATTTACCAAAACCATATAATATGAGGTCAATACTTAGGAGTTTCAATTTGTATGCAATCAGGCAGGCCCTTGCACTACATGGTTTTGGTAAATCTGAAGACAAAAATCAGCAGAAAATCTGATAGTATTTATGGGGCTTTACTCTTCAGGCCCCGGCTACTACTGGGTGGGGAGCAGAGGAAGATCACTCCACCAGGGAAGGCAAGGAGATAAGCAGGCAGGCGGCTGGCCGGGACTTGAGCCAAGGCAGAAGAACATGCGAGTGGAGCTGAATGGGCATGCGCCCGAAACTGAAGAAATAGTCCCTCTGCTCCGACCAGCACATGATCATCAAAATGGGGCACAGATAATGGAAAAAAATAAACTCCCATAAGCTAGTAGGAGCAGCAGAGGAGAGGCGGGTGCAATTCAGATTTTTTCTTTTTATTCTGCATGGGCTGTCTTTGAAATTGCCCCAGCCCCTGTTCAAATCCAATCTGGGGACAAAACTGGGGACAGACTTGGTCCGGGGACAGTGTCCTCAATCCAGGGACTGTCCCCAGAAACCGGGGATGTCTGGTCACCCTACTGCACATGGCAGAAAAAAGATTACTTCTTTGGAGGGCCCTGGAGACCATTAAACACACAAGGAGAAGTGCAGTAAACACTGATTAAGCACAGTCAAGTATTGTTGATATGATCTGCAAGTCTGATACTAATGCCGCGTACACACGGTCGGACTTTTCCGCTACAAAATGCCGACGGCCCAAGTCCGGCGGACAATCCGATCGTGTGTGGGCTTCCCCGGACTTTTCCAGCCGCAAATCTGATGGACTTTAGATTTGGAACATGCTTCAAATCTTTACGTCGTAACTCCGCCGGACCCAGAAATCCGCTCGTCTGTATGCTAGTTTGTGGGACAAAAAAAACGACGCATGCACGGGCAGGCAAAAGGACTTACAGGTATGTCCTTGCCTTCCCGTGGGCGGGGGGGTCCGATCGGACCCCCCTGGTGCCTGCGGCGGTCGGATTCTCGTCAGGAGCGATGAGAGGTGAGGGGGAGGCCACTGATTCGTGGCTCCCCCCTCGCGATCGCTCCTGGCGAATGACAGGCTTCCTCGGCTTCTGCATAGTAAACAGAAGCGGAGGAAGTGATGTCATCTCTCCTCGGCTCGGTATTTTCCGTTCCGGCGCCGAGGAGAGAAGACATCGATATGTGTGTACAAACACTACACACACAGTGGAACATGCCAGGCATACTGTACACCCCCCTTTACCCCCCATTCCCCCCCCGATCACCCCCTAATCACCCCTCCCCCCCCATCACACTGGCACCAAGCAGTTATTTTTTTTTCTGATTACTGCATTGGTGTCAGTTTGTGACAGTTAGTGTGGTAGGGCAGTTAGTGTTAGCCCCCTTTAGGTCTAGGGTACCCCCCTAACCCCCCTAATAAAGTTTTAACCCCTTGATCACCCCCCGTCGCCAGTGTCACTAAGCGATCATTTTTCTGATCGCTGTATTAGTGTCACTGGTGACGCTAGTTAGGGAGGTAAATATTTAAGTTCGCCGTCAGCATTTTATAGCGTCAGGGACCCCCATATACTACCTATTAAAGGTTTTAACCCCTTGATTGCCCCCTAGTTAACCCTTTCACCAGTGATCACCGTATAACTGTTACGGGTGACGCTGGTTAGTTTGTTTATTTTTTATAGTGTCAGGGCACCCGCCGTTTATTACTGAATAAAGGTTTAGCCCCCTAATCGCCCGGCGGTGATATAACTTAGGTTTTAGGGTCAGATAAGGTCTGCGTCGCCCCAGGCAGCGTCAGGTTAGCGCCAGTACCGCTAACACACACGCACGCAGCATACACTTCCCTTAGTGGTATAGTATCTGAACGGATCAATATCTGATCCGATCAGATCTATACTAGCGTCCCCAGCAGTTTAGGGTTCCCAAAAACGCAGTGTTAGCAGGATCAGCCCAGATACCTGCTAGCACTTGCGTTTTGCCCCTCCGCCCGGCCCAGCCCAGCCCACCCAAATGCAGTATCGATCGATCACTGTCACTTACAAAACACTAAACACATAACTGCAGCGTTCGCAGAGTCAGGCCTGATCCCTGCGATCGCTAACAGTTTTTTGATAGCGTTTTGGTGAACTGGCAAGCACCAGCCCCAGGCAGCGTCAGGTTAGCGCCAGTAGCGATAACACCCACGCACGCACCATATGCCTCCCTTAGTGGTATAGTATCTGAACGGATCAATATCTGATCCGATCAGATCTATACTAGCATCCCCAGCAGTTTAGGGTTCCCAAAAACGCAGTGTTAGCGGGATCAGCTCAGATACCTGCTAGCACCTGCGTTTTGCCCCTCCGCCCGGCCCAACCCAGCCCAGCCCACCCAAATGCAGTATCGATCGATCACTGTCACTTACAAAACACTAAACACATAACTGCAGCATTCGCAGAGTCAGGCCTGATCCCTGCGATCGCTAACAGTTCTTTTGGTAGCGTTTTGGGGAACTGGCAAGCACCAGCGGCTTAGTACACCCCGGTCGTAGTCAAACCAGCACTGCAGTAATACTTAGTGACGTGGCGAGTCTCATAAGTGCAGTTCAAGCTGGTGAGGTGGCAAGCACAAGTAGTGTCCCGCTGCCACCAAGAAGACAAACACAGGCCTGTCGTGCCCATAATGCCCTTCCTGCTGCATTCGCCAATCCTAATTGGGAGCCCACCACTTCTGCAGCACCCGTACTTCCCCCATTCACATCCCCAACCAAATGCAGTGGGCTGCATGAGAGGCATTTTCTTTATGTCCTCCCGAGTACCCCTACCCAACGAACCCCCCCAAAAATGTATGCAGCAAGCACGTATATAGGCGTGACACCTGCTATTATTGTCCCTCCTGTCCTGACAATCCTGGCCTTTGCATTGGTGAATGTTTTGAACGCTACCATACACTAGTTGAGTATTAGCGTAGCGTACAGCATTGCACAGACTAGGCACACTTTCACAGGGTCTCCCAAGATGCCATCGCATTTTGAGAGACCCGAACCTGGAACCGGTTACAGTTACAAAAATTACAGTTACAAAAAAAGTGTAAAAAAAAAAAAAATATATATATATATATAAAAAAAAAATAGTTGTTTTATTGTTCTCTCTCTCTCTATTGTTCTGCTCTTTTTTACTGTATTCTATTCTGCAATGTTTTATTGTTATTATGTTTTATCATGTTTGCTTTTCAGGTATGCAATTTTTTATACTTTACCGTTTACTGTGTTTTATTGTTAACCATTTTTTTGTCTTCAGGTACGCCATTCAGCTGCAGCACGGATTTATTTATCTTGACAGCAACAGCGTTTGCTCCCACGATATATAAAGCCTTGACTCCAGCGGAGGTGATATATGCCGAAGCATGGGGGCAGCAGGGGCGGAGGAGCGATTTGCTCCTGCCTTTTGCGGGAGGATGCCCCCATGCTTTGGCATATATAAACGGTGCATGTATGCCCATCATTAGAAGTGGGTGGATGAAGGGAGGTATTCTAATGGTGGGCATACCCACCAATCAATCTCTTTTTTTTTGTTCAGCCCACAGGCTGCATGAAAAAAAAAAGATTACAATATGTGCCCAACAAGGACCAGCAATGTACTGGTATGTTGCCGGACTTTGAGTGGTTATACCAGAATGATGCCTGCAGGTTTAGGTATCATCTTGGTATCATTCTTTTCAGCCAGCGGTCGGCTTTCATGTAAAAGCAATCCTAGCAGCTAATTAGCCTCTAGACTGCTTTTACAAGCAGTGGGAGGGAATGCCCCCCCCACCGTCTTCCATGTTTTTCTCTGGCTCTCCTGTCCCAACAGGGAACCTGAGAATGCAGCCGGTGATTCAGCCAGCTGACCATAGAGCTGATCAGAGACCAGAGTGGCTCCAAACATCTCTATGGCCTAAGAAACCGGAAGCTACGAGCATTTCATGACTTAGATTTCGCCTAATGTAAACAGCGCCATTGGGAAATTGGGAAAGCATTTTATCACACCGATAGCTTGGGATGTCTATTTCCAAAATGGGGTCATTTGGGGGGGGGGGGGGGTTTGTGCCATCTGGGCATTCCATGGCCTCCGAAATTGTTATAGGCAGTGAAGAGTGAAATCAAAAATTTACGCCCTTAGAAATCCTGAAGGCGGTGATTGGTTTTCGGGGCCCCGTACGTGGCTAGGCTCCCAAAAAGTCCCACACATGTGGTATCCCTGTACTCAGGAAAAGCAGCTGAATGTATTTTGGGGTGCAATTCCACATATGCCCATGGCCTGTGTGAGCAATATATCATTTATATCATTTAGTGACAACTTTTTGTAATTTTTTTTTTTTTTTTCATTATTCAATCCCTTGGGACAAAAAAAATAATATTCAATGGGCTCAACATGCCTCTCAGCAATTTCCTCAGGGTGTCTACTTTCCAAAATGGGGTCATTTGGGGGGGGGGGGGTTTGTACCACCCTGCCATTTTAGCACCTCAAGAAATGACATAGGCAGTCATAAACTAAAAGCTGTGTAAATTCCAGAAAATGTACCCTAGTTTGTAGATGCTATAACTTTTCGCAAACCAATAAATATACGCTTATTGACATTTTTTTTATCAAAGACATGTGGCCGAATACATTTTGGCCTAAGTGTATGACTAAAATTGAGTTTATTGGATTTTTTTTATAACAAAAAGTAAAAAATATCTTTTTTTTAAAAAAATTTCGGTCTTTTTCCGTTTATAGTGCAAAAAATAAAAACGGCAGAGGTGATCAAATACCATCAAAAGAAAGCTCTATTTGTGGGAAGAAAAGGACGCAAATTTTGTTTGGGTACAGCATTGCATGACCGCGCAATTAGCAGTTAAAGCGATGCAGTGCCAAATTGTAAAAAGTGCTCTGGTCAGGAAGGGGGTAAATCCTTCCGGGGCTGAAGTGATTAATAATGCTATAAGAACGAAGATGTTTTGCTGTTCCTATTCACACAGAGTTCTCCCAAACTGATTTCTAGATTCTTTTTCTCTTTGATCTCATGAATGATATAGTATTTTTTTAAAAAGCCATATCTCCATACTAATACAAATTTTTACACTTTTTTTGGGGGGGGGGGGGGGAGTCATCTTTTATTTTAGATTTTATCCAGATTTTTTTTATGATTATTATCAAAATTATTTTATCTTTATCTAATTTTTTTTTGTTTTTGGGTTTTTAAAATTAACAAAAAGAACCATTTTTATTTATTTATTTTTTTGTAGTTCTTAAATTGAACACAAATACATTTTTTTCTTCTTTTTTTTTGTTTTAATTTTGTTTGGTTTAAGTTACTACAAAGAACCATTTTTTTTGTATTTGTATTTTTTCTTTGTATATAAAGTTAACACAAAGAATCTTATTTGGTTATGTATATTTTTTTTTGTTTTTTTTTAAGTTACCACTAGAACATTTTTTATTTTTTTTGGTGTTTTTGCAACCTCAAGGAGGTTGTCCCTTGTTAATTTGACATTGTCTCTAAATCAATTATGTTAATTAAAACACATAAAATCTTTTCATAAACTAAAATATCCATTTATTAATGGAAAAAAGAAAATAAAGAGGAAGTCAACGCTGGAAAAAGTCTGTGGACAAGAAAATTGGGATCTTGAGGAGTCCATATAAGAGGGAGCACAATCTGGTCCAGGAATCCCAGAGATCAACAGCAGCAGCAGATGATATAGATGTCCCCAGACTGTGGTACTACAACACCCTGAGTCTTCTGTCAGACCAGACTGAACCCAGGTCATCACTTTCTTCTCTTCCCTGCAGCCTTCCCTCCATGCTGCCCTGCACCCTTCCCTCCAGCCTTCCCTGCAGCCTTCCTTGGAGGCTGTGGCTCTGGTGGTTGAGTTGTGGCAGGAGGAGAAGGAGGAGGAGGAGGAGGAGGAGGAGGGGGGGCTGCCTCATTTATTTGTGTGTTGGCAGTTAGCTCGCCGTTCAGCCCCTTGTGTATCATTTCAGCAAACAGTTTTTCACAAATGAGGCATTGGCCCCACTCCATTTGAAGCAGCCTGCTGGCTAAATAGCACCCATAGGCCTCTTCAGCTTCAGGGGGGCTCTTCAAAAAATTGGTGGCCTCTTGCATGAGGCGCAGGGATGCCTCCTGTGTCACCGTCCCCTTCCTGGCCCTTTTTGTAGGAAGGCGGAGGGGAGCCACTTGGGATTGGGTCAGGCTCCTACTGGGCCCAGCCACCTCCTGCCTGACACTGGGTCCGGCCTCCTCCAGGATGACACTGGGTCCTGCCTCTTCTTGGATGACACTGAGTCCAGCCTCCTCCTGGCTGTCCCTGGGCCCGGCCTCCTCCTGCCTGCAACTTTCCCCACTTTCCTCCTGGCTGACCTCATCCTGTGTATAAAAAAGGGACATAGTTTTAGTTGTTTGTTTTTGGTTCATCAATGACACACAATTTACTTCTTATGACTTGCAAATTCAATGTTAATACATCTATTAATAAAAGAGTCTAGAAATCAGACACCATAATTTTTTAAAGCTGGTGACAAACATATTTGGCCACTACTGTCAATTGATATGTATATGTAGCGCTGGTAGATTTGCCATCTACCATATTTTAGGTAAATTTAGTAACTTGTTCGTTAAAATAGGTTAGGTTTGCCTCTGTTCCAGCTTGGCTGACGTTGTGTATGTTTCCATACTGACCGGTGGGTGTCGCTGTTATCACTGGTCAGTGTTGGAAGGGCAACGTGTCGAAGCGTATGGATGCTCTTCTGTCCAGGAGACAACTCGGTGGAGTTGGTCCTCCGAGTTGCATTCTGGGCGAGGGTATTTATGGGACAGACGCCATATTGTGGGGTTCGTTTTACAGCCACCTGGCCGACAGGTATGCATTAGAGAGAAATCTCGTGGTCCTCCGTTCGTATCGTAGCGACGACAGCCCGGAGGCCGGACCGTCCCGATCTGGGAAGCAGAGATTTAAGGCCTCCAATATGTCCTTTAAAGAGATGGTGGAAATGATGGCAATTCTGAGAAAAAATGACTATGATGGGAAGCATGGACCATACGCCCGGCCTAATTTCAGAAAAGCCAAAATAATGGCGAAGGTGGTGAAGACAGTACATCTTTCTTTTGGGGTACAGTGCTCAAAAGATCAGATTAGGAAAAGATGGTCCGACCTCAAACTCCGGGAGCCGGATCAGTACAGATGGATCCGTAAAGTGCTGAAAAAAAGTAAGTACTTGTCGTGTGTTCATATTCTGTTTATTACCTTGTATACTGGTCCATGTGCTTTTCTTATGTACGAGTTTATATCGTTTGAAACGATCTTAATACCTTAATAAACCTTGTTACATATATACAGACCTATATCTGTTATTAATGTATCTATCTATATTTTCTCTCTCTCTCTCTCTCTCTCTCTCTCTCTAGATAAAAATATAAATAGATATAGATATCTATATCTATACATATATATATATATATATATATATATATATATATATATATATATATATATATATATATCTACCGGTATATCTATTTATATTTATATATAGATATAGATATAGATATTGATATAGATATATAAATAGATCTATATCTATATATCTATATCTAGATATGTCTTTAGAAATTGGAAAAATGTATTAAACTAGGAACTCTACAAAAAAACAGACAATTTGTACACCACTTCACTACAATGTTTTAAGATTACTATGTACTAAAATATCTGTGTGCTAAGTATATTTTTTGTTTCATTCACATAGGGGAGAAAAGACAAGATGAACCCAGTCCCCCCCAACCGCAACACACCATAATTAGGAAATCAGCCCAAGCCCCACTGAGGATGTGGAGGAAGGAGAGGTGGCCGACATGGGCACCCCACCAGATGAGTGTCTGACACACCAGCTTACGGTAATCTATATATGGCTGCATATTTTGTAAATAACATTTTCTACTCTATTTTAGGTGATCTGGTTGTGCTTGAATCAAGCAACAGCGCCACCCCCGAGGATGTTTCGGAAGTATGCGACATGAGCACCCCACTAGGTCAGTGTCTGAGACACCAGCTTATGGTAAGGTAATCTATGTATGGCTGCATATTTCTAAACACATCTTTTTTTCATTCAATATGATATGCCTGTTTTCCCAAAAAAAAAAAAAAAATAGAGGCCTGTTTTTATAAAATAAAAAACATTAAAAAAAATAGAGGCCTGTTTAAAAAAAATAAAAAAATAAAAAAAATAGAGGCCTGTTTAAAAAAAAAAAAAATTAAAATAAAAAAGAGGCCTGTTTGTTAAAACAAAAAGAAAAGAAAATATTGTAAAAAAAGGACCTAATTCTATTGTTAAAAATTTATAAATATAGATATATTTTGGACTATCAAAATTTTTTACAAACGCATAAGTGAATGTACACAGAATATTAAAAAATTTGTGTAGTAATTAACAAAATGTGTGGTTTCTTCTTTCAATGCTCAGTATCAGTTTGTTTAAAGTTAAAATAGTTGCTTACAGTGACAATGGTGCTTATTTAATAAATGAAAATACAGTTGGCACTACAAATGCGATACTACGATAACCTAGGAGAAAGCCAAAAAGAAAGGCAAGCAATAAATATAATTCAAGATTTGATCAAGATTTTTTATTTTGACAAATTAAATATTCTGGGGCATTGCAGTGGCCCCCCTACCCATAAAATAATCGACATATTGCTCACGAACTTGACGGACACTTTGGGGGGCCAAGCCAGTACGGACAGTATCCAGGCCCGTCAGATTGTCACTAATAATAAGTCCAGCCTCAGGCCCAACTGGCAAAATATAATTTGGGGAATGTTTGTTCAAAAAGTTGTGCAGGATGCAGCACGCTAAAATTATGTAATTAAGTTTGTATTCCGCAAGGTTTATCGATGTCTGAAACAGGCGGAACCGGCTGGCCAGAGTCCCAAAAGCATTCTCAACAACTCTGTCCGGCCGGAAATTAAAAACCCTCCTCTCCGGGGTGAGGGTCCTTTGGGGGAATGGCCTCATGAGGTGCTTGCTCAGAGCGAAGGCTTTATCTGCTATGAAGACAAAGGGGAGTCCTTCCACGTTATCTGCATCAGGTGGCAATCCCAGGCCACCACTCTGGAGACGCTGGTAGAACTCCGACTGGGCAAATACACCTCCATCCGACATCCGGCCATTCTTCCCCACGTCCACATACAGAAAGTCATTATGTGCCGACACCACCACCATTAAGACAATACTATGGAACCCCTTATAATTAAAATAGTATGACCCCGAATGGGGTAGTGGCACAATGTGGACATGTTTCCCATCTATAGCCCCTCCACAGTTGGGAAAGTCCCAACAGGTGGCAAAATGGGATGCCACAGTCTGCCATTCCTGTGGCATTGAAGGAAACTGGGGAATCAAACAAGAAACCAAAAATCAGTAATTTTGAAAAGAACATTGCAAGAACATTACACTTATTAAAACAATATTGCCCAGCATCAGTATACCATTAAATAATTGAAATATTCTTTAATAAATAATTTGGAAAGGCACACTTATCAGATTGCTCACCCCCTCTGATGGCACATTGTTACATTTTAGGGGGTGGTGAAATTAGAAATTAAGTTTAACCACTTCAATACCAGGCACTTAGACACCTTCCCGCCCAGGCCAATATTCAGCTTTCAGCGCTGTTGCACTTTGAATGACAATTGCGCGGTCATGCAACACTGTACCCAAACACATTTTTTATCATTTTGTTCCCACAAATAGAGCTTTCTTTTGGTGGTATTTGATCACCTCTGCGGTTTTTATTTTTTGCGTAACAATTAAAAAAAACCCGAAAATTAAAAAAAAAAAAAAAGTTTTTTTTTGTTTCTGTTAAAAATTTTTGTAAATAAAATTCTTGTAAATTGTAAATGTAAATTCTTCTTCAATGACGGGCACTGATATGGCTGCACTGACGGGCACTGATATGGCGGCACTGATGGGCACTGATGAGGTGGCACTGATGAGGTGGCACTGACGGGCACTGATGATGGGCACTGATAGGCGGCATTGATGGGCACTTATAGGTGGCACTGATAGCTGGCACTGGTATGCGGCACTGATGGGCACTCATAGGTGGCATCGATGGGCACTCATAGGCGGCACTGATGGGCACTCGTAGGTGGCATTTATGGGCACTCGTAGGTGGCATTATTGGGTACTTATGGGTGGCACTGCTAGTTGGCACAGATGGGCACAGATGGGCACTGATAGGTGGGCACTGATGGGCACGGATGGGCACTGACAGGTGGCACCGATGGACACTGATGGGTGGCACTGATGACACTGATTGTTTACACTGATGCCCCTAAGGGTGGCATTGCTGGGCATCACTGCAATATAATGGTGCCAACCAGTGCCCATTTGTGTGCACTGATTGGCAGATTGGGCACTGACTGGGCACACTGGGCACATATGGATGGCCATGGGGTACATACCTGGCCATCCACACGTTGCCCCTTCCCTGGTGGTCCAGTGTGGTTATCTGAGGGGGGGCTGCGCTGATAAACAATTAGCGCAGACCCCCCCTGCCAGGAGGGCCGCCGATCGGCTCTCCTCTACTCGCGTCTGTCAGACGCGAGTGAGGAAAAGCCGATCAACGGCTCTTCCTATTGACATTGTGATCAGCCATGATTGGACACGGCTGATCACGTGGTAAAGAGCCTCTACCGGAGGCTCTTTATCAAGATTGGTGAAGCGGTGTGTCAGACTGACACACCGCTCCACAGATCGCCGCGTTGCGTGCCCCCGTGGGCGCGCGGCGGCATGTTATCCTGCTGGACGTCATGTGACGCCCAGTCAGGATAACTGAACCACCGCCTGGCCGTCATCTGCTATGGGCTGGGCGGGAAGTGGTTAAGGCTACAAGACTGTGCAGTTTGAAAAGTGCAGTTGTCGCACTCTGCAAGTGCAGTTGCTCCACAGCTTAGTAAATGAGGTAAGGTAAAAAGTCTTCATGTTGCAAGGAGTACCCAATCACATGCAAGGGCAATTAATCCAAACACTTTGTGGCTTGCACATGATTGGATGATGGAAATCAGCAGAGCTTCTGCTCATTTACTAAAGCCCTGGAGCAAATGCACTTGCAGAGTGCAAATGCATTTTGCAAAGTGCAACATATATTTGCTTTTTTAAAATCAACACCACAGAACATTAGAGCAAATTATTAGGGGGGGGAAGGGGATTGGAAATCGAGTTAATGACACACACACTATTTGGATGGAGTTTAGGGTGGGATTGGAAATTGAGTTAATGACACACACTATTTGGATGGATTTTATGGGGGGGAGGGGATTGGAAATCGAGTTAATGACACACACACTATTTGGATGGAGTTTAGGGGGGGGGGGATTGGAAATTGAGTTAATGACACACACAATATTTGGATGGAGTTTAGGGGGGGGATTGGAAATTGAGTTAATGACACACACACTATTTGGATGGAGTTTAGGGGGGGAGGGGATTGGAAATTGAATTAATGACACACACACTATTTGGATGGAGTTTAGGGGGGGAGGGGATTGGAAATTGAGTTAATGACACACACACTATTTGGATGGAGTTTAGGGGGGGGGGATTGGAAATTGAGTTAATGACACACACACTATTTGGATGGAGTTTAGGGGGGGGAGGGGATTGGAAATTGAGTTAATGACACGCACAATATTTGGATAGAGTTTAGGGGAAAAAAACTACAATGCAGCTGACAAAATACATTCAAAGTGAGTAGACTAGGTGGATATGTGCCCAGCATTGCAGGCTGGGGAGGTTAGTGAAGGCAAATATGCATGCAGGACAAAAAAGAACATGAAAAAATTACAGCATGCATGAGGACAAAAAGGGGATATTCACACTATATTGCAATGATGGTAAGTAGTGTTTGAGTTAAGAAATACATTACATTATCAAACATTAAATAAAATAACATGTGATGCTAATAAAGGATAAAATTCTTACCTTAATATACTCCTTCTGCAGGACCTGAATGATGGCAGAACGGGTCTCCGGGATAATGATCCCCAGAGCCTGGGGGGAGATGCCTGTTGAGAACTTAAGGTCCTGCAGGCTTCTCCCTGTCGCCAAGTACCGCAACGTTGCGACTAGCCTCTGCTCCGGAGTGATGGCTTGCCTCATGCAGGTATCCTGCCTGCTGATATAAGGGGTGAGCAAAGACACCAAACGGTCAAAAACGGGGTCCGTCATTCGGAGAAAGTCCCGGAAATCCTCAGGATTATTCTCACGGATCTCACGGAGCAATGGCATGTGACAGAATTGATCATGCTGCAGCAACCAATTCTTCGTCCATAAACTCCTCCTCGCCCAGTTCATGGACTGGTCTTGGGCTGAAGAATGAACTACAGCACCAAGCACATACAATGCACAAGCTCTACGATGAGTACGTACACGCAACATGGCTTCAAAACGGTCGGCTGGTAAGAACGCACTTAACAGAATGCACTGAAGAACAGCAAGGCCTGTGAAGAGCGACCTGAAAATCAGCAACGAGTGGACAATAAAACAAAGATTGCTCAATGCCAACTGACCAAACGCACTGAAAAGCAGATACAAACATCACAAGCACAGACTGAACAACAGTTAAAACGAACTGAAAAATACGAGTCTCACAAGCACGAATCATCTCTCACCAAACTTCTACTAACACGAGATAAACAAGAGATTAGCAGAAGGAGCCCAAAGGGTGTTGTATGGGCTATTGAACTTCCGTTTTATAGTCTCGTCGGACTTGGTGTACGTCACCGCGTACTAGGCTGTCGGACTTTTGTGTGATCGTATGTAGGCAAGTCCGTTCGTTAGAAAGTCCACCGCAAGTCCGCCAAAAGTCCGTCGAAAGTCTGTCGGACGGGCTGTCGGACTTTTGTAGCCGAAAAGTTTGACCGTGTGTACGAGGCATTAAGTTCATCTTAAACTGAGCCAGCTTGCTGTAGTTGGTTTAGACAATGATCCCATGTTTGTCTATACTCCCTGACCTCTGTAGATACTCCCTGCTTGACCCTTTTTGAGGGAAGAATTAATTAGCCAAGTCAGATTTCCCAAGGTGATCGCTGTTGTTTTCCCTTATATATGACAATTCCAAAGATACCTGCATTTCCGCTAAAAATAAGTACATACATGTTCAGCCAATCCATATATGAATATTTCTAGAATGCTTTTTTTCAAGTGCATTTTAAGGGGGTACAGATGCTTCTGTTTGCACCAGTGCAAGTTAATTTGAATACAAAAGTAATACGAAGCAATTTAAGGTAGAGCAAAGAAACTCTGAAGCAGCTTGAAACAACTCCTGGAGCAAATTTTGTGTAGCCTGTACACAAAATAACATAAAATGACATCTGGTGCACATACAGCATTCCCTACAATGGGAACAAAAGAACATACATTTTTTGGTAACAGTAGTGCATAAATCCCTACAAACTTCATTAGCAACTAATAATGGAGGAGTATTGGCTCAGCTTGAAAACTGTAAAAAAAACCAAAAAAACCAAAAAACAAAAAAAATTGCAGTTACCTTTAATCCATTGCATCCAAATTCAGTGGGATATTCATAACGCTTCCGGGTAAAGCCTTTCCTCTCTCTTTTTTTCTGCTGTTATGAACTATACAAGGCACACGGTAAAGGCTAGAAAAAAAAATTAGTTATTCATCAAGTAGACTGCAGTAAAATGCTACATTATCATGTATGTTTAAGTAAGTATGTTGAGGTCAGATGAGGTTAGGCGTGACAGTAATTTATGCTGTCTGGTTATGAATGTACAACACTGTTGGTAATCCAGTGGTAAAATATATGACAATAGAGATAAAAGCATGAGCGCACTTTACATTAAAACATTTTCTCACACTATAGGAAAGTGATGGCTTTTTTTCCATTTAATCAAAGTACCGAGATAGGCCACCTTCTCACCAGAATATATGAAGTCTCAATTGTCATATCAACCAAGTAGAAAGGTCTGAACTCCAAACAATTTATTAAAGCAATGCCAGTTCTATTCAGTGTTATTCAGCATTCACATTCTGAATGCCATGAATAAAAATGAGACACTAGACAGGGAAGACATTTTCATTTAAAAAAAAATCTCAATCTACACAATTTTCAGAAGTTGCTTTTTTAATATACTCAGAACTTTAGTTCTGACACAAAACTTTATGTCTCTCTTTTTTTTTTGTACCAGGCAACCATTTCTCATGTAAAGCACTTTTTCTATATAGTGTTACTCGAAAGTACAAGTAGTTTATTCTCTCTAATGCCCCGTACACACGGTCGGATTTTGTTCAGACATTCCGACAACAAAATCCTAGGATTTTTTCCGACGGATGTTGGCTCAAACTTGTCTTGCATACACACGGTCACACAAAGTTGTCGGAAAATCCGATCGTTCTGAACGCGCTGACGTAAAACACGTACGTCGGGACTATAAACGGGGCAGGGGCCAATAACTTTCATCTCTTTATTTATTCTGAGCATGCGTGACACTTTGTCCGTCGGATTTGTGTACACACGATCGGAATTTCCGACAACGGATTTTGTTGTCGGAAAATTTTATAGCCTGCTCTCAAACTTTGTGTGTCGGAAAATCCGATGGGAAATGTGTGATGGAGCCTACACACGGTCGGAATTTCCGACAACAAGGTCCTATCACACATTTTCCGTCTGAAAATCCGACCGTGTGTACGGGGCATTAGAATTCTGCAGTTGGTTCTTAAGCAGCTTCTGCATTTTTTCCTTTTGCAGATTAGTTATATTTCTACTTTCACAATGTTTGCCAAACTTTGGCCAGTCATTCACCAACTGAATATCACAAGATAGAACCAAATAAAGGAAAGTTATAGAACGTATTCACTCTGAAACCTAGGCCATTATTTCTTTCATGTATGATGTTTTAATGTACTTTTACTACTTTTGTGTAGGATACACAATTTGCAGAAAATATTTTAATAAAGCCAAAAAATTCCGGCATAAAGTAGTTGTGAAGCCTGAAGGTTTTTCAGCTTTATGGATTCTATCTATTAAGGTTAAAACCTACTGTGCTGCAGCTACCCCCAGACCCCCCTTTTTCTTACTTGAGCTCGATCTGATCAAGTGATCTGCACTAGCGCAGCGGCTCCAGCTGCTGTCTCTCTCCTCATTGGACAGATTGAAAGCAGTGGGAGCCATTGGCTCGCACTTCTGTCAGTCAAATCCAGTGACGCGGGATCGGGGGGGGGGGGCTGAGTCCCGTTGTCTGTGTTAATGGACGCAACAGTGGGACTCACGAGAGAGCCCACACGGGTGTCCCCAGGGAAAATGGCTTTCTGTGGGGAACCCGATGAAGAGGAGGGGCCTGGAGTGCTGGCAGGGCACCCCAGAAGAAGAGGATCAGGGCTGCTCTGTGAAAAACGATTGCACAGAGCAGGTAGGTATAGATGTGTTTGTTATTTTTATAAAAAAACAAAAAACGAGGGTTTACATAAAATGGAAAGGGGGTGGGACTTTATGTGAGGCCTAAGACAATTATGTCAAACTGCCTCCATCCCTATTTGGCACTAGGGAAAAAGGTTGGGACTTTTAACCACTTCCTTACCGTGTATAGTCATATGACGGCGGCAGGAACCTTTTGTCCCCCTGGGCCACCGTCATATGACGTCTTTTCTTCCTGAGCCTATAGGGGGCGTGTGCGTGCCATGTCACTAGGCACCCGATGGGTGTGCCCGGCAGCCACGATGTCCACCGGGCATCCGCGATTGCCCGTGAACACAGCAGAACCGTGGATCTGAGCGTATAAACGCACAGATCCACGTCCTGTCAGAGGAGAGGAGACCGATGGTGTGTTCCCAGTACAGACGAACACCGATCGGTCTCCTCCCCTTGTGGGTCCCCGCCCCTACAGTTAGAATAACTCCCTAG
The DNA here is from genome assembly GCA_037952925.1 of Lithobates clamitans. NCBI lineage: Eukaryota > Metazoa > Chordata > Amphibia > Anura > Ranidae > Lithobates > Lithobates clamitans. Next base: position 1,468,572 of record JBBGZY010000545.1, read on the forward strand.
GAAACATAATTAACCCCTCGATCACCCCCTACTGTTAACCCCTTCCCTGTCAGTCACATTTACACAGTAATCAGTGCATTTTTTATAGCACTGATCACTGTATAAATGTGAATGGTCCCAAAAATAGTGTCAAAGGTGTCCAAAGTGTCCGCCGCAATATCGCAGTCAGGATAAAAATTACTAGTAGAAAAAAAATAACAATAAAAATGCCATAAATGTATCCCCTATTTTGTAGACGCTATAACTTTTGCGCAAACCAATCAATATACACTTATTGCGATTTTTTTTTACCAAAAATATGTAGAAGAATACTTATACCTAAACTGAGGAAAAAATGTTTGTTTTTTTTAATGGGATATTTATTCTAGCAAAAAGTAAAAAATATTGTGTTTTTTTTCAATATTGTCGCTCTTTTTTTGTTTATAACGCAAAAAATAAAAACCGCAGAGCTGATCAAATACCAAAAGAAAGCTCTATTTGTGGGGAAAAAAATTATCAATATTTCATATGGGTACAGTGTTGTCATTCAAATTGTAACAGCGCTGAAAGCTGAAAATTGGTCTGGGCAGGAAGGGGCTGAAAATGCCCTGTATTGAAGTGGTTAGGTGAAGCATGCATTTGGAAAGCAAAAATACACTATATTAGTTTGATGGCAAAAATAGGGGTTTACAACCCCTTTAAGGTTGTAATGTATTTATGTCATAGTGTAGCTAGTAGTGGTTGGTCACAATCAGACCCATAACAAGAAGTCACAGGGCCCCATAACAAAATGGCCACTAACAGAAAAAAACTAAATTGGACGACGCTCATTTGGGTATCTTGGACGATGTGTCTGCCGCGGCTCCCGGTTGGGAGCATTTATCCGGAGGGTCTGGTGCCCCGCTTTCGCGCCACAACCACACTTACACCAAATATCAACAGGTAATTGATCTGAGGGTTTTATACCCCATTACCGTACTTACCTACCCTATCATAATACTCCATCCTTTATTCATAGATACATCTTGTGCTTGCTCCTGACGAGTGGCCCCCTAGCCACGAAACGCGTAGAGCTGCCATACATCCTACTTCCAACTAACATTACCATAGTACCAAGTTTACATTCAATATCTCCACCAAGATCAACAAGACCATGGGTTTTGCAAGTTTTATGTTGTACTACCGTTTTTTACCTATGACCTTATTGGTGAACTCTGAAGGGATGATTAATTGCCATTCTATATGATACTGCTTTTATGAATTTATACCATGTATCATGTATATTATTACTGTTGCAATCCAATGCTATTGATGTTTATTTTAGATGGCAATTAATAAAACTTTTTACCTTTTCACCTAATTACCTTGCTGCAACCAAGTGTTTCATTTAAAGTCCCACTTTCCTCTCGTTCCCCCTTTGATGCATGACAGGGATGGAAACTCGCAGCCTTACCAGACTACAGTTTCATATAAAGTCCCGAGGGATGGAACAATGGTGCCTACCAGACCATATGTTCATTTAAAGTCCCTTTCTCTTTCCCTTCAACCCCATTTATTGAATATTCATAGGGATGGAAACACTTGGTTTGCTGTACTATTTATATCAGTGCCATACCCCTCTTTTTGCAAACCTTTTCCCATGTGCAATCCTTGTGATCCTTGTACATTCCTTACGTTTGTTTTTTCTACCTTTTGCATACATTTTTCCAATCTTTATTTTTATTATCTTTGTCTATTCATGCTTTAATATCAACTGACTTTAATTTGGGTTTAGTCCTGGAAGTGGTGTGAACCTGGTCGGGAATGCCTGCTGGCCGGCTGGTTCTCCACTTCCGGGAGCCGTGACGTGCCTGACGGACCCTCCCCCTGTATTTGGACAGGTACGGGTGCCGTCACTGCGCGTCAACGTCACGCATCCCAGACTGGACGTGCGGCGCTTACTCAGCGCGGGCCCGCCCATGTCTGCGGTGACCACGCTCGCGGGCAGAATTGGGGGACTTCCGATGGCGGAGGATCGAGCATTTGCTGGAATCTTCCTGCCGCCGGTCTTCCCCCGCCCCCCCCCCCCTGCTGCGCTGGCGTGACGTCGGCGGCGTCATCGCCCTGGCGCCTATTTGGACGTCCCTAGGGCGGGTGCCGGTAGTCAAGGCTTCCTCCACGCTCTTCCTTTGGACTCTACACATGGCTGTTGCATTCAGCCACCCACACCCAGGTAACTCACCCATCCCCATCACCCTTCTCCCTGTCTCCTTCACGGTAACCACAATTGTTCCCCTTTCTTACCTCACTTACCTTTTTTTTTCTCTGTTTCGCACAATTCACCCTTGATTGGTGGTCATCACCATCACTTGCCTCCCCCACTTCTCTTCACACCTACCCCAGGCCCTTGTTGGCCGGTTTCTCACTCTCCTCACTGCCTTCCTATAGGCCTTATTCACAATTCCTTCCCCCTCATCCACTCCTGTCCAGTTTACTATGGCACACCCTGCATCTCCTCCCCAGGTTGCCTTGCCTTCTTGTGCCTGCTCTGGCCGACGCTCATTTGGGTATCTTGGACGATGTGTCTGCCGCGGCTCCCGGTTGGGAGCATTTATCCGGAGGGTCTGGTGCCCCGCTTTCGCGCCACAACCACACTTACACCAAATATCAACAGGTAATTGATCTGAGGGTTTTATACCCCATTACCGTACTTACCTACCCTATCATAATACTCCATCCTTTATTCATATATCTTGTGCTTGCTCCTGACGAGTGGCCCCCTAGCCACGAAACGCGTAGAGCTGCCATACATCCTACTTCCAACTAACATTACCATAGTACCAAGTTTACATTCAATATCTCCACCAAGATCAACAAGACCATGGGTTTTGCAAGTTTTATGTTGTACTACCGTTTTTTACCTATGACCTTATTGGTGAACTCTGAAGGGATGATTAATTGCCATTCTATATGATACTGCTTTTATGAATTTATACCATGTATCATGTATATTATTACTGTTGCAATCCAATGCTATTGATGTTTATTTTAGATGGCAATTAATAAAACTTTTTACCTTTTCACCTAATTACCTTGCTGCAACCAAGTGTTTCATTTAAAGTCCCACTTTCCTCTCGTTCCCCCTTTGATGCATGACAGGGATGGAAACTCGCAGCCTTACCAGACTACAGTTTCATATAAAGTCCCGAGGGATGGAACAATGGTGCCTACCAGACCATATGTTCATTTAAAGTCCCTTTCTCTTTCCCTTCAACCCCATTTATTGAATATTCATAGGGATGGAAACACTTGGTTTGCTGTACTATTTATATCAGTGCCATACCCCTCTTTTTGCAAACCTTTTCCCATGTGCAATCCTTGTGATCCTTGTACATTCCTTACGTTTGTTTTTTCTACCTTTTGCATACATTTTTCCAATCTTTATTTTTATTATCTTTGTCTATTCATGCTTTAATATCAACTGACTTTAATTTGGGTTTAGTCCTGGAAGTGGTGTGAACCTGGTCGGGAATGCCTGCTGGCCGGCTGGTTCTCCACTTCCGGGAGCCGTGACGTGCCTGACGGACCCTCCCCCTGTATTTGGACAGGTACGGGTGCCGTCACTGCGCGTCAACGTCACGCATCCCAGACTGGACGTGCGGCGCTTACTCAGCGCGGGCCCGCCCATGTCTGCGGTGACCACGCTCGCGGGCAGAATTGGGGGACTTCCGATGGCGGAGGATCGAGCATTTGCTGGAATCTTCCTGCCGCCGGTCTTCCCCCGCCCCCCCCCCCCTGCTGCGCTGGCGTGACGTCGGCGGCGTCATCGCCCTGGCGCCTATTTGGGCGTCCCTAGGGCGGGTGCCGGTAGTCAAGGCTTCCTCCACGCTCTTCCTTTGGACTCTACACATGGCTGTTGCATTCAGCCACCCACACCCAGGTAACTCACCCATCCCCATCACCCTTCTCCCTGTCTCCTTCACGGTAACCACAATTGTTCCCCTTTCTTACCTCACTTACCTTTTTTTTTCTCTGTTTCGCACAATTCACCCTTGATTGGTGGTCATCACCATCACTTGCCTCCCCCACTTCTCTTCACACCTACCCCAGGCCCTTGTTGGCCGGTTTCTCACTCTCCTCACTGCCTTCCTATAGGCCTTATTCACAATTCCTTCCCCCTCATCCACTCCTGTCCAGTTTACTATGGCACACCCTTCATCTCCTCCCCAGGTTGCCTTGCCTTCTTGTGCCTGCTCTGGCCGACGCTCATTTGGGTATCTTGGACGATGTGTCTGCCGCGGCTCCCGGTTGGGAGCATTTATCCGGAGGGTCTGGTGCCCCGCTTTCGCGCCACAACCACACTTACACCAAATATCAACAGGTAATTGATCTGAGGGTTTTATACCCCATTACCGTACTTACCTACCCTATCATAATACTCCATCCTTTATTCATAGATATATCTTGTGCTTGCTCCTGACGAGTGGCCCCCTAGCCACGAAACGCGTAGAGCTGCCATACATCCTACTTCCAACTAACATTACCATAGTACCAAGTTTACATTCAATATCTCCACCAAGATCAACAAGACCATGGGTTTTGCAAGTTTTATGTTGTACTACCGTTTTTTACCTATGACCTTATTGGTGAACTCTGAAGGGATGATTAATTGCCATTCTATATGATACTGCTTTTATGAATTTATACCATGTATCATGTATATTATTACTGTTGCAATCCAATGCTATTGATGTTTATTTTAGATGGCAATTAATAAAACTTTTTACCTTTTCACCTAATTACCTTGCTGCAACCAAGTGTTTCATTTAAAGTCCCACTTTCCTCTCGTTCCCCCTTTGATGCATGACAGGGATGGAAACTCGCAGCCTTACCAGACTACAGTTTCATATAAAGTCCCGAGGGATGGAACAATGGTGCCTACCAGACCATATGTTCATTTAAAGTCCCTTTCTCTTTCCCTTCAACCCCATTTATTGAATATTCATAGGGATGGAAACACTTGGTTTGCTGTACTATTTATATCAGTGCCATACCCCTCTTTTTGCAAACCTTTTCCCATGTGCAATCCTTGTGATCCTTGTACATTCCTTACGTTTGTTTTTTCTACCTTTTGCATACATTTTTCCAATCTTTATTTTTATTATCTTTGTCTATTCATGCTTTAATATCAACTGACTTTAATTTGGGTTTAGTCCTGGAAGTGGTGTGAACCTGGTCGGGAATGCCTGCTGGCCGGCTGGTTCTCCACTTCCGGGAGCCGTGACGTGCCTGACGGACCCTCCCCCTGTATTTGGACAGGTACGGGTGCCGTCACTGCGCGTCAACGTCACGCATCCCAGACTGGACGTGCGGCGCTTACTCAGCGCGGGCCCGCCCATGTCTGCGGTGACCACGCTCGCGGGCAGAATTGGGGGACTTCCGATGGCGGAGGATCGAGCATTTGCTGGAATCTTCCTGCCGCCGGTCTTCCCCCGCCCCCCCCCCCCTGCTGCGCTGGCGTGACGTCGGCGGCGTCATCGCCCTGGCGCCTATTTGGGCGTCCCTAGGGCGGGTGCCGGTAGTCAAGGCTTCCTCCACGCTCTTCCTTTGGACTCTACACATGGCTGTTGCTTTCAGCCACCCACACCCAGGTAACTCACCCATCCCCATCACCCTTCTCCCTGTCTCCTTCACGGTAACCACAATTGTTCCCCTTTCTTACCTCACTTACCTTTTTTTTTCTCTGTTTCGCACAATTCACCCTTGATTGGTGGTCATCACCATCACTTGCCTCCCCCACTTCTCTTCACACCTACCCCAGGCCCTTGTTGGCCGGTTTCTCACTCTCCTCACTGCCTTCCTATAGGCCTTATTCACAATTCCTTCCCCCTCATCCACTCCTGTCCAGTTTACTATGGCACACCCTTCATCTCCTCCCCAGGTTGCCTTGCCTTCTTGTGCCTGCTCTGGCCGACGCTCATTTGGGTATCTTGGACGATGTGTCTGCCGCGGCTCCCGGTTGGGAGCATTTATCCGGAGGGTCTGGTGCCCCGCTTTCGCGCCACAACCACACTTACACCAAATATCAACAGGTAATTGATCTGAGGGTTTTATACCCCATTACCGTACTTACCTACCCTATCATAATACTCCATCCTTTATTCATAGATATATCTTGTGCTTGCTCCTGACGAGTGGCCCCCTAGCCACGAAACGCGTAGAGCTGCCATACATCCTACTTCCAACTAACATTACCATAGTACCAAGTTTACATTCAATATCTCCACCAAGATCAACAAGACCATGGGTTTTGCAAGTTTTATGTTGTACTACCGTTTTTTACCTATGACCTTATTGGTGAACTCTGAAGGGATGATTAATTGCCATTCTATATGATACTGCTTTTATGAATTTATACCATGTATCATGTATATTATTACTGTTGCAATCCAATGCTATTGATGTTTATTTTAGATGGCAATTAATAAAACTTTTTACCTTTTCACCTAATTACCTTGCTGCAACCAAGTGTTTCATTTAAAGTCCCACTTTCCTCTCGTTCCCCCTTTGATGCATGACAGGGATGGAAACTCGCAGCCTTACCAGACTACAGTTTCATATAAAGTCCCGAGGGATGGAACAATGGTGCCTACCAGACCATATGTTCATTTAAAGTCCCTTTCTCTTTCCCTTCAACCCCATTTATTAAATTGGACAACACCCATATTATCATGACTAATGACAAAGGACTGAATAGGGTGCAATATCATGTGTATATGTGCAGGAGTGGGTGGCGCTGTCTATCACCTGGAGAGTGACCTGCAGTGATGACTTCCAGTTGAAAGTGCAAGTGTTAATCGGACCACTATGTGGTGCAAGCTGAGATTAGATTTCATGTGATATTACGTGACACTATCTGTCCCCTTTGGTACCACGAGGGGGGGGGGGAAACAGGGGAATTGTTTGTGCAAATTAATTTTAAAAAAAACAGCGTTAAAGTGCTCATATAAATGGTAGCTTGAACCTCCACACTTATATGTAAAATTGCATATAGCATTCAAAAATCCTGTGTCCAGATTTTGTAGATGACCAGCAGGGCGTGTGCACAGGTGAGCACAGCCCTTATAATGAGGATATGGGAATACCTCATGGCTCCCAGTTGGAGACTACTCCACCCCAAGAGAGACAGGGGGTCTACAGTAGGTGGAGGGGCTGCAGGAGGCAGCCAGAACGTGTGTGACTGCAAGAGACAGTAAACCGCCTGAGGACTAAGGCCAGAGCAAAGCTGTGGGCGCTAAAGTAAAGCTATCCACATTGAAGAGTCCTGTGGTCTGGGTGACCAGCATAAAGAGCAGAGGTATTGCTAAAGAGAGAGCCAGGTGGGCTAGTATTTTCCGTTGTGTGTATTTGTTGGAGAAGAACTCCTGCGTATGAAACCTTTATGTTATGGACTTTTATTTGCCTTTTTAATAAAAATGGGCTACCATGCCCTAAAATATAATTCCTGACTGGCTTGAATCACTGACAAATGTATCTACCACAAGGGCTAATGATTCCCCATGTTACAATAAATATATATATATATATATATATATATATATACAGTATATACTCTGCATTCTTTGTAGCCTATATCTACAGTGCATTCGGTGGTGTACTGTTTCTAATACACTTCAGGCGGTTTACACAGTATCTAATACAGTGTGTACAGTTTCTGCTACATTTCTGGTGGTGTACACAGTATGTAATACAGTGTGTACAGTTTCTAATACCCTTCAGGCAGTGTACACAGTATCTAATACAGTGTGTACAGTTTCTACTACACTTCTGGTGATGTACACAGTACACAATAGAGTGCAGCCATAGCATAGTTTATAATACAGTGCAGGAACTGTACACAGCGTCTAATACAGTGTGTACAGTTTATAATACACTTCAGGCAGTGTACACAGTATGTAATACAGTGTGTACAGTTTCTACTACTTTTCTGGTGGTGTACACAGTATTTAATACAGTGTGTACAGTTTCTAATACAGTGCAGGCGGTGTACACAGTATCTAACACTGTGTGTACAGTTTCTACTACACTTCTGGTGGTGTACACAGTATACAATATAGTGCAGCCGTAGTACAGTTTCTAATACAGTGCAGGCGGTTTACACAGTATCTAATACAGTGTGTACAGTTTCTAATACACTATAGGCGGTGTACACAGTTTCTAATACACTTCAGGCGGTGTATTAATATAAGTCTAGTATATATATATATTTATACTCTGCATTCAGTGTAGCCCATATATACAGTGCATTCGGTGGTGTAAAGTTTCTAATACACTTCAGGTGGTGTACACAGTGTATAATACAGTATGGTGTTGCAAAACAAAAAATACATCATGTCTGGAAGGCCACCAAGGAGAGGCAGATACTCACAGGCCACTAAAAGAGGGCAAGCAGCCTCTGTGTCTACAGTCAACAGTGGTGGTCCTGGACATGGTGCATCCTCTGCAGGTGGCCGTGGGGCACACTTGTCCTTTTTTTCTGCTGCTGGTCGTGTTATTGAGCCACAAGATACAGAAGAGTTGATAGAGTGGATAACAAAGCCGTCCTCATTCTCCTCTTCCTCTGTCACCCAGGCTCAGAGTAGTCTGTCTTCCAACGCAGCTGCCAAATTGACCTATTCCATCCGGCTCCTTGTCCACAGTCAATCCGTAGCCCCACCATCATGTATGGAGAAGTCCCCAGAATTATTTGACCACAGTGTCGGGTACATGCTGCTGGAGGATGCGCAGCGATTTGAAGGCTTCAATATTGGTTCCCAGGTTGAGGAAGGGCATAACGTGAGCCTAGAGAGAGGGGGTGCCACAGAAGGACAAGAAACTGGCAGTCATGTTCCCCCAGCTGCAGCTGCCAAGTTTGCTCCAGTGACGAGGAGGGAGGGGATGATGAGGTCACTGACTGTAATTGGGTGCCTGAGAGAAGAGAGGAGGAAAGTGAGGAGGGGGAGGAAGAGGAGGCACAACTCCAATGAGACAGGATGTCCTCTAGGGGGCAGCTTAAGGGCATTGCATCACACCACAGAGCTCCACAGGTGCAGGGCGCTGCTGACTATTAAAAGTTCCTTGGTGTGGGCCTTTTTTGACACGTGCGCAGCAGATCACACCATTGCTGTTTGCAAACTATGTTGGAAGCGGATCAAGCAATGCCAGAACAGCAGCCACTTGGGCACCACATGCTTGACCAGACATATGACGACCTGCCATGCAGTCCATTGGCAACAGCACCTGCAAGACCCACATCAAAGAAAAAGGTGGACTTCTCCTTGCTTCTCATCTGGGATCTCCAACCCTACTATACCTCCAGTCCTCTCAAAAACCTGCACTGAGAGGAATGAGGGTATAGCAATAGGTGTCCCAAGTACTTGCAGCCAATCTACTAGCAGTACACCACCAATTGATTTTAGCAGGCAAATTTCCCCACCCCAGTTGCTGAACCCTAAAAATAAATTCGGTCCCAGCCATCCACATGCTCAGCGTCTAAATGTTAGCTTGGTCAAATTGCTAGCACTGCAACTGCTGCCTTTTCAGCTGGTAGACTCTGCCCCCTTTCGTCAATTTTTGGAATGTGCTGTACCTCAGTGGCAAGTTCCAAAACGCCATTTCTTTTCACGGAAGGCCATTCCGGCTCTCTACTGGCATGTGGAAGGCAGTGTTTTGGCCTCGTTGGACAGGGTGGTCAGCAGTAAGGTTCATATTACCGCTGACTTATGGTCCAGCAGGCACGGGCAGGGACGTTACCTTTCCTTCACAGCACACTGGGTAACTCTGCTGGCAGCTGGGAAGGATGCAGGATAGGGTTCAGTGTTGTTGGAGCTTGATCCGCCACCACGCCTCCAAAATGCTAGTGGTGATTCTGCCACAGCTCTCTCCTCCACCCCCTCTTCTTCTTCCTCTATAGCCTCTTCTGCAGATTTGTCCACTGAACCAGTGGTGATCCGTAAGTGTTCAAGGGGCTACGCAATTAGTCAGGCTAAAAGATGCCATGTGGTGCTTGAGTTGGTCTGCCTAGGGGACAGGAGCCACACTGAGGCAGAGAATCTGTCAGCTCTGCAGGGGCAGGATCAGAGGTGGTTGACCCCACACCAGCTTCAGCCAGGAATGGTTGTATGAGACAATGGCACCAACCTTCTCTCCACCCTCCGATAGGGACACTTCACCCATGTTCCATGTTTGTCACATGTCATGAATTTGGTGGTGCAGCGGTTCTTGACCAGGTACCCAGGCTTACAAGATCTCCTGAAGCAGGCCAGAAAAGTCTGCGGTCATTTCCACTGGTCATACAATGCCAGTGCTCGGCTGGCTGACATTCAAAGGGAATGCAACCTGCCCACCAACCACCTCATTTGTGACATGTCCACCAGGTGGAACTCAACGTTGGCATTGCTGCAACAGCTGCACACACAGCAGAGGGCCATCAATGAGTTCCTGTGCGAGTATGGCACCAGGACAGGGTCAGGGGAGCTTGGCTTCTCTTCGCCACACCAGTGGCTACTGATCAAGGATGCATGCACTGTCCTGTCACAATTTGAGGAGGCCACAAAGAGAGTGAGCAGTGACAATGCATGCATCAGTGACACTGTCCCTCTAGTCTTCCTGCTGGAGCACATGCTTTGTGGAATCATGGACAGGGCACTTGAGGCAGAACAGCGGGGGGAAGAGGAGGACTTCCTTTCCTCTCAAGGCCCCTTTTATACAAATAGCATTCCTGCAGGCCTGCCAAACAAACAGGAAGAAGAGGAGGAGGATTGTGTGAGCATGGATGTAGCAGGATAGCACTTAGCAGCAGTCTTCAAGGGATGGTTTTCAAACCCCAGAAACCCAAGGAGATATACGTGGCTGGGAGGAGGTAGTTACGGAAAATGTGATCCTTAGTGACCCAGAGGACTCAAAATCTAATGCCTCTGCAAACATATGCTGCATGGCCTCCCTGATTCTGCAAAGCCTGCAAAAGGACCCTTGGATTCGTGGTATCAGGAGAGGGATCATTACTGGCTGGCAACCCTTCTTGATCCACGTTATATGGGTAAAGTTGCAGAGCTCATCCTGCCTTCCCAGAGGGAGCAGAGGAGGAAACCTCTTCAGGAGGTCTTGAAGAAAGGTTTGTGTAACGCATTTCTAGACCCTGGGAGGTTACCATTTCCTAGTGCTGGACAACGTCCTGCTGAGGCTTCATTCAGTCAGAGGAAGAGTGGTAGAGAAGGTGGCCGGCTGACCGATGCCTTTAAACAATTTTTTCAGTCCTCAGCGCCAAGGTCTGATCGGTTTAAGCAACCATTGCCAGCATCCGCATTACATGGTGCATGAGTATCTAGGGGCAAGAGCAGACTTGGAGCCGTTTCCAACTGAGCATCCACTGGGTTACTGGGTCTTGAGGATGGACCCCTAGCCAGACTTTGCTCAATATGCAATTGAGCTACTGGCCTGTCCTGCATGCAGTGTGCTTTCTGAATGCACATTCAGTGCTGCTGGTGGGTTTGTAAGGGATCAAAGAGTGTGCCTGTCCACAGACTCTGTTGATAGGCTCACATTCATAAAAATCAATCAGTCTTGGGTCAGCAGCTATCAAGCACCTGATGCTGATGTAACTGATTGAATTTGCTATAGATGTGGGATCCCTTGAAGACTGCCTATGCTGACTATCCTATTCCTCCGCAATCTTGATGATGTTAGCTTCCAACAATATTTTTGGTTTAGGGCACCACCACCCAAGGCCCAATTTTTCTGCCTCTGTTTAACAGGGGCATGTAATTACAATTTTTGATCTAATATTTCACAGCAGGGCTCGTTCCTACGCCCAACAAGAGTATCTGTGGGGGGTTATAGTGTTGTGGCACCACCACCCTAGGCCCATACTTAAGTTGCTCCTCCGGGGGTAGTGCTACATTTACAGTGCCTTGAAAAAGTATTCATACCCCTTGACATTTTCTCATGTTACAACCAAAAACTTAAATGTATTTTATTGAGATTTTATGTCATAGACCAACACAAAGTGGCACATAATTGTGAAGTAAAAGGAAAATGATAAATGGTTTTCAAAATTTTTTACAAATAAATATGTGAAAAGTGTGGCGTGGCGTTTGTATTCAGCCCCCCTGAGTCAATACTTTGTAGAACCACCTTTCACTTCAATTACATCTGCAAGTCTTTTTTGGGGATGTCTCTACCAGCTTTGCACATCTAGAATGACATTTTTGCCCATTCTTCTTTTCAAAATAGCTCAAGCTCTGTCGGATTTGATGGAGAGCGTCTGTGAACAGCAATTTTCAAGTCTTGCCACAGACTCTCAATTGGATTTAGATCTGGACTTTGACTGGGCCATTCTAGCACATGAATACGCTTTGATTTTAACCATTCCATTGTAGCTCTGCCTGTATGTCTAGGGTCGTTGTCTTTCTGGAAGGTGAACTTCTAAGATTGCCTTGTATTTGGATCCATCCATCTTCCATACCAGCTTCCCTGTCCCTGCTAAAGAAAAGCATCCCCACAACATGAAGTTGCCACCACCATGTTAGTTTTCCGCCACACATAGCGTTTTGCTTTTAGGTCAAAAAGTAAAATTTCTTCCACATGTTTGCTGTGTCCTCCACATGGCTTCTCGCAAACTGCAAACGGGACTTCTTATGGCTTTCTTTCAACAATGACTTTCTTCTTGCACTTTTCCGTAAAGGCCAGATTTGTGGAGTGCATGACTAAAAGTTGTCATGTGGGCAGATTCTCCCACCTGAGCTGTGGATCTCTGCAGCTCCTCCAGAGTTACCATAGGCCTCTTGGCTGCTTCTCTGATTAATGCTCTCCTTGCCAGCCCTGTCAGTTTAGGTGGACATCCATGTCTTGGTAGGTTTTCAGTTGTGCCATACTGTTTCCATTTTTGGATGATGGATTGAACAGTGCCCTGTGAGATGCTGAAAGCTTGGGATATTTTTTTATTACCTAACCCTGCTTTAAAATTCTCCAAAACTGTATCCCTGACCTATCTGGTGTATTTCTTTGCCGTCATGATGCTGTTTGTTCACTAAGGTTCTCTAACAAACCTCTGAGGGCTTCACAGAACAGCTGTATGTGTACTGAGATTACATTTCACACAGGTGGACTCTAATTAGGTGACTTCTAAAGGCAATTGATTCCATGAGATTTTAGTTAGGGGTATCAGCGTAAAGTGGGCTGAATACAAATGCACACCACACTTTTCAGATATTTATTTGTAAAAAATTTTGAAAACCATTTATCTTTTTCCTTCCACTGCACAATTATGTGAAACTTTGTGTTGGTCTATCACATAACATCCCAATAAAATAAATGTACGTTTTTGGTTGTAACATGACAAAATGTGGAAAATTTCAAGGGGTATGAATACTTTTTTAAGGCACTGTAGATACTGGAAAAGAGCATGCATGCACTACAGATTCCAGATCTGATTGATCACAGGTGGTACAGTGTTATGCCGCGTACACACGATCGCACATTCCGACAACAAAATCCATGTTTTTTTTCCGACGGATGTTGGCTCAAACTTGTCTTGAATGGTCACACAAATCTTGTCGGAAATTCCGATCGCCAAGAACGCGGTGACATACAACAAGTACGACGAGCCGAGAAAAATTAAGTTCAATAGACAGTGCGGCTCTTCTGCTTGATTCCAAGCATGCGTGGAACTTTGTGCGTCGGAATTGTGTACACATGACCGGAATTTACGACAACGGATTTTGTTGTCGGAAAATTTGAGATCCAGATCTCAAATTTTGTTTGTCGGAAATTCCGACGGAAAATGTCCGATAGAGCCTACACACGGTCGGAATTTCCGACAACAAGCTCCCATCAAACATTTCCCATTGGAAAATCCGACCGTGTGTACGCGGCATTATAGTGTTGCACAAGGCATGGTACTCTAGTTTACAACTAATATTTCTCACAAACGGCGTTTGTGACAGTAACTATCACAAATCGCCTTGTGATATCTTATAACACAAATCATATTACTTTCCTTCTGCTTACCAGGTCCCTCCTTGTTTATCAATATATCATCAGCTACACTGAAAATAATACCAGAGAGCATGTGGCAAGTATAAAAACATTAAGATGTCTGAGAGCATTATAAAAGCAAAGGCAGGGATTGGCATGAGTTGTGGATGTTAATTTAATTCATTCTATTATGCCCTTGAAGATGTTTTCTAATATGAACATGCACTGATTTACAATCCAAAGAACGGTCTTCTAATGGGCGATGCTGGAAATGTGAAGGTCACAGAAAACACAAAACTAAATCTGTGTAATTTGTCTAGTTCAAAATAGAATCTGCAATTCAGATGCATAAAACGCCATTTAAATGTGAGGTTTTAGATCGTACCACTGGCTTCAGATCATTGACATAGGCAGTTCTATGTGAGATCAAACAATGCTAATGATAGACCTAAAGTATATGTAGCGTAATTAAACCCTGTGACAACGATGGAGTAAATTATAAAGGCCAGCAGGCTGTCTGTACTTTGTGTATAAATTAAAACTATAGTTCTTTGTGCTGTGGTTTTGTGATTGCAGAGTCATGTGAGCATTGAAAAAAAGGCAAACAGCAGAATGTAATGGAATTAGACGTGGCTTCTGAATGGGAAATAACTAAACAAAATAAGAGCACCAAGCTATTTTTTTCTGTATAATAGGTGCAATTAACACTGTACTACTGTTCTTAGGCTTTGCTCACTGTGAGAGGTGAGTACTAAAAATAGAGCGTACCTTTATAAGCAATCAGAATAAGAATATAGTGATCATTTGGCCACATTTTTATTGTACCATTAGCTACATGCAGCCATCATCTGGTTGTATTTAGTCTAAATTGGATTTTTCAAAGATTAGAAAAAGACCTTTATGAAACAATTTGCGGCCAATCAGGTCTAAATATGTGCATCAAAACACTGGATACTGTCTGCCTTAAGGGCAGAGGCAACTCTACTATAAAAGGAATTCTAATTTTCATGAATGTGTTATATTTGTCTGTGTGTAATATTAACCAGTAGAAACCGGTTGCTATTGTTTTATATTTTCATTGCGCAAGTTAAAGCCTCTGAGGATCCGACATTGGACCCCTGAATGGTGGGGCAGGTTGTGAGATGGTAAGGGTTAGTGCTGAATAAGGCATAGGACACGTGGTTTGGAGAAACTTTTTGATGTTTAATTTGCGTAAAAACATAGCATATCTGCAAAAAATAAAAAAATATATACCAAACTACATATTGGAAATGTAAATCTAGTAAGCTCGACGTGTTTTCGTGGACAATCTCCACTCATCTGAAAAAAATAAAAATATATACCAATATGATCTAATATTTTGACCGCATGGCAAGAAAAACATAGGGGCAGGGGGAAACAAGAAATATCTCCCTTAGATACTTACATGTCAGTTAATGTAAAATAGCAGTACTGCTAATCAGGGTTTGCAAAGCAGGTCTATCCCTGGAGCTATGGGGGTGGAAACCCAAGGAGACAGCAAGCACACAGACACACTCCAGGGAAGAGAGAGAATCTTCAATAGTAATGAACAATGATGCAGGGAAGTGACTCCAAGTATATCTACAAAATATATAAATGATATAAAACTATCATGTGTAATTGGTGGCAATATATTGAGTGAGTATTGTAGTGATATAGTAGTAGTGGGGTGATGATAATTATTTAGTTAATATTATAATGTGAGTAATTTCCTGCAGCAACCCGATTCTTCCAAAGAGACGCACTTTATTGAAACTTCAGACAGAACAAAGTCCATAAGCTACTTGCAAAAGATGACAAAATCCAACAGAGTAAATATAAGATAGGTGGCAGACTATTTGTGCAGTATTCAGGCACCTTCAGAGAACCCAGTTCCTTTTGTCACCCTCATGGAGAATGAAAAGACTGACTGCCAGCTTGAATCTTCCCCCTTGAAATACTAGTCTGACACTGGGGGGGGGGTTCTGCTTTGAATAGGATCAAAGAGTTACCAATAGGATACTCTTTGATCCTATTGGTAATCAAAGTGAAAAGACTACTTGTAATTACCAACAATAAATACTTCTTCTATGGTCCTTTATCATCCTTAAGTATGTAAACATACTTGTAAACAAAGCTCCCGGGATAAACCTGCTTCGCAAACCCTGATTAGCAGTACTGCTATTTTACATTAACTGACATGTAAGTATCTAAGGGATACCCCCTATCTTTTTCTTGTCATCCGGGCAAAATATTAGATCATATTGGTATACATTTTTTATTTTTTTCAGATGAGTGGAGATTGTCCACGAAATGCGTTGAGCTTACTAGATTTACATTTCCAATATATAGTTTAACTTCCACTGTGATCCATCTATATAATATAAATATTTTTTCTTTGATTACTATAATAGGTACCATTGGCCTATCTTATCGGTCACTTTAACGGGATATCAGGTGATTTTATGTGTATATTTATGAATGTTTCGAAAGCCTTGTATATAGATGAAATTACATACATAAAATCATGTATCACATGCAATACGTTATGCTATCATGTGATTTTATGTGTGTATATTTATTATTGTCTCCAATGCCTTGTATATAGATGAAATTACCTAAATATAATCGTGTATCACATGCAATACACAAATGAAACATCCAAAAGTTTCTCCAAACCATGTGTCCTGTGCCTCATCTAAAGACCCACAAACCCTTTTTTCTTTAATCTCTGATTTAGGGATGGAGATGCATGTAATCATGCACGTCATTTAAAGTCCCAATACCCCCTTGTTTTTAAATGTTAGTATTGGGGATTGAGGCACATGATCCAATTAGTGCAATACCCTGACTTGCTCCCAGTAAGACAAAACACAAATCTAAGCACTGACTGGCTTTTCTGAGGCCTTAGGGCTCTTACACTTGCTTAAAAACATGGTATTGGACATGCTTTTTTAAAGTACTCTAAACGCTAATCAAAGCGCCTATCATTAAATAAAATGGTTAGCTTACATTCCTGTTTACAGATTGATTTTGCTTTGCTTTGCTTCGCTTCACTTCAAAAAGTACTCTATGTGGCTTTAGTGGTGCTTCAAAGCATTTTCAAAGCCTCCATAGAAGTCTATGCAAAGCTTGCTTGAAGAACCTACAGCTTTTGAGAGGCTTTTGTTCAACTTTAGCTTTGTTTTGGAGAAATTGTAGGTACGAGATATCAAAACTCAGGGCATCTGCCAAGCTTCAGTAAAGCTTCAAAAAAGCATCACTGATACATAATTGAAGCACCACTGAAGCATCATTGAAGCATCACCGAAACATAGCAGAAGCATTAAAAACATATCAAAAAAGCATGTTGAAGTGGTAGGCGCTTTAATGTGTGTTGAAGTCGAAGCAAGTGTAAATAAATGCTTTATTTCAGCTTTGAAATTTACAGAATTAAAGTTCCAATGAGTATTTACTGCAAAACCCAGAGTGATTTAGTGTTTTTAGACCCAGTGCTTAAAATGATCAAGTTTACTTAAACTTAAATTGCTTGGAGAGTACAGGCTTTTATCCAAATTATTGGAGCACAGTAAATAGCCAAGTTGGGTTTTAGTCTGTAATCTACAAGTATTCAGATGCTTCAGTCCACATTTATTTTATATCACTTAATTTGCAAACAGCTCTCCCTGTAAAACACTGGAGCCAAGATCTTAAAACAAAACTGAAATACCAAGCTACTGAAACCACAGACTGCAAGAAACATCTAGTGGTCACACTTTGGTAAATTTACATGTGTGTAAAATCAAAGGTTGCACAAGAGTTACTTGATATCTTGTAAAGAAAAGAAAAGACTAGCCTATTATGAAATACTTCCTGTTATTCTAGAGATGTTCCTGTTTTCATACAGCTTTATATTCTGGATAATAAAAGCATCAATAAAAATATTACTACTAATTTACTTAACACTGTGTTAATACATAACAAATTAATTTGTGATGTTTCAGGTAGATATATATATATATTGAAAAGATACAATCAAATATAATAAAAGGAAAAAAGTGAGAAAAATAATATAGTATGTGTAATTATTTTGTTCAATCTAAGTAAAATTTTCAGTTCTGTGTTTTATGGGTCAATAACTCCCATAACAGAACATCCCTCTGCTTTATTGCATCACAAATTATGTCAACAGTTCTCCTCTTCAGCTCTATCAAACAGGATGTGTGAAATGAGTCCTGGAACAATAAAGCTTTCTGAGTTATGAGAGACAGCAAGGCATGAATGGGTGCTGCTGACCCCTGAACAGCTATTTCACAACTATGAAGGACAGCGGGGAGACACTTAAGGAGAAGTCTATGATAGTCATAATAAAACATACTTGCCCTGCAATGATAGATTTGTAATTTTTTTAATCCTTTTTTTTCCTTTGCTGAAAAATATATGCAGACTTGCTTGAGAGTAAAAACTTAAAATTCTCCAGGCAAGATAGAGTACAGTAAGGGTGTAAAGTGAATGCTAATAGTCCTGCTTTTGGATGTACTCTTTGAAACCAAAGCTTAATTTCCCACAAAGTGTTGGATCTGTAGCAGAAAATCGTGTTTCATATGACATTTGCCTCTGTGTGCCATTACCTACATTGCATTCCTCCCAGCAGCAGGCTCTTTTATAAGCCAGCAAATAAATAAACTCAAAAGAAGTCCAAAAAGGCAAGATGTTGCCAGCATGTCGTTAAAAAACAAAATGGAAGATATATTCATCTCAAGATGCCAAACAATGTGCAACAGAGTGCAACTTTTTGGGTCTTCTGAGAACCTCTTCCTCAGGCATTCAATTAGTCAACATTAATTCATATATTATTACTAATTAATATATAAATCCAGTCTCATGTGTGTGTATATATATATATATATATATATACTGGGCTGGTGCAAGGATTTCTTACACCCTAGGCGAAACCTTTTGCCGCCCCTCCACCCCGGACTCCACCCCCTTCGCCATGTCCATGTATACCCCACCTTTTTAATGAGGCACCCATCAAATGCAACTCACCAGCGTCCATCAAATGAAGCCTCACCAGAGCCCAGCAAATGCAGCCTCACCAGCACCCATCAAATACAGCCTACCAGTGCCCATCAATGCAACCTACCAGTGCCCATCAATGCAGCCTCACCAGCACCCATCAAATGCAGCCTACCAGTGCCCATCAATGAATGTTTGCTTGCTTCCATTCATTCGGAAGTTGGGACACAGACACAGTCCTCCGCCACCACTGCTCCTCTGACACTATATGCGAATGCAGCATCGTCTGCCTGCTGATGCTGAGACTTAGTTGCTTGTTGCAGAGGGTAGAGAGCAGGAACACTAGTGGCAGGGTGCCCTAGGCAGCAGTGCGCCCCCCTAGGCGGATGCCTAGTTTGCCTAGTTGTAGCACCGGCCCTGTGTATATGTATGTATATATATATATATATATATATATATATATATATACTCTGCATCCAGTGTAGCCTATACAATTGTGCTCATAAGTTTACATACCCTGGCAGAATTTATGATTTCTTGGCCATTTTTCATAGAATATGAATGATAACACAAATACATTTCTTTCACTCATTGTTAGTGTTTTGCTGAAGCCATTTATTATCAATCAAATGTGTTTACTCTTTTTAAATCATAATGACAACAGAAACTACCCAAATGATCCTGATCAAAAGTTTGCATACCCTGGTGATTTTGGCCTGATAACATGAACACAAGTTTACATAAAGGGGTTTGAATGGCTATGAAAGGTAACCATCCTCACCTGTGATCTATTTGCTTGTAATCAGTGTGTGTGTATAAAAGGTCAGTGAGTGTCTGGACTCCTGACAGACCCTTGCATCTTTCATCCAGTGCTGCACTGACGTTTCTGGATTCTGAGTCATGGGGAAAGCAAAAGAATTGTCAAAGGATCTGTGAGAAAAGATAGTTGAACTGTATAAAACAGGAGAGGGATATAAACAGATATCCAAGGAATTGAGAATGCCAATCAGCAGTGTTCAAACTCTAATCAAGAAGTGGAAAATGAGGAGTTCTGTTGAAACCAAACCACGTTCAGGTAGACCAACTAAAATTTCAGCAACAACTGCCAGGAAAATTGTTGGGAGTGCAAAGAAAAACTCACAAATAACTTCAGGTGAAATACAGGACTCTCTGAAAACATGTGGTGTGACTGTTTCAAGATGCACAATAAGGAGGGCTGCACGATCGAATCGCCAGAAGAAATCCATTACTAGGCAAATGCCACAAAGTGCCCCACTTACAATATGCCAAACAGCACAGAGACAAGCCCTTAAACCTTAGGCACAAAGTCATTTGAAGGGATGAGACCAAAATTGAGCTTTTTGGCCACAACCATAAACACTACATTTGGAGAGGAGTCAACAAGGCCTATGATGAAAGGTACATCATTTCTACTGTGAAACACGGAGGTGATTTGCTGATGTTTTCGGGATGTGTGAGCTACAAAGGCACAGGAAATTTGGTCAAAATTGATGGCAAGATGAATGCAGTATGTTATCAAAAAATACTGGAGGAACATTTGCATTCATCAGCCAGGAAGCTGCGCATGGGGCGTACTTGGACATTCCAACATGACAATGATCCCAAACACAAGGCCAAGTTGCCCTTTCAGTCTCCTGACCTCAATATCATTGAGTCACTCTGGGGAGATCTCAATTGTGCAGTTCATGCAAGACAGCCCAAAAATTAACAGAAACTGGTGGCTTTTTGCCAAGAGGAATGGGCAGCTTTACCATCTGAGAAGATAAAAAGCCTCATCCACTAATACCACAAAAGACTTCAAGCTGTCATTGATGTTAAAGGGGGCAGTACATGGTATTAAGAACTGGGGTATGTAAACTTTTGATCAGGGTCATTTGGGTAGTTTCTGTTGTCATTATAATTTAAAAAGAGTAAACACAGTTGATTGATAATAAATGGCTTCAGCCAAACACTAACCATGAGTGAAATAAACGTTTTTTGTGTTATTATTCATATTCTCTGAAAAATGGCCAAGAAATCATACATTTTTCGAGGGTATGTAAACTATGAGCACAACTGTATCTGCAGTGCATTCTGTAGTGTACTGTTTCTAATACACTTCAGGCCGTGTATTAAAAAATATATATATATATATATATATATATATATATATATATATATATATATTGGACATGTGCGATTCGTTTCGTACGAATCGGAAATTCCTACGAATTTACGGAAATTCGTACATTCGTGAGGATCTGAAATACAAATTTTTATGCATACAAATTTTGTACGAAATACGAAATTTCGATAAATTTATCATAACGAACTTTCGTTATTGTTTTATTGTTACGAAAAGTTAACGAACCTAAAAGTTATAAACCCCAGGAAGTCAGCACAGCACAGGGATGGTGGGAGCCCCTCACAATGATAAATTTATCATAGCGAACTTTTGTTATTGTTACGAAAAGTTAACGAACCTAAAAGTAAAAAACCCAGGAAGTCAGCACAGCACAGGGATGATGGGAGCCCCTCATAATGATAAATTTATCATAACAAACTTTCGTTATTGTTATGAAAAGTTTACAAACCTAACGAAAATTCGTATTTGTTACGAATCCGAATTGAATTTCGAACACAAATTACAAATTCATTTTAATACGCAACAAAACGAAACAAATTTATTGAAGCGCACATGTCTAATTTTATATATATATATATCTATCTATATATATATCTATATATATATAGATAGATATATATATACACTCTGTATCCAGTGTAGCCTATATCTACAGTGCATTCTGTGGTGTACTGTTTCTAATACACTTAATGCAGTGTACAAAGTATCTAATACAGTGTGTACAGTTTCTACTACACTTCTGATGGTGTAGACAGTATAAAATACAGTGCAACCGTTGTACAGTTTCTAATACAGTGAGCCACAACATGCAGAAGAGTTGGTGGAGTGGATAACAAAGTCGTCCTCATCCTCCTCATCCTCTGTCACCCAGGCTCAGAGTAGTTTGCCTTCCAACGCAGCTGCCAAAGCAGCCTATTCCACCGCTTCCTTGTCCGCAGTCATGCCTTTCGTAGCCCCACCATCATGCATGGAGGAGTCCCCAGAATTATTCGACCACGATGTCGGGTACATGCTCCTGGAGGATGCGCAGTGATTTGAAGGCTCCGATGTTGGTTCCCAGGTTGAGGAAGGGATTAACGTGAGCCTAGGGAGAGGGGGTGCCACAGAAGGACAAAAAACTCACAGTCATGTTCTCCCAGCTGCAGCATACTGCCTAGTTTGCTCCAGTGACGAGGAGGGAGGGGATGATGAGGTCACTGACTGTACTTGGGTGCCTGAGAGAAGAGAGGAGGAGGAGGCACAGCTCTAACAAGGCAGGATGTCCTCTAGGGCAGTGGTCATCAACCCTGTCCTCAGGGCCCACTAACAGGCCAGGTTTTATGTATTACCTTGGGGAGATGCAGACTAGAATACTGCAATCACTGAGCAGCAAATTATATCACCTATGATTTATTTCAGTTACCTTGCAAACCTGGCCCGTTAGCGGACCCTGAGGACAAGGTTAATTACCACTGCTCTAGGGGGTAGCTTAAGGGCAGCCACCCTATTGCATCACATCGCAGAGCTCTGCAGGTGCAGGGCGCTGCTGGCTCCCCGCTGACTTTTAAAAGTTCCTTGTGGTGGTCTTGATGAACCATAAAAAGAAATTCAGTCCCAACCATTCACATGCTCAGCGTCTAAATGTTAGCTTGGCCAAATTACTAGCACTGCAACTGCTGCCTTTTCAGCTGGTAGACTCTGCCCCCTTTCATGAATTTGTGGAATGTGCTGTACCCCAGTGGCAGGCTCCAAAATGCCCTTTCTTTTCACCGAAGGCCATGCCGGCTCTCTACCGGCATGTGGAAGGCAATGTTTTGGCCTCGTTGGAGAGGGCGGTCAGCAGTAAGGTTCATAATGCCACTGACTCATGGTCCAGCAGGCATGGGCAGGGATGTTACCTTTCCTTCACGGTGCACTGGGTAACTCTGCTGGCAGCTGGGAAGGATGCAGGACAGGGTTCAGTGTTGTCAGAGCTTATTCCGCCACCATACCTCCAAAATGCTAGTGGTGATTCTACCACAGGCCTCGCCTTCACCCCCTCCTCTTCTTCTTCCTCTGTGGCGTCTTCTTCAGATTTGTCCTTTGAACCAGAGGTGCTCCCTACGTGTTTAAGGGGCTATGCAAGCATTCAGGCTAAAACATGCCATGCGGTGCTCGAGTTGGTCTGCCTAGGGGACAGGAGCCACACTGGGGCAGAGATTCTGTCAGCTCTGCAGGGGCAGGCTCAGAGGTGGTTGATGCCACACCAGCTTCAGCCAGGAATGGTTATATGCGACAATGGCACCAACCTTCTCTCAGCCCTCCAACAGGGACACGTGACCCATGTTCCGTGTTTGCCAGGCGTCCTGAATTTGGTGGTGCAGCAGTTCTTGAGCAGGTGCCCAGGCTTAGAGGATCTCCTGAGGCAGGCCAGAAAAATCTGTGGTCATTTCCGCCGGTTATACAATGCCAGTGCTCGGCTGGCTGACATTCAAAGGGAATGCAACATGCCCACCAACCGCCGCATTTGTGACATGCCCACCAGGTGGAACTCAAAGTTGGCAATGCCGCAGCAGCTGCACACACAGCAGAGGGCCATCAGTGAGTACCTGTGTGAGTATGGCACCAGGACAGGGTCAGGGGAGCTTGGCTTCTTTTCGCCATGCCAGTGGCTACTGTTTAAGGATGCATGCACTGTCCTGTCACCAGTTGAGGAGGCCACAATTATGGTGAGCAGCGACAATGCATGCATCAGTGACACTGTCCCTCTATTCTTCCTGCTGGAGCACACGCTTCGTGGAATCATGGACAGGGCATTTGAGGAAGAGGAGGACTTCCTTTCCCCTCATCATTACAGGCTGGCAACCCTTCTTGATCCACGTTACAAGGGTAAGGTTGCAGAACTCATTCTGCCTTCACAGAGGGAGCAGAGGATGAAACATCTTCAGGAGGCCTTGAAGAAAGGTTTGTGCAACGCATTTCCAGACTCTGGGAGGTTACAATTTCTTGGTGCTGGACAACGTGTTGCTGAGGCTTCGTTCAGTTCAGTTCAGAGGAAGAGCGGTGGAGAACGTGGCCGGCTGACCGATGCCTTTAAACAATTTTTTCAGTCCTGCATCCGCATTACATGGTGCATGAATATCTAGGGGCAAGAGCAGACTTGGAGACATTTCCAACTGAGCATCCACTGGGTTACTGGGTCTTGAGGATGGACCCCTAGCCAGACTTTGCTCAATATGCAATTGAGCTACTGGCCTGTCCTGCATCCAGCGTGCTTTCTGAATGCACATTCAATGCTTCTGGAGGGTTTGTAATGGATCAGTATGCCTGTCCAAAGGGCCTGTTCCTGCACCCAACAAGAGTAACTGTGAGGGTTTACAGTGTTCTGGTACCACCAACAACTAACAGATGAATTTTCTGCACAGTATATAGGGCAGGCCGTGTAGTATATACTGTACTGTTGTTCAGAGTATATAGTGCCTGGAGGAGCCCCACGCCATTTTTTTAAAAACGTGGGTGCGGGGTTCCCTTTAATATCCATACCAGACCTGAAGGGCCTTTTTGTTTATTTTTTTGTAGTTTTGGTATTTTATCTATATTGCCTGGATCCGACAATACATTACAGCCGCGAGTAGTTTTAAATGACATTTTTTCTTTTAGAAATGTCATTTTGCTGTGGCACTGTTATAAACATGTGAAAGATGCGCTACTTTACAGGCATACCAAGGACACCCCCAGGCACGATATTTAAAGGAACATTTCATTGTTATTGTTTCATTTTAAGCATTATTAAAATCACTGCTCCCGAAAAAACGGCTGTTTTTAAAACTTTTTTTGCATTGATACATATCCCCTGGGGCAGGACCCGGGTCCCCAAACACTTTTTATGGCAATAACTTGCATATAAGCCTTTAAAATAAGCACTTTTAATTTTTCATGTTCGAGTCCCATAGACTTTAACGGTGTTCGTGTGTTTGAACAAATTTTATGCCTGTTCGCATGTTCTGCTGCAAACCGAACCGGGAGGTGTTCGGCTCATCCCTACTTGTGATGAATAAATGTCTCATTTTGTACTTTACTGATGTGCTAAGCATATCTTGCTTTTTTGGTCACTGTCACACAGTAACATACTGATAAAATCAGTGAAAATATCATGGTGGGTCAAGGTTGAGCAGTGGAGATAAATGTGAGCAGATTTTTAAGTGCTCTCAACATGCATAGAGTGTTGAAATGCTTTTGTTCCTTTCAGAAATCAAGGCATAACATTTATACTCCTCTCATATAGCCTATCTATAGCTTATACCCGCTGTGTGTAAACAGTGGGCTTTGCAGTAAAGCTCTTTTTTCAGTTCTTTAGTACTGTGCTCCCTCAAATGGCTGCTTGTTGATAATGTAGTCCCTGCCTGCTGTTTAATATTAAATGGGATGTGCAATGTCTCATAACCTTCTCTCCACTCTCACTCTTTCTCTATGGTACACTGTAGTACAATAAATTGACTGTTATCTCTATGAATATATTGAATATATTGTGGCCTTTGGTTGGGGAAGCCCACAGTTTAAATATTCAACATTTTCTTTCTCAACCTATGGGCCACTTACAACCCAACCCATCTGTTGGCCTTATTCAATCATTTTAGTTTTGGACTGAAATGTATTACTTTAATATGGCTTTTATACACATTGTCCAAGGGCAGTATGTATGTCAGTGCTTGTCTCTTGCTTGTATATGCCCTGGCAATTGAACCATTGGAACACAACTGCAACAACTGGTTCATGTTCATGGATTCCAGTTAGGACAAATAGTAGACATAAGTGAATAATATGTTGCTATATTTTGAAGACCCACGCTCAATGTTCTTCAAAGCTGTTCATCTAAAAGGA
This sequence comes from Lithobates clamitans, assembly GCA_037952925.1. Lineage (NCBI taxonomy): Eukaryota > Metazoa > Chordata > Amphibia > Anura > Ranidae > Lithobates > Lithobates clamitans. The sequence continues at coordinate 1,494,526 of JBBGZY010000545.1, forward strand.
GAGGAGAGAGCATCTGCTCTAAGGCACAGTGCTGGATCAAGAATGGGCATAGGTAAGTATATGGTAGGGCTGGGGAGGGGAGATGAACACAGAAGGTTTTATACCTTAATTAGGGTACAAAACCTTTTGCCTTTAGAATTAACTCTACTAATGGGGAAAGCCTCTCTGTGTTATATTACTATGTTTCATAAGTGTAGCGGCCGCAATTTTTTGCTCCATAATCTAATGCTATGTTATCTTATGAGCAGTGTTATAGCTTAGTAAATAGCACCATCTAGAGGTCAAAATATAGAATGAACTGCATTTTATTTCTTTATTGAAGAAGATAACAGGAAGTGATTTGTTTGTTTACTCTGGACATTAACTTGAGCTACCCACAATGCTTAGTGACCTCCCATGAGCCTCAAGAGACTGAACTGCATTTTGGGAAGGCTATAAAAGAACTCGGCGTGGCCATCTTGGGTCTCTTGGGAATGCATGGCCAGCCTGTGAGGATCTGTGTGGAGGTCTCCAGCAAAGTGCGGCCTACACTAATTGCGGAGCGATCTGATCAGCGACCCTGCAGCACATCAGTGAGCTGGACTGACGGTGAGGTAGAACTGAGGAGGATCCAGTGAAGCCTGTCAGAGCCATTTGAGAGTCCCGGAGCATCCCGCTGAGTGGAGTGGAGCAGTGTAGCAGTGTTGGCCAGCCGGAAGCAGGACCTTGTGCACCGGAGCAGAACTGTTCTACATTGCAGACCTGGTTGGGTGAGAGGGCTGTTGCCCAGAGTTTCATTGACGCACTCTTACACACTTAAATAATCAAGAAAGACCGCGCTAAAAACAATGACATGTGATGTAACTAAACAAACATGATTAACGTGCATAAAAATACAATTCATCAAATATGAAAAATAATAAAATAATGAAACACCAAAATTCTAATGGAAGTGAATATAGAAAAAGTGACTGAAAAATGGAAGTCCCGAATGAAGTTAGAAAAGGGACTAAACAGTCACAAAAACACACAGTCCTTGGGGCCAAGGCAGATGCAATCGGTGATCATAGACGTATAACACCCAGTGAGAAATCCTCCACCTAATAAGATGTGCGCTTACCAGAGGTAAGCTGTAAATCAGCTTAATAATGAACCTCCACTCAGGGGAAATCAGCTCCTCAGGTCTCCACACAGGGAAGGGGGGCGGACAGGATCTTTCAATGAGATGGACTCAATCCGCATAACAGGAGGACCCAAAAGGACAAAACAAATTCTCCATAGTGTAAAACTTCAATCATCATGTGAGTTACAAGCAGAGAGGTAGAATGGAGATGTAAAGTGCACAAATTTGACAGGTCCGGATCAGATGGATCTCAGGTTAGTGAGATCAGATGAGCATGTTGCATTAGCCTGCCGGCCTTAGATTATCACCTGGGCGTTTTCCTGGAAAACGCCCAGGTGAGCACTTTACATCTCCATTCTACCTCTCTGCTTGTAACTCACATGATGATTGAAGTTTTACACTATGGAGAATTTGTTTTGTCCTTTTGGGTCCTCCTGTTATGCGGATTGAGTCCATCTCATTGAAAGATCCTGTCCGCCCCCCTTCCCTGTGTGGAGACCTGAGGAGCTGATTTCCCCTGCGTGGAGGTTCATTATTAAGCTGATTTACAGCTTACCTCTGGTAAGCGCACATCTTATTAGGTGGAGGATTTCTCACTGGGTGTTATACGTCTATGATCACCGATTGCATCTGCCTTGGCCCCAAGGACTGTGTGTTTTTGTGACTGTTTAGTCACTTTTCTAACTTCATTCGGGACTTCCATTTTTCAGTCACTTTTTCTATATTCACTTCCATTAGAATTTTGGTGTTTCATTATTTTATTATTTTTCATATTTGATGAATTGTATTTTTATGCACGTTAATCATGTTTGTTTAGTTACATCACATGTCATTGTTTTTAGCGTGGTCTTTCTTGATTATTTTTGTCTAATATGTGCACGTCTCACATTAAGACTGCAGCTTTTCCAGTTTTATAACCGAGTTTTTAATACAGTGAGTAGCGCGGTAATTTTTGATACTTACTCTTACACACTTACTCTTATAACACAGTGCCGCTGGGACTTGTAGTCCCACAGAGGAAATTTAAAGGATTAAGACTGAGTTTAATATAGGCCTCAAGCCTGTAATTACCATTTTCTACCAATTACAAGTAAAAAAATATACATTCTTGGTTAAGTACAATTGGTGTGGAGTGTTGTTCCTTTTTCAGCAGGTGGAGCATCGGATGTCCAGGTAACAACAAAGGTGTATTATTGTTCTTATATACGTTGTGGAGATTATTCTTTGTTGTCAACTGCATACCACACCACAGCTGTGTGGAGGGGATTGAGTCTGTGCTGTTACACATAATGGAACCCGAAGTGTCAGAGATAAGGGTAGCTGCGAGGGTCTGGGATGGCCAGTGGGAAACTGAACAACTTAGCAGCTCCTACGGGGGTAGTGCGCTACTTGGAGGTCCCACCGAGATTTCCCAACTGGAATGCCCAAATAGGCCAGGAGAGGAAGTTATGGACTCAGCTGCGGCCACTCAGCGGAGTAAAGAATTTGGGGGTGTAGCCCAGAAGACCACTATACTGAGACTCCCAGGAGACCAATGGTTTGATAGAGAGGTGCGACTACTAATGCGGAAAGCAGTGCCCGGACAAGGTTGCTATTTGCTAGACTTAAAGCAGAATGTACAGAAAAACTTTACTTACGTCCTATTAGAGTGGAAAGAAGCCACCCCAACAGAGTTCCAGGGAGGGGTGGTGAGCCTGACCGAGGGCCTGAATGGAATGATAATTCCGACCCAAGATTCAAAAGAACCACCACCCGTAACACTGCCAGGGAGTCCGTTGGAGCTCAAAGAGAGGCAGTCCAGATTCTGCGAGCTCAGTATTAGGAGAGGACCTAGAGACCAGGATGCCGCCAGCGTCCTTTTACTTAGACATGAGTCGTCTGGTGGACAGCTTCATACAAAGTCACCAGACGTCCACGAATGAGAGGTATCAGAAGATGCCCATATTCTCCGGGCGAATACCGAGGCCAGAGGGAGAGGAAGATTTCGAGAGTTGGATGGATCAGGCAACTTAGGCTTTGGGGGATTGGAATGTTCCGGGACATTTAGCGAGAAGAAGGATAAGTGAAAGTCTGCTACGTCCAGCAGCCGATGTCATTAGGAGTCTCCGGAGAGAAAAGCCAGACTGTGGTGCTAAAGATTACATTACCGCCCTCTATGCTGTGTACGGGAGGATTGAAAAGCTATCTGATGTATCGGTTTGAACACACTCATCAGAAGATGGGAGAGAAGTTGTCAGCATACATTGTCCGTATAGACCAAATTTTACATCAGATCATCCTGAAGAAGGCTGTTGACCCTCGGGAAGCAGATAAAGTCAGATTAGACCGGACTTTAAAAGGGGCCAGACCGAACCACCCCATTACCCTTCGGTTGCTCTTAAAAGGCGCTGGTGAGATTATCCTGAATTGATGGGGTTAGTGAGAGAGGAAGAAGCCACCCTGGAAGAAAAGGATAGGGAAACCCGGATGGTCAGGGATCCCTCCCAGAGAAGTGGAAGGGCCGCCGCTCAGTCAATATCCGTGGAAGGGATGGAAGATGTGGGCACCGAAAAGTGGAGGTGGGAGGAGCATCCTCCGCCTTCTATAGGAGAGTCCTTGTCGGCATTACCTCGAACCAAGTCAGCTGAGGAGGAGCCCCCAGATAAAGCCCTGCTGCAGCAAGCGTTGCTCCGAGTGATGGGGGCACAAGCCAAGAGCTCAAGTGAACGAGTGGATAGTCGGAGATGCTATCAGTGTGGAGATTTTGGGCATCTTCAGTTCCATTGCCCACGGAAAGACTCAGATGCTGCATTACTGAGGGAATTGATCAGGATGTTGAAGACGCTATTGAAGGAGCAGCCAGCGGGAAACTCCAGAGGGTCTCAGTGAAGGAGCCAGCTGAGAACCCTGTAGGAAAGCAGAGCTCCAAGAGAAATGAGAGGAAGATGTTGGAAGGAAAAGAAAGGAAGGAGAGAGAGTCCCAGAGGCCACGAAAGATGGGTGGATGGACAAGTAACCCGACCCACTCTGGGGACACCTCTAAAATAAACTCTAACGCTGTGCCTAGGATTGCCGACCAGAACTCTAAAACTAAAATAAAAAGACTAAAGAAGAAGAACCGCCTTGCCAATGAGAAGGGACAGACAGAGAGTTTTCCCGATAAGCTAGTGTGGCCATCCCCTATACTGTCTGTACGGATAGAAGGAGTTTACACGCAGGCTCTACTAGACACAGGAGCACAAGTTACACTGTTGTATCGAGATTTCTATGACAGACACTTAAGTCATATTCCCATCCAAAAGTTGGAGGAGCTCGAGATCTGGGGGATTGGGACCACCTGATGCCCTTACGATGGGTATATCCCCATACAAATATCTTTTGGGCCGGCGGCTGTAGGAAAAGAGGAGACCTTTGACACGCTGGTGGTTGTGTGCCCCAGGCCCCCTGGAGCCAGGGGGAATTCCATACTGGTGGGGACGAATATGGATCTAGTGCGAAGGCTGCTGTTTGCTGTTCTGGACACAGAAGGGAGTGACACCCGCAAAATCCACCCGCAATTACAAGCGTACCACCGAGTGGTCAGAGAGAAGGAAGCCCCGAGAGGAGAAGTGGGGCGGTTGTGGAACTTTGAGGGTAAAGTAAAGAAACTATGGCCGGGGGAGGTTGCTCAAGTGAAGGCCACTGTCAAACTAAAGTGGGATCAGCCGGGACCCTTTGTAGTCCTGGAAACGGATGAGAAAGCCCGAACAAGGGGGCTGGAGATGGTTCCTGAATTGGTTCCCACCTGGGACCTGTCTGAACCGGAAAGGGAAAAGAGTGCCCATCTGACTCAAGAATGTGACGGACCACCCCATCACGCTAAGGCCTTGGATGCTAGTGGGACAAGTCAGTCCGGCCAACCCTTTGCTCCCAGAAGAAGTGAAGAGCGACAGAAGTAGTCAGGGTCTGGAACGGGAGCTACAGCACTGTGCAGAGAACTTGCCTCCCCCGTGGCAGGAAAGGGCAAAATCCCAGTTGAAGAGTTGGGAGAAGTTATTCGCTCAGAATGATTTCGATGTGGGGTGCGCCAAGAGCGCTAAGCACACGATTCGCCTCCAGGAAGACAAGCCATTCCGTGAAAGAGCCCAGCGAGTACCGCTTAGCGACCTGGAAGACCTATGTGAACAATTATAATAACAAGAAAAAATCTGCGCTAATCTGTAAACGACTAATGAATACAAGCAGCCAGCATAGTTTGTTGATATCCAAACACAAAAGTCCAAAATCTATAAAATGTGGCGCTAGAAATAGCAACTTGTGAAATGTCCAAAAGAACCAAAAAGTGGGGGTAATCCAATCACCAACTATAGTGCTTATATGGGGGAGCACTCGGCACCACGTGATAAGGTAGTCTGCTTACCAGATAACTATAAAAGATAGGCATGTGCAAATAATCCCAGGCTCATCCTGCACATTCAGCTCTCTGGAACCATTCATCCATTAAGAAGCAGCACTATCCAGGTGGAATTCTCCTTCTATTAATTTCTCCCAGATTTTACAGCAGAAGCAGGACTTCAAATTCGTGATCAGCAAGCGCTCAATGAAGAATATAAGTGACCAATAGTGAAGCCCGTAATAAATTAAGACAAATTTATTGTAGTATCTTACAGTTAAGATTGCATGCATCAAATAAAACGATCGGCTGTAGTGTTCAGCATGCTGGTGTCAACCTGCCTGACATGTTTTATAACAATGGATGTCTTCAGAGGCGTTGTATTACTGACCACTGCACGCCATATACCGTAAATAAGGAAACTAATTGATTTAGATTGAGAGGGGATGGTCTCCCAAGAGGAAACAGCTGGGTATATTTAAAACTGCGTCTTTCGTGAGGCGTGCTATGCGCACGCGCACACGAAGACTCACTCTGATAGGTCATCTGTTGGCATGCAATGCAAGAATAGTACCCCCACCTCATTCTGCACGCCACAAAAACAAACAGCTGCGCATGCAGCGCATGTACTGCATTAATGGCAGACCCAAATGGTTGTTATAGACGGCAACAGCTGACGCGGAACCACGTCATCGGCGTCACCACATCCAATCGGGAAAAAGGACTGCTGGAACGCGGACGTGCTACATATCCACGCTCCACCGTACATAAACAGGAAATGTCAGTGGCCCAGAGCGGTTGTAAGAGGCGCAACCCAATCAACCATCCCGGGCCAGAGAGACAACACAAATTCAGCGTAAAGCAATGGGGGTTAACCCTAATTTAAACTGACATTTACAAATAGAAAAATCAATCAATAATATCCAAAACATAAAATGCTGATGAAAGGCTAAAAATCGCATGGTATGGGGATAAATAAATTCATATACAACATATGTCATAAATATACAAATTGCGAATTAAAAAAAAATGCACAAAAATTGTGATAATAAATCCACAATAACCAAAAAATATATGGTGAAGGCGTCACAAAGTGAACCACAAAATTCTTAGGTATCAGATGCCCTTAGGTATAAAATGTGGGTGGAGATGAAGCTAACTGTTGTTAATGAAGCTATTAACATCCCACTCCACATTCAACCCAAAGGGGGTATAACACTTCAAATTGTATATCCATCGGGTTTCCAACCGTGAGATCTCCCTCTTAGTGAAACTACCTCTCCAATGGGGTGTAAACCGATCGATGGCAGTAATAATGGTTCCAGTAGGATTTTTATTGTGGTGTTCCAGATAGTGTTGTGACACAGTGTGTTTAGGGAACCCTTTTTTTATGTTTGTTAAATGTTCTTTAACTCGCACATTCGTAGTTCTCATGGTGCGGCCTACATACTGTAGACCGCATGGACAGGTTAGCAAATATACTACATTTTTAGATGTACAGGTAAAAAAAGTGTCTATATTAAAGACCTTAGAAGTGGTGTGGGACTTAAACTGACAGATTTTTTTATCTTTATTATGGTTAACGTGGCAAATTTTACATTTACGATACGGATAAAAACCTTTAGATTTACCCTATTCGGTGCATCAAGAACATTGGGGGCAACTTGTAATTTCAGAGGTGGTACTCCTCTAAAGATGACCTGTGGATGTTCAGGAAGAGTTGGGTCTAAAATTTTATCATTTTTCAACACAGCCCAGTGTTTTTTCAAAATCTTCTTTATCTCATAATGTTGTGAATAGGTAGTAATTAGGCAAAACTCATGAATATTGCTATTATTTGTAGTTTTATCTCTTCCTTTCAACATAATGGTTCTATCCATGGTAGCGACTTCTCCAATAACTTTATCCAAATCAGCATTTGAATACCCTTTTTCTAAGAATTTAGTTTTAAGATCAGAGGCCTGCACAAGAAAATCTTCCTTAAAGGTACAGTTGCACCTTTAACGGGCAAACTTGCTTTTAGGACTTGATTTCAACCATGACGGGTGATGGCAACATCCCTGTTCAATGTATCCATTTCGATCAGTTTCTTTAAAAAAGGTTGTGATCTTAAACCTATTATTGGAAATCTGTATATTTAGATCCAAGAAATGAATGGCGGCTCTACTCATCTCAAATTGCAACACAATATCCAAAGTGTCCAGATTTAATGTCTGCATGAAATTAGTCAGTGATGCTTCATCACTATCCCAAAGGAGGAGGATGTCGTCTATGTATCTACCCCAGAACACCAATTCTGGCCGTCTGTCAGAATACACGACATCCTCCTCCCATTTGGCCATGAACAAATTAGCCATACTGGGTGCAAATTTTGCGCCCATGGCAACCCCCCTGTTCTGGAGGTAAAAAGTCCCCCCAAATCAGAAGTAATTGTGTGTCATGGCGAACCTAAGTAAAAGTAGTATATATTCTCTCTGTGAGGGAGCCATCTGATTATCTCTAGTTAGAAAGAGGTCTACTGCTTCCAGACCATCAGAGTGGGAAATAATAGTGTCAAGTGAAGACAAGTCGGCAGTTGCCATAATGTAACTGTCCTTTCACTCCATGGCTTCTAGAGTCTGTAGAACCTGAGAGGAATCTTTCAAGAAAGAAGGAGTTTGAAATACCAACAGTTGAAGAAACCCATCATTACATTTCCCAATACAGGAAGTTACAGAATCTAGTCTGCTAATAATGGGCCTACCCGGTGGTTTATCTAAACTTTTATGAATATTTGGTAAGAAGTAGATAACTGGGATCCGGGGGGCAGTCGGAACCAGAAATGCCTTCTCCTTCTTATTACTCAAATGTTTATTGTAACCCATATCTATGAGCCTCTCCAAATCTCTCTTATATTTCACTGTAGGGTCATGATGCATGGGGATGTAGGTATCTGTATCAGACAAGATTCTACTCATTTCATCTACATAGGCTGCTTTATCAAGGATAACAACCCCCCCTTTATCGGCCGGTCGGACAACAATATCCTTCCTGTCTTTTAAAGTTTTCAGTCCCTCTCGGAAACAATGATTATTCAGATCTTTTTGAATTTTAAGTTTATCTAAATCCTTCAGAACCAGATCCTTAAAAAACAAAATAGACAGGGGAACAAAATCAGGGGGATTGAAAAGCGAAGCATTTGAAAGGCCGGAATATCTAATTTCACTAGCGGTATTAACCGCTCTTGTTATAGGTTGTGACAAGAAGTGTCTTTTAATACTCATTTTCCTAATGTATTTCTGCACATCTATAAAAGTGCCAAATTTACTCAAAGGTTTATCAGGGGCGTATTTAAGTCCATGATTTAGTACGAATTTCTCATTATCAGTCAAGACCGTTTTACTAAGATTGAAAATCCCGGCATCTTTTATATTCTCCGTCTTTTTCGCTCTGTGTCTCCTCCCCCTCTGGCCCCTCTTTTTGTTCACCATCTCTTTTGTTTTTTTGGGAGCCTCTTGGAAAAAAGAAGTGGGAGGTGGTCCAGAGGGTGAGGGACCCCTAGGAGGGTACTGAGGTCTCCTTGGGGGATAGAAACCAGGGCTATCCCAATCAGAACATTCCCAGGTTCCATATCCAGCCCTCAAAGTTCGCTGTGATGGATGCTCAACAATAAATCTATTGTCATACTCCTCATAGCAATCATCATAGGCTCTAACTAAAGGCTCATAATAGTTATTTGTTGGAATATCACCAGGAACATTTCTTGGTGGATGATTATGCTAAACATAATCACCTCTCTCGCCACGCGTTTTACTGTGTGGGTGCCTGGATTTAGGTAATTTTTTAGATGCCACCCTTTTCCAACCGTCCCCAGGTTTACTCCCACGTCCACCCCCCGTTTGGTAAGGTGAATCGACAGCACCAGATCTAGAACCAGCAGGTTGTCTGGGCACTTGCTCGGTTTCTCCATTGGCCAAGGCTCTTCTTACCTCCCATTTAAAAACCTGATTGGTTTTATAGTCCTCCTGGTCTCTAGTGTACTTCTTATTCTTTTTTATTTTCTGGTCTATATCCTCCTTCTCTAACACTTTTTTAAGGCTGTCAGATTTATTTTTATACTCATCTAATTCTTTGTAAGGTGCTAACTTGGTCTTAACCTCGGTGATGTCTTCATCTATTTTATTAATTCTTCACATGCCTATCTTTTATAGTTATCTGGTAAGCAGACTACCTTATCACGTGGTGCTGAGTGCTTCCCCATATATGCACTATAGCTATGTGAACAACTGGCTGAGTTGAAAAGGTCAGGAGTAATCCAAGAATCCAGGAGCCCCTATGCTTCCCCCATTGTAGTGGTGAGGAAGAAGAATGGGTTCCTTTGCATGTGCATTGACTACCGCACTTTGAATCGGCGCACAATACCCGATCAATATACCACCCCTCGCATTGAAGATGCGTTGCAGTGCCTTACAGGGGCCAAGTGGTTCAGCGTGTTGGCTCTGAAGAGTGGGTATTACCAAATTCCCATGCATCCTGCAGATCAAGAAAAGACCGCATTCATATGCCCATTGGGGTTTTATGAGTTCAGCCGAATGCCTCAGGGTCTGTCGGAGGTCCCCGCCACCTTCCAATGCCTTATGGAGAGGACGGTTGGAGACATGAACCTGGTGGAGGTTTTGGTGTATTTGGATGACATCATCGTGTTCGGGAAGACCCTCGAAGAACATGAGGCCCGACTGGGGAAGGTGTTCTCCCGACTATGTGAGGAGGGGTTGAAGCTGCCGTTAGAAAAATTTCAGTTCTACCGAACCTCGGTTACATACCTGGGACATGTAGTTTCAGCAGGAGGAGTTGCTACTGATCCGAAAAAGTTGGAAGCTGTCACCAGCTGACCCCGGCCAAGAACGGTAACGGAGTTGAGATCCTTCTTGGATTTCTGTTCTTACTATCGAAGGTTTGTGGAGAATTTCCCAACTATTGCATGACCCCTCACTGAGTTGTTACACAGGTAACGGGAGAAGACGAAGAACAAGGACTAAAGATGAAGAGGGGTGGCAGTCGTAGAAAAGGAGAGTCTGTACAGGATCAGTGGACTCACTCATGTAAAAAGGCGTTTAAGAGATTGAAGAAGAACCTGACAGAAGCCCCAGTGCTGGCTTATGCTGACCCCAGTTTACCCTATGAGCTACATGTGGACGCCAGCAGAGATGGCTTGGGAGGGGTGTTGTATCAGCATCAGGCGGGGAAACTGAGGCCTATAGCCTATGTGAGTAGGAGTCTAGCCCCTTCGGAAAAGAATTACCCGACGCATAAGCTGGAGTTTCTGGCCCTCAAGTGGATGGTGGTCGACAAATTGAAAGATTATCTGTATGGGGCGGAGTTCACAGTAAAAACCAACAACAACCCCTTGACTTATGTTCTGACCACTGCCAAGTTGGATGCCACTGGACACCGATGGATAGCAGCATTGGCTGGGTTCTGGTTTAGTCTGAATTACCGGCCTGGAGTGGGGAATCGAGATGCAGACGCGCTGTCTCGAAGACCACACAGACAAGAAGAAGACCCAGTGGTGTGGGCCTGTGTGACTGAGGAGGGAGTGTGGGCTCTGTGTCAAGGTTTGGAGAAGAAAGGAAGTGCAAGGGTGGCTGCTGAATACCTAGGGGTTCATCCATTAGGCATCCCTAGATGATATTGTGGACTGACACAAGTGAGGGGAGAAGGTTTGCCGCAGCTTTCGAGAGCGGATCTGAGATGGGATCAAGTGGAGGATCCATTGGGCAGATTAGTGGTGCATGTCTTGAAGAATCAGAGTCCTGAATTGTTACAAGAAAGTTGGGAGCCCGAGGCAAAAAAAACTACATAAGGAGTGGAATCGACTGATGCTCTGGGATGATGTGCTGTACCGCAGTTACACCACTGAGACAAATGGAGAAAGGTGGCAACTGTTTCTCCCAGAGAAACATCGGATGACTGTTTTAGTCTCTCTGCATGATGAGCATGGTCATTTAAAAGCAGAAAGAACTCTCCGGCTGGTTAGGGATAGGTTCTACTGGCCCAATATGCGAAAGGAGGTGGAGAGCTACTGTCATTCTTGCCTTACTTGTATCCAAAGAAAGACTTTGCCCCAGAGAGCAATTTACAGAGCCAAGAGCCCCTGGAGTTGGTGTGCATTGACTTTCTGTGCTTGGAACCCGATATAGGTGGAAGAAGCAACATTCTTGTAGTGATGGATCATTTCACCCGTTATGCTCAAGCTTATCCCAAAAAAGATCAAAAAGCCAGCACGGTAGCGAAGGTTCTTGTGGAGAAGTTCTTCATACACTATGGGTTGCCCGTGAGGATCCACTCGGACCAAGGCAGGGACTTTGAGAGACGATTAATACATCAGCTATGTACTCTTCTGGGCATCAAGCAGTCTCGCACCACGCCTTATCACCCTCAGGGTGACCCTCAACCATAGCGATTCAATAGGACTCTGTTGAACATGCTGGGGACCCTACCGTCAGATAAGAAACAAAATTGGGGAAACTACATCGCAGCATTAGTCCACGCATACAACTGCACGGAGAGTGATGTTACCGGATATTCCCCATATCGATTAATGTTCGGACGAGAAGCCAGACTCCCTGCTGACTTGGCTTTTGGTACATCTTTGGCTGATGTCCCTCTGACCTCACATAGAGGGTATGTAGATCGATTGAGGAAGAACCTGAGACAAGCGTATGAACAGGCAGTAGAGCATGCTACCAGGAACTTCGATGCCAGAGTAAAAATTCAAGATCTACAGCCAGGGGATCGAGTTTTACTAAAGAATCTGGGTATACCAGGAAAGCACAAGTTGGCGGACAGATGGAAGTCACAGCCCTTCATTGTGTGTAAGCGAGTCCCTGGATTGCCAGTGTACCAGATCCGACCAGAGGGAGAGTCTGGGCCAAGGAAGATGTGGCATAGAAATCACCTGTTGCCACTGTCGGATGCTGTGAGAGTCCCAGAAGCTTCTCAGACATCCCCTGAAAGATCGAAACTGGCTGGTACCCGTTCCAAAAGGAACAAGTTACGAGAAAATGATGGAAGTGAAGAATCTGGGGATGATTATGAGTATTCGGAGAACTTGAGTTCAAGATCATTACCAGAAAACAGAGATTCAGGATCCGATGATGATGTGGTGTCTTTACCTGTGGAGTTCTGGCTAGAGGAGGAAGGAGAAGTGGCGGAAGTAAGGCCTGAGACCATTGACTCCACAGAACTAATTGGAGACTTGCAAGATTTTCTTGAAGAAGCACTGTTCTCTTTGGAGACTGTAGAGTTGCAACAGACTTCTGAAAGGGGAATGCAAGACTCATTTGTCAATCTCAACACTCCAATCAGTGAGGAAGACAAAGTGGAAGACTCAACAAAGCAGGAGGAGAATCCGGGGACGATGAAGTTAAGGCGGAAAGTGCACCCGCCACAAAGACTCACATATGACATGTTAGGGAAAAGTTCTGAAGAGCCAGTCTCTACGGCTCGCCGATCCAACCCCGAGGTTCCACTCCCCACTGTCAATTGGGTAGGGAGTGAATCTACCTTAATCTCTGACACTACCGGGTGGGACACGACAATTGCCCTGATCTTATCAGACATTGGTTATGAGATTACACCTGAAGTACACAGGTTAATTAGTGAAAGCTAATTTGTAATTATTTGTAATTGTAATTATTTGTCTGCAGTAAGTCAGGATTATAACATAACTTGCTTTGTGATGCAGATATGTTTTCATGATATCTTTGGGGACCAAAGAGTCAAAGCAGGGGGAGTATGTAGCGGCCGCAATTTTTTGCTCCATAATTTAATGCTATGTTATCCTATGAGCAGTGTTATAGCTTAGTATATAGCACCATCTAGCGGTCAAAATATAGAATGAACTGCATTTTATTTCTTTAGTGAAGAAGGTGACAGGAAGTGATTTGTTTGTTTACTCTGGACATTAAAGTGGTGTTCCGGCCGAAATTATACTTTTTAAATAAAAATACCCCTATAATACACAAGCTTAATGTATTCTAGTAAAGTTAGTCTGTAAACTAAGGTCTGTTTTGTTAGTTTATAACAGTAGTTTGTTATTTTATAAACTTACAGCAGGCCGTGGTCATCTTAAGTGTGGGCATCTGAAGCCAGACTGCATTTCTTCCTGGATCTCATCCTTGCAGATCTCGCACATGCTCAGTGCAGCACAAGCAGTGTAATAGGTTTCAGGTCAGGTTTCCATAGCAACGGCAGTGTCAGAGGAAGTTGCCGCCCCTTTCCCAGAAGGCATTGCAAACAGGAAATGATGCGATGGGCCACGGCCAGGGAGGAGGAAGTGAAAAATGAATACAGCAGATATACAGTAGGTGCTGAGAGAAAAAAATAAAAAAATATCCAATTCGTTTACAGTGCCCAGTTTAGTGACGGATGCTGAAGAGTTGTAAAAGTGGGTGGAACTCCACTTTAACTTGACCTGCCCACAATGCTTAGTGACCTCCCATGAGCCTCAAGAGACTGAACTGCATTCTGGGAAGGCTATAGAAGAACTCGGCGTGGCCATCTTGGGTCTCTTGGGAATGCATGGCCAGCCTGTGAGAATCTGTGTGGAGGTCTCCAGCCTACACTCATTGCGGAGCAATCTGATCAGCGACCCTGCAGCACATCAGTGAGCTGGACTGACGGCGAGGTGGAACTGAGGAGGATCCAGTGAAGCCTGTTGGAGCCATCTGAGAGTCCCGGAGCATCCCGCTGAGTGGAGCGGAGCAGTGTAGCACTGTCGGACAGCCGGAAGCAGGACCTTGTGCACCGGAGCAGAACTGTTCTACATTGCAGACCTGGTTGGGTGAGAGGGCTGTTGCCCAGAGTTTCATTGACGCACTCTTACACACTTACTCTTATAACACAGTGCCGCTGGGACCTGTAGTCCCACAGAGGAAATTTAAAGGATTAAGACTGAGTTTAATATAGGCCTCAAGCCTGTACTTCATTACAATTCTGACACTGTGTTATATAAAGTTACTCACACTGGAGACAGTTGCAGTGCTGCCGCACCCCAACTATAGTTAAAATATTCAGTTTGCTCTGACCCAGGTTTTGTTAACCACTGAATTACAATTTAACATACACATAGCTAGCAGAAGACAGAAGACGATGAAAGAAAAGGACTACCTCTAATATTGCAAGGCTTTGTATTCTATTGTCTTTCAGAGAGACAGCTTTGCAAAGCAGGGGGAGCTCCCTAGGAATTACGTGGTTCATTATAACATAACATTTGTTCTGTTATAGTTTTATCAGAGTGGGCTCGGAGAGGAAAGGTGCTCAGAGTGAAAATGATTTCACTCTGACCTTAGTCCCACTCAGGGGCGCTCTTCCAGGGATCAGTTACTACCCTTTTTCTGTATACAACTTTTTATAAAAGAACTCCTTTGTTTTCCTCACTGTGGCATTACGTTTATGTGACAGTGCAAATGTTGTAATTACCATTTTCTACCAATTATAAGTAAAAAAATATATAAAAACGTTCTTGGTTAAGTACAATTGGTGTGGAGTGTTGTTCCTTTTTCAGCAGGTGGAGCATCGGATGTTCAGGTAACAACAAAGGTGTATTATTGTTATTATACACGTTGTGGGGATTATTCTTTGTTGTCAGCTGCATACCACACCACAGCTGTGTGGAGGGGATTGAGTCTGTGCTGTTACACATAATGGAACTCGAAGTGTCAGAGATAAGGGTAGCTCCGAGGGTCTGGGATGGCCAGTGGGAAAATGAACAACTTAGCAGCTCCTACGGGGGTAGTTCGCTACATAAGTATAGCTTTTTTTCAATAGCTATAAAATTGAAAGGCAGATAATAATAAACACATCTTTCAGAGAGAAATGCTTTACCATAAACCCTCATACTTTCTTAATTCTAAAGCATATGTATACCCCAATCTGTAAACTCTCATTTAATATAAAAAATGTTAATGTATAATAAAAGAATAAGCAGCTTTTCCATAGGATATAAATCATCCATGGAACACAATGGTTTTAAGAGAAATTAGGACTTGGTTTCACCTTCAAAAGTCTAATGGGGAAATCATCAAATTTCAATCATAATATAGTGCAATCTCAAGCTGGCAACAGATGAATTGAAAATCAGGCTGGTTCAGCAGGAACCAGCTGAATTTCAATCCATCTGTGGGCAGGCTGATTGTATAGAAGTTGTTCTATAGATCAACTTCAATACAACCAGCCTGTTGTTTTTTTTTCTGTACGATCACTGCCAGCAGCTTAAGGGAGCTTTCGTTTCATATAAGCAGAAATTGAGAGCGTAATTGGGTTGCTCTGGAGTAAGGCAAGCCATAATTAAGAGTCTCAGATTTTGTGTTATTTAATGGACCTATATATTGCAACGTTATACGCAAAAATGACCAGTCTAAGAAGTCAAATGCTTTTTCCACATGACATTGACAGGAATGACAGGTAGAAATGACAAATATAAACGACAGACCCCCACAAAGTACTTACATTTTTAGGCCACTTGCTCATTGTTCCCTCTGTGCACCCCCCCCCCCCCCCACCAACCTCTAACATTGTCTTTCTCATTTTTAAAGAGAATAAGACCCATTACAACGTTTATAGTTTGTAGCCAAGCCATCATCTGAGGGTTGTAGCAAGAAAGCAGTTTATGACTGGCATAATCTGGTTTATTGATGAGCATATACATCCATTATTTTTGTAAGTAACTGCATATTCATTTTTAACCAATAAAAGCTTACTTCACAAGGAAGAGGAGCTTTAGCATTTTTTCTGTACGTGAATCTTGAAGGAGGGCGGGGGTGTCAGGAAACGGTAAGAGGTTGCCATCTGGGTGTTCAATAATGTGTACAGAGGATTGAGAGGTACCTGAAGAAGAGCAACCACTGCATTACTATCATGGACAGAAACTTCACCTAGCATAAACAGTTAAATTGCATGGCCTATTATACCTATCTGTATGAATTTTGACCCAGCCTAGGGCTACAGTTTCTGCTCCTACAGTGTTTTGTTCATTACTGTTTTCACAATAGACATTGGGGATGTTACTTTTTTTAAAAAAAATGTGTACAAAAGGGCACATTCACATGGGTGGCCACTCGCAGCTGGCGCTGAATTCTTGCAGGCTGGGGACAGCTAAATGCACACAACAACAGCTACTGTTTTTACTCTGAAAATCAATGCCAATAACGCTGCTGTTTGCATGTACAAGCTCTTCTAAGTGGTTATATTTGATTAGGGACTCTGACTGGCCCTGGATGCAGAAAGTTTGCATCCAGGGATGGTGTTTCTAGCCATAGAAACTGCCAACAGCTAATTGGCCAGTTTGTAAACGGTCTTGGCACAGAGTGAAATGGAACCTGCAACAAGTCAGAAAGAGCGCACCTCATTTTCTGGATGGAGGACATCCATCATCATCTCTTTCCTTACTGTTCCCGTTCTTTCAATCATGGAGGTTCATCAATATACCTAAGCAGTCTGCTTGCAAATGCAGTCTAGGAACACCAACTCCTCCAGACTGGTATTTACCAATCAAGACATTTTGATATTTGTACACCTCCTCCCAAGAGTCAGCTAGCTGTTTGCATCATGGCTTTAAGGCTCTTGTACGGGGTACCTCCCACCAGCCATGACCTGCCTGCAGTGCATAGAGAAGCACAAAGATCCAGTCATGAAGTCAATCATGAAGTCAATCAGTCTAAAATAAGAAAGATTTTGAAAGTAAAACAGTTTTAATTGAAAATGTCATTAGCATGTTGATGAAGGGGGTATGTAGGAACCAGGGAATGCAAAATATAAGAAGATTAAACTTTAGCTTTAAAGATGGCTGTCATTTTCAAAGGAGTCCAAAGCTTTCTCTTAATGTAAGCCTCTTTAGTTGAATTCTTCTGTTAGTACTTCCTTTTGTATCTGAGCGGTTTTACAAGTATTGCTTTTTCATATAAGCTGTTGTAACTGGCTTCCCTTAAATATGCTGTTCTTCCTTTTATGATAACATTGTTGTATGTTTCCATATATGTAGATAATAACACTTTTTATTTAAATTGCTTACTACCACATTTTATCATTTAGTGTGTATAGTTTATTTAGTAATAAATTAAAAAGCTACACCATATTATCCGGTAGCTCTGATTATGCAGCCATGTAATTGCATAGCTGCAAGTGTATGTGAAATACAGTGAACATTAGGAATTAGACAATTTATTTAATAGTGACAGAGTTGTTTTAAATATGAAAAAATGTTAAAAGAAACAATATCACTACTAAAAAGATGCATGCTTGCAAAGCAAACAAACTATATTTTACCTGTCCTGCTGCCTGTGTTGTCAAACTCCTCTGCATTAAAGATTTAAGCTTGCTGAGAGTTCTTCAGCATCCAGCACACTTCCAGGTGTGTTGCTTGCCTACTCCCCACTGTCCTTACTGAGTGTACACATACTTTTAGCCATATAGAAAGTGTGATGGTTAGATGGTAACAAACGTTTAGCCATAAAGTGTATATCTCTGCCTGCGTTCCTTACTCTACCCATTTTTTTTTAGCCTTTTACTATCGCAGCAAAATAAATTGTTTAAACCATTATAGTGATACCAATCAGCGCAAATAAATCCTTAAAAAGTATTAACAGAAAATCTTAAAAAAATATTTTAAAATTGTATATAAACAGAAAATCGTGAAAAATATTTATGTAAAAAAGTGAAATCTGAACAATTGTCGCTCAGCCAACCACTGTGTAAGTGATTCCACAACACTTGAAATGAATATATAGAAAAATATCAGTGTAGCGCAGCAATGTTAATGAACAATCAAAAAAAAATGTTCCATTGAATGCATTAACAAATCCACTCTGCAAATATGTGTGAATTTCTTCAGTGAATACGTGCACAACTTTAACACCCCGTGTCTAATATCTTCACACACACACACACACACACTGTGAGTATCCATCATCAGGCGAAGGGCCTGCTCACCTCAATGCAAATTAAAAAAAGCATCTCACTCAAATCAGGCAAATCTCTCCTTTCTTCCTCTCCGCAATGATAGAATAAAGACTTCTCACAGCTCCCCACTCATTTTTTTGATTGTTTATTAACATTGCTACGCTACACTGATATTTTTCTATAAATTGTTTAAACCGCCACACATTGCTGCACATCATTCTGTGGCAATATTTATATTAATTTAATCAAATTGAATTAAAGTTGATCACAAAGACTTTTTGTAATCTTTTGTGCTAGTGCATTTTAGTAAGTATCTTCATACTGTTCAATTGATGAGGTATCTGTTGAAGCCAGTTATGCTTTGATTTGAGCTAGCTTGAACAATTGATTTCAGGCTGTGAAAAATAAAAGTTGTACTCGCTGAATTTCCCTATGTGCGATTGCAATGTTGAAAACAAAGCAAATAAGAATGGTTGCATTGGGTTTTAATTCTATGTCCCCGACTCACTTTTATTGCAACCCCAATTCCAAGAATGTTGGGACGTTGTGTAAAATCTATATAAAAGCAGAATGCGATGATTTGCATTTTAGGAAAACAATAAGGTAATCTTAAAATTAATGGCAATAATACATCCCATAAAAGCTGGGACAGGGCAACAAAAAGCTAGCAAAGTAATTGCTACTAACATGGAAGAGCTGGAAGAACATTTAACAACTAATTAGGTTAATTAGCAACAGGTCAGTAACATGATTGGGTAAGGGCATGATTAAAATCTTAAAGAGTCAGAGTGTCTCAGAAGTAAATATGGGCAGAGGTTCACCAATCTGTGAAAAGCCGTGTTTCAAAATTATCGAACAATTTTAGAATAATGTTCCTCAGCATAAAAATTGCAAAGACTTTAACCACTTGCCGACCGCCTCACGCCGATATACGTTGGCAGAATGGCACGGGCAGGCAGAATCACGTACCCATACGTGATCTGCCTCCCGCGGGCGGGGGGTCCGACCGGACCCCCCCCCGGTGCCAGCGGCAGTCGGCTTGTGACTGGGAGTGTTTAGAGATGAGGGGGAGGCACTTCTTGTCAGAGGCACTGAGCTCAATGGACAGCTTGGAGTCTTGGTAGTAAAGTACCATAAGCCCCAGCTGTCCAATAAAAATGCTGCAGTGGAGGCACGCCTCTCACTGCAGTCTCATAGAAGAGGCATGTATCTAAAAGACAAATGCTCCCTTCCAGCCCAGCCCTCTTAACTACAAGGAAAAAACATGGGTTTATGGTTATAAGATTTACCCACAATCCTATGTTTTTCTCACACAGTTAAGAAAGAGAATGAGAATCTGTTGCTGTTGAAAAGGTACTGTTATACTCAAGCTAAATATATTATGCTATATGTTATAAGATAATCATTTATTATTTATAATAAATTATATTATCTATTTACTGTGAAATGACTGGTTTAAAGTTATAACTTCAGTAATTTGTCCATGAAGCCACCTGCTTAAGCACAGTTTTTGAAATTTAGTAAATTACTTTAAAAACAGAGTTACAGAGGAAATCTAGTGCTAGAATGATTGCTCTCTCTCTCTCTAAGGATCGCGGCGTATGTAACCTGTGTGTATCTGGCTCTAATACTAGCCAATGACTCACCAGCCACTGACCTCACTGCACGTCCCTGCTGTGTTTATGACTGTATCCCAGGTACAGCTTTCTATTAGTATTAAAGGGGTTGTAAAATCAGAAGGTTTTTTATCTTAATGCGTTCTATGCATTAAGATAAAAAGCCTTCTGTGTGCAGCAGCCCCCTTAACACTTACCTGAGCTCTCTGTCCAGCGAAGTCCATGAGTGTTTCAGCCACCTGAGATTCTCCCTCCTAATTGGTTGAGACACAGCAGTGATGCCATTGGCTGCCGCTTTTCACCTCTCTGATCCCTTACAATATATATATATATATATATATATATATATATATATATATAAAGTATATATATATATGACTCTAGTCCAAGTTGAGACTGGAAGGTATACGAGTCTGGAGCTGATGGATCCAGAATACCTCCCTCCGGCACAACCTCCGAAACGATTCCCCTCCCCTCTTGGGCACACACCTTCTCTATGATTTGAATTTTCATGGCAGAGACATTACCACCATGACACTCCCTAAAATGTGTAGCTATGTTATTTCCTTATTTTTTGTCACACTGTAGATGTATTCATAAAATCGGTCTCTCAATCGTCTCGTTGTTCTCTCCACATACTGAACATAGCAAATACTGCAAGTAATCAAATATATGACATAATTAGTATTGCAATTATAAAAGGACTTAATCTCAAATTCTCTTTGGTTAGATGTTGCCACCCAAAACATGACTACAACACGGGCAACCAAATGACCCGCATTTAAAATTCCCCTTGAAGTGAAGCCATGTAAATAACTTAGGTTTGATTTTGTTGTCACAAAAACTAGGTGACAAAGATTGACCTAATATTGGTGCCCTTCTGGATACTATGTTGTTACTATTCTGTAGTATACTGGCACATGTGTCATCCATATGTAGAATGGGTCATCCATATGTAGAATGGGTAGATATTTATTAATAATGGCTCTGACCTTGAAGAATCCATACTAAATGGAGTAGATAAAGTTAATTTATTTTTCTGACAATATATTTTCTTACTCTTATTGGGATTCAATAAAACCTTGCTTTGGTTTTTAGCGATATTCAGAGCTCTATTGTGCATCCACTTAGCGTAGCCCCTGTACAAAAACGTTTTTATAAAGTACCAGCTTCCTTGTGGAATTGGGATTCCTTGCTACAAATACGTTTTAGATGCAAGAACTGTCCTACTACAATGGTATGTTTGGGGTGTTCGGACTGTGCTAAAAGTAATGTGTTCCCAGAAAATAGATTCCTATATAGGGTAGTACTAACAGTCTACCTACAAGACAAACATCTAAATAACACAATTCCGTGGTGTTCACTGAGCCTGTGAACACCAGGTTTCTACTGTTACTGTTCAAATACTCCAATAGAGAATGAAGCATATCTGCACCATTTGTGACCACCAACAGGAGGTCATCAATATACCTTAGATAGAGTCTTGTGCATGATCTGAAGGGGTTCTCCACTCCAAAGATGCAGGACCGCTCCCACCAACCCATGTAAAGGTTAGCCAGGGATGGTGAAAATGTAGCCCTTATCACGGCCCCGCACCTCTGGAGGTAGAAAACCCCATCAAACACAAAATAGTTGTGTGCCAATAGATATTCCAATATTTCCAAGATATAGGCATGGTACTCAACAGTGAGATCAGTGTTAGTCCAGATAAAAGGAGATCGCCTCAATAGCTAGGAATAGAGGAATAAAGACTTGTGACATCACAAGTGATCCATGAGTAGTTTACTTCCCAGGTGAAATCCTGCATGATATGTAAAAGGTGGTTAGTGTCTTTAAGGTAATCTGGCAACTGTGTAACCAAGGGCTAAAGATACCCATCAAGCCATTGGCCCAACCTCTCAGTGAACCTATCCCAGCTATTATGGGTCTACCTTGTAGGGGGGTTAACCCCTTGTGGGTTTTTGGGAGATGATAAAAAGTAGGGAGCATAGGATACACTGGTATTAGGGACTCTGCCTCTTTTTTATTTAAAATGCCTAATCTACTCCCCCTATCTACCAACTCAGTTAGGATAGTCTTATATTTCTTAGTGGGGTCCCCCTTGAGTCAAACATAAGTCTGACTATCAGATAGTCGTGTAGCTATCTCATTCAGATAGGAATCTACATTCATAACCACTATTAAACCTCCCTTATCCGAATTGCAAATAACTATCGATTTGTCTTCTTCCAAATTCCTTAAAGCCAATCTCTCTTGTTCAGAGAGGTTGTCATGCCAGGGAAGGGCCCCCTCAGACACCTGATGAGCCAAAGTGGCCAGATCTTGTTCGACCATTTTTTTAAATCTGCTTATATCGGGTGTCCGAGAATTGACTGGGTAGAAATCTGATCTGGCTTTGAGAGATACCGGACCAATGGTATTTTCACAAAAATCTCCCATACTATAAGCAGCACTCTCAAGCCAAATCTTCTAAATTTCTGACAGCACACAAATACCCAAAGGACAATTGTGAATGATCGTCCAGTGTAGACACCGTAACCTCCGAATCATCCTTATTATCTGACAAAAAGTAGTGCTTTTTAATGCTTTAAATCTCACAAATTTATTAACGTCTAAAATTGTATCAAAGAGGTTGAAGGGTCTACTGGGAACAAAATTCAGGCCTTTATCCAAAAGGTTTAGGACATTGCAGGGATCAATTATTTATTTTGTGTCCATGTTCTGGACAGATATCTCTTACAATCCCATGTTGTATTTTCTCTTTTTTCCCCGATGTGTCTTCCTCCTCCTCTGTTGCGACCACTCTTTTGTGTTCCGAGCTGGCATGATGCGAGGTGCAGAGAAAATCCAAGAAGGTAATGCTGCCCCAGGTGATCCCAATCAAAATAGATCTGGATATGCTGGGTGCAAGCCACGGCTCGCTACTGTAAGTAATAGGAAAAGAAGAAACGGCTGCACACCAGCAATATTGATACAATGTAGATTTATTTGAACAAACTAGTACTCATGACTTCCAACCAAGACAAGAATAACAGAGAGGTAATGTGTTTCACACTGCAAAAGTGCTTCTTCAAACCTAAGGAACAACTGAAGCATTTAGCCTTATAAAAGGCTCCCTCCTCCTCTGCAGGTGAGGGGTAATGCAATCAGTGTCTCAAAAGCTTGACAAGCAGGTGTTAGACATACATATATATATATTAAAAAAAAAAGTAACTAAAACACCAAAAGGCAATGTTTACCCAGTATCGCTTGATTAAAAACATATATGACTTGCATATGAAAAAATAATACTAGGGAAAAATTATATATATATATATATATATATATATATATATATATATATATATATAATAAATTCAAATTAGTATAAAATGTATAACCAAAAAAAAACAAAAACGAAAAAAACAAATGAAAGAGGAAAACATAAATATACCTTATAGAATTATTTTTTTTCTAAATCAATTTTTATTGTAAACAAGAGATGGGATACATAAAGGTTGTATGATATATAAAGTCCAGCACAATGTATTAGTACACAATATCAGAATCAACACTAATAAGTATACAAAATACATGAACAGGGTGCAGCAAAAACAGTTTGACATTATGGGTGGCTATGCCCAAAAGAAATAGAGTAGTTACGTGGAGGTCTTGGATACTGTATTTAAACAGCGTGCTGTAGTTTCCCTATGGTTGTAGCTCAGGAAGCCTACTAGTTAGAGTATCTTTGAACCTCTATGTCTTGTGTAAAACATCCATGCTATTTGAGTAGGTGGGGGTATAAATCATGTAGGATGTTGGGGTTAGGAGTACTCATGTGCGGGCTCACTATGTGGGGTGTTGTCTGGGCTGATTGTCTGATGTCAATTATTGGTTACACTGTGTTTTCGGTGGTTAGCAGCCTAGTGTCTCCAGATCCGTTTTTTCCTTGTAGGGTTGCGGTTACCGGACCACTAGTAACCCACATTAAAAAAGGCGGTTCTAGCAGGCTTAGTCAGTGGTCAAATTGCTCAAGTAAGGTGGTGGGGGATCCTGTTATGGGAATGGGGAGGTAGGTGGGTTATCAGAAGAAACTTCTTGTGGGAGAGGAAAAGGATAATGGAAATAAGTAGCGGGAAGGTAGTAAGTGTAGGGGGGGTGAAATATCTGTTTCTTGAGAGAGGCGATGTTTAGATCTGTAATATAGTAAATAGATAAGGGGGGAGGAAATGGGAGATGAAGAGGTAAAGATGAGAGGGGAAAAGGGTGGGCCCTTCCTCCTCCTCCGACCTGACAATGTATATTCTCAGATATCACTGAGAAAGTAAGTAGGAATATTCATCAGTCGTTTGGGAGAGCTGCCAGCAAGACCAAGTTTTCCGGAATTTGGTGGGCCTGTCTTTGGCTTGATGTACCAGGTCTTCCAATTCTGCTTATTTATTTATGCGTGTGATCCAATTAGCAATGTTTGGGGGATTGGCAGATTTTCATTGGACTTGAATACACATTTTTGCAGTGTTCAAGAGGTGTCAAGCTAGGGAGCGGTGATTTTTTTTTGGGGGGTGGAGGAATGGTGTAAAAGCATTTGGGCAGAGGAAAAGTCTATCGGATAGGTGGTAATTTGAGTAGTGAGGTGATGGACATCTTTCCAAAAAGTTTTGGAGTAAGGGACATGACCAGTATAAGTGAAGGAGTGATTCCTCTTCATCAGAGAATCTCCAACAGTTGGGAGGTATGGTGGGAGAAATTTTGTGTAATCAAAGGGGCTTCTTGTACCATCTAGAAAAGACCTTAAAGCCATTTTCCTGTGCAGAAACATTGATTGAGCCTTTATGTATATAAGAGTATATATTTTCCCACTCCTCATCTGAAGGGTTGAGGGAGAGTTCCGTTTCCCATCTAAGTCTTGCTATGTTGGATTTTGGGCTGTGGTCAGAGAACAGTATAGAATACATGTCTGAGATCAGGTGTCTCTGCGGTTTTTTCCTGGTACAAAGAACTTTGAAAGGTGTGTGTTGTCTAGAATATTCGGAGCATCTTTGGGGGTTATTCAGGAAGTGCGTAGTTGGACATACGTCCAAAATGGGAAAGAATGTCCTGGCATCTGTGCAGATAAAGCGGGTAGGGTAAGGAAAGTGTTCCTGGAAAAAAAGTGTTCAGCTCGCACATCAGCGAGAGGCCAGATTTCTGAGAGGAAGGAATCTAAAAGGCCTGGTGGGAAGTCCGGATGAGTGTTAGTGGACCCTGTGAGGAGGAAATTCGGAATTTATGGCATGCTTTCTGAAAGATTTGTAGTGTGTTGCTGATCAAAGGGTGTTGTTTGCAGTCCTGTGGAACGTACATTGAGGCGGTCCATGGTAGTTGACGTAGTGGAATAGGGGAGAACGCATTTTCGATGTTTATCCATGCTTTAGTATGAGCGTGATTGTTCCAGTCTATTATTCTTGTCAGCTGACAGGCCCAGTGATATTTAGAAATGTCTGGAAAGCCTATGCCACCTTTTAACTTGGGTAGATTTAGCCTCTCATAACTTAGTCTAGGGCTTGATTTACCCCACACAAATTCCGTACAGGCTCTGCGGTATGAAGCTTTAAAGGCCTGTGGGAGTTTTATGGAAATCGCTTGCATTACGTATAGTATTCTCTGATGTTCATTTTGATTATCAACGCTCTACCAAACCACGAGAAGAGGCCCACCACCCATGACTTGAGATCATTCTGAATAGTTTGAAGGATCGGGAAGTCATTTTTGGTGTACAAATTGGATAAATTAGAGGGTAATTGGATTCAAAGATAAGTGATCGAGTCGCAACTCCATCGGAATGTGACGTTTGTTTGACAGTGCGCGAGTGTCTCATTCTGTAGGGAGATATTCAATGCTTCTGATTTCGAGAAGTTTATTTGTAGGCTAGTCAAGGTGTTAAACCTGGCAAAGTCTTTGAGTAGGATGGGTAGCGTATAATGTGGCTCTGTCAGAAATAAAAGGATGTCGTCTGCGAAAGCGGCTAGCTTATATGTAGTCTTGGAGATCGAGACTCCTTTAATATCTGGGTTAGATCTAAGGCATTGAAGTAGCAGTTCTAGGGTTAGGACGAATATTAATGGAGAAATAGGACAACCTTGGCGTGTACCATTTGTTTAATCTGCATAATGAATAAAGGACTGGGACTTTAAAGGTGCAATCAGTAACACACAAATTATATCAAAAGTATCATTTTATTTAGAAAAATTAATTAACATAAACATATCAATTTAAAAGAGTTTTCATCCAATGTTACAGTACAATTTTAGGTAGTGCGACTGAAGGATTTGTTTCTCAACATGTTTCACCACATGCCCTGGCTTCCTCAGGAGAGTAGTATTTTTCAGGCACTAAAAATAATAAACAAACAATAAAGAACAAAAAATAAATCAATCAAAATATAAATATGGAATAATACCACGCATCTAGACTGCCAATGCTAATGTTTAAACCAAATGAGTCAGAAGGCGGGCCCCGTCAATGGATCGTCTGATGACCATGGAGGGTAAATAAGAGAAAAATCGCATTAAAAACTGCTGGAGAGAGAACCTAAAATAAAAATGAAGGGACAAATAAACAATTTTAGTTGAAAAAAAGGGGAGCAAAGCGATAAACATCAGATCAACTGGAAGGTGTGTGAACAGGAGCTTTACCTGTAATGAACAGACAAAACACTGAACCACCAGTCAAAGCAATTTTTTCATCTATATTGGTCAGTATCACCCCCAAAGAAGCCCCAAAGGGGAAACATAAACCTGGGAGAAGAACGGGATAGAAGTCAATCAAAAATCTGGACCAAAAATGGCCACTAAATAAGTATTCCAGAGTTGGTTAAAATGACGATAGGTACCTCGACAGGGTTGTATGTAGAGAGGGCATCCGATAGGTGGTCATTGACATGGACCTTGGCAGTTGGGGATGAGTAAAGGGCCAAAATAAATTGTAGCATGCATTCACGTATGTCAACCGTTTTTAGGGCTTCCGACATATAGTCCCAGGCCACTCTATCGAACGCCTTCTCCGGATCTAGTGACAAAAAGAAAATCTGCAATGGTGTGTCGATGTCAACCAATTATGTATATTAATGGCTTTTAGGGTGTTGTCTCTCACCTCTCTGCCCGGTATAAAGCCCACTTGGTCTAATGAGTTTAAGCAACAAAGGTAGGAGGCGGTTAGCTAAGATTTTGGCAAAGATTTTGAGGTCTACATTCAGTAGGGAAATTGGTTGATAATTAGTGACTAATGAAGGTCTTGGTTCAGTTTAGGGATCACCGTTATGTGTGCCGTGAGGAGGTCTCGGGGTGGAGGACTGCCTGACAAGAGGAAGTTAATTGCTCTCAAAAGGTGTGGCTTAAGTGTTGGCTTAAGTGTATCTATAAAGGTTTTATAGTATCCGGACGTCAAGCTGTCCGGGCCCGGACTCTTTCTGGCTTTCAACTGTTTAAGTACTGTGTTGTCCTCCTCAGAAGAAAGATGGTGATTCAATGTTTTTGCTTCCATATTGGACAGGGGTTTGGGGCTATATTTTGAGAGGAATTCCTTGATCATTTGTGTTCTAGTATTGTCTTCTGTCAGTGGTTCAACAGGTTTAGGTTATAAAGGTGACTATAATATTTAACAAATTGATCCTCTATCTCATCGATGGATACTACTTTATGAGTTGGTGAGAGAGTGAACTGTCATGGACGCTTTTTTCGATCGGTGGGCTCTTGCCAGAAACTTGCTGGATTTATTTCCATATTCAAAGAATATTTTTTGGGCCAATATATAATTGCATTTCGTTTTCTTATCTAGTTCCTCTCCCCGTACACACAGTCTTACGGCAATTGTGCGATCGGAGCTTGTTGTCGGAAATTCCGATCGTGTGTAGGCTCCATTGGACTTTTTCCATCAGAATTTCCGACACACCAAATTTGAGATTTTCCGACAACAAAATCCGTTCTCGTAAATTCCGAACATGTGTAGACAAAGTGCCACGCATGCTCAGAATAAATTACGAGACGGAAGAGCTCGGTCTGGTAAAACTAGCGTTCATATGAAAATATAAAAAGAAGAAAGTGACCAGTTGCATAACTAAATATCACTGGCATGCTTCCATCCCGGGTTAATATATAAAAGGAAACAGAGGGGCAAGTGGGACTTTAAATGAAGCATGTCAATTGAAAGTATAATAATGAATACATGTGAGTAGGTAAAATGATTGGATTTAATTTATAGTCAATTTCTTGGCTTCTTGCCGGTCATCAGGGGTGGGATGCATAATTTAACTGAGAAAAACAAAGGAATATCATAAATATTGATACATGTGGAAGCTCAGGCTAATAGAGAAAATTATATCCAAATTGTCCAAATTGTCTACTTTAAATAGCGTTTGTAATGGAGATAGCACATTCGTCATGCTGCAATTTTTAAAATATTTTAATGCAGCGCATTCTCTTCTTCTTTATAATGCTATAATAATGAAGTTGTTTTGCTGCTCATATTCACACAGAGCTCTGACAAACTGATTTCTTTATTACTTCTCATGATCTCCTGAATCATATTATTTTTTTTTTTTTGTCAGATCTCCATAATAATGTTTCTAATTTTTGTTTATATTTTTTTTTGTTTTTCGTTTTTTTTTATCAGGAACTCCTATTTTTTTTTGATAGTGCTCTCCATAATATTTTTTGTCACTTTGTGTGTCAAGTTACCACAACACCATTATGATCTTGTATTTTTTAATCTCAAGGAGGTTGGTGTTGGTGCCCCTTGTTAATTTGACATTGTATTTTGGAAATGTACCTGCCTACTCACAAACAAACTGTCCTTTTTGAAGTAAAACACATAGACAAGTATTCAGAAAAAAAAATATCCATTTATTATGGGTCATAACAAAATAAAAAGGAAGGCAACGCTAAAGAAACTGCTGAAATTTGCGAAGCCTTTGTACCCCAGGGCAGACATTAATAATTTTACAAATTCAAAATTGGTGGCCTGAGGAGTCCTTATAATAGTGAGCACAATCTGGTCCAGGACTACAAGGATCAGGAACAGCAGCAGATGACATATATGTCCCCAGGCTGTGGTCATACAACAGCCTGCATCTTTTGGCAGACCAGACTGAACCCAGGCCATCACTCTCTGGTATTCCTTACACACTTCCTTCCAGGCTGTGGCTCTGGTGTTGTAGTTGTGGCAGGAGATGGAGGAGGTGGAGGAGGAGAACCATGGTTGAACTCACAATCGTGGCTTTGGTTTGTGAGTTTGCTCCTCAACCCCTTATTTAAGGCTTTTAAGATCAGATACTCACATAGGAGGTGTTGGCCCTCCTCCATTTCCTGCATTTTGCAGGCTGCCATGTAGGCATATTCCTCCTGATTATTGAGGGGGGCTCTGAGGGCGCAATTGCCTTCCCAAATAGGCCAATCGCAGCCTCCTCCAGGTTACTCCTCTTCCTGGGACTTTTTGTTGGAATGCGGAGGGGAGGGACCTGGGATTCGCGCAGGCTACTGGGCCCGGCCACCTCCTGGCTGCCACTTTCTACTGCCTGACTGAGGCTTTCCTGTGTATGAAAAAGGGACATAGTTTTAGTTTTTTGTTCAGCAATCACACACACACGTTTCAGCTCATGACTGTTGCAAATTGACTGTTAATAAATAGAAACGACTATCATTCTGAGCCCAGCATTTTTCATTCTTGTCACAATCATTTTTGTCTACTACTTTCTATTGATACGTAAAACACTTTGTGAAATCATAAATTAGTGATCCAAAATAACATCTATTTAACATCATTAATTTGACAACCAGAAATATTTTTAAGAATGCTATACCTGACTCAAGATGGGCTCCTCCACATGTTGCTGCCTGGAAGGCCCAGGTTGGTCATCGGAAGCCTCAGCTGAGGGGAAGGAAGACTTGAAGGAAGAGTGGAGAGTGCTGGCCTGGGTTCAGTCTGGTCTGACAGAAAATGCAGTCTGTCATAGTACCACAGTCTGGGTACATAAACGTCATCTGCTGCTCCTGATCTCAGGGAATCCTGGACCTTCTTATGCTCCCTATTATAAGTAGTCCTCAGGCCATCAATTTTGGACTTTAAATATTTGATTTCTACTGTGGGGATCATCGGCTTCACAAATTCAAGCAGTTTCTCCAGCGCTGCCTGCCTCTTTATTTGCCTATTAAAAAATGGGTGGTTCAGCTGCCACAGACAGGGCAGCTCCCTGAACATATCAATGAATATTGCTAGAAAATCCCTATCATTGAAGGGATCCATTGTCTCTGCAAGACACAACACAAGACAAACCCTAATTGGGTCATAATCTTGACCCAATATAGGCCTCCACCTCCAAGCAGTATAGGCAACTGATGCACCAACTTAAAATTGTACCTTAGTTACCCAAACCCAAATGTCAGAAAGGCCAAGATCATGACTAAAGTTTTGAAAAGTCTGCAGAGGAATCGTACGACGATCCAAGGATCAACTGAGGAAATGATGGTCAGACCTGAAATTGAGGGAGCACAATCAGTACAGAAAGATCAGGAACCTGCTTCTAAAAAGTAAGTATTTGTCATGTGTTCCTATTATTATTATTACTCGCATGCTGCTCCATGTACTTTTCTTTACTGTTGTACAGTTTAAAATGGCAACTTTCATGTTCATGGGCACAGTAATCGGTCATAGGAAACATCGTTCGTTCACCCACTTATAAGCTGTTTTTGGCAGATACGGGTTAACTACATTTGTTCAGGCCTATTTGTATTAAAATAAGTTTGTTGTCTAGATGGGTTTGTAACTAGAATAAAATTGAACAAAACAGGTAAGTATTCCCAGAAAGGGAAAAAAATCATGTCTTCAGCTTGGAACTCTGCCAAAACAGACAATTGTACGACACTTCCAAGCAATGTTTCATATTCCTATTTCTTGCCTCAAATATCTGTGTGTTAAGTATACCTTTATTTTATTCACATAGGGGAGAAAAGACTCAGGACATCTGAGGACACTAAGAACCCCCCACCTCCTAAAGAAGGGGAAATCCCAAAACCACAAGCAGAGGATGTGGAGGAAGGAGAGGTTTATGAAGTGGGAGAAATAGTCACCACAACAGGTGAGTGTCTGAGACCACAGCTTCAGGTAATAGATGTATGCCTGCATATTTATAATACATGGTGTGTTTTTTTTATCTTAGGTGATGTGGATGTTGTGGAAGAAGAATCTCATTTCACAAGTGAAAGTGCCCAGATCCTCATTGGGGAGATAATGGGGTGCCAAGCGTGATTTAGAAAATATAAAGGAAAACATCAATGATGTTCAACAAAAAATGAAGAGCATCGTTGATGTTTTACGCAGAATATAAAACACACAAAAATTGTCCCGTTTTTTGATTTTATATTCCGCCATGTTTATTACAGTGAGGAATAGGTGGAACCGGCTGGCCATTATTCCTAAGGCATTTTCCACCACTCTTCTGGCTCTGGCCAGCCGGTAATTAAAATCCCTCTGCTCCAGGGTGAGGGTCCTCATCGGGAACGGCCGCATCAGGTGTTCACCCAGACCAAATGCTTCATCAGCGACAAAGATGAACGGGAGTCCTTCACGTTCTCTTCAGCAGGTGGAAATCCCAAGCCACCATTCTGGAGCCGTCTGTAAAATTCGGTCTGGGCGATGACTCCACCATCCGACATCTGGCCATTCTTCCCCATGTCCACATAGAGGAACTCATATTTCGCCGACACCACTGCCAACATCACAATACCATTAAACCCCTTATAGTTATAATAGTATGACCCCGAGTTGGGGGGTGGGAAGATGTGGACATGCTTCCCATCTATTGCCCCTCCGCAGTTGGGAAAGTCCCACCGCTGGGCAAACTGGGATACCACAGTCTGCCATTCCTGTGGCGTTGAAGGAAACTGTGGAGTCAAACAAGAAAAAAAAAATTAGTCATTTTGCACTTAAACATTGCAAGCAGATTAGACTCAAACATTGTTGGCCAAAATCAGTATTAACATTTATTTGAAGAAGTATTTAAAGACAAAGAGAAGGTCCACTTATCAGATGCCTCACCCCCTCTGATGGCCCATTGTAAAAATTTTAGGGGGGGAGATGTTTTGGACAGGTAACCCTCTCCACTTCATTGAGAGCTGAATGCATACATAATGTGTGTTACTTTGGCCAGCCCCTTCTTACTTACACTATTGGCAGCCCACTGGACAGGTTAAGAAGTGTCATAATATAAAAATATGAATACACACTGTACAAATTAAAGCACTTTTTTACATTATGCAATTACCTATCAAGATAATAGGAGAACAAAACTTTAAACAGTACCATTTGAAAGTATTCAGGTGGGCCCTTTCACTACATGCTTTGGTGAATTCATCCATAAATATGACCACAAAAGAGAATTCTATGGACAAGGAGATAGGATGATGATCTGATAAATACATTGGGGTCTATGGTGGTTGCAGCAAGCATCGGTAGTTCTCTTTGTGAGATGAATAGGTAGTCAAGTCTGGAATAGAGGTTGTGTGGGGCTGAGTAAAATGTTTAGTCTTTTACATTAGGGTATAGAGTACGCCAGGAGTCGTGTAGCGTGAGCTCTTGAAGCTGTGATTTAATTGCACGTAGTGCTTTGTATGGCATAGTGGAAGTTATTATTATTATTATAATACACGATTTAAATAGAGCCAACAGTTTATGCAGCACTTTACAATGTAGAGGGGGGACAACACAATTGCAGTACAGTTCAATACAGAAGGGACAGGAGGGCCATGCTCGTAGAGCTTACATTCTAAAGGGAGGGGGTGGTGGTACAAAAGGTAATAGATGCGGGGAAACATTTGATGGAGTTGTTAGGTGGGTGTGGGATAGGCTTCCCTGAATAAGTGAGTTTTCAGGGATCTGCTAAAGGTGGACATGTTAGGGGCTGATCGGATATACTGGGGCAGGGAATTCCAGTGGACGGGAGATGCTCTGGAGAAGTCCTGAAGGCGAGCATGGGAGGAGGTAACAAGGGAGCTAGAGAGCAGCAGGTCCTGGGAGGAGTGGATGGGACGATTTGGGTGAAATCTGCAGATGAGGTTGGTGATGTAGCTGGAGGTGATGTTGTGGATGGCCTTGTATGTTATCGTTAGCATTTTGAATTTTATATGGTGGGGTAGGGAAAGCCAGTAAAGGGATTGGCAGAGAGGGGCAGCAGTCACGGATTGATTAGTGAGGTGTATTAGTCTAGCAGCAGCAAACGGCAATGTCTAGAAAATAGGATGGAGACCCCCTTAGATCTTGATTCACAGTTAGTTGCATGTAGGAAGGTCGGGTAGCGGGCATTGGAAAGTTTCGGGATGGAATCCGCTTTAAAGTATGTTTCCTGTGTGCTTTGCTTTTGTGCATGGAGAGGAGTAATTGGGAGCATTTTTCTGGGATGTTGAGACCGTGTACATTTAGGGAGATAATTTTAATTGTGGATTTGGCGTTTTTAGGAGACAGACGTGCCATTGTAAGGGCAAGTTTAACATCTTTGGCTATATTATGTTAGGGATACTTGCTGAAGTTGGTTAGGTTGGCGTTGGAGAAGGAGAACTAGGGGTAGGAAAGAAAGGACCAGTAGCTGGTAGAGAATGGGAGGACAAAATAAGTTAGGAAAAGAGAGGAGAGTAGGGGAAAAGGGGAGTGAAAGATATATATAGGTTGTGTATGCAAGTATGTCAGGAAGTATCCATGTAAAGGATTGAGAAATAGGTACATGAGAACATGGGGGAGGGTCCGGCGACTAGTGAGGACCTGCTCGCTTGTCTGAATGGACTATACACCTGTTCAAAGGTGTAGCCGGAGCGGTTCAGTGGTGTAGTGTAAGTGGGGAATAATGGAGGTAGTACTGTTCACCACTGTGTGGGAGAGGAGCCAGAGTCAGTGGAGAAAAGTTCACTCAGTAAATGGGGCATGTCCCGCCGGACAGAGGAGGATGTAATTTTTTGTTGCGGAGGATGTGTAAAGTAAAAGGTGAGGTAAGGGGAGGGCATGACCCTATGCAGGCCGATAGGTATTTAGGGGAGGTGTAGAAGTCCCAAAGGAAATGGGTGTCCTGGAGTGAAATCGGCCGAGCAGACGTGAGTGGTGGACTGGCGCATGCTACTATATAAATAAATATATATATATATATATATATATATATATATATATATATATATATATATATATATATATATATATATATATATATATACACTATATACACACTATTTACTTACTAATAAAATTAATTGATACATGTAAAAAGGGTGAAGAAAAGAAAAAGTTTTGATATATGCTGGATTAGCAAACTTATCATAGACAAAGGAGAATAAATCATCATACCGTCCAAAGCATAGGAACCTAAAAAGATTAATACCAACAATATAAAAGATAGAGTATACTTCATAAGAACAGAAGGCATAAATTGGGATAAAATCTTAGGAACAAAGAACACGGAGTAGAGATGGGATTTCTTTAAGAGCATATTAAATAAGGGCATTAGCCAATGCATCCCATTGGGTAATAAATTTAAAAGAGCAAACAAAGTCCTGGATGGCTTAACTCCAATGTAAAAATGCATATAAAAGCAAAGGAGAAGGCCTTCAAAAAATACAAGGTTGAGGGATTATCATCAGCATTCAGACTTTATAAAGAATGTAACAAGAAATGTAAGGGTGCAATTAGGGCGGCTAAGATAGAACACAAAAGACGCATAGCGGAGGAAAGCAAAAAAATCCCAAGAACTTCTTTAAGTATGTAAACAGTAAAAAAGGAGGACAAACCATATTGGCCCCATAAAGAATGAGGAAGGACATCTGGTTACAAAGGATGGGGAAATGGCAAAGGTATTGAATTTAGTCTTCTCCTCAGTCTTCACGAGGGAATTGGTGGGGCTTCAATAACCAAAACTGCAGTGTTTATCCTCATGACACATCACAGGAAGCACCTCCATGGTTAACAGAGGACAGAATTAAAATTAGACTTGGGAAACTTAACATTAATAAATCACTGGGACCAGATGGCTTGCACCCGAGGGAACTCAGTCAAGTAATTGCCAGACCATTGTTCCTAATTTTTGCTGGCAGTCTACTGACTGGAATTGTACCAGCTGATTGGAGAAAAGCCAATGTAGCACCAATATTTAAAAAGGGTCCAAAATACATCCCTGGGAATTACAGACCAGTTAGCCTAACATCATTAGTATGCAAGCTCTTGGAGGGGATGATCAGGGAATATATACAAGATTTAAGTAATGCGAATGGTATCTTTAGCAGTAATCAGCATGGAATCTATTAACCTTCTATGAGGAGATGAGTTGCCATCTAGATAAAGAAGGCCCGTAGACGTTGCATATCCAGATTTTGCAAAAGCATTTGACACAGTTCCCCATAAATGTTTACTGTACAAAATAAGGTCCGTTGACATGGACCATAGGGTGAGTACATGGATTGAAAACTGGCTACAAGGGGGAGTTCAGAGGGTGGTGATAAATGGGGAGTACTCGGAATGGTCAGGGGTGGGTAGTGGGGTCCCCCGGGGTTCTGTGCTGGGACCAATCCTATTTAATTTGTTCATAAACGACCTGGAGGATGGGGTAAATGGTTCAATCTCTGTACTTGCAGATGATACTAAGCTAAGCAGGGCAATAACTTCTCCGCAGGATGTGGAAACCTTGCAAAAAGATCTGGACAAATTAATGGGGTGGGCAACTACATGGCAAATGAGGTTTAATGTATAAAAATGTAAAATAATGCACTTGGGTGGCAAAAATATGAATACAATCTATACACTAGGGGGAGAACCTCTGGGGGAATGTAGGATGGAAAAGGACCTGGGGGTCCTAGTAGATGATAGGCCCAGCAATGGCAAGCTGCTGCTAGCAAACCAAACAGAATATTGGCATGCATTAAAAAGGGGATCAACTCCAGAGATAAAACAATAATTCCCCCGCTCTACAAGACTCTGGTCTGGCCGCACCTAGAGTATGCTGTTCAGTTCTGGGCACCAGTCCTCAGGAAGGATGTACTGGAAATAGAGTGAGTACAAAGAAGGGCAACAAAGCTAATAAAGGGGCTGAAGGATATTAGTTATGAGGAAAGGTTGCGAGCGCTGAACTTATTCTCTCTGGAGAAGAGACGCTTGAGAGGGGATATGATTTCAATTTACAAATACCGTACTGGTGACCCCACAATAGGGATAAAACTTTTTCGTGGAAGGGAGTTTAACAATACATGTGGACACTCATTAAAATTAGTAGAAAAGAGGTTTAACCTTAAACTATGAAGAGATTTCTTTACTGTAAAAGCGGCAAGGATGTGGAATTCCCTTCCACAGCCGGTGGTATCAGCGGGGAGCATCGATAGTTTCAAAAGACTATTAGATAAGCACCTGAACGACCACAACATACAGGGATATACAATGTAATACTGACATATAATCACACACATAGGTTGGACTTGATGGACTTGTGTCTTTTTTCAACCTCACCTACTATGTAACTATGTAACTATGTAACAACCACCTAGAAGCTCCACCCTAAGGTGTCCTAACTGGATTCCAATCTAGGGACATCTAAAAAACTACTGAAAACATGAACAACATATAACTAATCCAACCATTACCTCAAGTACTTAACTTTTTGGATTGATGAATAAATATGGAGAATCATGGGGGCCAAATATAACTAGTATACATATCATAGATGTATTGTATAGTGCTTAACCACTTCAGCCCCGGAAGGATTTACCCCCTTCCTGACCAGAGCACTTTTTACAATTCGGCACTGCGTCGCTTTAACTGCTAATTGCGCGGTCATGCAATGCTGTACCCAAACGAAATTTGCGTCCTTTTCTTCCCACAAATAGAGCTTTCTTTTGATGGTATTTGATCACCTCTGCCGTTTTTATTTTTTGCGCTATACACGGAAAAAGACCGAAAATTTTGAAAAAAAATGATATTTTCTACTTTTTGTTCTAAAAAAAATCCAATAAACTCAATTTTAGTCATACATTTAGGCCAAAATGTATTCGGCCACATGTCTTTGGTAAAAAAAATGTCAATAAGTGTATATTTATTGGTTTGCGCAAAAGTTATAGCGTCTACAAACTAGGGTACATTTTCTGGAATTTACACAGCCTTTAATTTATGACTGCCTATGTCGATTCTTGAGGTGCTAAAATGGCAGGGCAGTACAAAACCCCCACAAATGACCCCATTTTGGAAAGTAGACACCCCAAGGAATTTGCTGAGAGGCATGTTGAGCCCATTGAATATTCATTTTTTTTGTCCCAAGTGATTGAATAATGACAAAAAAAAAAAAAAAAAAAAAAAATTACAAAAAGTTGTCACTAAATGATATATTGCTCACACAGGCCATGGGCATATGTGGAATTGCACCCCAAAATACATTTAGCTGCTTCTCCTGAGTACGGGGATACCACATGTGTGGGACTTTTTGGGAGCCTAGCCGCGTACGGGGCCCCGAAAACCAAGCACCGCCTTCAGGATTTCTAAGGGCGTACATTTTTGATTTTACTCCTCACTACCTATCACGGTTTTGAAGGCCATAAAATGCCCAGATGACATAAACCCCCCCCAAATGACCCCATTTTGGAAAGTAGACACCCCAAGCTATTTGCTTTGAGGCATGTTGAGTCCATGGAATGTTTTATATTTTGACACAAGTTGCGGGAAAGTGACAATTTTTTTTTTTTTTTTTTTTTTTTTGCACAAAGTTGTCACTAAATGATATATTGCTCACACAGGCCATGGGCATATGTGGAATTGCACCCCAAAATACATTTAGCTGCTTCTCCTGAGTACGGGGATACCACATGTGTGGGACTTTTTGGGAGCCTAGCCGCGTACGGGACCCCGAAAACCAAGCACCGCCTTCAGGATTTCTAAGGGCGTACATTTTTGATTTTACTCCTCACTGCCTATCACAGTTTCGGAGGCCATGGAATGCCCAGGTGGCACAAACCCCCCCCAAATGACCCCATTTTGGAAAGTAGACACCCCAAGCTATTTGCTGAGAGGCATGGTGAGTATTTTGCAGCTCTCATTTGTTTTTGAAAATAAAGAAAGACGAGAAAAAAAAATTTTTTTTTTCTTTTTTCAATTTTCAAAACTTTGTGACAAAAAGTGAGGTCTGCAAAATACTCACTATACCTCTCAGCAAATAGCTTGGGGTGTCTACTTTCCAAAATGGGGTCATTTGGGGTTTTTTTTTGCCACCTGGGCATTCCATGGCCCCCGAAACTGTGATAGGCGGTGAAGAGTGAAATCAAAAATTTACGGCCTTAGAAAGCCTGAAGGCGGTGCTTGGTTTTCGGGGTCCCGTACGCGGCTAGGCTCCCAAAAAGTCTCACACATGTGGTATCCCCGTACTCAGGAGAAGCAGCAGAATGTATTTTGGGGTGTAATTTCACATATTCCCATGGCATGTTTGAGCAATATATCATTTAGTGACAACTTTGCGCAAAAAAAAATAAAAAAAATAAAAAATTGTCTCTTTCCCGCAACTTGTGTCACAATATAAATTATTCCATGGACTCAACATGACTCTCAGGAAATAGCTTGGGGTGTCTACTTTCCAAAATGGGGTCATTTGGGGGGGGGTTTGAACTGTCCTGGCATTTTATGCACAACATCTAGAAGCTTATGTCACACATCACCCACTCTTCTAACCACTTGAAGACAAAGCCCTTTCTGACACTTATTGTTTACATAAAAAAATAATTTTTTTTTGCAAGAAAATTACTTTGAACCCCCAAACATTATATATTTTTTTTAAAGCAAATGCCCTACAGATTAAAATGGTGGGTGTTTCATTTTTTTTTTTCACACAGTATTTGCGCAGCGATTTTTCAAACGCATTTTTTGGGGAAAAAACACACTTTTTTACATTTTAATGCACTAAAACACACTATATTGCCCAAATGTTTGATGAGATAAAAAAGATGATCTTAGGCCGAGTACATAGATACCAAACATGACATGCTTTAAAATTGCGCACAAACGTGCAGTGGCGACAAACTAAATACATTTTTAAAAGCCTTTAAAAGCCTTTACAGGTTACCACTTTAGATTTACAGAGGAGGTCTACTGCTAAAATTACTGCCCTCGATCTGACCTTCGCGGCGATACCTCACATGCATGGTGCAATTGCTGTTTACATTTGACGCCAGACCAACGCTTGCGTTCACCTTAGCGCGAGAGCAGGGGGGACAGGGGTGCTTTTTTTTTTTTTTTTTTTTTTTTTTCTTTATTATTATTATTTTTTTATCTTATTTTTAAACTGTTCCTTTCATTTTTTTTTTTTTTAAATCATTTTTATTGTTATCTCAGGGAATGTAAATATCCCCTATGATAGCAATAGGTAGTGACAGGTACTCTTTTTTGCAAAAATTGGGGTCTATTAGACCCTAGATTTCTCCTCTGCCCTCAAAGCATCTGACCACGCCAAGATCGGTGTGATAAAATGCTTCCCCAATTTCCCAATGGCGCTGTTTACATCCGGCGAAATCTAAGTCATGAAATGCTCGTAGCTTCCGGTTTCTTAGGCCATAGAGATGTTTGGAGCCACTCTGGTCTCTGATCAGCTCTATGGTCATCTGGCTGAATCACCGGCTGCATTCTCAGGTTCCCTGTTGAGACAGGAGAGCCAGAGAAAAACACGGAAGACGTTGGGGGGGGGGGGGGCATTCCCTCCGACTGCTTGTAAAAGCAGTCTAGAGGCTAATTAGCCACTAGGATTGCTTTTACATGAAAGCTGACCGCTGGCTGAAAAGAATGATACCAAGATGATACCTAAACCTGCAGGCATCATTCTGGTATAACCACTCAAAGTCGTGAATGGCGTACCTGAAGACAAAAAAATGGTTAACAATAAAGCACAGTAAACGGTAAGGTATAAAAAATTGCATACCTGAAAAGCAAACATGATAAAACATAATAACAATAAAACATTGCAGAATAGAATACAGTAAAAAAGAGCAGAACAATAGAGAGAGAATAGAGAGAGAGAGAACAATAAAACGCCAACTATTTTTTTTTTATTTTATATTTTTGTTTGTGTTTTTTTTTTTTTTTCACTTTTTTTTGTAACTAACTTTTATAACTGTAACCGGTTCCAGGTTCAGGTCTCTCAAAATGCGATGGCATCTTGGGAGACCCTGTGAAAGTGTGCCTAGTCTGTGCAATGCTGTACCCTACGCTAATAGTCAACTAGTGAATGGTAGCATTCAAAACATTCACCAATGCAAAGACCAGGATTGTCAGGACAGGAGGGACAATAATAGCGGGTGTCACGTCTATATCCGCGCTTGCTGCAGACACAACATCTTTTTTGGGGGGGTTTGTTGGGTAGGGGTACTCGGGAGGACATAAAAATGCCTCTCATGCAGCCGACTGCATTTGGTTGGGGATGTGAATGGGGGAAGTACGGGCGCTGCAGAAGTGGTGGGTTCCCAATTAGGATTGGCGAATGCAGCAGGAAGGGCACTATGGGCACGACGGGCCTGTGTTTGTCTTTTTGGTGGCAGCGGGACACTACTTGTGCTTGCCACCTCACCAGCTTGAACTGCACTTATGGGACTCGCCACGTCACCAAGTGTTACTGCAGTGCTGGTTTGACTACGACCGGGGTGTACTAGGCCGCTGGCGCTTGCCAGTTCACCAAAACGCTACCAAAAAAACTGTTAGCGATCGCAGGGATCAGGCCTGACTCTGCGAACGCTGCAGTTATGCGTTTAGTGTTTTGTAAGTGTCAGTGATCGATCGATACTGCACTTGGGTGGGCTGGGCCGGGCGGAGGGGCAAAACGCAGGTGCTAGCAGGTATCTGGGCTGATCCCGCTAACACTGCGTTTGTGGGAACCCTAAACTGCTGGGGACGCTAGTATAGATCTGATCGGATCAGATATTGATGCGATCAGATACTATACCACTAAGGGAGGTGTATGCTGCGTGCGCGGGTGTCAGCGGTACTGGCGCTAATCTGACGCTGCCTGGGGCTGGTGCTTGCCAGTTCACCAAAACGCTACCAAAAAAACTGTTAGCGATCGCAGGGATCAGGCCTGACTCTGCGAACGCTGCAGTTATGCGTTTAGTGTTTTGTAAGTGACAGTGATCGATCGATACTGCACTTGGGTGGGCTGGGCTGGGCCGGGCGGAGGGGCAAAACGCAGGTGCTAGCAGGTATCTGGGCTGATCCCGCTAACACTGCGTTTTTGGGAACCCTAAACTGCTGGGGACGCTAGTATAGATCTGATCGGATCAGTTATTGATGCGTTCAGATACTATACCACTAAGGGAGGTGTATGCTGCGTGCGTGGGTGTTAGCGGTACTGGCGCTAATCTGACGCTGCCTGGGGCTGGTGCTTGCCAGCTCACCAAAACGCTACCAAGAAAACTGTTAGCGATCGCAGGGATCAGGCCTGACTCTGCGAACGCTGCAGTTATGCGTTTAGTGCCTTGTAAGTGACAGTGATCGATCGATACTGCACTTGGGTGGGCTGGGCTGGGCCGGGCGGAGGGGCAAAACGCAGGTGCTAGCAGGTATCTGGGCTGATCCCGCTAACACTGCGTTTTTGGGAACCCTAAACTGCTGGGGACGCTAGTATAGATCTGATCGGATCAGATATTGATCCATACAGATACTATACCACTAAGGGAGGCGTATGCTGCGTGCGTGGGTGTTAGCGGTACTGGCGCTAATCTGACGCTGCCTGGGGCGACGCATATCACCGCCGGGCGATCGGGGGGCTAAACCTTTATTCGGTAATAAACGGCGGGTGCCCTGACACTATAAAAAATAAACGAACTAACCAGCGTCACCCGTAACAGTTATACGGTGATCAGTGGTGAAAGGGTTAACTAGGGGGCAATCAAGGGGTTAAAACATTTATTAGGTAGTATAGGGGGATCCCTGTCGCTATAAAACGCTGACGGCGAACCTAAATATTTACC
Source organism: Lithobates clamitans (assembly GCA_037952925.1). Classification (NCBI taxonomy): domain Eukaryota; kingdom Metazoa; phylum Chordata; class Amphibia; order Anura; family Ranidae; genus Lithobates; species Lithobates clamitans. The sequence goes on from JBBGZY010000545.1 coordinate 1,536,499, forward strand.
TCACTAACTAGCGTCACCAGTGACACTAATACAGCGATCAGAAAAATGATCGCTTAGCAACACTGGTGACAGGGGGTGATCAAGGGGTTAAAACTTTATTAGGGGGGTTAGGGGGGTACCCTAGACCTAAAGGGGGCCTAAGACTCACTGCCCTAACACACTAACTGACACAAACTGACACCAATACAGTAATCAGAAAAAAAAAAAAAAAAAAAAAAAAAAAACCTGCTTGGTGTCAGTTTGTGACAGGGGGGGGGGGTGATCGGGGGGGGATCGGGGGGCGATCGGGGGGGGGATCGGGGTGAAATGTATGCCTGGCATGTTCTACTGTGTGTGTGTGTTTGTGTAACTCACAGTTCAGTCTTCTCTCCTCGGCCCGGAACGGAAAATACCGAGCCGAGGAGAGATGACATCATTTCCTCTGCCTCTGTTTACAATACAGAGGCAGGGAAATGATTCCATTGGCTGGGAGCGATCGCGAGGGGGGGGCCACGAATGGATGGCCTCCCCCTCACCACCGATCGCCGGGGGACATTTGCCGACCGTCGCAGGCACCGGGGGGGGGTCCGATCGGACCCCCCACCCGCGGGCAGGCAGGGACGTACAGGTAAGCCCTTTTGCCTGCCCGTGCCGCTTTGCCGACGTACATCGTCGTGCGGCGGTCGGCAAGTGGTTAATTAGGAATGTGGATTGCTATGGTATTTATTATAGGAGGAAGAGCTGGCAAGTATCTGTTAAAACTCCAGTCACTCAAGCGGCAAGTCAGACAGCTTTATGGGCATTGAGATGTGTATTGGGGGTTAGATTCTGCTAGTCATATCAACAGACTAATAAGAGGTATCTGGCATGCAACTAAGAGGTTGTGGATTGTGTAAACTGTAGGAGGGGGGGTCACTGCAGCTGTGTCTCTGGTTCAACACAGAAAAGACAGTGACAAATAAAATGTAGTTCTGAACAACATGGCTTCCACACACACGCACACACACAGCTATTCATGTGCCCAGTATGCACGACCATTACATGGAACACTTTGGTTTGGCTACTACAAGGATCTGTTTGAGCACAACTGAAGCACAGAGACACTTTATGATTGATGATTTTTTTTTTATGCACACTAGAAGTACAAAAGACACTTCATGAGTTATTAAATAGATATTTATTTGGAATCAATTTGAGCAACAGAGACACTGTTATTATTTTATATATTTGTTATTTGTAATTATTATATGAATTGGTTTTACATGAACTAATTGGCTCCTTGTGCTGATTATTAATCTCACACTTCAGCACTGTTGTACAGGGACTACAAGAGGCTGGTATTAGGTCAAATTCAGGTTCTGCCTGCAATTAAAAAATACAACTAATGATGTATTAATTCTGTAGTGAATAAAAGCGGCATTCATTTGTGTATTTTAAATCTGTGTAGAGTTCATCTTTAAAGTTGAAGGAAAGAGTAGTTTATTTACAACAAGCTTATACTGCATTTTGAACTATTAGTGCAGTGTTTGCCCTAAAGTAATATTTCTATGTGACTTTCTCAAATGTTCCCCACGCACTCTTCCATTTACTTATGTGTCAATGGTTACAAAGCTGCATTGAAGCCCAATTCCAGGTTTTGGTGAGCTTTAAATAGTTTGTTTGGATCAAGCTGGTTCAAACAAAACTACTGTATGTCTTTCACTAACACACGTAGTGGCTGTGTGCGTTGAATAAACTGTATGTAGCATTACATACAATAAACAGCGCTGTGTTCCAACAGAGGGGTGGGAATGTCCCATCCCTTTTTCTGGGCCAAAATCGAGTCAGGCTGAGTGCTGCTCAGCCAATCACTGGAAACCTTGTGTTTTTTAAATGAATACAAGACTTTCTCTGCTTGGTTGAAGTGAAGACATGGGTGTATGATGTCACAATCTCCACTTCAGCCAAGCATAGGAAGCCTTGTACTTGTTCAGAATATACAGCTTGTTCAGAATACACAGCTTCTTGTGAATGACTGTGCAATGACTCGAACTTGTTACGGGAGCGGAATGGGAAGTCCCTGTACTGCTGCCAGAAAATAGCACTTTATACTGTATGTAGCTGATATTAGATACAGTTTATGCAGCGCTTACAGTCGCTGCATGTGTTAGTGAAGGATATCGTTTGTTTGGACCGGCTTGGTTCAAACAAACTATTTAAAGTTCCCCAAAACCTGAAACTAGGTTTCAATTTGTATCTTTTACAGTGCCTTGAAAAAGTATTCATACCCCTTGACATTTTCAACATTTTGTCATGTTACAACCAAAAACGTGAATGTATTGGGATTTTATGTGATAGACCAACACGAAGTGGCACATAATTGGGAAGTAGAAGGAAAATGATAAATGGTTTTCAATTTTTTTTTACAAATAAATACATGAAAAGTGTGGCGTGCATTTGTATTCAGCCCCTCGAGTCAATAGTTTGTTGAACCACCTTTCGCTGCAATTATAGCTGCAAGTCTTTTTGGGTATGTCTCTACCAGCTTTGCACATCTAGAGAGAGTGCCATTTTTGCCCATCCTTCTTTGCTAAATAGCTTAAGCTCTGTCAGATTGGATGGAGAGCATCTGTGAACAGCAATTTTCAAAACTTGCACAGGTTCTTATTTGGATTTAGGTATGGACTTTGACTGGGCCATTCCAACGCATGAATATTCTTTGATCTAAACCATTCCATTGTAGCTCTGGCTGTATGTTTAGGGTCATTGTCCTGCTGGAAGGTGAACCTCTGCCACAGTCTCTAGTCTTTTGCAAACTCTAACAGGTTTTCTTCTAATAGTGCCCTGTATTTGGCTCCATCCATCTTCCCATCAACTCTGACTAGCTTCCCTGTCCCTGCTGAAGAAAAGCATCCCCATAACATGATGCCGCCACCACCATGTTACGTGGTGGGGATGGTGTGTTCAAGGTGATGTGCAGTGTTAGTTTTCTGCCACAAATAGCGTTTTGCTTTTAGGCCAAAAAGTTAAATTTTGGACTTATCTGACCAGAGCACCTTCTTCCACGTGCTTTCTGTGTCCTCCACATAGCTTCTCGCAAGCTGCAAACGGGACTTCTTATGGCTTTCTTTCAACAATGGCTTTATTCTTGCCACTCTTCCATAAAGGGCAGATCTGTGGAGTGCATGGCTAATAGTTGTCCTGTGGACAGATTCTCCCACCTGAGCTGTGGATCTCTGCAGCCCCTCCAGAGTTACCATGGGCCTCTTGGCTGCTTCTCTGATTAATGCTCTCCTTGCCCCGCCCTGTCATTTTAGGTGGACGGCCATGTCTTGGTAGGTTTGCAGTTGTGCCATACTCTTTTCATTTTCAGATGATGGATTGAACAGTGCTCTGTGAGATGTTCAAATCTTGGGATATTTTTTGTAAACTAAACCTGCTTTAAACTTCTCCACAAATTTATCTCAGACCTTGTCTGGTGTGTTCCTTGGACTTCATGATGCTGTTTGTTCACTAAGGTTCCCTAACAAACCTCTAAGGACTTCACAACAGCTGTATTTATACTGAGCTTAAATTACTCACAGGTGGACTCTATTTACTAATGAGGTGACTTCTGAGGGCAATTGGTTCCATTAGTTTTTAGTTAGGGGTATCAGAGTAAAGGCGGCTGAATACAAATGCACGCCACACTTTTTTAGATATTTATTTGTAAAAAAAACTGAAAACCATTTAACACTTTCACTTTTACAATTATGTGCCACTTTGTGTTGGTCTATCACATAAAATCCCAATAAAATACATTTACGTTTTTGGTTGTAACATGACAAAATGTGGAAAATATCAAGGGATATGAATACTTTTTCAAGGCACTGTATATGCCACAGAGTTAAAAGCAGCTGTCATCCACCAAAACAATAAAAAATATCAGTTTTGCTCAGACTTATCTGGAATGTATAGTGTATTTTTATACATTTATTTTGAATATTCAGGATCAGCAGCTGGTGGGACCACTATTAATGTAAACATGTTCTCACTGCAGAATAGATCCAACATTTCATTAATTCTGTTTAATCTCATTGTTATGGAAATCAGAATTATTATATTATACCCCCAGTCCTATTGCAATCCCAAGAAATGTATTTCTCCATACCTACAGCACAACGCCCTGCTACAGCTGATGCCCTTGGCTAGATATTATTTTTAAACGCTTCAGTATAATATTGGAGCTGATGAATCTTTAGCTCTAGGCTCGCTCATAAAATATTTGCAACAACAGATATTTGGCCAAATTCATAAAAGTGACATGAGTGAAAAGTGCCAAAAGCAATATTGTAGTTTTAAAAATGAATTTCTAGTTCTCATTTCAGGAAGGCTTAATAAAACTTTTAACAACAGGACTGGCATTTACCGAAAAGAGAAAAGGACCCTCTTAAATCAATAGTTGGTTTTAGCTTTTTTCAAATAATAATAATGATATACAAAGAATTGTGAGAAAATACAAAAAATATATAGCAAGAGCTACATATAAAAAAATAACATATGATGTGTGTTTTGTCAGTAAAATGTTTTTCATTTTCTTGTTGTTAGTTGTATTAAACTAACATGTTAAAGAGTGTATGCAGCTATGCATCTACGTAACAGTGAGAAAAAGCTTTGTTTCCTTCACAGTTCTCCACTACTCCATGTGTTTTTTGATATATTGAAAAGATAGACACCAGAGTCCAAGTGCCCTACTTACAGAAGAGAGTGCATATACCATATACACCATACCCCTCCTGTCAGTCTTCGCAGTTTTTACTCCCCATTTTGTATGCATTTTACAAGTAATTCATAAAATACAGACTGCAGTGTGGAGCCTATAGTGTTTTACAGGTTTCTCTCTGCATAAAGCTTATTATGAAGAGGCTGGTCACATGACTTTGACAGGTCACCTGACTAGGCTTTCTTCCTTATGACTTTTTTCTCCTCTTTTGCAAGTGCCCCCTCAGCAATGTGCATGAGCTGAGGGGGCACCCGTGCATGCAGGCTCCTGAGCTGGGCTGTGTGCATCCATTAACTTACAGTGTGGCTTTGCCATGTCCCCTGCTCCTTCCTCACAGGATTTGACTGACAGCAGCAGGAGCCAATGGCTCCTGCTGCTCTCAGTGTAGCCTTTGAGAAGAAAAAGAGTATCACGTACCTGGTGAAGACTGGAATATTGTGGAGGCCTCTCTTGCACCTCCTGCCCAACATTCCTGAAGGTGGAGACAGAGTGCAAGGGCAAGGAGTGGCACGAGTAGTGCCGTAGTAGCTGGCTGGTGATGTCCACTCTGTAGGTGGGTAGAGCTGGTAGTCCTCAGAACAAGACGCAGGAGCAGCTTGGCACCAGAGAGAGAGAGACAGAAGCAGAACCAGGAGAAGAGCAGCAGTCAGCAGCAACCAGGCAACAAGGAACTGAATCAGCAGACAAAGCAAGTCCAGGAGGCAGGCCAAGGTCAGGAACAGCCAAGATCAGAGTTAGGTAACAGAGCAAGAGCAGAAGCGAAGTCCAAAGGCAAGCTGGGTCATACACAGGTAAGCAGGTACAGCAGAGGAGGTCTCTGGAACACAGGAACAAGCTGAAGACCATTTATTGTGATAGACCAGTTTAAATACGCTCCTAGCGCTAATTGGTATGGGCACATGCTCGCACACGTGTGTGCATTCGTGCACAAATCCGCTCTGGCTTTTTGATGCAAGGAATCCAGTTTACCTTACAAAGAGACAGCAGCACTGCTGCAGATGGGGGCAGTGCTGCATCTCAAGAGGACAAGAGGACTCAGGTGGGTGTTTAGGGATGGGGGAGGGAGGGGGTAAAGTTGTGGGATGTTTTTTACCTTAATGCAAGAAATGCATTACGGTAAAAAATGTTTTCATTTTGGAACCATTTTAAGGAAATACATCTGGTGTTTGGTAGTGGCAAAAAATACCATAATAGTACAGTATCCTATTACATGTTCTTACATATGATGTAAAATTGATTAAAAGATGGAAATATATGAGATTTTCTTTTTGGCTGAAGCCTTCCCCTACTGCAAAAAATATAAATCTTTTCCATCTGAAGCCAAGTTACATCTGCTATGTGACTCAAAAGCTGACCACATAATATTTGGTTTGCTTTGTTCTACAGTATATGTACATACCATACAGTGGCTTATGTGTTTGTATGAGGGATTTATGTGAATGTGGTGCTGAAAAGTAACAGAAAGACTATCTTTGCCTGTTCTAACTTTGGCTTTGAAAATAATAGCTTAGAAAAAAATCATACATTTAAAATTAAAGGCAAACACAGAAATAATGTTTTACTACCAACAATAAAGATGTTAAAGTGTGTGTACAGCTAAAAACTTTTTAAAAATTTTAGAGTGGAGAAGGTTTAGAGCCCATGTCTGATTTTTACTGCTACCCAGGGCGTTTTAGCCCAGGTTCACACTGAGCTGCGGGAATGCAGCCGTGCGAGTTCAGATGAACTCATAAAATTTCACTCCCGCTTGTCAGTCCCGATTCTGGCTGCAGTTTCAGAGACATCACGAGCCGGTCTAGGGGGTGGGACCTTGTTACAGCGCGGCCGCCAAACGCAGACCCAGTAAGCTTTGTGATACACAGGAGGAGGAGAGAGGGAAAGAGCGGAGTGCTGCAGCTGCAAGTCAAAGCAGCCCCAGGGCAGGCGGCTTACCGGGAAATTTCTGGGTATCCTGTTAGGCCAGTCCAGCCCTGGCTGGGGTCGCTGGGCAGGTGGGGCCCCCCAGGCAAGTGGGGCCCCCGGGCAACTGCCCAGCGTGCCCATGCGAAAAGATGGCCCTGTTAAAGCCATTCATAGTACACAAAACGTGTTGTTATTTTTGTCCATGAGCTATTTTTTTGTCCATTGTCTTGAGCTGACCATTCAGTTGTGTTTGCTATCAAAAGTTAAACACAAGTCAACAAATTGCCTAAAAATTCCTATGTGTTGCCAGTATCAGAGATCTAAATATAAATAACAGGCAGCACACCAAACAACCAGTGTTTCAAATAATTACATACAGTTGTATGAGTGAAACAAATGTTTTTGGGTTATCATTCATATTCTCTGAAAAATGGCCAAGAAATCATAAATTCTGCCAGGGTATGTAAACTTATGAGCACAACTGTATTGTTTTGGAAAAAGTATAGCTTAGAAACTAAGTCCGGAGAGAGGTGGGAGGAGAGGTAAAAGAAATTATTCAGGAGAAATCACAATAAAATGGCCTCTTGTGGCTGGTGATTATACTTACCCTTGATTTCTACTGGTCATCAGAGAAGGAGTTGGAGTGCTTCTCCCCTGGAGTTCGGTCCATACCTATTGTACCTACATGCATGCTTGCTTGATTCACCGCCGCTGGCGTGTGGATCCACTACTCAGGGTAACAGTACTGAATCTCCCTATTCCCAGAAGGTGGAGGCACAACCCCGGGTGTTGTTATAACAGCTGGATCGTTTTGATTAATCTGCGATTATCAGACACCTGAATGAAGCATAGCCATCGCATTGGAGACCACTTTGAGTGCTCATCATAGTGTTATAATTACATGGACTCATTGTGTTTCGGTTCTCCTGTGGTGGATTGCTTTTGTTCTTTTCTTTTCACTCTGATTATTTATTTATAGATATCACTGTTTTATCATTTTACTTCAATGTATGTTTACATAGTATATCTGTTTGTGTACATGATATACTCACTTGCACAGTAATAACTTATGTTGTAATATTGAACCACACTTTTCATTTAGTGAGGATACTGATGATATGTCAGTGTGTCATCTAGATTTGATCACTTGTTTATTTATAATTCTTTTTCCTTTGTTGTGCGAAAAACTTATGATACATTAGTTTGCGATTTTGGATCGCTTACTTGTTTACCACTTATTTTTATATGTTCACAATTTTTTGTTGCATATAATAATACTATTGAACATTAGTGATACATCACTGTGTTTTTAGATTGTGTGACCTACCTGTCTAGTATTAGTTTCTGGTGGCGACGATCAATATACCTTCAGCGCTACACATTTGTTTTATGTATTCCTTTACAATTAGTCTTATGCCGCGTACACACGCTCGGAATTTCCAACGGGAAATGTTTGGTGTGAGCTTGTTGTTGGAAAGTCCAGCTGTGTGTATGCTCCATCGGACATTTGCTGTCAGAATTGCTGACAACAAATGTTTGAGAGCAGGTTCTCATATTTTCCGACAAAAAACGTTGTTGTCGGAAATTCCGAGCGTGTGTACACAAGTCCAAGGCACAAAATTCCACACATGCTCTGAATCAAGTACGAGATGGAAGCGCTCGGTCTCGTAAAACTAGCGTTCATAATGGCGATAGCACATTCATCACACTGCAAATTTTTTAGTCTTTCAATGCAGCGCATTCTCTTCTTCTTTATAACGCTAGAATAATGAAGCTGCTTTGCTGCTGATATTCACGCAGAGTTCTCACAAACTGATTTCTTTATTATTTCATGTGATCTCCTGAATAATCTTTTTTATTTTTTCTTCGCCAGATCTCCAGAATAATGTTTATTATTTTTTTTTATAGTGATCTACTTTTTTTTTTGTTTATCGAGATTTCCTGACTTTTATTTTTTTTAAAGTGATCTCCATAATATTTTTTGTTACTTTGTGTGTCAAGTTACCACAACACCATTATTATCTTGTATTTTTTAACCTCAAAGAGGTTGATTGGTGTCCCTTGTTAATTTGAAATTGTATTTTTATAATGTACTTGCCTACTCACAAACTGTCCTTTTTGAAGTAAAACACATAGCCAAGCATTTGTCAAAAAAAAATTGAAATTTATTAGAGGTCATAACAAACTAAAGAGGAAGGCAACGCTGGATAAACTGTTGAAATTGGCGAAGCCTTTGTACCCCAGGGCACACATCAATTATTTGACAGGCAAAATTGGTAGCCTGAGGAGTCCATTTAATAGGGAGCACAATCCGGTCAAGGACTACAAGAGATCGGGAGCAGCAACAGATGACATATATGTCCCGAGGCTGTGGTCTTACAACAGCCTGTGTCTTTTGCCAGACCAGACCGAACCCAGGCCATCACTCTCTTGACTTCCTTCCACGCTTCCTTCCAGGCTGTGGCTGTGGTTTTGTGGCAGGAGGTGGAGGAGGAGTATGGTCCAACTCACATACATGACCCCTTAATATGACCTCCTCACAGATGAGGTTTTGGCCCTCCTCCATTTCTTGCATCTTACTGGCCGTCATACAGTCAAAAGGCCTCTTGAACACTGGGGGTGTTTCTGAGGACCGCAGTAGCCTGCCGAATCAAAGCAACCGCTGACTCCTCCACATTCCTCGCCTTCCTGGGCCATATTGTTGGAAGGCGATGGGGAGAAACCTGCGATTCGGTCAGGCTACTGGGCCCGCGCCATCTCCTGGCTGCCACTTTCCAAGGCCTCCTCCTGGCTGAGACTTTCCTGTGTATGAAAATGGGACGTAGTTTTAGTTTTTTGGTCATTAATCACACATAATTTTGAGCTCATGACTGTTGCAAATTGAATGTTAACAAATAGAAAAGACTATCATTCTGACCCCAGCATTTTTCATTCTTGTCACAATCATTTTTTAACTTTTTTTAATCATTTTTCACTTTGTTAAATCAGAAATTAGTGATCAATAATAGCATCTAGTTAACATCATTCAATTTTTTGACAAGAAATATGTTGAACAATGCTATACCTGGCTCAAGCTGGGCTCCTCCACATCTTCTTCCTGGGTGGAAGGCCCAGGTTGTACATCGGAAGCCTCAGCTGAGGTGGAAGGAAGGGTTAAGAGTGATTGCCTGGGTTCACTGTGGTCTGACAAAAAACGCAGTCTGTCATAGTACCACAGCCTGGGGACATGAATGTCATCTGCTGCTGCTCCTGATCTAATGGAATCCTGGACTTTTTTTGCGCTCCCTATTATATGTGCTCCTCAGGCCACCAATTTTGCACTTCAGTGATGTCTGCCGTGGGAATCACCGGCTTCACCAATTCCAACAGTTGATCCAGCGCTGCCTTCCTCTTTAGTTTGTTGGTATAAAATTGGTGTTTCACTTGCCACAGACAGGGCAGCTCTCTGTACATATCAATGAAGTTGGGGAGGAAGTCATGGTCATTGAATTTATCCATTTTATCTACAAGACACAACACAAGACAAACCCTAATGTCAGGCTAAGCTCTCATAATCTTGTCCCAATATAGGCCTCACTCTATAAGCAGTATAGGCCACTAACCACTGATGCCCCAAGTTAAAATTGAACCTTCGTTAGCACGATCGGTGCTTACGCTACTCCTTCCTCCGCTCACAGATCGTACGTACGACGCACGCGTGTTATGCTTTATATACACTCCACCTCTGACCTTCTTTCCAGTATATTCCCCGCCCCTTCTCTTTCGGCATAGTGGGAGAGCACATGGCGGAGAGACAGCAGGTGCGTAATAATAGCAGCAACGACGAGGAAAGCCCAAGGCCAGAAACGTCTCGATCCCGGAGGAGATATAAGGCCTCAAATATGTCCTTTTTAGAGATGGTGGACACTTATAAATAAGATCTTTAAAGTAGGACTGAAAATGGATCCAAAGTTATGTGTATTGGGAGTTGGGGAATGCCAAGGGAGAGGAAATAATATAAACAAAGCAGTGGTGAGATGCCTATTTCAGGCAAGGAAATTGATAGCCCTGAGGTGGCAGGCGGAGAGACCCCCTTCAAAGAATGACTGGATTAGAACAGTGACAGAAACGGTATGGAAAGAAAAGGTAGTATACGTAAGGAGGAAAAATTTGAAGGAGTTCAAAAAAATCTGGGTCCCATGGTTAGAAGAAATAGGGTATCCCTTGTAAAGTGTGTGTAGGAAGAGGTGTTGTAGATGTACACAGAGGATTAAAGAACTACCGAAGGAAAAACAGTTAGACCCCTGGGTTGGAGAGTGGGGGGATAGGCACAGGGGGGAAAAAAAACACAAAAAAAAACAGGTGAATAATGTTTTAGGATATTTTATATTTGGAGTGTTGTGCATATGAGTTTGGAATGTTTTATAGTTGATGGAAATTACTGTATAACACTGTGTATTGAATAAAGATTATTAAAAAAAAAAAAGAGATGGTGGACACCTTGAAGAGGTCAGACTATGATGGGAAGTATGGACCATACAGCAACCCAAATGTGAGAAAGACCAAGATCATGACTAAAGTTGTGAAAAGTCTGCACAGGAATTTTGGGGTACGACGATCCAAGGAGCAATTCAGGAAACGCTGGTCAGACCTGAAATCAAGGGAGCATGATCAGTACAGAAGGATCAGAAAACTGATTCTAAAAAGTAAGTACTGTATTTATTGGCGTATAACACTCACTTTTTCACTATGAAAATTGGGTGCAAATAGCATGTGCGTGTTATACGCCAATACTTCAATTTTAGCTGCCTCAGAGGGGACAGGGAGGGGGGCGGGACGAGCACCATCAGATTACATACAGTGAGAATCTCCTGTTTACTTGGCGGCCTCTGTAATAGGAAGTCCTGTCTCCTGGGCCACCATTGGATCACTGTTCTGTCTATCATAGGAGATTCTCACTGTATGTAATCTGTCGGCGCTTGTCCCACCCCCCTCCCTGTCCCCTCTAGGCTGCAGATGGGCATCAATCAGACTGCACTGATGGCAATGGTGAGGCTGCTGCACTGATGGCAATGGTGAGGCTGCTGCACTGATGGCAATGATGAGGCTGCTGCATTGAAGGCAGTGGTGAGGCTGCTGCATTGAAGGCAATAGTGAGGCTGCTGCATTGAAGGCAATGGTGAGGCTGCATTGATGTGGACTGATAAGGCTGCATTGATAGCACTTGTGAGGCTGCAGATGGCCATTGATGAGGCTGCATTGATGGCAATGGTGAGGCTGCAGATGGGCACTGACCCTTATTTTGCTTCCAAGTTCCTTATTTAAAATTTAAGTTTTTTTCCTGAAACTTCCGTCTTAAAATAAATGTGCGTGTTATACGCCTGTGCGTGTTATACGCCGATAAATACGGTAGTTGTCCTGTGTTCCTATTATTATTATTACTTGCATGCTGCTCCATGTGCTTTTCTTTACTGTTGTACAGTTTAAAACGGCAAGTTTCAGGTTCGTGGGCACAGTAATCGTTCGTAGTAAACATTGTTCGTTCATCCACTAATACAATGTTTTTGGCAGATGCAGGTTAACATTTGTTCAGCCTATTTGTATTAAAAGAAGTTTAGTACATTGTTGTCTAGATGGGTTTGTAACTATAATGAAATGCAAACTTGATTCAGTGTAAGTAGAGGACACTCAGCAGCTGTTTACACATCTGGACGCAGGAACACTAGGAAACCTACATCTCCTGAAGAAGGGGAAATCCCCACACGAAGATGTGGAGGGAGAGGTTCAGGAAGTAGTGGGTGATGTGGGAGAAATAGTGACCACAACAGGTCAGTGTCTGAGACCACAGCTTCAAGTAATAGATGTATGCCTGCATATTTATAATACATGGTGTGTTTTTTAATTTAAGGTGATGTGGATGTTGTTGAAGAAGAAACTAATTTCACCAGTGCAAGTGCACAAGTCCTTATCGGATAAAGGTGTGCAATCGGGATTTAGAGAAGGTCAAGGAAAACATCAATGATGTACAACAAAAAATGGAGAACATCATTGATGTCTTAGGCAGAATCTAAAATACACAAAAATGGTACAGTTTTGTCGTTGAATTTGTTATTTTAAATCAAGTTGTAAAGTACTGTATTTATCGTCGTATAACACGCGCCGGCGTATAACACGCACCCCAAGTTTAGGAGGGAATTTTAAGGAAAAAAAACTTTTAGGAGGGAAGTTTAAGGGAAAAAAACTTACATTAAAATGCCCATCAATGCAGCCTTATCTGTCCATCTGCAGCCTTTTCAGTGTCAGTGCAGCCTTGCCCCAGTGCAGTCTTGTCAGTGCAGCCTTGTCAGTGCAGCCTTGTCAGTGCAGCTTTGTCAGTGCAACCTTGTCAATGCAGCCTTGTCCCAGTGCAGCTTTGTTAGTGCAGCTTTGTCAGTGCAGGTTTGCCCGTGCAGCTTTGCCCCAGTCCAGCCATGTCAGTGCAGCTTTGTGCACTCGCCGCCGACATACACAGCCGTGGGTAGATTCAAATATGGCGCCGAGACTGCAGGGATTCGTTGGATCCGAGATACACATACCCGAGTGTTCTCGGCTTTTTTCGGCGCCGCCATCACGCCCAGTCCCGCCCCTTGGACCTGTGTTATGTCCATCATAGGGCGTGACTGTGAGCGGCGCAGAAAAAAGCCGTGAACACTCGGGTATGTGTATCTCGGCTCCGACGAGGGTTGTTTACTAAAGGCAAATCCACTTTGCACTACAAGTGCACTTTCAGTGCAGTTTCAATGCACTTTCAAGTACACTTGCAGTGCACTTGTAGTGCAAAGTGGATTTATTTACTGTGGGGTTATTTACTAAAGGCAAATCCACTTTGCACTACAAGTGCACTTTCAGTGCAGTTTCAGTGCACTTTCAGTGCAGTGCACTTGTAGTGCAAAGTGGATTTTCCTTTAGTAAATAACCCCCTACAGTGCTCTAAAATTTGCCCCAATCAGGCCATTTTAGGAACTCAAAGCAATTCATTCATGGAGCTCAAAAGGATGATTATTTTTATCATTAATGCATTACATACATTAACAACAAAAACAATGTGTGTGTAGCAGACCCACAACATAATAGTTAGCTGAAGAAGAGATTGTCACCTCATGTATCAAATAAATTTACTTTGTACTATTGAAGAAAAAGGCCAAAAAGAAAAGGCCATTGGAGAACCTAGGAGACAGCTAAAAGAAACACAAGCAGTAAATCAAATGAAATATTATTTCAGTTTATAAAAAATATTTATTTAAAAAATGTTTTAAACATTCTCTGGCATATCAATGGCCCCCCTACCCGCAAAGTACTCGAGATAACTTTGTCTAACTTTGCGGGCACTTTGGGGGGAGGGCAAGCCAGGACGACCAGGTTCAACAGATTAGTATTTTGAAATCCGGCCTCAGTCCCAACTGAGGCCACATAGTTTGATTTTTTTCTGAGGTAATTGTGGAGAATGCAGCAGGCAAGGACAATATGGTTCAGTTTATATTCTGCCATGTGTATCGATGTAAGAAATAGGTAATTGTGGAGAATGCAGCAGCCAAGGACAATATGGTTCAGTTTATATTCTGCCATGTGTATTGATGTCAGTAATAGGCGAAACCGGCTGGTCATTATTCCGAACAGATTCTCCACGACTCTTCTGGCTCTGGCCAGCTGGTAGTTAAAAACCCTCCGGTCCGCTGTTAGGGTCCTCATCGGGAATGGCCTCATGAGATGGCCACCCAGCCCAAACGCTTCATCAGCGACAAACACAAACGGGAGACCAGCCACATTGTCTTCCGGAGGTTGCAAGCCCAAGCCGCCATTCTGGAAACGTCTGAAGAACTCCGTCTGGGCGTTGACTCCACCATCCAACATCTGGCCATTTTTCCCTACGTTCACATAGAGGAACTTGTATGTTGCCGACACCACCGCGAACAACACGTCAAACAAGAAACAAAATAGTAGCAGATTAGACACAATCATTCTTGGCCACCATAAGTATAACGTTTATTTTAAGGAGTATTTAAAGACAAAAGTATAAGGTCCACTTAGCAGTCCCCCCCCCCCTCTGATGGCCCATTGGAAAACTTTTATGGTGGGGGGGATGTTTTGGACAGGTTTAAAGTATTCAGGCAGGCCCTTGCACTACATGCTTTGGTGAATTCATCCATAAATATGACCACAAAAGAGGTAGGTATAGTGTGGATGGGTTTTACAGCTAGATTATTGGTTCCGGTTGACTTAGCGGTTGGGGGGATTTCCAAATGAGTTTCGGCCCTCCCCCCTAAAAAAAACCTCTTGCACTCTGCCTGAATTTAACATTTAACATTAACAAAAATAACATTTGTACACATTTTAGGGGGTGTTTAGGGTAAGAACTACAATGGAGCTGACAAAATACATTGTTAAGTGACTAGGCTAGGTGTGTATGGGCCCAGGATAGCATGCTGGGGAGGTTACTGAAGGCAAATATGCATGAAGGACAAAACTTTAAAAGCTTCCAGCATGCATGAGGACAAAGGGGACATTCATAGCATATTACAATCATGGTAATTAGGGAATGATGACATAAATACAATACATTAGAACATTAAAAAACATTAAATACATGTGATGTGGAGAAGGAGGATAAAACTTACATTAATATAGTCCTTCTGCAAGACCTGTGTGATGGCAGAACAGGTCTCTGGAATAATGATCCCCAGAGCCTGGGGGGAGATGCCAGTCGAGAACTTGATGTCCTGCAGACTTCTCCCCATCGCCAAGTACCGCAAGGGGGCGACTAGCCTTTGTTCGGGAGTGATGGCTTGCCGCTTGCAGGTGTCCTGCTTCATAATATAAGGGGACAGCAAAGCCAAAAAATGGTGAAAAAACGGGGAAGGTCATCCAGGGATAATTCCTGAAATCATCAGAATTCTTCTCCCGGATCTCCAGCAACAAAGGCATGTGAGAGAGTTGGTCACGCTGGAGCAACCAATTCTTCGTACATGAACTCCTCTTCGCCCTGTTCATGGACTGGGCTTGAGTCAAAGCAAGAACTCCAACACCAAGCCCTTGCACAGCACAAACTCTACGATGAGTACATGCCAGCAACATGGCTAGAAAACGGTCGGCTGGTTAGAACGAACTAACAGAACGCACTGAAAATCAGAAAGAACCTGAGAAGAACAAGCTGAAAATCAGAAGCGAGCGGACAAGAACGTATTGAAAAACAGATCCCAACTAATAAAAAGAATGCACTGAAAGACAGGAATGAACTGACAACACGTACTGAAGAACAGATACGAACCCACAAGCACAAACTGAAGAGCAGTAATGAACTGAAAAGCACGAGGCTGAAAAGAGCGAATCGTCTCTCACCAAACTTCTACTAACATGAGACAAACACGAGATTAGCAGAAGGAGCCCAAAAGGTGGAGCTCTGGCTATTGAACTTCCTTTTTATATTGCCGTCGTACGTGTTGTACGTCACCGCGTTCTTGACGTTCGGAATTTCCTACAACATTTGTGTGACCGTGTGTATGCAAGACAAGTTTGAGCCAGCATCCGTCGGAAAAAAATCCATGGTTTTGTTGTCGGAATGAGTGATCGTGTGTACGTGGCATTATTGTTTTGTTGGCTGCTCACTCTTCAGGTTGGCGCAGTAATTATGCCATTTTCCAACTATACTTCACAATATATTTTAGTATTTAGTACAAATACCAGATCTCATGCAGGCAGAGGCATATTATAAGCTATATAATCATCACAGACCACAAGGTGGTAAAAGTGGGAGATTCAGAATATTAGTACAGAAAGCAACATAAATGCACCTAAACTATCAGAGCACCAATGGTGCAAATTATCGCTAGTCCCTTCTCCTCCTGCTGGCCAGTGTGAGGTCACATCTGGCCCTAGATGTTGCACTGTTGTGACGTCACTTCCAGTCTGCACTCTCTTTAATGCAGTTTGCTAGCCATTGAGGAAGTTGCCAACCATGGGCAAATAGGCTGGAAAGGGCAGACAGCTCTGGCTGTTTAAAAGAGTAAGCACAGTAACTAAGCACCAACAGAAATAAGCAGCAGGACAGATAAGTAAACCTGAGACAAATTGGGGAAGAGGACCAGTGTAAGGCATAAACTACATGGAAAACACAAAACAAGTGTAAAAAAATATGATATGTGTAAAAGGTGTCCACAATACGAAATAACCATAAACACATAAGAAATACCTTATCACCCCCCCACTGGGAGGATCAGAAACAGCCTAGAGCATGGATATTATAAAAAGACTGACAGATCCTTATCCATACTCTTCGAAGAGAGTATAGTTTATAGATCCAGAACAATTCCCTCAATAACCACAGAGTGTATTTAGGAAAAAGGTGCTCTGCATCCCGGAAATGCTTAGCGACAGATGATGACATGTCAGTCACTCTACTATCACTTCTATATTCACTTATATGTATCCTTATTTCCTTGTACATTTTCGCCATGTATCCAAGTCCACAGGGGCACTTGATAAAATGGATAACATTCTAACTGGAGCAGTTTAAAAAAGACTGTATATGAAATCTTTTGCCCATTTTGGGGCGTGTAGGGAAGGACATGACAAAATATCCTGGGCACAGTGACCTCAGGGAAACATGCCGTATGTTAACTGGTAGGGCAGTTTGTATAGACGCTAGAGTTGGTACTACTCTCCAGAGTAAAGCTGACTGTGGTAGCTAGTTGTTAAGGTAATTTTACTTTCTGTGTGGGTGTGCTGCCGATCCAAAGATTCTCTTACCCAGTATTGGCATGTTTCAGAAAGCGTTGGTTACTATAGACATAATTTTCTTCAAAGTGGGCCATATACAAATTTGAATAGCTTGGTGCCACATTAGAGCCTATTACTTCACATCAACTGGGAAGAAGTGGCAAGACTACAGATACAAGGTGCCATTGGGCACATTTATAGGTTCCACTATTATGACATGTGGGTTTGACTTGAAAAAGGGTTACTTACCCTGGAACGTTGTGACATCCAACGCCACCTGGTTCTATGTGTCCGCAGCCCATTGAACTATTTCTTTGGTATCAATTAATTTGTCTTTATGTTTCTTTCTATACCGGTATTCTGGATCTCTGATTATATAACCCTGTCATGATTATAAAGCTCACAGTATGTCTATGTATAGCTGAACAGATTATATACTTTTATACTTACGTTCCTTTTAGTAAGTCTTTTTTTATATATATTTTTATATATATTGTTTTCCTGTGACACAGATCTGTTTGACTCACAGTAGCATTCCACTTTGCTACTATTTGCTGACCACTGACCTCTGCATTTCACACTTTACCTATTGGATTAAATTGCAGATTAACAACTGGCATGGGGTGGAATTATCTCAAACGCACAGGGCTCCAATTCGCACCAGAGCCGCTGAGGAGATGTGTGAACCGGCTCCATAGAGAGCTGGTCACAATCACCTGCTATGCAAATTGGATGCGATAAAACCTGCATCCAATTCGCAATAGTGTGAACCCAGCCTTAATCCTTAGGCCTCATGCACACTGGATGTTTTGCTACCTCTCCTGTCTGTAGCGCCACCACACCACAGGACACCAGTCGCACTTTTAGATTGGCGAAGGACAACCTGCTAAGAGCCAATATACATGACACGCCCCTTCCTTTTTGGACCCTGACTTTCCTTTTTGGTGGATAATTATACTCACCTGGAGCAGTGATCTGTCTCATTTTTCCTATGGAAAGAGGAGTCTGTCGTGGCCTGCGGCCTGGACGGGGACCTGGTAACTGTGAGTACTGCCCAGCAGGAACCAAAAGCTGTCTCTGAAATGCTGGCCGCTCCCATGTCCCCTGCTATCTCAGTCCAGAAGAAGCCAGTGCTGGAGGGGGATGTGCCCTCAGGTGAGCTGGACAGGGAGTGCGGAGGCAGGGCCATAGATTGGGGTTCTTCCAGTCTATTAGCAGGGTTCGGGTTCCTAGACAGGCTAACAGAATGGTCATCTCCTAATAGTGGCTCGGAGGAGGAATGGGAGACAGGTGGTTCCCAGGTCCTGGAAGTCCCGTCCGAGGGAGGAGAAGAGACGGATTCTGTTAGGAGGCCTGAAGATGCTGCAGGAACTCCCATCAGTTACACACAAACCTTGACGAACAGACCATCCACCACTCAGACCAGAGCAGCTGAATACAGGCAGCGGGTTTAGAGGCCCCTTGATGCCTGTGTCCTGCCTGGGAAAGCAAAATCGTGGGAGCTGCCCAGATTTTCCTGGTTCCAGCGGAAGGTTCAGAATAGAGTTGCTCTGAAGTGGGGTCTGGACTATCCCTATGTCCCTCCTGCAAATATGGACATCATTGAGAACTCACCAGAAGAGTGGGAGGATGACCTGGTCTGGGAATATCTACACATCTCCAAGCCATTGCGGGTGCCAGAGTGTAAGGAGACCTGAGCCTGCTTTGAGGACATTTGTAAGAAATGATGGCTGGGGAGGTCCATCTACAAGGACAGAGTGATGGTTGCCAAGACAGGATGGCCTAAGAGGAGTCACTCTGTCTCTAACAGGGAGGAAGGGGGTGGCAGGAATAGATTGCCTGACCCACACTTTTATGCTTGAAGGGACTGTTGGAGGTACAGCCATCATAAAAGTAGCCACATGGATTACTAGAAGAGTTGCAGGGTGAATGTGTTCTTCCTCCCTGACTTTACAGGATCAGAGCGGCCTGTCACCCTTTTGTGCCCAATGGACGAATCCTTTTTTTTCCTGTTGCAAGGACACTGAGGGTGAGGTCTGTTCCTTTAACTAACCCTTTAAGGAACCTGTTTGTTAGGGGAGGGGCCCCTCCCATAATGAAATCTGAAGAGGACTGTTGCTCTTTGTGCTATGTTTTTCTCCTTTAATGTTCTGTCAGCAGGCCATAACCCCCTCTTGACAGAACTATAGCTGAAGATATATTTGGAGTGACTTGTGTGCTTTGATTGTTTTGTTCTTTCTGTTGGTAGGGTCATAACCCCCTTCTGACAGGAAGTTTTGTAAAGTGTACAGGTAGCTGGTAGGATAGGATGTTATTGTCTTTGTTTTTCAGGACTCCTTTGGTTGGGACGGCTATCTATCTACCTCTGGCTAGAGCTACGGATCCTGTGGACGGAGGGTTTTCTTTGAGAGGGAGATGCTCTGGACCTATGCATATTGTGTAGTTGTTTAGTGGTAGGGATGTTGTAGTTAGGTGTGTAATGTATTGTACATGCTGTAAATACTGAAAAGAAACAATTTTATATTTTTCTACATATTTATTTGTACATATTCCCCGTCCAAGTTGTTCCCTTTTTCCCTTCCAATTTATCTTATGGGATGCCCTTGACATATTTTTCTAAATTTTCCCAGCTGAGGGACTGGCTGGATTTTGGTGGGGGGTGAGTGAAGCACCCTCTAGGTTGTTAGGCAGTTAGGCCTGTTCATTTTGTTTTCATTCTGGGCTGGGAGTGGCTCAGGGTAGCAGCTGGTGACTCACAGGCAGCATCACGAGACCTCCCTCTTCTTTCCAGATGATTCTGGAAAGAGAGGAGGAGAGGAGAGGTGGAGCTGCCTGGGGTATTCTAAGGACCAATCCCCAACTTGGATTGGCAGGGGGCATGCATCCTTAAATACTCAGGGTCTGCCCAGCTGGGGAGGGTTTGTCGGGTGGAAGAGCTGGAGTGAAAGAGTGTGGAGGCTGTCGGGGCTTTTGAGGGAGCTCCCCAGTCTGGTGGTGGAGTGACCTTGGGCCTGGGCTCGGTTGCAGTCAGGACCACCTTCAGGAACGCATGAAGAGGTCCTGGACCGAAGGCACAAGAGAAATCAAGGAGAGGACAGCAGGAGAGAGCACTACTAAGAGACTCCAGGGAGGACAACTGCTCGCAGCCAGGAGGGCTGGTAAGTGAGGCACAGTCAGGAGGACTGGGGAGGCACGCCTGAGAGGACTGAGAGCATGCAGTCTGAGATTAGTGCAGAACCAGAAGAGTGGACTGTGGTAAATGAGGCAGTGGAGAGAAGCAGCTGCAGCCAGGAGGGCTGGCAGGGCCTGAAGCTGGCTTACTGGGCTCAGTAGCCATGTGGGTAGGACAGCACGCACCAGAGACTTTCTATTTTACTACACTATAGGGACCCGCTGTCCCTGCCTGCAAAAGGGCAGTTGCTAAAGGCTTGACTGAGCCAGTGTTAGGCCTAACCACTTTGTGCTAGCTTTGCCTGAAGTTTTAGAGAGGAAGTGATGTGCTGGAGGAGAAAGACCTGAAGTCTAGAGAGGAAGCGATGTGCTAGAGGAGAAAGACCTGAAGATTAGAGAGGAAGTGATGTGCAGGAAGAGAGATGGAGAGTATATACTGGACAGTATATAGTTGTTCCAAGCAAGTTCTACCAGTTATCTTGGGCATCCCATATTTCCCTTACCCCATCCAAGTTCAATACCCTCAATAAAACCAAACAAAAAACAAAGCATGTCGACTGTTCTATGTCTCTGAGTGTTTAAGAAGTGAATGCCAGGCTGGGCAGGATGACAGGCAATCCAACATTTCAGCAGCCCCTACGGGGGTACCGCTACATATACACTGAAGACTGTGTTTGTTTCGCATTAACTGCCTCATATATATTCATTATTTGTTGGTGTATTTTGGGACTTCTGGACTGTTTTTAAAAATTATTGCTGCACTATACTGATTTACCTTGGAATTAAGGTGGGAAACACTGCTTTTACCTTTAGCTGTAACACTGACATTACTTACTGTGGCATTACCAAACCAGAAAATGGATCCGATTCCAGTGCCCATTAATTATTAAACATTGTTATTGCAGTTTGGTGCCTCTACAGAGGCGCCCTGTTGATTAGCGGTTAAGAGGGTCGTCTGCATTTTACAATTTCTTAAAAAATACAAATAACTTCATTGAACCAATGAAAAAACATTAGCTGAACAAAGTTTACTTTTATATAGGAACAAAGGAACAAAGTTAAATTTATGGTTGGCTTTGGTTGTGCCACAGCCCAGATAATCACAGGCAGATCGCTTTACTTTAAGGGAGAGATCTGCCTGTGCATGGCAGCTTTGGATGTGTGTTTCACAAACAATTCTGTTGTACTTCTCAGTAAAAGTCAGTCATTATGGAAGTCCAAAGCTGCTCAGTGAATTTGCCAAGAATGTCCTGGCATATTCCCTGTTGCTAACAGACAGGGGAGTCTGTTGTCAAATATGGTGTTAAGCTTAGCATATTTTGCTACTGTATGAAGTATACCAGGCACAACTCGCACAAACAAAGGAAGAATCAAATTTGCGCAGAGGTCACAAAGCCTTAATGATTCATCAAGACCACTGTAAAGCTTTGACATTTCATTAAACAATAGATTTGTATGATCAGTGCTGAGATGAAGGGGAGATGTGAAATGACTAGTGTGCAGAAATCCCAAAACATTGGTTTATGCTGTTCTAAATAAAGTTGTACTTATTGAGCAACCAGCAGAGTTATCATATTTTTATATTGTATTTCCTTAAAGAGGAACTGCAGTCTACTCACATAATTTGTAATAAAAACACCTTTGCCATTCTGAAGCTTCCCTCCAACCACTTTGCATATTATTTTATATATACTGTGATTCTGTACTTGCCAAATATGCTGCAGAAATCTCCCTCCACCGAGTCTGGCTGCAACCATTTTAACTGCGAGCATCTGAAGCTGCTGCCTGTTCACTTCCTGGATTTACACAGACACACAGAGGCACACCTCCAGCTCCGCAGCTCTCATTGGCCCTCTTATGACTCACCCCCTCCCTTCCTGGCAAACTCTCACGAGAGTGAGAGAGAGAGCTGTGCATGATGTCATAAGCCTAGGCTAATGACCAGACAAGAACAAGGAAGTGGGCTGTATAAGGTATTTACTGGCAGAAAAAAAATTGTTTTACTATCCAAAGTTAAAACAACAAGGGCAGAAGATTTAATATATGGAAAGTTGAAAACATGACTGAAGGTCCTCTTTAAGTAACCTAATTAGCTAATTACTTAATTAGATTTTGTTGCAATAATTTTTTCACAGCTAGTATTGGTCATTACAAAAATTAACATGCAGTCATCAAAAACCGCATACGTAACGTTTAAAATGTAAATATAGTACATGTTTGTGAAAGCATCCATAAATATTAATTCTCCAATCTTTTCAGATAATCTAATAATTCAAATGTGTTGTACAAGATGCTGAAGAGCTATGAGAAATAAATCAGTGGTGTTCATTCTTTAAGACGTCACAGAAGAGGTAAGATTAAAATTAATTATTGTGGGGATTTGCACTGCTAGTTTACTGTGGTTCATACAGGAACTGATTTATGTGCTTATAAATAAGGCTGCAGCAATAAATATATTTGTAGTGTAAAAAAACCCATATGAGAATGGTAGTATGACAGGATAGGTAATCGGTTAACCACTTCAGTACAGGGCACTTATACACCTTCCTGCCCAGACCAATTTTCAGCTTTCAGTGCTGTCGCACTTTGAATGACAATTACGCAGTCATGCTACACTGTATCCAAACTATGTTTTTATCATTTTGTTCCCACAAATAGAGCTTTCTTTTGGTGGTATTTGATCACCTCTGGGATTTTTATTTTTTGCTAAACAAATAAAAAAAGCCCGAAGATTTGGAAAAAAAATGTGTTTTTTTTGTTTCAGTTACAAAACTTTGTAAATAAGTACGTTTTCTCCTTCACTGATGGGACTGCACTGACAGGCACTGATAAGGCGGCACTGATGGGCACAGATGAGGTGGCACCAATGAGGTGGCACTGATGAGGTGGCATTGATGGGCACTGATGATGGGCACTAATATGCGGCACTGATGGGGCACTGATAGGCGGCACTGATGGGCACTGATAGGTGGCACTGATATGCAGCACGGAAGGGCACGGATGGGCATGGATAGGTGGTACGGATGGGCATGGATAGGCAGCATGGATGGGCACTGATAGGCGGAACGGATGGGCACTGATAACTGGCACGGATGGGCACTGATAGGCGGCACAGATGGGCACTGATAGGCGGCACAGATGGGCATGGATGGGCACTGATAGGTGGCACTGATGTACTGTTATGTATGGTACTGATGGATGCCAATCAGTGCCAAACAATAATGCCTGCCAATCAGTGATGACAATTGTGGGTACTGATTGGCATCCCTGGTGGTCTAGGGTGGCATACCTTGTGGTGGCATCCCTGGTGGTCCTAGTGGCATCCCTGGTGGTCCAGTGTAGGCTTCCTCGGGGGGGCTGTGCTGATAATCGATCAGCACAGACCCCCCTGTCAGGGGAGCAGCCGATAGACGCGAGTGAGGAAAAGCCGATCACCGGCTCTTCCTGTTTACATCGTGATCAGCCATGACTGGACACGGCTGATCAAGTGGTAAAGAGTCTCTGTCAGAGACTCTTTACCGAGATCGTAGTTGCGGTGTGTCAGTCTTTTTAGATCAATCATGGTAACACGGCTGCAGAGCATAGCTTTTAGAAGACTCTATAACAACAGAAAGTCAAGCTCTACTGCTACTTCAGTAAAACAGTAAAGAATACAGTTACTACTTGCACTTTCCTCATAAACAGCATCCATTTCATAATTCCATTTCATAATTCTGGTAACACAGGCGATGAGCTGTAGGGATCCAAGCCCTACATGTGGTAGAACCCCACAGGAATTGCAGTACTCTGGTAACAAAAGGGGACAATGGTTGGGTCTTCCAGAGAGGCTGTGTGATATTAGGCTGTGGTACATCTGAAGGTATGCTGTGGTATCTGTCAACAAGCCATCAGTAGCAGATGCCTTAGGTCCTGTAAGTTGAAAGGTGGGGCAACCATGGATCAGGCTTGTTTTTCTAGCACATCCCACAGATGCCTAATAGATTGAGAATTAGGAGGCCAGATCAACATCTCAATTTTGTTGTTGAGTTCCTTTTTTGAACCATTATTGCAGTGTAGCAGTGTCCATTATTCTGCTGAAAGAGGCCACTGCCATCAGGGGTGCCTTTGGCCAGCAACTATGTTTGGATAGGTTGTACATATCAAAGTGACATTCACATGAATGGCAGGACCCATGGTTTACCAGCAGAGCATTGCCCAAAGCATCACGTTGCCTCCTCCATCTTACTTTCTTCCCATGCTGCATCCTGGTGCCATTTTTCCCCATGTAAGGGACGCGCATGCACCCAGCCATTCACATGATGTAAAAGAAAACATGATTCATCAGACCAGGCCACTTTTTTCCATTGCTCTGTTGTCCAGGTATGATGCCCACATGTTTATTGTAGGCACTTTTGGCTGTGAACATGGGTCAGTATGGGCACCCTAACAAACTGTGATGCACATTTTAACAAACTTTCAACACATCAACTTCAAGGACAACATGTTTACTTGCTGCTTAACATATCTAAATGATGTCTAATATACCCATATCTGACTTTCAGATGCCATTGTAATGAGATGCTCAAAGTTATTCACTTTCAATAGTAGTTTATAAGGCATCAAGAAAGCTAGGATCACATAATTAAAATTCACCAGAATCACATAAAATGTTCAATAAAAGTCACTATGCAAATGAATGCAGCTCCTCTGTGGAGTATAGGATAATCACTCTGTAGTCTGTAAAACAAAAAGAACAAGGAGTGCCACCATCTAAGTGTAGATTTTATTAGAAGACAATAATGGTTAAAATTATACTCGGCAAGTCGGTAAAGACATGTAACCAGTGGCAGCCTGCTCAATAGGGGAGCAGGGGCGCCGCCCCCCTAATCCATGCACCCGGCTCCTAATCTCTATGCAGGGCGCCCAGAACCATGGATTTCAACGTTTTTTTGTTTTTTTTTAAAAGCACATGATTAGCGCCTAAGGCTCTAATGTGCTTCAAAGGGGCAGGCTCGGGGCGCAGAGCATAGATATCATGGTGGCCAAGAAGAAGGGGAAGCTGTTACCATGGATGGGGTAAGTGCGGACCCGGCGGTGCGGGAGGGGGCTTGTTTGCTACACCAAAATGGAGCACCAGCTGCCACTGCATGTAACAACCTCTAGTGTCATCTGCAGAGCTCGGCAGGGTTGCAGGTAGAGCAGAGCAATGCCAGGAAGTAGCTGGGAGATCTATGCAGAGTTCACCATGGAAGTATGGCTGTGAACGGCAGACCGGTGCATGAGTCAGCCGGGACAGGAATCATCTACAAGAAGCAGCCTGGAGTTCACTGCTAATCAAGTGCTGGAGCCGGAGCAGAGATGCAGAGGAGAGATAGTGGGATGACGTGGATGGCATGGGTGCATTTCGGAGCAACAGGGACTGTCCCTTTCTCAAATCAGGATAGAGCAATGTACCCCTGGAAAAATAATAAAATTTGGTATTTGAAGAGATTCATCATTTATCTGTCATGAAAGCTTAAAGAGGAAGTAAACCCTGATGGGTTTACTTCCTCTTTGTTTCCCTGCAAAGGTAAAGCATAATGAGCTACTATGCATCACATAGTGGCCCATTATGTGTCACTTACCTGACACAGGAGCCTGCGATGTCACCGCTGTCCCCTCTGCTACAGAGCGTCCATCTTCTTTCCGGGTATCGTGGCTCCGGCGCTGTGATTGGCCGGAGCCGCGATGACATCACTGGCGCCTGGCTTTGGCTTCACAGCCGGGCACGCCCTGCGAATGCGCGAGCCGTGCTGTGCGTTATTAATGGCCGGGCAATCTTCTGGGACCTGTGACATATCCCAGAAGATTGCAAGGAGGGAGAGGTGAACTTCCTTCCGACGCCACTGCACCTGGAGAGGAAGTGGGAGCTGGGTGCCTGTGAAAACTAAGTACCCGCCCCCCTCCCCCCAAAAAAAATTACATGCCAAATGTGGCATGTCAGGGGGTCACGAGTACCTAAAGCGGAAGTTTCATTTTTGGGTGGAACTCCGCTTTAAAGTATACAGCAATATGTCAATGAAATGACACAATAATTCACAGTTTTCAACCTGCATGATTATGTATCTAAATATAGATAAATACAGATAACTTGAATATAGTTCATTTGTCTTTCTTTTTTTTTTTCTTTTTAAAGCAGGCTATTTATTTAGGCTATTAATTTATGTTACATGTTACCCATGTATCACTGTAGGAATAGGAACTTCAAAACAAACTGTCTGAAAACAAAGTGGAGTGAAATGGACCTAACATTGCCAAAAAAGTATAATATGCAAGACATTCATGCTACTAAAGCCACAACAGTAAAATTAGTCTGTATATGCAGTAAAGCATGCTTGTTAAACTCGCTGTGGATCCTAAGGGGTAATCCTCCGCATTGTGTAAAAAGGCTGTTTTATCCTGTCTTTTCTTATTCTCCCTTTCTTCCACTGTCTTCAAACCATCTCTTGATAGAATAGAGTCTTGGAGGCACTCTGCACATGCTCAGTTTGGTGTGTTTTGATAGAGAGGTTTTTTTTGGGAGGGTGCATGTGATCGGCACAGGGCCATTTAGCACTGTTCAGACAGAGGGTCTGGGTCATGCAGCCTCATAGGACAGTCAGAGGTGAATGAAAACTCCTCCTAAAGTCTTTAACCAGTCCTCCCTCGGCCAGACACTGATGAAAGTCACAAGATGGTTATATACTGCTAAGGAGAAAAGGTATTTAGCAGTTGATATTTACTAAAATAATTGCATTTCTATGTTCTGTGTACTGTGGGAGACCAGATATAGTGAATTCACGGTCCTGGGTTTAGTAACACTTTAAAATCCTTTTCATGCCTATATAGGTCTCTACAGATATATGCAGATATACATTTATTCTGGTTTTCATTTTGACTCCTACATTTTCAAAAAGAAACATGGACGAGCTTTGAACAGAGTGGAGAGGGAATATAATCCCAGTTAAGTTTTTGGCCTAGATAGATAGATTCACCTTCTCATTTGTTTGGGGACATCCAACATTTTGTAGATGTTATCAGAACAAGTGATTAGAATAATTAATCTAATAGGGAAACCTCTTCTGTGACAATTGTTGGTGTCAATTGAAGGGAGATTGTGCCCCTTTGTTGGTGTCAGTGGCAGAAAGTTGTGTCCCATCATTGATGTCAGTTGAAGAAATAATTCAACATTTTTGGTGTCAGTGGAGGGAAGATTGTACCCTACTGTTGGTGTCTGTGGGGAGAGAATTGTGTGCCACTGTTAGCATCAATAGGAGGAATGTGTCTCATTGTTGGTGTTAGTGGGAGAAACACTACACCATCATTGGTGCCAGAGGGAGAAATAATATCTATTGGTATTCAGCAGTTACCTACTTGATAAGTCATTCTATGCCCTGTGCCATTGCGCTGACAGCCCCAATGACATAGGAACTATATAGGCACTGTTGTGCAGGACATCAGTTTACAATGCCTTGCTACTGAACACTCCTATGGATATGGACCATCTGTGGTGCACTGCATTGAAGGCTGCAAGTCTGGTTTAAGCTTTGGCAGGCTATTTAAAATTATTACGTGCTTAACGCAAAGCATGTTAAACTCAGGAAATGCACATTAAACATTTGTGCAATGCCACAATGCATTGGTGTAAAAGGGCTTTCACACTACTAAAGTCCCTACAGAGCAATGAAAACAAATGTAGCATTCTGGTGATAAGTCGTGAGTCCTTTACCTATACTCACCTCAGGGGCGGAACTACCACCATAGCAAACCCATGCGGGTGCTATGGGGCCCGCAGCCGAGTGGGGCCCAGTGAGGATGACCCCCCCCGGGAAGACGGGAAATTCAAATGAAAGCTATTACAGCGGGTAATCCCGCTCTCTGCTGATCCGGCTGGCTTGCCTCTTCCTCTGCACAGGTGAGGCTGTATGGGGCACAGGCAGACCAGGCTGTATTGGGCACAGGCAACGCTGTATTGGGCACAGGTCATGCTGCATTGGGCACAGGTCACGCTGTATGGGGCACAGGTCATGCTGTATGGGGCACAGGTCACGCTGCATTGGGCACAGGTCACGCTGCATTGGGCACAGGTCACGTTGTATGGGGCACAGGTCACGCTGTATGGGGCACAGGTCACGCTGCATTGGGCACAGGTCATGCTGTATGGGGTACAGGTCGCGCTGCAATGGGCACAGGTCATGCTGCATTGGGCACAGGTCACGCTGTATGGGACACAGGTGACGCTGTATGGGGCACAGGTCATGCTACATTGGGCACAGGTCACGCTGCATTGGGTACAGGTCATGCTGCATTGGGCACAGGTCATGCTGTATTGGGCACAGGTCACACTGTATGGGGCACAGGCCACACTGCATTGGGCACAGGTCACGCTGTATGGGGCACAGGTCAGACTGTATGGGTCATAGGTCATGCTTCATTGGGCACAGGTCATGCTGCATTGGGCACAGGTCGCACTGCATTGGGCACAGGTCACGCTGCATTGGGCACAGGTCATGCTGTATGGGGCACAGTTCACGCTGCATTGTGCACAGGTCACGCTGCATTGGGCACAAATCATGCTGCATTGTGCACAGGTCACGCTATATGTGGCACAGGTCACGCTGCATTGACACTAGGGCAGCTGCAGGGGGGGCTGTTTGCAGGGGGGCCCCATAAAAATTTTGCTATGTGGCCCTGCTATTTCTAGTTACGCCCCTGACTCACCTCCTTCTGATGGAGCCTTGTGAAAGTGTTTGCAGTGATAGTCCAAAGTGCAGAAGGAAGGACAGTTGACCCGTCACATCTAAATGTGATCAGAGTCATTAAAGAAAAAACAGCTGTAACTGAGTGTTTTAAGTGTGTTTGATGACTATTCGCTGCTTTTGATCCTTTCTAACTTTTCTAGCCAACACCTTTATAAACACAAGTAACACCATCCTACTCATCTACAGATATTCAATGTTTAAAAATGTATGTTTTCCAATTTTGACGGTAAAGACTGTGTGGGCTGCATGAAAGATCACACATCATCCGGCATGTACGTAAATGTAAGACTCTCATGGATGAAGACCCAAAAAGAATCCAACCAGTCAGATCAGCTTAAGGGCAAAAATCCATCATCAGTCTGCAACAATCGTTCAAGTCAGAAAACATAGTTGAAGGAACATGTCAAAGTGGTTTGTTTCAGGCAGTTTTTACTCAATGTCTAGGCATAAAGTAGAATTATGGACAAAATCAAAAATTACATATACCGTATGATGCAGTATTTTAATAGAGTTAACACAGCAATCTTTGTATTTCTGAGTTCCTCCTGTAACCTATGTAGCTTTATAAATTGTTGATCCTGCTGGAAAGTCTGTTATATTTTTTTAAAAAAGACCAAGCTGTGCAGCAAAATGTGCTAGATAGAGTGATAAATCAAAGCATTACTACGTGCTGGCAGGGGTGCTTATGATGGTCAGCTTTATTCATTTACGGTAGTTAAAACCTTTATCCAAATGAAAAAAATGTAACTGTAACTGTTTATGTGTTAGCTGAAGTTAGCCTTTGAATTGTTAGTCACTAATGTAAATTCCATCTTTATCTACTAGTTCATCTAACATTACCCTCTCCACAAAGCTGTTGTTCAAGGGTGGCTTCATTTCTCCCCCATAGATACAGTGGAGAAGTGAGTGTAGCCACCCTAAGTAACATTACTTATCAGGTGAGAATAAAGGAGAAAAGCTTAAGATAGAAACAAATACAGCGACCAAATTTAAGGATTAATAAGTTTGAATAAATACATTTTTGTTTAGGTACACTTTCACAACTCTTTCACAGGCTAACTGGTTACTGCTTCCATGGTTATCTCCCAAATAACAAGAACCACAAGATCAGCATCCCACAAAGAAAGTATAACAAAAAAAAAAAATAGGAAATACATACCATATACAGTATATAGAAAATATCAAACATTTTTTTAATACAGAGACAATGACATATTAAAAAATAGGGAGAGCTAAATCTAACTTTAGCCCCACACGACCTCTATTCTATACAAGCCTCCTTCCCTTTTACCTGACTGGAATATCAAATCTCTTAGTTAGGTATCAATCACACCAACGGTGTTGCCAACCCCTGATGACTTTTTTACTGACAAAACATGAAACATTTACTAGCAGGACACATTTTTTTACAAACAACCTGAAATCTCAAACAATCGATATTTAAAGACTAAATTCACCATTTAGGAAAAAAATAATACATGCACATATTTGTATAATTTGACCCTCCCTCCTAGATTGTAAGCACTAACGAGCAGGGCCCTCTGATTCCTCCTGTATTGAATTGTATTGTACTTGTACTGTCTGCCTAATGTTGTAAAGCGCTGCGTAAACTGTCGGCGCTATATAAATCCTGTATAATAATAATAATGCAGGCTTTGCAATTAAGAAGTCAAAACAGCATGACAAAAAGTTGAGCAAGCCTAAAGCCTCGTACACACGATCGGATTGTTGGCCAACAAAACCGTGGAATTTTGTCCGAAGGGCGTTGGCCTAAACTTGTCTTGAGTACACATGGCACACAATTGTTGGCCAACAAATAGCTCTTTTAGTGCCACCCTTTGGGCTCCTTCTGCTAATTTCGTGTCAGTAGAAGTTTGGTAAGTGATTCTCACTTCTCATTTCACACTTTTCATTTTCCGCTTTTCATTTCGCGCTTTTCAGTTCATGCTTCTCAGTTCATTTTCTGAACGGCCGTTCGTCAACCAGACATGTTGCAGAATCGGAGGAGATAACGTGCTATTTATTATTGGCCTTGGAGTTATTGCTTTGAAATTATTTTTTGGGTTGAATAATGATTTGATTTGGTATATGTTCTGTATTTTTGGATGCATAGAATGCACATTTTGGTAAGTTCTATTGGCAGATAGCATGTCTAATTTTATTTGTTTTCTTTTTTTAATGCACAACAAAAAAAATGTGTAGAATAATACTTGGCTATGTGTTTTACTTCAAATGACAGTTTGGGAGTAGGCAGCTACATTTAAAAAAATACAATGTAAAATTGACAAGGGACACCAACATAGTTGTATCTTTAATCTTAAAAACTAGGGGATAATGGTGTTGGGTAACTTGCCCCCCCCCCCCCCCCCCCCCAAAAAAAAGCATAATAATATTATTCTTGCTATCATTAGAAAAAAAAAGCCTTTGAAAATGTGTTTGCAATAACTCCATCAGTATCACCAGCAAAGCAGCTTCATTATTATCCTATTAAAGAAGAAGAGAATTGTGCGCTGCATTTCGAGATTTCATAATTTGCCACGTCACGAATGTTAATTCTCTATTACAAACGCTAGTTTTACAAGACTGATCGCTTCTGGCTCGTCCTTGATTCCAAGCATGCGTGTTTGTACTTTGGACTTTTGTCTGACGGACTTGTGTACACACGCTTGGAAAATCCGAAACAGACATTTGTCCGTGAAAATTTTTAAAACCTGCTATCCAAGATTTGTCCGTGGAAAATCCGACAACAATTGTCCGATGGAGCATACACATGGTCGGATTTTCCGCCAACAGCCTGTCAATACACATTTCCCGTCAGAAAATCCGATCGTGTGTATGAGGCTTAAGAGTATAAAAGACATAGAGCACTCTAAAAAGGAGCAGAAAAAAAAGTTCTGAGGTGAGCATAGAACAATAGGCATGGTCAGGGCCTTAAAGAGGGACTAAACACAATCTGCACCTGCTGTATACACTGCACAGAAATAAAACAGTCCTTGTACCCACAATATACTAATTATTGCACCAAACCTAACAGTTTCACAGACCCAAATAAATCTTTAGGAAAAAGGAACTTTTTTTTTAAATAAACATTTCTATTTCGTATGTTTTGGACATTTGTGTCTTAATGAGCCTTCCTTAACCACTTAATGACCGAGCCTCTTTCTGAGATTTGGTGTTTACAACTTAAAAGAAAATTTTTTGCTAGAAAATTACATTATATATATTTTTTTCGAACACCCTAGAGAATAAAATGGTGGTCATTGCAATACTTTCTGTCACACCGTATTTGCGCAGCAGTCTTACAAGCGCACTTTTTTTGGAAAAAAAATACAATAAAAATTTTGAATAAAAAAAATAAGACAACGGTAAAGTTAACACAATTTTCTTTCATTGTGAAAGATAATGTTACACTTAGTAAATTGATTATGGTATATGATGAAAGGTCCCCACTGCTGCCTATTGATTTTATACCAAGTGCTTTTTCATCATATACCATGTGAGTGTTGTTTCATTTTAGTAAATTTTACTGTTTATTACGGAATCACGCTATGTGGCCCCTTTTTGTTTTCTCCTCTACTATTCCTGCCCTTATGGATTTTTGAGAGACCATTCCATACGTATCCGTATTCAAGTGTGAGCGGGATATCTCCAACCCACAGAAACCAGCATTATCTTCATTCATTCATCACATACAAGCTTGTTTGACACGCAGAGCGTATGCCCCGGCGTGTTCAAACGTTCTGGTAAGCCCCCCTCTGTTTACGGTGGTGGTCTAATCACAGTCACTTATAATTTTCAATGGATCTACACGTGTTTTAATTGGAACTTTTTTGGTGGCATAATTCACTACTTCACCTTCACACATTTGGATCACGTCTAATTGCATTTTTGCGATTTCATACACAGCAGCTGTATATGGACATTGTGTTCACCTCGTTATAATGTCACTTTAATTGTGGTACCATTACTAATTATCTCATTGCATTTTTTATACATGGATGCCACTTTTATTTACTCACTGTGTTTATGTATTATCGAGTTATAATTTATTATTTGTGTCATCTTTATTATTTTGGGTTTACACCCATTCATATATAGCGCTACACTTTATTTATATATGTCAGTTGCAATCTGCCTGTGTTGCGGTGACACCATTGGTCCTGCTGTAAGAGGTCCTTCTTTAGCGGCAGCCATATTGGGGGAACTGCCGCCATCTGCAGGAGCAGTGGGAACCATGGCCTTCGTGGCCAGAAGGGTAGGATTGCAATTGCATGGACATTCTCCCTCGCAATTTCTAATAGGGTTTTCATTATCAGATGTACCAGTGGGAAAAGGTAGACTAGGGGAAATTCTCCCAGGATTGAGAAGGCATCTTGAGTTAGCGCTTCGCTGCAGTGGAATCTTGACACAAACTGGGGTACCTGTGCATTCCATGGGGTCACCATCAGATCTATCGAGGGTGTACCCTACCTGTAAATGATTGTTTTCAGATAATCCTTGTTGAGTGCCTACTCGTTTTTGTTGGGAAAATCCCAATTCAGATGGTCTGCTATGTAGTTTTGACTGCCCGGAATGTAGGCTGCCGTCAAGGCTTCCACATGTGCCTCGGCCCAGATGAATATCTCAGTTGCCAACTGCAGCAGTGGCAAGCTCTTGGTTCCTCCCTGTTTGGTTATATAAGCAACCACCGTCTGGTTGTCCAACATGAGCTTGACCCGAGCTCCCTGAATCAGGTTCTCGAATGCCAGTAGGGCTAGGTATGATGCCTGTAACTCCAACAGGATGGAGTGTCTGGTCTCCATCCTGCTCCATTTGCCTTGAACTCGTCTGCCGAGGCAGTGAGCGCCCCAGCCCCGGTGGCTGGCATCCGAGGTTATCTGGATCCAATCTCTGGGGCTGAGAGGCATGCCCCGCAACAGAGTTCCTGGCGCTATCCACCAAGCCAAGCCCTGGCGGATCCGTCTTGGTATGAAGATCTTTTGGTGGAGTGATACGCCATCCCACTGGTTCAGAAACAAAGTTTGGAATGCTCTTGTATGGAATCTTGCCCAGGGAACAGCTGGGGTTGCTGCGGTAAACATTCCCAGAAGCGTCATACAGTCCCTTGCCGACAGCGACGAGGACTCCATCACGCTGTTCACGCAGGCTACTAGCTCGGCTATCTTGCGATGTGGTAGCGAGACCTGCCCTTTGCTTGTGTTGAAAACAAGCCCTAGGTACTCCATCTCTTGGGAGGGAATCAACTGGCTCTTCTGCTTGTTGATAATCCAGCCGAATTCGGATAGAATTTTCAGCACCACTTCGCTTTGTGCCATTAACTCCTCGCTTGCAGGGGCCACTACCAAGATATCGTCTAAGTAGTGGAAAATTTTTATGCCCCTCAAACGTATAACAGCGAAGGTAGCTAGCAAGATCTTGGAAAAGACTTGAGGTGCTGTGCTGATTCCGAAGGGCAGACATTTGAACTGGAAATGATCTTCCCCTACCATGAATCTCAGGTATCTTTGGTGATGCCTGTTGATTGGGACATGAAGGTAGGCATCTGATAAATCGACTGATATTAGTCAGTCCCCTGGTTGCAGAATTTATATAACTGTAAATATTGATTCCATTTTCAATGTCGTGGGATCGATGTAGTGGTTTAGAGATCTTAGGTCTAAGAGTCTGAGATCTCCGGATGCTTTGGGCACCAGAAAAATTGGGGAGTAAACCCCTGTTCCCTGCTGCTTTAGAGGAACCGGCAAGATTGCCTCTTTCTGAAGTAATTCGGTCACATATTCTTGCAAGCACCTTTGCTTCTTCTGATCTTGTGGCCATTCTGTCTGGACAAGGATGTCCGGTGGTTTTTCTCAAAACATTATCCTATATCCTCGCTTGACTGTTTTCTGGACGCATTGGTCCTTGACTTTCTCTGCCCATACCTTCCAAACGGACGCCAACCTGGCACCCACCTGGGGGGGATGGGCGGTCAACCCGTCAAAAGGACTTCTCCGGTTTCTTAGCGGTCTGAGCGACCTTAGACTTCACGTTCCAAAGAAAGGAGCTTTGTGAGCCTATCCATTGGGGTCTCGTATATTCTTGGCCTGGTCTATATGACCTGGCCTCCTGCACCCTTCTGAACTCTGATTGGCCTGACCGAGCAGTTTGCTGTCTCCTTTTGGGTCTCTGTGGTAGCAGACCCGACTTCCCTCCAGTAGCTCGTTTAATAGCTTCCTCCAGGGTGTCCCCGAATAGCATCTTGCCCTTGTATGGAATGTTACAAAGTGCCTCTTTCGAGGTACTGTCTGCCACCCAATGGCGTAACCATAGGGCTCTTTTCGCCGTTACTGAAAATGTCATAATTCTTACGAGCAGTTTTACTAGGTCTATAGAGGCTTCTGCCAAAAAGGCGGCTGAGAGATTAAGTTCCTCCATTGCCGAAATGATTCTGGCCATCTCTACGTCAGACTTCAGGGCCGTCTCCACATTTGTGACCCAGACCTTCAGAGCCCTGGAGATCGAGGTTAGGGCTATGGCCGGGTGGCAAGCTGCTCCAGCAGTTAAATAGATCTTCCTTAGATCTGTGTCTGTGTGCCTGTCCATCAGGTCTCTGAAGGTTGTAGAATCCTGCAATGGCAGAGACACCTGCCTTGCAAAGCCCTGCAAGGCCGCATCTACCCCTGGCGGTGACTCCGAAAAGGCAGCATCTGGGGTGTTAAATGCGTATAATCCTAAAAAGCGATTTTGTACATTTGCCTTCCTTTCAGGCTTTCCCCATTCCTCATCGAATAATTCACGGATTTCCGTCATAAATGGGAAAGTTGCCCCTTGCCTTTCCGGAGGCTGAGTGTCTTGTTCCCAGTCTATGGCTTCCTTCACTGCTACAATGTAAGGGTCTATGAGTTGGAAGTAGAATAAATATTCAGACGGTTCATCAGAGTCTGAAGGATCTCCTGAAGATATTTCAAGCTCCGGCGATGAGTCTCGCTTCTGCTTAGATGCCTTCTTGGCTCTAGGCTTAGTCCCGGAGGCACTTACGCCTGCGATCGCCTGCATACTCTCCGTTACCGCCTCCTGAATATAGTCCTTTATCCTACATGTCTCTGTTTGTCTATCTGTGGCTACATCTCTTATGCATTCTGCGCACAAGAGTTTCTCAGGGGCGGATGGCACTGAACAGGCCCAGCAGAGGCCTTCGGCGGGATGGCCTCTTGTCGCACTTGGTTCTGCCGCCATAGCAGTCTGAGCATTTTTGCAGCGTGGACTGGCCGTTGCTTGGGATCTATTTCCTGCGTGTGACCTAGATGCCTGCGGAGATTTTGAGCAGTGGCGGGACTTTTCCTTCTGCGACTGTCTTTTTTTAGGACTTCTACTCCTAGAAAGACAAAACACCTTATTAGACTGGTGTTGCACTCTTTTGTTTTGTGGCCCCCGTAGACCCCTCCAACCCTTCCGACGATCTTCGTGCACTTTGGGGCCGTGGTGAGCTCATACTACAGCAACAAAAGACAGGATGTAGAAATAAGAAAAAAGAAGTTCCTATTCTATCGTTTTTTTGTTTTTTTTTACTGGATCTTTAAGGGAAATAACTTTACCTTAATACTGGATATGGAGTCACTCGGGGTGGCAGCAGGTTTGTAGGGTATCTGAAAAGCTGTAAACACATGGTGTAATGCATTTTGTTATCATGGCTCAGTAAACACTGACAAAGCCCAGCCACCCCTCCCCCTCTGTGAAGGAAACTCACCAGTGCACCTTACTCACTAGCTGTGGCAAACAGCACTGGAGCTTCAGGCTCTCCAGACTTTATGGTGAGCGTTGCTAGGTGATGCCTGACACCTCCGCCCCCATAGCCCCGCCCCCCTGTGAGGTCATCGCCGACCGACACAAAATACAGGGGAAGCGGCCGGCGCAGCTCCTAGGAAGCAGGAAAGGAAAGTACAATACTACAGCAACACCACAGCCTAAAATGGTAAGCTCTTTAAGCCTTAGTATGCCCGCATGGCTCCTGCACATAGAGCGTCCAGTGTGATAAAAGAATCAAAAAAGGGGGGAGGTACCATCCAATAGTGTCACAAGAGTTGCCGCCATCCCTAACATAAGGAGAAAAGAGAATAACCCCTCAAACAGTGGTGGGACTTTGAAGGCAACAGAGTAAAAATATCCTGAGCTAAAACGCAGTGATTCCTTTGAACAGGAGATTTTTATCTCCCCAGTGAAACCTGAGCTTCAATTCACACCGCACATGTGTGAAACCGGGCTCACTCAAGGATCCATGCAGGCTCATTGGGGTTGATTTACTAAAACTGGTGCACACAGAATCTGGTGCAGCTGTGCAAAGTAACCAATCAGCTTCTAACTTCAGCTTGTTCAATTAGGCTTAACAATAAAAATTAGAAGCTAATTGGTTAGTATGCTAACAGCTACACCAGATTCTGTGTGTGCCAGTTTTAGTAAATCTCCCCCATTGTGTAAGTTATTCACTGATATGCCCTGTACACACGGTCAGATTTTCTGATGGAAAATGTGTGATAGGACCTTGTTGTCAGAAATTCTGACCGTGTGTAGGCTCCATCACACATTTTCCATCAGAATTTCCGACACACAAAGTTTGAGAGCTTGCTATAAAATTTTCCGATAACAAAATCCGTTGTCGGAAATTTCCGATCGTGTGTACACAAATCCGACGCACAAAGTGCAACGCATGCTCAGAATAAATTAAGAGAGGAAAGCTATTGGCTACCGCCCCGTTTATATGTCCCGACATACGTGTTTTACGTCACCACGTTCAGAACGATCGGATTTTCCTACATATTTGTGTGACCGTGTGTATGCAAGACAAGTTTGAGCCAACATCCGTCGGAAAAAATCCATGGATTTTGTTGTCGGAATGTCCGATCAATGTCCGACCATGTGTACAGGGAATAATAATTAAAGATCTGTATGATCTTACTATAATATATGTATCATTTATGTGACTACCTGTACACAACTACATACATCTGAATGAATTTAATGTACTATACAATGAGAAGGAAAAAAAGGAAAAAAGATTAAAGAGCTGGGTGAGACTTGTAGAAACATCTGTCAGATCCACCCGCTCAGTATTGTCTGGAGGGTGCTGGCGCTGCTGAGAGGAAATAGACAAGCAATTCCCAGGCAGTTGTGTGGAACAAAGCTTGTGCCCCTCTTAATTACACATTGCACAATGCTATTGGATAAAAGGTTGCTACAAATAGGTCAGGAACTCCCTTAGGGTAAAGTAAAAATCTCAAGGTGGAGGGCTGCTTATGTTCTCACAGCTAAACAAGTGCTCCCAGTGGTTTCAGCCTTTACATAGTGTGTGCATGGCATATCACTTTATCCTAATTGTAATAGGTAATGTATAGGTTAAATACCATCTGGTAGTCCTAAGTTTTCAGATTTATATTACACAGAATCAAATGAAGGATATTATACCCAAATCTGTAATATCTACAGTAGGCTATTTATAAAATGCAGTTAACTCTTACTGATTTATGCAAATCGTAAAAAGGGAATATATTACATTTTATTTACTTGCCATTATACTGGCCATGCACTTTTTGTGCTCTAGTGATAGCTTAAATATTCTGCAAGAGCCCATATACACACGTGCTATAAGGCTGACAGTTGTCAGGTGGCTTTTCCGGCCCAGTAGAAATTGCCATGGCAACATTAGCACATTGTCCAATCATACATGACAATGCTGAGGAACGGCTATAGAATCTGACCAAATAGGGCTAACTCAGAGATCTGCTTGTAGCTAGGTATCAAGAATTGTCATTTGTGTACTATTGAGGTGATCTGTTGCTGTGTAATTAACCTCCATGGCGGTATTATTATGTACGATTTTTCATGCTGAAAGAGGTACAATTATTTTGCATGGAAATTTGGCGTTTTATATTGTAGGTCTGTAATTTTTAGGAATAAATCTGTCCAAACAAGAGTCTAGTAGACATCCTGGGTATGATAAAGTTTGAAAAACAAAATCATAAATTATAATATAATAAATAACTAAAAATAATTGCAACAAATAATAATATAATATTAATAAAAATTATTCAATAATGTAATCAAATCAAAAACACTGAAATTTTCTCAGTTGCAGAACTGTCACTGTCATTACTTTCAGTGTTTGATGACAAATTTCCCCACAAATCACCATCGCTCAATTCTGCAAGTGATTCTAATTTATTATCACTGTTTTCTAGCTGGTCTAAAACCACTTTTGATGTAAAGGGGCACTTTTTGGTTGCTATGGACAATCTCCAGTTTCCAGGCAGAAAGAACAGTATTTATAATATAAAATTGCATGCAGGGCACTGGAGAAACCACTAGGGACAAAAGGGTCGCAATGCTTGCAGGGAATGGAGCTCGGCACTGTAATAGATCCGGCGGAGGACGGTTTGCACACAGAGCGGGGAGACATCGCAGGATCCTGGGGACGAGGTAAGTAACCTCTTCCTGGATCCTATGATGCGATCCCGAGTGTGGCTCGGGGTTACCGATTTTGGTACTGAAAATCCACCCCGAACCACACTCGGGAATACCGTCAGGGAAGTTAACAGAACTTAGTGGATGGTTCAATTTCCTTACAAAACTAATTTGCCACAGTTTATGCTCTAAAAGGCTAAAAGGCTCTGGCGTTAATTTAATAAAGGCAAATAGACTGCGCACTTTGCAAGTGCATTTGCAACTCTGCAAGGGCATTTGCTCCAGAGCTTAGTAAATGAGGAAATGCTTTACTTACTTCCATCATCCAATCATGTGCCAGCATAAATGCTGTTTTTTTTAAAAAACTTTCCTTGCATGTGATTGGGTATTCTTTGTAAAACCTCACCTCAATTACTAAGCTCTAGAGTAGAGGTGTCTACCCTGCGGCCCATGGGCCACATGCAGCCCAAGACGGCTATGAATGCAACCATTGTAAACTTACTTAATAATGTTGATTTTTTTAGGGGAATTTTTGTAAAAATGCTTTACACTTAGTGAACACATGTAGCCAAAGAATCATTTGTCTATTTACTGGACTTTTATACGTTTTATTTTCACTGAGAAAAATATCCCACTCTTCTCAATCACACCTTATTCATGTCATCAGTTTTTGTCAGCGCCTAAATTTGTGAGCAACTATTTTCAAAGATGAAGCACACAAAGGGATGAAATTAGAACCAAAATATCTGATGAGCACCTTGAGAATTGCTACTATATCCATCGAACCAGATATTGATGCGTTCGTTGATCAAAAACAAATATTACACTAGTTTTATGTTGCCCTCTTTCAAGTTTTAATACTCATGTAGCTCCCCCTAGCGTTGCTAGAGTGCTAGAGTTATGTTTTTTGATGTTAGAGTAGGTAAATTGTCAGGCTTTGGCTGGCAGCCAAGCCTGTGTGTTAATCTGGATCGGGTGAGTCACTCAGGTAGGGCTGGGGAATTCCCCTGCTTGCTGGAAACTTGGAGAAGGTTCCGGAAGCATTTGGGAGGGGTCTAGGGGGATCTGCCTGAAATATTCTGAGGGCCCTGACCAATCCCCAACAGATGGGTTGGCAGGGGGCCGCCCCCCTTAAATATTTAGGGTTAGCCCAGCTGGGGCAGTGTAAGTTCAGGTGGAAGATGGAGATGGAGTGTTAGGCTGTCGGAGGCCTTGATAGTAGCTCCCTTGTCTGGGGGGGTGAACTCAGGCCTAAGCTCGGGTGCGGAAGGGACCCCTTCTCATGACACATGGAGGGACCCTGACCAGGATGTACAGGAGCAAGGGGAGGACAGCGGGAGAACCCATTCCCGAGCAAATCTCCAGGGAGGAAGACAGCCAAGAGGGCTGGTGCGTGTTGCAGTCAGAGGACTGAGAGGCATGCCTGAAGGGACTGGGTGCAAGATGCAGAGTCAGTCAGGGAGGACTGTGGAGATGTAGCCAGGAGAGCTAGTGAAAGGGGCAGCTGCAGCCAGGCAGGCTGGCAGTGCCTGAATAGGTAGTACTGGGGGCAGTAGCCACAGGAGGAGGACAGCTAAGCACTAAAGACCTCTCTTTTTGCTACCCTATTAAAGGGGCCCATGGTCCCTGCCTGCAAAGCGCATTCACTTAGATCTGAATAAGACTGTGTTGGATCAATTTATCAGTGCTAGCTGGTCCTGGGAGATGTAATTCTACAAGCAAATTTGTGCTGGAGGTTGAAGAGGAGAAGTGTGTATATATTGGATGTATATAGTTTGTGTCCCTGAAGAATTCTTTGCTTAGGTCTGCGAGTGCACGTAGTTCTCGACTGTTCTGCGAGTGCACGTAGGTCTGTGAGTGCACGTAGTTCTGCGACTGTTCTGCGAGTGCACGTAAGTTTGTGAGTACCTGTGTATTGTCTTGTTGAGTACCGGTGTATTGTCTTGAGTATTAGTGTCAGGAAGCTAGTTGTTAGGTAATTTGTGTATAATCCCCAATCCTCATTAAATGTAATAGGTACGATGCCCGGCAGATGTGGAGAGGCAACTCTTTGTACATCTTGCTGCATGTATGCGTTCCTTGATCATCCGATCGAGAGCGAATACTTCTGTGCAAAATGTAAGCACATTGTTTCCCTGGAAGCCCAGGTTCTGAATCTGGGGAAGCAACTGTCAGCACTGAGAAGTCCCTCCATACTAAAGGAGAGCCAGGAACGTACACGGCAGGTGCTGGCAGGCGCCAGCACAGAGGCGGGTGGAGACAAAGAGGTGCAGGCACTAGCAAAGAGTAGATGGGTGACAATCAAGAAGGGTAGAGGGGGAAGTGCCAGGGAGGCCGATCCAGGACTGGAGCATCCCAAGATGTATGCTCCATTGAGTGACAGGGACCAGTCAGGGACCAGCACTGCTGGAGCTGAGGGACTCTCCTAGCTTCCGGGGAAGAACTCCTCTAGTGAGAGTGGTGGGGCAGCGAAGGGAAAGGAAATGGTATAGTATGTTGTCTACCGGGCGATCTGGTTCGGCACATCACGGATCTGATGGACAGATTACTGGGAGGGGCTGGGGAAGACCCAGCTGTCATGGTGCACGTGACAAAGTCAGAGGCAGATGGAGTGTCCTAAAGAACGATTTTAGGGACTTAGGAGCTAAATTGAGGAAAAGGACCTCCAAGGTAGTATTCTCAGGCATACTACCGGTACATCGAGTCACAACAGAAAGGCAGAGGGAGATTAGAGAAGTAAACAAGTGGCTGGTGTAGTAAGGAGGGGTTTGGGTTCCTGGAGGACTGGGCCGACTTCTCAGTCGATAACCGGTACTATAGAAGGGACGGACTGCACCTAAATGAGGAGGGTGCAGATCAGCTGGGAATGAAGATGGCCAAAAAGTTAGAGTGGTTTTTAAACTAGGTGATGGGGGGAGGGTCCAGAGGTAGAGATAGTCAGCGTGGAAGATATTCCAGAGGGTAATATTGGGGGCATTAGTGGTAGGTTGACCAAAGCACAAAAACCCAAGGTAAGTATAGTAGCAAGTCCTAGTTGCAATCTCAAAAAACACCCATACGAGGACAATATGCGACTGGTTTAAACTATGTGGCATGTTCACCAATGCCAGGCGCATGGCGGACAAGATGGGTGAACTAGAGATACTGTTGTACGAGGAGGATTTGGATTTTGTGGGAATTTCAGAGACCTGGTTCAACAGCTCTCATGATTGGCTGGCAAACATTCAAGGGTATACCCTTTACCGCAAGGATAGAGAGGGTAAAAAAGGGGGAGGGGTATGCCTATATATCAAGAATAATGTACAAGTGAATGTGAGAGATGACACTGAGGGAGCTAGGGAGGAGGTGGAATCCTTATGGGTAGAGCTCCAAAGGGATGAAGCTA
The DNA here is from genome assembly GCA_037952925.1 of Lithobates clamitans. Taxonomy (NCBI): domain Eukaryota; kingdom Metazoa; phylum Chordata; class Amphibia; order Anura; family Ranidae; genus Lithobates; species Lithobates clamitans. Next base: position 1,579,601 of record JBBGZY010000545.1, read on the forward strand.
AGGGGAAAATAATACTGGGAGTATGCTATAGACCACCTAACCTGAGGGAGGATCTCCTATCACAATTTGGATTAGCAGCAAGGATGGGAAGTGTTATAATAATGGTGGATTTTAATTATCCAGACATAGACTGGGCGGAGGGAACTGCGCATTCATTTAAGGCTCGCCAGTTCCTTAATGTCTTCCAGGATAATTTTATGGGTCAGATAGTAGACGCACCAACTAGAAATAAAGCATTACTGGATCTACTGATTACCAACAATACTGATCTGATCACGGATGTGGAAATATGGGGCAATTTAGGTAACAGCGATCACAGATCAATTAGTTTCAGTATAAATCACACAAATAGGAAACATAAAGAGAATACAAAGACACTGAATTTCAAAAGAGCCAACTTCCCTAAACTACAAACCTTGCTAAAAGGCATAAATTGGGATAAAATATTAGAAACACGGAGGAGAGATGGGTTTGCTTTAAGAGCATATTAAATAGGGGCATTAGCCAATGCATCCCATTGGGTAATAAATTTAAAAGAGCGAACAAAAGTCCTGGATGGCTTAACTCCAGTGTAAAAATACATATAAAAGCAAAGGAGAAGGCCTTTAAAAAATTCAAGGTTGAGGGATCATCCTCAGCATTCAGACTTTATAAAGAATGCAACAAGAAATGTAAGGGTGCAATTAGGACGGCTAAGATAGAACATGTAAGACACATAGCAGAGGAAAGCAAAAAAAATCCCAAGAAATTCTTTAAGTATGTAAACAGTAAAAAAGGGAGGACAGACCATATTGGCCCCATAAAGAATGAGGAAGGACATCTGGTTACAAAGGATGGGGAGATGGAGAAGGTATTAAATTTATTCTTCTCCTCAGTCTTCATAAGTGAATCGGGAGGCTTCAGTAACCAAAATTGCAGTGTTTATCCTCATGACACAACACAGGAAGCACCTCCATGGTTAACAAAGGACAGAATTAAAATTAGATTTAAAAAACTTAACATTAATAAATCACCGGGACCAGATGGCTTGCATCCGAGGGTACTTAGGGAACTCAGTCAAGTGATTGCCAGACCGTTGTTCCTAATTTTTACAGACAGTCTACTGACTGAAATGGTACCAGCTGATTGGAGAAAAGCCAATGTTGCACCAATATTTAAAAAGGGCCCAAAATACATCCCTGGGAATTACAGACCAGTTAGCCTAACATCAATAGTATGTAAACTCTTGGAGGGGATGATAAGGGACTATATACAAGATTTTAGTAATGAGAACCGTATCATTAGCAGTAATCAGCATGGATTCATGAAGAATTGTTCTTGCCAAACCAATCTACTAACCTTCTTTGAGGAGGTGAGTTGCCAGCTAGATAAAGGAAGACCCATAGACGTGGTGTATCTGGATTTTGCAAAAGCATTTGACACAGTTCCCCATAAACGTTTACTGTACAAAATAAGGTCCGTTGGCATGGACCATAGGGTGAGTACATGGATTGAAAACTGGCTACAAGGGCGAGTTCAGAGGGTGGTGATAAATGGGGAGTACTCGGAATGGTCAGGGGTGGGTAGTGGGGTTCCCCAGGGTTCTGTGCTGGGACCAATCCTATTTAATTTGTTCATAAACGACCTGAAGGATGGGATAAACAGTTCAATCTCTGTATCTGCAGACAATACTAAGCTAAGCAGGGCAATAACTTCTCCGCAGGATGTGGAAACGTTGCACAAAGATCTGAACAAATTAATGGGGTGGGCAACTACATGGCAAATGAGGTTCAATGTAGAAAAATGTAAAATAATGCATTTGGGTGGCAAAAAAATGAATGCAATCTATACACTGGGAGGAGAACCTCTGGGGGAATCTAGGATGGAAAAGGACCTGGGGGTCCTGCTAACAAAGCAAACAGAATATTGGCATGCATTAAAAAGGGGATCAACTCCAGATAAAAAAACTATATTTCTCCCACTCTACAAGACTGGTCCGGCCGCACCTAGAGTATGCTGTCCAGTTCTGGGCACCAGTCCTCAGGAAGGATGTACTGGAAATGGAGCGAATACAAAGAAGGGCAACAAAGCTAATAAAGGGTCTGGAGGATCTTAGTTATGAGGAAAGGTTGCGAGCACTGAACTTATTCTCTCTGGAGAAGAGACGCTTGAGAGGGGATATGATTTCAATATACAAATACCGTACTGGTGACCCCACAATAGAAATAAAACTTTTTCGCAGAAGAGAGTTTAACAAGACTCGTGGCCACTCATTAAAATTAGAAGAAAAGAGGTTTAACCTTAAAATACGTAGAGGGTTCTTTACTGTAAGAGCGGCAAGGATGTGGAATTCCCGTCCACAGGCGGTGGTCTCAGCGGGGAGCATCGATAGCTTCAAGAAACTATTAGATAAGCACCTGAATGACCGCAACATACAGGGATATACAATGTAATATTGACATATAATCACACATAGGTTGAACTTGATGGACTTGTGTCTTTTTTAAACCTCACCTACTATGTAACTATGATCAAGTTGGCATCCCATAACAACCCATCCCCATCCAAGTTTAATCCCCCAAAATAAAAAAATAAAAAACAAAGCTGCAAGGACTGCTTGTTTTTTCCAGAGTAAGTGGAAAATTCATGTGCTTGGCCATACAGGGTAGGAGATACCCATATTCAGCGCTACACACAATTAGGTACATTATCTATATCAGTAATTATTAACATGTGACCTGCCCGACTTTTTCTGCTCACCGGCTATCCTTATTGTTAGTATATTTTATGTGTGGCCCAAGACAACTCCACTTCTTCCAATGTGGCCCAGGAAGGTCTAGAGCAAATACCCTTGCAGAGCGCAACTGCACTTGCAAAGTGCACAGTCTATTTTTTAGACATGTGCGGTTCGTTTCGTATGAATCGAAAATTCATACGAATTTCCGAAAATTTGTTCATTCTGAAGCACCCGAAATATGAATTTCTATACTTGTATACAAAATACAAAACTTCGTTGACGAATTTAGAATCCAAATTCCCTTACAATGGAAAAGTGACTGGTGTTTTGTTGACCAATCAAAGGTTTTCTTCTGCTGCTGAGTGAGGATTGGGAAAATTACCTTTTTTAACTTGGGAGTGGGAAACTGGTACTGGTAGTCGATTGGAGATTCAGAATCAGACAAAATAAGAATGTTTGTTAATATCGTTTTATTATTGTCATAATAATTACAATTATTCGTTATGATGAAGTTAAGAACCCAGGAAGTCAGCACAGGTATGGTGGGAGCCCCTCATAATGAGTACAGCAGGGGTACAAGCCCAGGAGGAAGTCAGCACAGCACACGGATGGTGGGAGCCCCTCAAAATGAGCACAGCACAGGGATGGTGGGAGCCCCTCATAATGAGCACAGCAGGGGTACAGCCCCAGGAGGAAGTCAGCACAGCACAGGATTGGTGGGAGCCCCTCATAATGAACACAGCAGGGGTACAAACCCAGGAAGTCAGCACAGGGATGGTGGGAGCCCCTCATAATGAGCACAGCAGGGGTACAAACCCAGGAAGCTAGCACAGCAGCACAGGGATGGTGGGAGCCCCTCATAATGAGCACAGCAGGGGTACAGCCCCAGGAGGAAGTTATCACAGGGATGGTGGGAGCCCCTTATAATGAGCATAATGAGTTGACGACTGCCATATTGAGAAAGGTATTTTTTGCTTTTTAAATTCATCATGCGAAAAGTTAACGAACCTAACGAAAATTCGTATTTCGTACGAATCCAAATTGCATTTCGGACACGAATTACGAAATACGAATTAACGGCTAATACGAAACGGAACGGAACAAAACGAAATGAAACAAATTTATTGAGGGCTCACATGTCTATTTACCTTTAGTAAATCAACCCCTATATGTTCTTTATGACAAATTAGCTAAGTTGTTCAATAAACGTTCATACATTCTGTATAGTTGTTTAAGCAGCAGGCAAAATAGTGGGGGTTATTTACTAAAGGAAAATCCACATTGCACTGAAAGTACACTTGGAAGTAAAGTCGCTGTAGATCCGAGGGGGACATGCAAGGAGAATAAAAAACAGCATTTTAGCTTGCACATGATTGGATGATAAAATCAGCAGAACTTCCGCTCATTTCAGATCTACCCCTTAGATTTAGAGCGACTGCACTTTCAAGTGCACTTGCAGTGAAAAGTGAAGTTGCCTTTCGTAAATAACCCCCAGTGTGTCTGTTTCAGCCTTTGGGATCTGGAATTTTGTATTTCAATGTCACAATTGGGAAAGACAACTCACAGCTGCATTTTGTCCTTCAAATGCCCTACTGCTTAAAAAATACTGCACATTTATAAAACATAGCTGTGTGTTTTACATATGTGCAATGCGCTCTGCTAGTTTTAAAAGCCTGAAGCCGGCAGAGCACAATATAAAGGAATGGAGATTGATAAAGAAAAAACAGAGAGGAGAGCCCAGACGTGTGACTTGTCAAAGTCACATGATCATCATTCCTCATGGAGCTCTATCTGCTGTTTTAAAGTGGTTGTAAAGGCAAAAGATTTTTTATTGTAATGCATTCTATGCATTAAGTTAAAAAATCTTCTGTGTGCAGAAGCCCCCCCCCCCCAAGCCCCTCTAATACCTACATAGTTACATAGTAGGTGAGGTTGAAAAAAGACACAAGTCCATCAAGTCCAACCTATGTGTGTGATTATGTCAGTATTACATTGTATTTCCCTGTATGTTGCGGTCGTTCAGGTGCTTATCTAATAGTTTTTTGAAACTATCGATACCGTCCGCTGAATCCACCACCTGTGGAAGGGAATTCCACATCCTTGCCGCACTTACAGTAAAGAACCCTCTACATATTTTAAAGTTAAACCTCTTTTCTTCTAATTTTAGTGACTGGCCACGTATCTTATTAAACTCCCTTCCTCGAAAAAGTTTTATCCCTATTGTGGGGTCACCAGTAGGGATGAGCTTCGAGTTTGAGTCGAACATGAGTTTGCTGGCTGATGATTGGCCAAGCATGCAATATGACCCGCATGCTTTGGCCAATCACAGCGCCGTAAGCAAACAGAGCCATAATTGGCCAAAGGCTGGGTTCCTTTGGCCAATTATGTCTCAGGGGATTAAGTGCACGCCCCACACTATATAATTCCACCTGCACGTTGGCCGTGTGTAGTGTGTTCCGGCGTTCAGAGAGAGAGAATTTCATTTAGATAGATTGAGCAGACAGTTGATTCAGTTAACTCCAGTATATTTAGTATATATATACATTCCAGGCTTTGTATATATATATTTATATAAAAGTAGAAGTAAATCAGTACCACCCACTACCTATGCCCCTTTTAAAACCCTTGTGAAAGAGGTATCCCGGGAAATAAAGGAAGTGGTCTCTCAAATTGATTATAGAGATCATGTGTCCAATAACCTGTCACACACAGAACGGTCTGCTTTGGGAAGTCTCAGCCGACGGGAGGACATTATAGTAAAGCCGGCAGATAAAGGGGGTCAGGTAGTGGTGATGGACCCACAGTTGTATGAAAATGAAATCCTACGTCAGTTGAGTGACCAAACTGTCTATAAAAAGGTGCCGAATGACCCTACCTGGCAAATTAGGAAGCAACTTGAAAGTGCATTAAAACCTGCTTTAAAAGAGGGAATGATCACACGTGACCTTTATGACTTTTTGTTGCCTGCTCATACCCGGATTCCCATTTTGTATACCTTACCTAAAACACACAAAGACAGTTATTCTCCACCTGGTCATCCCATAGTGTCAGGAAGTGATTCTATTTTTGTTCCAACTGCACAGTTTTTAGACAAGATCTTGGCACCCCTTGTGAAGAACACCAGAGCATATATCAAGGACACTAATGATTTTTTGATTAAAATCAAGGAAATTTCCCAGTGTTTTGGAAATGAAATTTTAGTCACTTGGGATGTCAATAGTTTGTACACCTCCATCCCACATCAACCTGGTATTGATGCGGCGATGGATCTGATTAGAGGATGTAACAACTTTTTAGACATGCAAATCTCTCTTTTTGAAAAATTATTTAAAATAATATTATCAAACAACTACTTTCTGTTTAAGGATCAGTTCTTCATGCAACTGAAAGGAGTTGCAATGGGTTCCAATGTTGCCCCGCCATATGCCTGTACATTTATGAATGACTTTGAACATAGGTATATCTTTCGGAATGAATTATTCAAAAGCCATTGCGCCACCTGGTGGCGATACATTGATGATGTTTTTGTCATATGGCGGGGCAACATGGAATAACTACTTGCCTTTGATGTGATGCTGAACGATTTTTCTCATGAGATTCAATTCAAAATCAACATTGGGGGGAAATCGGTTCCATTTCTGGATACCAGGATCTACATTGATAACAACCGGATGTAATCCGATTTGTATATCAAGCCGACTGATAGGAATCAGCTACTATTGTTTGACAGCTTTAACCCCCCCTATGTTTTCCGCTACATTGTAAGAAGCCAACTATTACTGGTCAGGAGAATAGCTAGTAATAAAACCGTGAGGAATTTAAGAATGAAGGAAATATGTTCTAAGTTTCAGGAACGAGGATATCCCAATTACATAATTTCATAAGAAGTAAAAAAGATAGAGCAGGAGGAGATGGGTATAGCTCCAGTGAGACATAGACCACAGACGAGACGATTACCATTTTTGGTGCAATTTCACAGTTATAGCGAGCAGGTTTTTAGAGTCATCAAGAAACATTGGCCCCTTTTAAAACGCTCCTATCCACAGATTGAGGTCTTTCAACAAACACCATTTAAAGCCTTTAGAAGGAGTAAAACGCTGCGAGACGCATTGGTGAGATCAGAATATAGACCAACGGAAAACATATCTAAAATGACATTTCTGGGTAAGAAAAGGAAAGGGTGCTTTCCCTGCTTGAGTTGCATTAAATGTAAGCTTTTACTTAAAGGTGACCAGTATGTCCATCTTGAAAATGGAGATAAGGTTGTGATCAAAGGATTTTTTACATGCCAATCCTCCTATGTGATCTATATTCTGACCTGCCAATGCAAATTGCTGTATGTTGGTGAAACCACTCAAAAGATTAAAGACCGAATCGCACAGCATCACAGCACCATTAGATTGAAACAACCAGGGTTGCCAGTATCAAGACATTTTTTGGAGAAAGGACATTAGGACTTAGATTTAAGATTTATGGTGCTTGATGAGGTTCCCCGAGACAGAAGAGGGGGTGACAGAATACTGAGACTTAAGCAGCGAGAGGTTTGGTGGATCAACAAGTTACGATCCCTCTATCCAGATGGGATGAATAGGGACTATGATTTGTGCCTATTTTTATGACGATCCACTTAGGGACATTTTTACATTTTCTATTTTCAGATAGTCACATCTATTTTTATGACGATCCAGTTAGCGACTTTTTTACATTTTCTATTTTCAGATAGTCGCATCTTGACACATGGGAATAGGTGGGAATTGATCAGAAGGATAAAAATCCTATGAAGTCCTGATTGGAATCTGTGGACTACATGTCTATTGCACCTGTATGCGATTTTTTCATTTAAGATACTTTTTTCTAGATGATGAATGAAAATATGTTTATATGGAACTATTGATGTTTTGATTGTGACACTATGAGTTGAAAGATGTGTTTTATCTCTTTCTCAATCTATTTGGCTTGTGCAGGCATTTGTTTGCCTAGGTAGGAAACAAATTGGAACTGATATGGGGTTAATGTCTTTCTCCCAGGGCCTTTCATTTTGGAAGCATGGGACACACCTGTGGGGTAACACCCACTTGTACTACAGTTTTTGAATAAAAGAGGGAATCACTTATAGAATGTTCACACAAAGCCATACAGCCTGAGGAAGAGCAGGGATGCTCGCAACTGTATACAGTAGCTGCAATTGATGTACATGACGATTTTGATGACTTGAAGATTCAGTAAACATATTTGCATTGGAGAACGTGTCCCTTCGTTTATGTTTATATATATATATATACTGTATCCAGTTTAGCTAGATCTCGCTGCAGACCGTTCCTGTTGTTCTCCTCCTAATATACTACAGGCAGGCAGTTCATTCAGTTAGCTGCAGTATATTCAGTACTCTATCCTGTGCAGCTAGATCTCACTGCAGACCATTCCTGTTGTTCTGTTCCTAATATACTACAGGCAGGCAGTTCATTCAGTTAGCTGCAGTATATTCAGTACTGTATCCTGTGCAGCTAGATCTCACTGCAGACCGTTCCTGTTGTTCTGTTCCTAATATACTACAGGCAGGCAGTTCATTCATGATTCAGTTAGCTGCAGTATATTCAGTATATATATATATATATATATATATATATATATATCCCAGCTTTGTGCAGCTACAGCTCACTGCATGCCATTCCTGGTGTACCTATTCAAATACATTACAAATACATCAAATATAGTATGTCTGGAAGGCCAACAAGGAGAGGCAGACGCTCACAGGCCACTAAAAGAGGGCAAGCAGGCTCTGTGTCTACAGCCAACATTGCTGGTCATGGACACGGTGCATCCTCAGCACACTTGTCCTTTTTTTCAGCAGCTGGCCGTGTTGAGCCCCAACATGCAGAAGAGTTGGTAGAGTGGATGACCAAGCCATCCTCCTCATCCTCTGTCACCCAGGCTCAGAGTACTTTGGCTGCCAATGCAGATGCCAAAGTGGCCTCCTCCATCGGCTCAATGTCATCAGTCACTTCTTCCCTAGCCCCACCATCATGCCCTGAGGAGTCCCCCAAACTGTTCAACCACAGTGTTGGGTACATGCTGCAGGAGGATGTGCAGCTTTTTGAAGGCTCCGATGATGGTACCCATATTGAGGAAGGCAGTAACGTGAGCCCAGAGAGAGGGGGGTGCCCAAGAAGGACAACAAACTGGCAGTCATGTTCCCCCAGCTGCAGCATACTGCCAGGTTTGCTCCAGTGATGAGGAGGGAGGGGGTGATGAGGTCACTGACTCTACATGGGTGCCTGATAGGAGAGAGGAGGAGGAGGAGAAAGCACATCTCCAAGGAGGCAGGATGCCCTCCAGGGGCCAGCTTAAGGGCAGCCAACCGACTGCATCACACCGCAGAGCTCCGCATGTGCAGGGCGCTGCTGACTCCGCGCGTTTTTCCAAACGTTCTTTGGTGTGGGCCTTTTTTGTGACGTGCGCAGTAGATCACACCATTGCTGTTTGCAACATATGTCTGAAGCGTATCAAGCGTGGCCAAAACAGCAGCCGCTTGGGCACCACATGCTTGACCAGACATATGTCGAACTCCTATGCAGTCCATTGGCAAGCGTACTTAAAAGACCCACACCAAAGAACAAGGCGGACCTCTCCTTGATCCTCATCAGCTGGGATCTCCAACCCCACTATACCTTCAGTCCTCTCCGAAACCTGCACTGAGAGGAATGAAGGTGTAGAATTAGGTGTGCCAAGTACTTGCAGGCAATCTGCTATCGCTACACCAATGTCAGATTGTAGCAGGCAAATTTCCCTACCCCAGTTGCTAAACCAGCAAAAGAACTTCGGTCCCAGCCATCCACATGCCCAGCGGCTGAATGCTAGCTTGGCTAAATTGCTAGCACTCCAACTACTGCCTTTTCAGCTGGCAGACTCTGCCCCCTTTCGTGAATTTGTGGAATGTGCGGTACCTCAGTGGCAGGTTCCCAAACTTTTTTCACTGAAGGCGATTCTGGCTCTCTACCAGCATGTGCAAGGCAATGTCTTGGCCTCACTGGACAGGGCAGTCAGTGGTAAGGTGCATATTACCGCTGACTCATGGTCCAGCAGGCATGGACAGGGATGTTACCTATCTTTCATGGCGCACTGGGTGACCCTGCTGACAGCTGGGAAGGATGCAGGACAGGGTGCAGTATTGTTGGAGCTTGTTCCACCACCACGCCTCCAAAATGCTACTAGTGGTGATTCTGACACACCTCTCTCCTCCACCTCCTCCTCTTCTTCTTCCTCCATGGCCGCTTCCTCTATAGATTTGTCCTCGGAACCAGCTCTGTAGGCATTCAAGGGGCTACACAAGCACTCAGGCAAAAAGATGCCATGCGGTGCTTGTGCTGGTGTGCTTAGGGGACAGGAGCCACACGGGAGCAGAGATTCTGTCAGCTCTGAAGGGGCAGGCTCAGAGGTGGTTGACGCCACACCAGCTTTAGGCAGGAATGGTGGTTTGCAACAATGGCACCAACCTCCTCTCCGCCCTCCGACAGGGACACTTCACCCATGTTCGCTGTTTGGCTCAGGTCCTTAATTTGGTGGTGCAGCGGTTCTTGTGCAGGTACCCGGGCTTACAGGATCTCCTGAGGCAGGCCAGGAAAATCTGTGTGCATTTCTGCCGGTCATATAATGCCAGTGCTCGGCTGGCTGACCTCCAAAAGGAATACAACCTGCCCAAGAACCATCTAATCTATGACATGCCCACTAGATGGAACTCAATGTTGGCCATGCTGCAGCGGCTGCACACGCAGCAGAGAGCCATCAATTAATACCTGTGCGACTATGGCACCAGGACAGGGTCAGGGGAGCTTGGCTTTTTTTTCGCCACGCCAGTGGCTCATGATCAAGAATGTATGCACTGTCCTGTCACCATTTGAGGAGGCCACGAGGATGGTGAGCAATGACAGTGCATGCATCAGTGATACTGTCCCTCTTGTCTACCTGTTGGAGAACACGCTGCGTGGAATAATGGACAGGGCACTTGAGGCAGAACAGAGGGAGGAAGAGGAGGACTTCCTTACCTCTCAAGGCCCCCTTTATCCAGACAGTGTTCCTGCAGGCCCATCGATCACTCAATAGAGGAGGAGGAGGATTGTGTTAGCATGGAGGTGGAGCCTAGCACTCAGCATCAGCAGCAGTCTTCAAGGGATCAGTCCCCAGAAACCCATGGACTTGCACGTGGCTGGGAGGAGGTGGCTGTGGATCAGGTCGTCCTAAGTGACCCAGAGGACTCCAGACTGAATGCCTCAGCAAACCTACGCTGCATGGCCTCCCTGATCCTGCAAAGCCTGCAAAAGGACCCTCGGATTCCTGGTATCAGAGATGGATCAGTACTGGCTGGCAACCCTTCTTGATCCACGTTACAAGGGTAAGGTTGCGGAACTTATCCAGCCATCGCAGAGAGAGCAGAGGATGAAACATCTTCAGGCAGCCTTGCAGAAAGGTTTGTGCAATACCTTTCCGGAGCCTGGGAGGTTACAAATTCCTGGTCCTGGACAACATGTTGCTGAGGCTTCGGTCAGTCACAGAAGGAGCGGTGGAGAAGGTGGCCATCTGACAGATGCGTTCAGACAATTTTTTAGTCCACAGCCCCCAGATCTAATCGGTTCCAGCAACCATTGCCAGCATCTGATTTACATGGTGCAGGATTACCTAGGGGCAAGATCAGACTTGGAGATCTTTCCAACCGAAAATCCTCTGGATTACTGGCTCTTGAGGATGGATCACTGGCCAGAGCTTGCACAGTATGCAATTGAGCTCCTGACCTGTCCTGCATCCAGGGTTCTTTTGGAATGCACATTCAGTGCTGCTGGAGGCTTTGTAACCGATCACACAGTGCGCCTGTCCATCGACTCGGTTGATCGGCTCACCTTCATAAAAATGAATCAATCTTGGATCACCAGCTACCAAGCACCTGATGCTGATGTAACCGACAAATTTTTTATGAATCTGAGATCCCTTGAAGACTGCCTATGCTGATGCTGATTGGCTATCCTGTTATGCTGAGTGACTATGCTATTCCTCCTCAATGTTCATGTTGATAGCTTGTAAGAATGTTTTTGGTTCTGGGCACCACCACCAGTGGCTAAGGCCCAATTTTTCTGCCCCTGTTTAACAGGGGTGTGTAATTACAATTTTTGCTGTAATGTTTTGCAGCAGGGCTTGTTTCTGCGCTCAACTAGAGCATCTGTGAGGGGTTTCAGTGTGGTGGCACCACCACTAGTGCCTAAGGCCCAATTTTTCTGCCCCTATTCAACAGGGGAGTGTAATTACAATTTTTGCTGTAATATTTTGCAGCAGGGCTTGTTTCTGCACTCAACTAGAGCATCTGTGAGGGGTTGCAGTGTTGTGGCACCACCACCAGTGCCTAAGGCCTAATTTTTCAGCCCCTGTTCAACAGGGGCGTGTAATTACAATTTTTGCTGTAATATTTTGCAGCAGGTCTTGTTCCTGCACTAAAGTAGAGTATCTGTGAGGGGTTGCAGTGTTGTGGCACCAGCACCACATATATTTACTCTGTTGCTTTAATTTTTTTTTCACTTTTATTGCTGTCACAAGGAATGTAAACATCCAGGCAGTGACAGGTACTCTTTATGGAGAGATCTGGGGTCTATAAGACCCCAAATCCTTCCCCTGCCCTTAAAAGTTCCGGCTGGTCAATCGGATCTCCCAATGGGACGGAAAAGCCCGGAAAAGCTGTGGAAGACATGGGGAGGGGGGACATCCCCTCCCACTGCTTGTAATAGCAATCGAGGGGCTAGTAAGCTGCTCCAGTTGCTATTACAAGAGAGCCGACCACCGGCTATAAAAAGTGATACCGGGGTGATGCCTGCAGCTGCAGGCATCATCTCGGTACAGATGCCGCACTCCCCTAAAAACTGCCACCCCAGGCAAATACCTTGTTTGCCTTGCGGTAAATACGCCCCTGCCTGCATGGCTGTCAAATTATCCACCTTCAAAAGCTGACAAGCAACTGGGAGTGGGTGCAGATGCCAAAACAAAAGCCTTCTTAATTGTTATCTGACTGTGACCACCCAGCAAGGCAGTCAGGTAAAAAATAGAGAGTAATACTGTGCCGAAACACTGTGGTAGACTACAATTGAAAAAAGATTAGAATAAGTTGAACAGTCTAATGAAAATCATTGTGGTCACAGAAGTAGAAACTATCCCTGTTCAGAAAAGGTTTATTGAAGCCCAATGTATCACACTTCTTACAGCAGTACAGTTACAGTACTATTATCTTATAAAACACACATTCACTATTCACATCCTTCTTGTCCAATTGCTTCTTCTGCTGAATTCTCTTTGTGATTAGTCAGCTAAGCAGCACTTCTTGATTGTGTAATTGTCTGCAAAATCTTTTGATGACTGTTTTTGATAACTGCTTAATGTGTTGGTTTTATAAAACTAACAATCTCCAGAATGCTAAGCAATTGTGATAATTTGTTATTTATGCTCCATTTTACTTGTTTTTATGTTTGTGACTGTTGAATATTTTTAGATGGGTGAATGGCAATCAGAATCCTGCAGATGACGCTCTTAAGTTGAAGTGACTAAAGCACCATGGTGATTGCACACATTACATCTTGCACTTACAAAGCTGTGTGCTTTGTAAAAATAAATGACATATTTTTATGTTTCTTCTATACTCCTGAGACAAGCATGTCTATAAAGAATGAATGAGGCTAGCTATTCCTTGTAAGGCTGAATACCATCTGCATTTCAGACAAATGCTATATTATTTTTATACTTTATTCATAAGCTACCAATATATTGCAAGCAGTGGTATATGGTGGGGATTTTCCCAGAAAATTATATAATATTTGCAATTCTTAGGTGTGTAAGAGTGGCTTTATGGTTGGTTGAATTTCACACACTCGTTCCTGTCCTGTTCCTGCTGAGGCCAAACCCTCCACCATCTTGTGCCCCATTCTATACTAAAGGCCTTCACATGAAATTCCTGGCTATTAATCTTTACACTCCTAAAGGAAGGAATGTCCACACATAAAGTAGTTTGTTGCACTTTACAGACAGTCACATCACAAGAACATACATTCCAGAGTCACTTGACATTACACATTCAATCACACTTAGTGGACGGTCCACAGTAGTCACATGTGAAAGCATCTGCAGCACCTCAGCAGCCATCTCCCTTAAACCGCATACACAGGGTCAGAATTTCTGGCAGAAAGAGTCCGATGTAAAATTTTCATCGTATATTCCGACCGTGTGTATGCCCCATCGGACTTTTTCCGTTGAAGATTTAGACGGACTTAGATCATGAACATGTCTATAGAGAACATGTTCTATATTTTTCCGACGGAAAACATTACTGTCGGAAAAACTGTATGCTGCTCCGACTCACCAAAAATGACGCATGCTCTGAAGCAAGTACGCTCGGTCTGGTAAAACTAGCATTCGTAATGGAAATAGCACATTCCTCACACTGCAAATTCTTCGATCTTTTAATGCGGACAAGAACGCACTGAAAAACAGATACGAACTGACTACACGCACTGAAGAACAGATACAAACCCCACAAGCACAAACTGAAGAGCAGTAACAGACTGAATCGTCTCTCACCAAACTTCTACTAACACGAGATTAGCAGAAGGAGCCCAAAGGGTGGCGCACTGGCTATTGAACTTCCGTTTTCTAGTCCCGTCGTACTTGTACGTCACCACGTTCTGGACGGTCGGAATTTGGTGTGACCGTGTATATTCAAGACAGCTTGAGCGGAATTCAGTCGGAACTCTGTCGGAAAAACCTTCAGAGGTTATTCCGACGGGAAAACCTGACGCGTGTACAGGGCATTACAGTCTCTCCTCTACCCGGGGTTATTAGTACTCACAGGACTGTGCGCTCTGTAGTCACCTCCTCGCTAGGTACACCTCTCCCAGGACCCAACAGGGAAGCAGCCTCACACATAAATCTCATGGCATTAAAAGGCCCTTTGCAATTCGCCCCTGTCCCAGTCTTTAAAGGGGCAGAAGAAAGGACTACAGCCGGCTCCTCCTGAGTATAGGCCCACTCCTCTGGCCTTCTGCCCTGTCCAGGGACTACACGGTCTGGTTATATGTGAATAGGTGTGGGATGTTTAGCTCCAATTCCCCAAGAGCACTAAGACTCTTCCCAATCTGACTTATAAATGGGCGCTGACTCACCCATGACGACACTACAGGGGGGCTCTAGCTAAAAGGGAAGCAATCACAGGCTTATAACATTCCTCTATACAGATTATAATGGGAAAAGATCCATTAGTGTCCAGCCAGCTAATGTAACTGCACCTGCCTACAGGTGCATTTGCTATTTTGAGAAATTCACCATTCATAACTGGTTCTTAGAATCTATTTCATATGGAAACATTCAGAGTTTGAACTGCTGAATGTCTAGTGTCAGTTGTTGCATTTGCTATCCACAAACATCACAATTTGTGTGTTAGTAAAACACCCAAAAAATGCACATTTTGCCAATGTAAATGTCAGCACCACTTGCTGAGTGCATTGTGGCTCAAACTCATAATTAGGGGCCCACACTGCGGATGGACTCACAGGGGTACATCAGAACCAAGCAGGTTTCCAGTACACTCACTTTGTTGCATATCACTAGGTCTGTAACACACTTTTGCCTGTTCACACCTTGTTCTCAAAGGAAAAGGGAGACTCCTAGTGGCCAAACATGAGATGCATCTTACCCACATCACATGATTTACACCACTGCAGAAGGTTGACTGGAGCCTCCACCCTTTGCTTCCCACTGCTGATCACTGATGGCTTTCAGTGAGAGACCAAGGGGGCACCTGCCTTTCTACAGCGAGAGGTCATGGCAGCATCCCAGGGATCGGTGAGAGTGCTATTCACCCATTTCTGATACTGCTAGCAGGGACTGAGCCACTGAGAGCAGGACACCGTGTACCCTATCCATAGCACACCCATACTGTACTCTATACTGCAATTATTCCAAACCTAGACTGCACCTATACCAACCCTATACCACATTATACCAAACCTTTACTGCATCTGAACCACATCTACCTTGCATCTGTGCCGAGAATATACCATACCTATACTGTACCTATACTGTATGCAGGTTAACTGGGAGGTCAGAACAAAGGACCCATCCTATCCAATGGCTTCAGCAGGGGTAATGCTACAATTGTAAAGTTGATCTGTTGAGTTTTTCACTTTCGGTTTTAGAATTATGAATTAGACACTACTGACTTCAGTGGAGAATCTTTCCATTTATGGTTTGTACAGAAGTCAGTAGAGGCCGGGGAAAGAGTTCAACTGAGGGATCTTTGCAATGCTAAATTCTGTTTGTTCCTACTGTATACCCACCGTCGGTCTGGTATTAAATAACAGAGTTTTTTGCCATAACTCAGATAAATGATCTTTCCCTTGAGGATACACATTAACAAGATGCACCTGCTCCATTTTCCTTTCTTGAGCTCAGGTGGAAACTCCTATGACTCCCAGAGCTGAAGAAGCTGGAACATTGGAAAGGAGCACAGGTGGAAAATTCCCATTTAAATAAGTCTTTTGTGGCTGGGGAGAGGGTGCTCTGTCACTCTAATAATAACCAATCTATAGAATGATAAATACACTAATGCTGAAAACCCATTGCTGGTATAATCTCTAAATCTCTAATGCAAGTACACAGAGAAATAACAATGGGAATCAAAACAAGCAACTTGTCTATGCAACATAAATGCTGGAATAATGATCTGTAATGAACCTGTAGGTATACAATCTTTTTTTATTTGTACAAAGAGTTTTATTGAAAATATATATCAACAGAATAGTACAAAACAGTGATGGATACATCATGAATTAACAGGTATAAGACTGCCGGTATCCGGCAGGTAGAACTGATGTTCAAGGATTTAAGCCTGGTCTCAGGCGGTTCAAGGCCGAGGCCAATTTAAAGTAATAATACCGCGCCAATCTTTAAGACAGAATTGGTAAATCTAAAGCTGCCACACTACAATCAGACAAATTGTGTAAGTAAACATAAAAAATAAAGTGTAGCGCTACTGTGTAAAATTATTATACAGTAAGTGAGAGAAGGCAATCAGGAAATGATGCTCTCAAAAACCCAAAAAATGATGGAAATGTAAAAAACCGCACTATGCGATTGTGTGAAAAACTGAAAACTAAAATCACACTAGACACGTGAGGGATGTAACCTCATACACTACTGTGAAAGTACGATAAAAATGGTGATCAGCAATAAATGTGAACATTAAATTGCAAGACTGTGACATAATATAAGGCTATAGAGACATGTCCCCAGACCAAAAAAACTATTACTATTAGTATGACAAAAACAATCATTCACCTAGAAGCACAAATAAAAAAAAAAAAAAAAAAAAGGTGCACATGAATATAATTAGCCTCAATGGCAACAATTCAACATATAAAGAACATGGTATAGGTAGGCACCAAAGGAAAGTTCATAAAATGTATGTAGCGACAGTCCCAAAAATTATCATAAATTCATCAAATCGCCCAATCAAGTGAGGAGATGATCCAAATGATATTCTTCCCAATGGTGATTGCAAACAGTGTAAAGAATGGGGTACTCTTACCAGCACTGGTGGACTCACAAGCCATGAGCGGTGAGTCAAAACGGCCTCATCCGATGGCTGACAGTACGGACCTGGTCTGCAGAACTGAGGTATTTCCCTTAGGGTGGAATCCAGATATCCGTCCTGATCCAGGGTGGAGTCCAGATATCCTTTTAAGATCGTCCGACTCAGCAATGTGAACAAGCCATAATCATAAAAAAGGAGGAAGAAGGAAGCCTCCACATAGTGTAAATCCAAGACTTGATCGGAATTTATTGAAAAATCGGGTCATCCAAAGATCAATAAAAAACATAGCATACATAGAATCGATTCAAAATATTAAAAATAGCGTGGTATACAAATGACTGGGTACAGCAAAGAGACAGCAAAGAGACCCAAGGCTGAGGCCAGGCAACATACTAAGGAGAGTCTTCATCTCGTGTTTACTAGCATAGCGGTAAACTGTAAGCACAAAATATTATGTTTGCAAACACTCATGAATAGCTAAAGGATGCATAGCGAGATGTTGTAATACGTAACATTGCATTAAAAAAAAAAAAAAAAAAAAAAAAAAACAGAAAGAAAATCAGATTAACTTGAATAACTTCAAAGAAGATAACATACTTTTGTATGGAATAACTTTTTTGTTACCTTAAATATCCAATCTCTGTAGAATTAAGCCCAAGGGCCTGAATGAGAAGAAGGAAAGAGAAATTAAAAGTGGGAGAAGAGGGGGGTGGGAAAGGAGGGGAGGACCCTGGGGTGGGGGGAACGGAGGCTCATTATAGGGAAAGAAGCGTTAGGTCAAATCTTGATGGACGGTTATAAGTCACCCAGGGTTGCCATATCCTGAGGAACTTATCATGTGTGTCCAACAATATGGCCGTAAGTTTCTCATTTACCATGATATCATTCACATTATTTTTAACTGCTTCAAAGCTAAGGTTCGGAGTTTTCCAGGCCCTTGCTATGGTCAATTTAGTTGCAGTAAAAATATGTGCTGCTAATTGGCGTTCAGGACGAAGAAGTTCTGCAATCGATTTCTATAAAAGGGCCTCAAAAGGGTCCCGCTTTATAGTGGTATTAAAAAGATTGCGTAGTAGTGCGTATACTCTGACCCATAATCTGCAAACCCTGGGGCAGGTCCACCAGATATGCCCCATCGTGCCCTCCTGTGAGCACCCACGAAAACAGTTGGGGGAATAAGATGGGATGAAGCTTGCTAATCTAACCGGGGTATAGTACCATCTATAGAAGACTTTGTAAGCATTCTTCAAAAAGAGAACAATCTTAGAGCATTTGGATAGCATAATAGTTATACTTTGCCAGTCCTCCGGGTCTAATTGTTTCCCGAGCTCGGCCTCCCATTGGAGATGATAGGGTCTCAATGGTGGCGTCTTGGAATTAATTATAGCGATATATATGAGGGAAATCAGACCCGAGGATTGGGGGCGTGATCTACAAAGGCTTTCAAATGGGGTCATGGTAAAGGGGGCAGAATGGGATTTTATAAGCTGTTGGAGAAAATGTCTAATTTGCAGGTAACTGTAATGCTCCCTAAGGGGGATATCGTGTGAGAAACGTAAAGCCGCGAAAGGGATGATCTTGATTGGGCTGAATAAAGAATGGATATCTGTAAAGCCATTATCAGTGGATTATCACAACCTGGTAGTTGGAGATGAGGAGAAATTAGGCCTGCTGAGTACTTAACCGCATCCCACAGTTTAAGGGAGTGAGCCAGACAGGGACCTGTGGTAGAGGGGCGATGTGCTTTAGGAAGCCAAGGAAGAGAAGCTAGAGGCGTTGGGTGTGCGTCGACTAACTCCATGGTGGCCCATAGTGGCATTTGTTGTTTCTCATGGAAGTGAGATAATGGGGCGATACCTGCAGCTGTATAATATGCTTGCAGATTAGGGACTGAAAGGCCACCATTGATTTTGTGCGCATAAAGCACTTGTCTCTTGATCCTGGGTCTCTTGGGGCCCCATATAAACTGCATAATTTTACGCTGATGTATTCGAATGATATGGGGGGGCACATTGACTGGCAAAACTCTAAAATAATAGAGCAATTTAGGGAGGTACGTCATGCGTAACGTCGCTATTCTGCCGAACCAAGAAATCGGAAGTGTGGACCAAGAGGCAAGCATAGCCTCCAGAGGTATACAATCTTTTCATCCTTTATCTCTGTTCTTTCCACTATGCATATATTTTGAAAAAATTGTTGTTTTATTACAAAAGTAAAACCAATGCCATTTTATGTTTTTAAGTCAACACTTTTTTGTTTGTTTTCCATCAGTTTTTTTAAATTTGATTAAAAAAAACAAAAAACAAAATAGCAGAAGGTTTGATAGTAGAATTAAAGTAGGTAATACTGATAGTTTGGGAAGTGAACCATGGGATTTTAGTATCCTGTCTGTGTGGTATGAGTGGTTTTCTTAGTAAAAACTGATAGGAGCACCTCCAGCACTGGCCCTGTGTTCACTGCTCACTACTATCACTTTTAAACACAGAAGCCAGGCTTCTATGTTTGCAAGTGACAACGCACCTCTCCCAGCTCCCACAGAACCCTCTACACTATTCATATGACAGCAGCATATGAGTTTCTGCACATATTCTCTGACAAAAAAGCCCTGCTCGGGGCAGCATTCAGACAAACCTACAAACTTTTGCCCCTTCAGCCCCTTTTCAGTGGGATCCAAAAATCATATACAGACATGGTATTTCTACTGCTTCTATAGATGACAGCTTCCCGTTGTCACTGGTTCTTAAAGATGAAGTAAACCCTGATGGGTTTTACTTCCTCTTTTGTTCCCTGCAAACCCTGCAAAGTAAAAGCATAATGCAGGGGGTGCCATGCTTATATCCCCTAGTGTTTATATCCCCAATGTCTTCTGCCTCCTCGCTGATGTCTTCTGCCTCTGCCAGTTCTTCTCCCCTCTCTGGGTCTTCTCCGCTCTCTGCTGATAAGAACAGGAGATCTGCTCACAGGTCACCTGCGGAGTGGAGTCTGCTCCATGTGAACGGGGACTAACAGGTTGAGTGCATCCTTAACACGCTGTACTGCTTAAAGTGTCATTAAACTCACATCATTAAAAACTATTAATAAATAGTGTATTACATGTTGTTCATACTCACTTACTCACTATGGGATTTGATTTCTGTATTCTTCAAAAAAAAAAACTGGTTGATCCTGCTGCTCTCTGCCTCATGCTCTGGTCCATGTTCCCACTGCAATTAAGGATTTTGCAGAGCAGTGTTGGCAGCTAGTGCACATTTTTCAAAGCGTTTCTACCCTGAACCTTTCCTCCTTATCACATCTGAGCAGCCCATCCGATTATATGCGCATGTGGGAGCATACACAGTGGTAAATGAAAGCCCACTCCCTCCCTCCTCCTCCATGCCCACTAACCAGCTAAACACAATGGGGGTTTGATATTATGACTTGATTCATGTAGGCTTCACCTCCTTGTTATTCTGACACAGGCTGAAGGGGTGTGACACAGCCTGTGATTGACAAAAATCCTCCCACACCCTGTTTTGCCAAAAAAATAATAAAGATTTGATTTAAAAAATATATATGTATAACAATTTAAAACAGTTTATTGATATTATTTATTTTTACTCTGTATTCCAAAGGCTGTTATATATTTTTTTTATTTTGAACATGTGACCAGCAGCAGAGGACTATAAGATTATCCTGTTACTGTTTTCCTACAGACAGTACAGGAACGAGCTGGGTCAAGTGACAGCTGTATATCAATTAGGAAAGATGGTACTTACATGTTATTCTAAATTATATTAATTACATTGCCATCATCCACATACATAAAGAGAAGTGATAATGTAAAACAGTGTGTGTTTAGTATCACTTTAACTGCATTGCTATCAGCATGAAACTCCAGGAAAATGAAATGATATGTCTGGCGGGGTCTGCCCATGATGCTCTTCATAAACAAAGAGGGCACAGATGTGACATCCATCCCACTCTTCTCCAATCATCAGGGGGTCTGTTGAGCGGAGCGGAGTCTGCTCCATGTGAAAGGAATACAAGCGGGTGGGTGCATCCTTGGGCAGGCTGTACTGCTTAACTGCTATCAGTATGGAATGCCAGGAAATGGCTATGCTATGTGACCAGAGTGTTTGAAGCCTAATGTTAGCTTAGATTTAAATAAAAATATTTAATTACATTAATTCCCTAGGCGACCAAGTGCATATGGCACTTGGTCCTATTTAAATCCCTTAGCATGGTCATACAAGTTTCCTGAACCCCCCCCCCCCCCCATGTCCAACAATGCTACTAAGAAGGAGACAGATTTGTAATTGATAGCTCTGGTCTGTGGCCGCAGGGGCTGCTCTGGAGACCAGTGCTGCCATTCACAAAATAAGATCACGTGACCTTTAGCACTGTGTGTCTATCAGCAGATGTAAACATACACTGCCTGGTCGATGGGTGACACAGCACTGCAGGGCTGTGTAATATTTAAGGTTTATTAATGAGCAATCAGCGATGGTCAAGCTGTGGTATAGATGGCACTGACCCAACATCAGCACTGTGTTATCTATCAGCTGGGCTGTTTATGTCCACAAGCAGCCACTGCTGCTAGCAAAAACATTACATATAGCCAAACCTAAGTGATATTTTACTATGATTAATGAACAATCAACGCTGATTGTTCATTAATAATAGTGACTGGGGGGGCTGTGTGTTGGCTGTATGGCTGTACCTCCCCAACAGAAATGCCCACAATTTGCACTTCAAAAAGGGGGTGGGGCTACAGACAGCTTTATTAGGTGTGTTTGAGGGACAAATGGGGCCACCAGCCGAAATGGAACCTAATGCTTTATGCACTTGATCCCCTGAGAAGTAAAAACGAAAAAAAACGCTAATTCGCCTTTAGACTTACTAAGGTTGTTTAAACGATATTTGGTAAGATAAACTAGTATGGCTTACACTGTATCTAAAATAAGTGTGTTGTGTTAATGCAGACCATATAGGCTGAATGGTTATGGAAAAAAATAAAATTATTTCAATGCATTAAACATTTTTGTTTTATACATCCTAAAGAACGCATACTGTATAATTCTTTTCTCACCTGCATAAATTTATCTGCATTATGTTTCAGGTCATCCATTACAAGGAAACAACCAATAATCACGAGGTCAAGTAAATTAATTGGGTATGATATTTGTGATATAATGATATAGCTGAATTGGCTGAGTTAGCAGTGTAAATTATGATTCACTAGAGCAGTTAATTATGGTTCAGTAGTTCCCACTTATATAAAACTCATTCACGAACATAATTCTTTCTTGTCACTTTGAATCTGCTACATGGTATGTTATAAATTACCCCAGTGTGATATCAGAGAGCTGGAATCACAGAGGTGAACTTTAGCCTGTGGTTTCATTATGCACAATTTTGGAAGGATGCTAAACACAATGTTGCATTATAATTCCCAAACTGCAGAAAAACTAACACCCTATAATTTTCCAGTAAAGAAACAAAATGTTTTATCAAAGATGGATAAAACTTGGAGAGTAAAATGTTTTGCCATTACGAATGGAAAGGAGAGTGCTAACACAATCTTAAATTATTTTTAAATATTTTAGACGATTTTAGTAAAAGGAAATATGCTTGTGAAACATTTATTTTGTTTTTCTGCACTTTTAATGTTAGTATTTTTTTTACAAATGTCTTGAAATAATAGCAAGATATCACTTGTGATGCAAGTAATAGACCACCTCCTAATATGTTTCTCTCTTTCAGATGGTAAGAGGCTAACAAAATAAGTAACTCAGTACCCTCTGTACCTTCAGTAACTTCTCACAAGTACCAGCTCCTGACTTGGTCATCCCCTGAAAAATAATGACCCAAAAACCCTAGACTCAATCTAATGATCACCCACGTCAACTATCCCAAAAATGGCTGACTGAAACTCACACCTTCATCCATGGAACATGCCATGTTCCACATGGTATTTCTGTGTGAGGTGGCCATCTCGAACTGGTGAAGGGCTTTGTTTCTTCATATCAAAGCCACCCAACTGATGACTGGTTAACTGATGACTGGTGAACCGATGAAGGTGGGTAAATATAAAAAGAACAGTTCTTGGGTACAGCTTTGCTTCTTCATGTCGGAGCTACCCCACTGATGACTGTTGATTGGTGAACTAATGACTAGTTGGAAAATATTGAAAAAGCAGGAGAGGTTGGAATACACAGATTTGCTGAATGAATGAAGCAGAAATTGTGATTTTCATGCAGATTCCCGGGACAGCTTTCTCTTCAGCGAGCATTTAGGAGATCAATGAGCAACACAGTAGTGACATCATCAAAATATCACAAATCTTGTGAGACTAGCTGTCACAGGCAACAGTGCCTCTTGCACAGCTGATAAACAGCTATGAGGCTGTAAGCACAGAAGTGCCTAGGCACTCTAACATTACAGAAAATGCACAGCTAATTTTCAGAAGGAATGCAAGACAAAAGGTAGATTTTTTAGGGCACGTCTAAAGCTGGCCATACACCTATAGATTATCTGCAGATTTTCTATGGTTAGATGGAAAAAGTGGGAGATTCCTCCATCCACACAGTTTAGCGAACATGGAGAAATCTGTTGCACTTTTTCCATCTAACCATAGAAAATCTGCACATAATCTATAGGTGTATGGCCAGCTTAAGGCTCAGTTATCATGTCTAGATGTTTCCTCAATTATCATGTCTAGATGTTTCCTAAAAAATTGAAAGCACTGTCATTTGGACTGCATACACTGATATCCAAAAGATGGGGACAACCACCCATCCCCAGCTCGCACCCAGACTAAGGAAATGGAAACCCTCATTTTGTAGGCATAGGTGGTTTCTGCATGATTGACAGGTGATATTCCCTGACTTTGTGATGTGTCCCAACATAGTGTATATTTACATAGGGAATATCAAATTCTTCACCTTCTGTTCAACAATAATATTGCAAATAGTCCTACAAAGAAGTGACTGATAAAAAAATGGCATCTTTATTAACTACCAGGCTATTTTTTGCGATAAGGCACTGCGTCTGTTTAACTGACAACTGCGCGGTCGTGCAACACTGTACCCAAACAAAACTGATGTCCTTTTTTTCCCACAAATAGAGCTTTCTTTTGGTGGTATTTGATCACCACTGCGTTTTTTATTTTTTGTGCTATAAACAAAAGCAGAGCAACAATTTTGAAAAAAAGACAATACCTTTTACTTTTTGCTATAATAAATATGCCCCATTTTTTTCAAAAAAACAATTTTTTTTTCCCAGTTTAGGCCGATATGTATTCCTCTACATATTTTTGGTAAAGAAAATCGCAAAAAGCGTATAATGATTGCTTTGGTTTGCGCAAAAGTTATAGCGTCTACAAAATATGGGATAAATTTATGTCATTTTTTTTTACTACTAATGGCAGCGATCTGCGATTTTTATCGGGACTGTGGACAAATTGGACACTTTTGACACATTTTTGGGACTATTGGCAATTATACAGCGATCAGTGCTATAAAAATGCACTGATTACTGTACAGATGTCACTGGCGGGGAAGGGGTTAACACTAGGGGGCGATCAAGGGGTTAACTGTGTACCCTCACTGTGTTCTAACTGTAGGGGGAGTGGAACTGTCTAGGAGGAGAGAGAGATCGTTGTTCATACTTAGTATGTATACATGATTTGTCTCTACCCCCCCTGAAAGAACCAGGATTTGTGTGTTTACACACACAGATCCCGGTTCTCGCTCTGTCATGAGCGATCGCGGGTGCCCGGTGGTCATCGCACCCGCCGGGCACTCGCATCGGCTTCGGGCATACGTTGCGGGCGCGCGAGCGCCCCTAGTGGCCAAAAGGAAAAACACTGTAAGGTAACGTCGATTTGCCCAGCTGAGCCAACCTGCTGCAGTAAAACTGCGGCAGCTGGACCGGAAGTGGTTAATAACTACATACTGTAGATACCTTGGTATAGGTGCAAAATTCCATCAGGTCTCTTATCAAGCGCTTTGTTACATAGTTACATGGTTGGTAAGGTTGAATAAAGACAACAGTCCATCCAGCTCAACCTGTGTTGGTGTGTATCCCCGTATATTGTGTTCGCTAAGATGCACATCCAAGAGTCTTTTAAAACTATCCATACTTCCTGCTGACACCACCAATTGTGGAAGAGAGTTCCACATTCTTACGGCCCTGACAGTGAAAAACCTCCTAGCATATTGATGTCCGGGAAGTGGCTCTGTTATCCTGACTGGGCGTCATCTGACATCCAGCAGGAAAACATGCCGGGGCGCGGAGCGCGGCGATTGCGAGTACTGCGTGTCAGTCTGACATGCCGCATCTCCGATCGTGGTAAGGAGCCTCTGTCAGAGGTTTCCTACCATGTGATCAGCTGCGACCAATCACAGCTGATCATCGCGTGAACCAGGAAGTGCCGGTAAACAGCATTCCTCGGTTCGCGCTGACAGGGAGAGCCGATTGGCGACTCTCACCGTCTGAGGGGGGGTCTGTGCTGATTATCAGCACAGCCCCCTCAGATGTGCCAATCACATGCTAATAAGTGCCCACAGTGTCCCCATATTAAAAAGACTCACAGTGCCAACCACAGTGCCAATCAGTGCCCAACACAGTGCCAATCAGAACCCACTACAGTGCCAATCAGTGCCCAGCAGTAACACCTGTCAGTAACACATCAGTACCTCATCATCACTGCTGCCCACCAGTGCCACCTTTCAGTGCCAATCAGTACCACCTATCAGTGCCAATCAGTGCCGACTGTCAGTGCCCATCAGTGCTGCCTGTCAGTGCCCATCAATGCCACCTATCAGTGCCCATCAGTGCTGCATATCAGTGCCGCCTATTGGTGCCCATCAGTGCTGCATATCAGTGCCGCCTATCAGTGCCCATCAATTCTACATATCGATGCCTCCTCGTCAGTGCCCATCAGTGCCACCTTATCAGTGCCACCTCAACAGTGCCCATCAGTGCCGCCTCATTGGTGCCCATCAGTGCAGCCTCATTAGTGCCCGTCAGTGAAGGGGAAAACAAAATTTTATGACAGAAACTGAGAAAAACTTTTTTTTTTCCAAAAATGTTGGTCTTTTTTAATTTATTTAGCAAAAAATAAAAAACCCACCAAAAGAAAGCTCTATTTGTGGGAAGAAAATGATGAAAATTTAATTTGGGTACAGTGTTGCATGACCGTGCAATTGTCATTCAAAGTGCAACAGCACTGAAAGCTAAAAATTGTCCTGGGCAGGAAGGGGCAAAAGTGCCAGGTATTGAAGTGGTTAAGGTTAAATCACTTCTCTTCCAGTCTCATCATGTGGCCCCTGTCTTCTTACACTCCCTGGGACTAAAATGTTTTTTTACTTATGCTGGGATCACCATTGAGATATTTGTATATCGCAATCATGTGCACTCTCAAGCGTCTCTTCTCCAGGGAGAATACATTTAGCGCTTGTAGTCGTTCCTCATAATTGAGGTCCTCCAGTCCCCATATTGATTTAGTTGCCCTACTCTGGACTCTCTCCAGCTCCAGCACATCCTTTCTAAGGATTGGTGATCAGAATTGGACGGAATACTCCAGATGCAGCCGAACCAGAGTTTTATAAAGTGGCAGGATTATCGTTTTATCTCTGGAGTAAATTCCCTTAAACCACGTCACACAAAAAACGATGTACCCGTACGTCAATATTTTGATGCTAAATACCGGGGTTATGGCAGCAGCTAGCTTCATTTGCCATCCAGTCGCCCACTCCAGCCTCCCTGGTGGTATGATTATGTAAGGTTTTTTAATCTCAAAGCGGTACATTGTTTTGCATAGAAACTTTATATTGTAGGCCTGTAATTCTTATGCCCCGTACACACGACCGGATTTTCCGACAACAAAACCGTGGATATTTTTCCAAAGGTTGTTGGCTCAAACTTGTCTTGCATACACACGGTCACACAAATGTTGGCCCAAAATTCGGAACGTGAGAACGCGGTGACGTACAACACATACGACGGGACTATAAAAAGGAAGTTCAATAGCCAGTGCGCTACCCTTTGGGCTCCTTCTGCTAATCTCATGTTTATCTTGTGTTAGTAGAAGTTTGGTGAGAGATGATTTGTGCTTTTCAGCCTCATGCTTTTCAGTTTGTTTCTGCTTTTCAGTTTGTGCTTGTGGGTTTGTATCTGTTCTTCCCTGTGATTTGTCAGTTCGTTCCTGTCTTTCAGTGAATTCCATGTATAGTTCGCTTCTGTTTTTCAGTGCGTTCTTGTCAGCTCGTTTCTGATTTTCAGCTCGCTCTTCTCAGGTTCTTTCTGATTTTCAGTGCGTTCTGACCAGCCGACCGTTTTTCTAGCCATGTTGCGGTTATAACAGATAATATAGGGCGCATCAATAGTGCAATATATTCAATGTGAACCTGTTGAATTTTAACACATATTAAAGTGCTCCAGTGCATAAGCAATAAATATTCTGTGTTTGCAATAAAGTGAATTTAGTGCAACATATCAAATATCCTCAAATTATTCTGAAGAAAAACACACAAAAATCTTCTTAGTAGATCCAATCACCACATAATAAAGTGCACATGCTTTCTTATTCGTGCTTCACCCGAAGTGGTAAATCAAAGCGCTCACCAGACAGTAGTGGCCACAGAGTGACCCTCAGGCATGAGAACAACTATATATCTTCAAAGGTAACTTTTCCAGATATCCTGGCAAAAGGACTTCAATCATCAGTCAGCAGGAGTAGTATATAGCTTCTATATCTAAGCCTCGGTGCATCAATGCATCAGCTAAATCATGTTGTGGTTATGTTCTCGTCGGGGAGCTCGTGCCGTTGTTGGGCTTGGTGTTATGCCCTGTACACACGGTCGGATTTTCCGACGGAAAATGTGCGATCAGGGCGTGTTGTCGGACATTCCGACCGTGTGTGGCCTCCATCGGACATTTTCCATCGGATTTTCTGACACACAAAATTTGAGAGCAGGCTATAAAATTTTCCGACAACAAAATCCGATCGCGTCAATTCCGACCGGGTGTGGCCATTTCCGACGCACAAAGTGCCACGCATGCTCAGAAGAAATTCCGAGACGGAATAGCTCGGTCTGGTAAAATGAGCGTTTAGAATGGATACAGCATTTTCGTCACGCTGCAATGTTTTAAATAGTTTAATACAGCGCACTCTGTTCATCTTTATAATGTGAGAAGAATGAAGTAGTTTTGCTGCTCATATTCACAAAGACTTCTCACAAACTTCTTTCTTTATTCTTTATCGGGATTCCCTCAATATATTTGATTTGTCACATCTGACCAATTTTTTTTTTGGTTGTTTTTAATTTTGTAAAACATTTTTTCAAGGCTGTTTAATTTTTTGGGGGGTTTGTATTTTTTTCAAGGCTGTTTTTTTTTTCTTTTTTTTGGTTTTTAATCCAGAATATTTTTGTGTGTGCTTTGTGTGTCAAATTACCACAACACCATTGATATCTTGTATTATTAAATCTCAATGAGATTGTTTGGTGTTGGTGTCCCTTGTTAATTTCACATTGTATTTTGAAATGTACCTGCCTCCTCACCAACAAACTATTTTTTTTTAAGGAAAACACACATAGGCGAGTATAATTGAAACAAAAATTCCTTTATTAAGGGCTCACAACCAAACAAAGAGGGAGTCAACGCTGGAGAAACAGCAGACATTGGTGAAGCCTTTGGCCCCCAGGGCACACATCAATTCTTTTACAGCAAAATTGGTGGCCTGAGGAGTCCATATCTAAGGGAGTGCAGTCTGGTCCAGAAGTCCCAGAGATCCGGAAAGCAGCAGAATCCTGAACGTGACTCCCCTTCCTGGATCTTTTGTATGGAAGGCGGAGGGGAGGAACCTGTGATTCGGTCAGGCTCCTACTGGGCCCAGGCTTCTCCTGGCTGCCACTTAGCCCCGCCTCATCCTGGCTGCCACTAACCCCCGCCTCCTCCTGGCTGCCACATTCCACAGCCTCCTCCTGTGTGGCACATTCCACAGCCTCGTCCTGGCTGAGGTCTTCCTGTATATGAAAAAGGGACATCGTTTTAGTTTTTTATTCATCAATCACACACAGTTTTCAGCTCATGATTGTTGCAAATTGAATGTTAACATATATAACAGACTATCCTTCTGAGCCCAGCATTTTTCATTCTTGTCCCAATTATTTGTGGCCATTACTGTCTATTGATATGTAAAACACTCTCTTAAATCAGCAATTAATAACATCTAGTAAACATCATTTATTTATTGTCCAGAAATCTGTAGAACAATGCTATACCTGACTCCATCTGGGCTCCTCCACTTCTTCCTGGCTGAAAGTCCCAGGTTGGACATCGGAAGCCTCAGCTGGGGTGGAAGGAAGAGTGGAAGGAAGGGTTGAGAGGGATTCCCTGACTCCAGTCTGGTCTGACAGAAACCTCAGTCTCTCATAGTATCACAGTCTGGGGACATAAATGTCATCTGCTCCAGCTCCGGATCTCTGGGAATCCGTGACCTTCTTGTGCTCCCTAAGATAAGTGCTCCTCAGGCCACCAATTTTGTTTTTTAAATAGGGGATGGTTGCCGTGGGGACCACCGGCTTCACAAACTCCAGCAGTTTCTCCAGCGCTGCCTGCCTCTTTTGTTTATTATTGTAATGTGGATGTTTCACCTGCCACAGACAGGGCAGCTCCCTGTACTTGTCTATGAACAGGGGGAGGAAATTGTGGTCATTGAAGCCATCCATTTTATCTGCAAAACACAACACGAGACAAACCCTAATGTCAGACAAAACTCCCCTAATCTTGGTACTATATAGGCCTCAATCTAGAAGCAGTATAGGCCCAAGTTTAGATCTTACCTTCGTTATCACGATTGGCGCCTCTGATACTCCTTTCTGTTACGCTTTATACACACTACGCATGCGTGTAACTCCGCCCGCCCCTGACATTCTTTCTAGTCTATTCCCCGCCCCTTTTAGTTCGGCGCAGTGGGGGAAGAGCACATGGCGGAGACACAGCAGGTGCGTGCTAATTATAGCAACAAGGAGGAGGGGGAGGAAAGCCCGGAGCCTGAAACGTCTGGATCCAGAAGGAGACGATTTAAGGCATCAAATATGTCCTTTGGGGAAATGTTGGAGATGGTGGACATCCTGAAGAAGGCCGACTATGACGGGAAGTATGGACCTTACCCCAACCCCAATGTCAGAAAGGCCAAGATCATGGCGAAAGTGGTCAAGAGCCTGCACCGGAATTTCGGGGTACGACGATCGAAAGATCAGCTCAGTAAACGGTGGTCGGACCTCAAATTAAGAGAGCATGAGGAGTACAGAAAGATCCGGAGAGTGCTTTTCTTAACTGTTATCCATTTCTAAATGTGCACTTTCATGTTCATGGGCACATTATTCGTTCGTATCAAACATTTTTCGTGCGGCCTAGAAAACACCATTGTTTTGGCCATATGCATTTGCCCACATTTTTTAGGGCCTACTTGTCTAAAACTAATTTGGTTGTGTAGATGTGTTTGTTACTAGATTTAAATGCAAACTAGATTCTGTGTAAGGAGAGGACACTCAGCAGCTGGTTACACATCTGGACGCTGGAGCACTAGTGTGGGACACAAGAACACCCTTTTTATTAGGGGTCCCAGACAGGTGTTCCAGTGGATACTATAGGGGTGTCCATCTGTGAAGCTTGTACAAAACAGGTAAAGTATTGAAGCTTGACAAAGGACACTAAAAATTTTACATCTTGGATTTCTGCCAAAACAGACAATTGTAAACCACTTCCAAGCAATGTTTCATATTTATAGTTCTGCCATCAAATATCTGTGTGCTAAGTATATCATTTTTTTTTACATAGGGGAGAAAAGACTCGGAGGACACCCCTCATCCGAATAGACCAGAGACCCCCCACCTCTGGAAGAAGGGGAAATCCACCCAAGACAAACAGAGCAGGAGGAGGAAGACGTCTTGGAAATTGGCACCACAACAGGTGAGTGTCTGCGACCACAGGCTCAGGTAAGAGATGGATGCCGGCATATTTATAATACATGGTGTTTTTTGGTTTCTATCTTTTTAGGTGATCGTGATGTTGTGGATCCAGATCCTTTCACCTCAGAAAGGGCACAGATCCTGATCGGGGAGATCATGGGGTATAATAGGAAAACATCAAGAAAAAAATCAATGATGTTATTCAAAAAAATAAGAACATCATTGATGTTTTGGGGAGAGTTTAAAACCCCTCCAAATCCCTTTGTTTTTTGGTGTGCTGCAGCTCCTCAGTGGACAGAGGAGGTCTCAGCCCAGGAGTCAGGAGGTCTGCACCTAAAAAACAGTCTGTGACCTCTCTCCAGATGCCGGTCCATGTGAGGCGTACGTAAAGCACTATTACTATAATAAGAATAATGGGGCTTGCGAGACTTTCCTCTATGGCGGTTGTGGCGGAAACTGAAAAATTTTGCTACTAAGGAAAAATAGGAGGCTGTGTGCAAAACAGTGCCCATCTACCATCTAGAGGATTCTCGGTGAGGAGACACATTGGGATCCATCCTCATAAAAGACCCGAGGCTGGGGTAGAAAGCCACACGCCTGCATGATCTCCTTAATAAGAGATCATAGAAGCTGGTAAGGGGCAGCATTTTTATTGGTGGAGGAACCCTTCTGTCATCACGCTCTTCTGGGTGTTATGGTCGCATGTTTCACATCACATGGATGCTTGTCATTACGTCCTTTGAAGGATTGCTCTGCCAGTGAACTTTTATTCCATACACCTTTGAATTGGACTGATTATATTTATCTATCCATGTTTTATTTTATTATATTTTAATTTATGATGAAAATCAAGTTTTTTCTTCACTGTTTGTCACGCCACAATGGGTGCATAATCCTTATGTATAGAGGATTATGCACCCATCCTTATGTATTATGTATATTGCTCTATTTATCAATTACTTAAGGTTCACAGCGCAGCTACTTTTGTTCTTTTGTGGAATATAAACTAAACCACATTATTCTTTCCTGCTGCATTTTGCACAACTTTTTACAAAAGAATGCAACCAACTATGTGGCCTCAGTTGCGACTGAGGCCGGCTCACCAGACATAAACATGACGGCGCTTGAAGCTGGCCATCCTGGCTTGCCCCCCAAAGTACCCGCAAAGTGCGGGAAAGCTGTGGAGTACTTCGCGGGTAGGGGGGCAATTGATATGCCAGATACTGTTTAAAAACTATGGAAAATAAATTTGTTGTTAAAAACTGAACTCATATTTCATTTAATTTACTGCTTGTGTTTCTTTTATCTGTCTGCTAAGTTCTCCAATGGCATTTTTTTGGGGACATTTTCTTCAATAGTGCAAACGTAACTTTTTTGATACATGGGGTGACAATCTCTTCTTTAGCTAACTATTATGTTGTGCTGTGGATCTGCTACACACACACAATGTTTTTGTTGTTAATGTATATAATGCATTAATGATAAAAATAATCATCATATTTAACTCCATGGATTAATTGCTCGGAGTCCCTAAATTGGGGCCTTATTGGGGCAAACTTTAGAGCACTGTGGGGGTTATTTACTAAAGGCAAATCCACTTTGCACTACAAGTGCACTGAAACTGCACTGAAAGTGCACTTGTAGTGCAAAGTGGATTTGCCTTTAGTAAATAACCCCCATTGTCACTGTAAACTACACCAACTTACTCTAAAAACTGGTATTGAGCATTGAAAGAAGAAGACACACATTGTTGAGTATAAAACATTTTACTTCAAGCACATTCACATATGCATTATAAAAGGTTTTTTTTAACAAACCAACATCTTTGGTGTATAACATGTATGTGTGTATATAGCCTTTTTTGTGGCTAAACAGGCATGTTTAAAACCATAACATGCACATACCCAACTCAGAAACTTACAAAGTTTAACTTTGATAAAGTGAAGGCCATATGAGACATTAGTATGTCAAAACTGTGTTGATTTTGCCTTCATCAGATGGGGTGATGTCACCCCTGTAAAAGCAAGAAGCCAAATAAAAGCCAACGATGCACACAAATTGGGACTCACAAATGTGGATTATCATCATGATCCCATGCCTAAAATGTGTGTCTTTTCCCTACATCTATTTTGATAGATGTAGGGAAAAGACACACAGTGTGTCAACATGTGCTAGATTCCATCATGGGGGATCAATGGACATGTTTCGGGGGTGCAACCCCTTCCTCTCATCTACTTTAGTTGCGAGGAAGGGGTTGCACCCACAAAACGTGTACATGGATATCCCATGATGGCAGATAGCACATGTTGATGCACTGTGTGCACCTTCAAAAATTGGCTTTCAAATTACTTTAAAATTTATATAAAAAATTAAAAAATAACGACAACATTGATTTTTTTTTTTATTTTGTTAGATTTTGGCTAAAACATCAATGATGTTGGTGAGTATTTTTTCAAGATCATTGTTGTTTTCCTTGAACCTTCTCTAATTCAGATTGCACACCATTATTTCTCTGATCAGGAATTGTGCACTTGCACTGTTGAAGTGAGTTTCTTCTTCCACAACATCCACATCACCTAAAAAAAAAAAAATACACCATGTATTATAAATATGCAGGCATACATCTATTACCTGAAGCTGTGGTCTCAGACACTGACCTGTTCTGGTCACCATTTTGCCCACTTCGTGAACCTCGGAATCTACATCTTCATGGTGTGTGGGGAGCTCCTCTTCTTCAGGAGGTGCAGGGTTCCTGGTGTCCACAGATGTCCCGATTCTTTTCTCCCCTATGTGAATACAAAAAAGGTATACAAAAATATTTGAGGCAAGAAATAGTAATATGAAACATTACTTGGAAGAGTCGTACAATTGTCTGTTTTGGCAGAGTTCCAAGTTGAAGACATGATTTTTTCCCTTTATAAAGCTGGAATACTTACCTGCTTTGTGCAAGTTTCACACATGGAGAGACCCCTAGTATCCACTGAAGCACCTGTGTGGGACACTATAAAAAGGTTGTTCTGGTGTCCCACACTAGTGCCCCTGCGTCCAGATGCGTAAACAGCTGCTGAGTGTCCTCTCCTTACACTGAATCAAGTTTGCATTCTTTATAGTTACAAACACATCTAGACAACAATGTACTAAACTTCTTTTCATACAAATAGGCATGAACAAATGTAGTAAACCTGCATCTGCCAAAAACGAAGTATTAGTGGTCGAACAAGCAATGTTTAATACGACTGATTACTGTGCCCACGAACCTCAAACTTGGCATTTTAAACTGTACAACAGTAAAGAAAATCACATGGAGCAGCACGAAAGTAATAATAATAATAGGAACACACAACAAATACTTACTTTTTTGCAGCAATTTCATGATCCTTCTGTACTGATCGTGCTCCCTCAATTTCAGGTCTGACCAGCGTTTCCTCAATTGCTCCTTGGATCGTTGTACCCCAAAATTCCTATGTAGACTTCTCACAACTTTAGTCATGATCTTTGGCCTTTCTCACATTTGGGTTTGGGTACAGTCCATGATTCCCCTCATAGTCTGTCCTCTTCAAGATGTCCACCATCTCTACAAAGGACATATTTGAGGCCTTATATCTCCTCCTGGATCGGGAACTTCCTTGCTCCGTGCTTTCCTCCTCGTTGCTGCTCTCTGCATGCACCTGCTCTGTCTCAGCCATGTACTCTCCCACTGCACTGAAAGAGAAGGGGGGCTACACTAGAAAGAAGGTCAGGGGCGGAATTTCACACATGCGCAGTGTATATAAAGCATAACACGCGTGCGCCGCAAGTACGATCTGTGAGCGGAGGATGGAGTAGTGTAAGCGTCGATCGTGCAAAGGTAGGTACAAGGTACAATTTTAACTTGGGGCATCAGTGGTGGTTAGTGGCCTCTACTGCTTATAGATTGAGGCCTATATTGGGACAGGATTAGGACAGTTTAGCCTGACATTAGGGTTTGTCTTCTGTTGGGTCTTGCAGAGAAAATGGATACATTTACTGACCCAGACTTCCTGCCCAGATTCCTGGACATGTATAGGGAGCTGCCATGCCTCTGGCAATTCAAAAACAGTGACTACTCCAACAAGCTAAAGAGGAAGGCAGCGCTGGGGAAACTATTAGAATTGGTGAAGCCAGTGACTCCCGCTGCAGACATCACCTATTTGAAGGCCAAAATTGGTGGCCTGAGGAGCACATATAAAAGAGAGCGCAAAAAGGTCCAGGATTCCATGAGATCAGGAGCAGCAGCAGATGACGTATATATCCCCAGGCTGTGGTACTACGACAGACTGCGTTTTTTGTCAGAACAGAGTGAACCCAGGCCATCACTATCCACACTTCCTTCCACATCAGATTAGGCTTCAGATGTCCAACCTGGGCCTTCCACCCAGGAAGATGTGGAGGAGCCCAGCTTGAGCCATGTATAGCATTGTTCAACATGTTTTTGGAAAAAAATTGAATGATGTTAACTAGATGCTATTATTGCTCACTAATTTCTGATTTAACAAAGTGGTTTACATATCAATAGACAATAGTAGCCAAAAATGACTGGGACAAGAATGAAAAATGCTGGAGTCAAAATCATAGTCTTTTCTATTTGTTAACATTCAATTTGCAACAGTCATGAGCTCAAAATTGTGTGTGATTGATGACCTAAAACTATGTACCATTTTCATACACAGGAAAGTCTCAGCCAGGAGGAGGCCGTGGAAAGCAGCCTGACCAAATCCCAGGTTCCTCCCCTCCACCTTTCAACCAAAAGGACCAGGAAGGCTAATAACCTGGAGGAGTCAGCGACTACTTTAATTCACCAGGCTACTGCGGTACTAATAATGACCCCTGGTGGCCCCGAGTCGTATGACTGTCTGACAGCCAGTAAACTGGAACAAATGGAGGAGAGCCAACACCTCATCTGGGAGGAGATAATTCTTCAGGCCCTAAACAAGGGGATGAGGGGTCAACTCGCAACTAAAAGCCACATGTGTGAGTTGGACCATACTCCTCCACCACCTCCAGCAACACCACCACCACCTCCAGCAACACCACCACCACCAGAACCACCCAACCCACCACAGCAGCCTGGAAGGAAGTGTGGAAGGAAGTGTTGATAGTGATGGCCTGGGTTTGGTGTGGTCTGGCAAAAGACGCAGGCTGTTGTAAGACCACAGCCTCGGGACATATGTATCTGCTGCTGCTCCCGATCTCTTGGATTGTGCTCCCTATTAAATGGACTCCTCAGGTTGCCAATTTTGCCTGTCAAATAATTGATGTCTGCCCTGGGGTACAAAGGCTTCACCAATTCCAACTGTTTCTCCAGTGTTGCCTTCCTCTTTATTTTGTTAAGACCCCTATTAAATTTCTAAATTTTGTTTTGACAAATACTTGGCTATGTGTTTTACTTCAAAAAGGACAGTTTGTTTGTGACTAGGCAGGTACATTTCAAAAATACAATGTCAAATTAACAAGGGACACCAACATAGTTGTATCCCTTTGAGGTTAAAAAATACAAGATAATAATGATGTTGTGGTAACTTGACACACAAAACCACCAAAAATATTAGGGGGATCACTATATAGATAAAAAAATAATTATTCTGGAGATCTAGAGAAAAGAAAAAAGAAAAAATATATTCTGGAGATCTTGAGAAAAAAAAAAGGAGATCACTAGATAAAATAAATAAATAAAATAAAATTATATTTTGGAGATCTTGAGAAAAAAAGAACAAAAACAAAGACAATTATCCCTACAATGGGTCTCTTTCTATACAATATATTGATAATACCCTTTTTCCCTGATTGCTAGGTCCTTGTTAGCCCCCTGCAGCCACGTGTAGTTGTGGTGCAGGACTTTTGATCTCTTTGGGGTGCCTTCCTTGAACCAGCGCCCGTCGGGAACCAGGGGGTATGTATATCAGGGGGATATGTTGGGGATGCCGGTCACGGGGGTCATTTTAACCATGTCACGCATTCAATTATCAAACAAACACAAATAGAAACTATTGTTTTGTACCGTTAAGAGAATATACTATTTTATGGTTTTTCTTTTTCTTTTTATTTAGAGTCTACATTCCTGCACAGGTTTAATCATTTTTCCCTGAGGAAGCCAATGCCTTGGCGAAACATGTAGGAATTGATTACCTGTTACCTATACTGGCCTCACAACACACTTGGCTGGTCCTTACTACATATTTCTCTGTGCTGTTTCTCTGCTCCCATGCATCTCAACGCTTGCAGGGAACGGAGCCCAGAACACAGAGCATAGGGCAGATAATCCAGCGGAGGACACAGCGGGGGGACATCGCAGGATCCTGGTGACAAGGTAAGTATGCTGTACCAGGATTCTGCAAAGCAATCCTGAGTGTGGCTCGGGGTTACCGCTAATGGTAATGAAATTTAACCCTGAGCAATCAGGAATACCGCCACGAGGGTTATTTATTCAGGTTCTCTTGTAAAATTTCTATATCCTGCTGTGATTTTATTGCCCTACTTATTTTTGTGTTGTCAGCAAAACACTGAGATATAGCCATTCATTCCATCCTCTATAGAATGTCCCGGGACGGAGCCTTGGGGTACCCCACTAACCACTCTAGACCATTTTGAGTACACGTTATTTATCACTGGAAACGCCCCCGTAGCCAGTTTTCTATCCAAGAACAAACCCTATGATCTAAACCCACCAACCTCAGTTTATAGATTAAGGCTATGTTTCCACTATTGCGTCCCCAAAGTCGCGCGATTTTGCCGCAATTTTTTACCGTGATTTTACCGCGACTTTTTACCGCGATTTGAAGCAATGCCTGTGTCTATGGACCTCAAGTCGCATCAAAGTGGGACCAAAGTAGTGCAGGGACTACTTTGAAGTCGCTGCGACTTGAAGTCGCACAGATATGAACGGTACTCAATGGAAAGCATGGGGTAGTATTTGTCATGCGACTTTTCAGTCCCAAGTCACATTAAAAGTCGCACTAGTGGAAACATAGCCTAAGAGTTTGTGGGGGACTGTGTAAAATGCTTTTGGAAAATCCAGATATACCACATCCACTGGTCTAACCCTGTCCAGATGGCAGTTCACTTCCTCGTAGAATGTTAATAGGTTGGTTTAGCAAGAGCGACCTTTCGTAAACCCATGCTGATTACTGCTACTAATACAGTTTTTATCAGCAAATTCTTGGATATGGTCCCTTATCATCCCCTCAAATAATTTACAAACTACTGATGATATTATTTGTTTGTACATTGAATGTATGTAATATTATTAACCTTTTGTTATATAAAGATTGTATTATTCCCATGTTGGTCTGTATCTATATGTAGCTCTACGCTTGCAGGAGCTGCTGGTAATTTGGGTCCTCTGCTTTGGCCCTATGTGAGGCCTCAACCTCACTGACACTACCAGTATACCTTTCTTTAAACATAAGCAGGCACAGAAGAATTAAACTCATAAATCTATAAAAGATAAACAGCCTGTATTGGCAGGTTGAGATCGTAAAAGTATTACAGAGTATATTGGCACAAGAACATCAATCAGCATGAACACAATCATGACTGTGTAATTGACCTCACAAGTCCTCTTGTAGAAGATTCAGACTCCAGGTTATACTGTGACCCTCAGGGCATAAACAGTAAAACTCCCTATGAAATGAAACACCCCAAGTGACTAAAAACAAGAGTAACAACATAGACCAACTATGCCACTCAAGGGCCTGCAAGATAAAGACATATGCCCTGTACACACGATTTTCCTATGGAAAATGTTCGATTGGAGCCTTTTGTCAGAAATTCCGACCGTGTGTAGGCTCCATCGGACATTTTCCATCGGAATTTCCGACACACAAAATTTGAGATCTGGATCTCAAATTTTCCGACAGTGAAATCCGTTGTCGTAAATTCCGATCGTGTGTACACAATTCCGAAGCACAAAGTTCCACGCATGCTCAGAATCAAGCAGAAAAGCCGCACTGGCTATTGAACTTCATTTTTCTCGACTTGTCGTACGTGTTGTACGTCACCGCGTTCTTGACGTTCGGAATTTCCAACAAAATTTGTGTGACCGTGTGTGTGCAAGACAAGTTTGAGCCAACATCCGTCGGAAAAAAACATGGATTTTGTTGTCGGAAAATACTATTGTGTGTACAGGGCATCAGAGTTATACACAGGTCTGCCTTCAAGATAGAGTGGTTTAAATAAGTCTTTGTGGTGGATCTTATGCTGGCTATGTTGGGGCACTTTAAGAACGTTGGCTAGCAGGGTGATGAGGATATGTCAATGTATCTAGGAAGTTTAACTTAAAGTGCATGCAAACTCTCACTGTGTTGCTATAGCCATTTGTATAGTCACTTTATTGCAATAATATATAGTTAGATATATTATTTAAGAGCATATGTTTACAGAGGCTCTTCCCCTTCATTGATATGTAAATAAACCAGTTGGATAGGTTTTGGAGCTGAGCAGAGTAAGTTGGTGTGTGCAGGAAGTTGGTGGGAGGGGCTTGGGGAGCTTTAGAAAGAGACATGTTCGGAAGAGGTGTGTTTGGAAGGACAAAGAGGAAGACATGGATTGCAGGAGCTCTTGAAACTTTGGAGACATTTTAGGTTGGACTGAGCAAGGAACCATAAAGGACATTACATCTTGACCCCTAAGTTGAGTAACTGTTTAGTTTACTTAATGCGTACATATTGTACATGTTTATATTTGAAGGCATATTTATGTAAGCTATGAGTTGTGTTGTATTGTTTATTCCACAGTTGTACGTGCAGTTTTTCCTGTTTAGTAAATCATTGATACACTGCAGAAGTCTAAGATTCCTTGGTTTTATTGCAAGGACTTTAATAGATAGATGCAAAGCATAACATTCACATATACCCAGTGAATAGGGATGAGCTTCAAGTTTGAGTCGAACCCATGTTCGACTCGAACATCGCCTGTTCGACCG
The DNA here is from genome assembly GCA_037952925.1 of Lithobates clamitans. Taxonomy (NCBI): domain Eukaryota; kingdom Metazoa; phylum Chordata; class Amphibia; order Anura; family Ranidae; genus Lithobates; species Lithobates clamitans. Next base: position 1,619,830 of record JBBGZY010000545.1, read on the forward strand.
TTCGTCAAATTGCGAAAGTAATGGGCCGTTCGCGCCAAATTCGAGTGGCGCGTCACTGTGGCATCGCAGTGCATTGCTGGCTGATGATTGGCCAAGCATGCACAATGACCCACATGCTTGGCCAATCAAAGCGACGTCTGTACAGAGCCGTAATTGGACAAAGCCGGGTGGCTTTGGTCAATTATGGCTCAGGGGGTTTAGTACCTGCCCCACACTATATAAGGCCGCCTGCGTGGCGGCCTTGTGTAGTGTTTTGCGGCGGCAGAGAGATAGACAGTATCATTTGATTTACGTTAGGTAGAGTAGGCAGGCGAGTAAGTTAACAACAAAACCTGGGGAATGCCCAGGAAAAAACTCCAAGCCTACTTACCACCAGCTCGCAGACAATCAATCTAACAGTACACGTTAAAAACAGGGGTTCAGTCTGCACGCATTTACAAATGCATGCGTAAGCCACAGAGCCACGTCATGGCACCCTGTAATCTGTGGTCCTAACACAAAAAATGTGGGTGTCCCCACAGTGGAGGCACATGCATTCTGATGGTTAAGTGAGGGCAGGTGGACTGAAGGGAGCCCACCCCTTCTTAAAGGTACAGGACACACCAGACACCCAGCAAATAGCACAATGGCTGCAAATGTGCTGGTGCATTGCTGGACCAATACACACCCCAACGTTATTACAAAAACATTACCACCACCCTCACTTATAGCTGGCTATCGCAGTAAGAGGCATTGGAAGGCCACAAACAGATAACAACAAAACCTGGGGAATGCCCAGGAAAAAACTCCAAGCCTACTTACCACCAGCTCACAGACAACCAATTAACCTGTCTAACAGTACGCGTTAAAAACAGGCGAGTCAGTTAGCTGCACTTACAGTGTATTGTGCATATATATATGCATCCTAGCTGTTGTATGTATATATATATATATATATATATATATATATATATATATATATATATATATACACACACACTGTACTCAGTTTAGCTAGATCCGTTCCTGTTATTCTCTTCCTACTGAGAGGCAGGCAGGTGTTTTTACAGTATTTACAGCTACCTGAAGAAAATTGGAGGTGTTCTTCTGATCCTATTAGAACCACAGGCAGGCAGCTACAATATTTACAGTTAGTGTACTGTGTCCTCTGCACAGTGTGCACCTAAAGCTTCCTGAAGAAAACTGCTGGTGTTCTTCTGATCCTATTAGTACCACAGTCAAACAGCTAGACTATTTACAGTTAGTGTAGTTCGTCCTCTACACAGTGTGCACCTAAAGCTACCTGAAGACAATTGCTGTTGTTCTGATCCTATTAATACCACAGGCAGGCAGCTGCAGTGTTTACAGTTAGTGTAGTGCGTCCTCTACACAGTGTGCACCTAAAGCTACCTGAAGACAATTGCTGTTTTTCTAATAGTATTAATACCACAGGCAGGCAGCTGCAGTGTTTACAGTTAGTGTAGTGTGTCCTCTGCACAGTGTGCACCTAAAGCTACCTGAAGACAATTGCTGTTGTTCTGATCCTATTAATACCACAGGCAAGCAGCTGCAGTATATACAGTTAGTGTACTGTGTCCTCTGCACAGTGTGCACCTAAAGCTACCAGTGTGCCTGTCAGAATTGGTGACCCGGGCCATCAGAATCGTTAACGGAAGTGACGGCCCGTGTCTCCATCAGAGATTGTACACTGCGATGCTCATCTTGGTACACCCTGCACTCGGCCTCAGTAAGCCTGCAGTCAGAAGGCGGCAGCGGACATCATGTTACACCCAGCCCATATAGTTCACTAACTATATGGACTTGGTGTAACAAGATGTCTGCTGCTGCATTCTGACTAGGCTTACTGAGGCCGAGTGCAGGGTGTACAAAGATGTCATATCATGCCGAGCTGCCAGTAATTATAAGTGCTGCATTTCAGTGCCACTGCCTACCAATCAGTTCCACCTATCATTGCCCATAAGTGCCACCTATCAGTGCTGCAAATCAGTGCCCATCAGTCAGTGCCACATACCAGTGCTGCAAATCAGTGCCCATCAATAAGTACCACATATCAGTGCCACCCATCAGTGCCCATCAGTCAGTGCCACCTATTGGTGCCCATCAGTCAGTGCCACATACCAGTGCTGCAAATCAGTTCCCATCAGTAAGTACCACATATCAGTGCCACCCATCAGTGCCAGCCATCAGTGCCCATCAGTCAGTGCCACCTATTAGTGCTGCAAATCAGTCCCCATCAGGAAGCGCCACATATCAGTGACACCTATCAGTGTCCATAAGTGCCACCTATCAGTGCCAGCCATCAGTGGCGCAAATCAGTGGCCATCATTCAGTGCCCCCTATCAGTGCTCATCATTCAGTGCCACCTATCAGTGCTGCAAATCAATGCCCATCAGTCAGTGCTACATACCAGTGCCACCTATCAGTGCCAGCCCTCAGTGCCAAAACTGTCACTTGACATTAAAAAAGTATTGGTAATTGGTATCGGCGACTATTTAAAAAAATTATCTGTACTTGTAACCGGTCTTAAAAAAGTGGTATCGGTGCAACCCTAATAAATACATAAGGGGCGATACAGTCAGGTCCATAAATATTGGGACATCAACACAATTCTAATCTTTTTGGCTCTATACACCACCACAATGGATTTGAAATGAAACAAACAAGATGTATTTTAACTGCAGACTTTCAGCTTTAATTTGAGGGTATTTACATCCAAATCAGGTGAACAGTGTAGGAATTACAACAGTTTGTATATGTGCCTCACACTTTTTAAGGGACCAAAAGTAATGGGACAATTGACTGCTCAGCTGTTCCATGGCCAGGTGTGTTATTCCCTCATTATCCCATTTACAAGGAGCAGATAAAAGGTCCAGATTTAATTTCAAGTGCGCTATTTGTATTTGGAATCTGTTGCTGTCAACTCTCAATATGAGATCCAAAGAGCTGTCACTATCAGTGAAGGAAGCTATCATTAGGCTGAAAAAACAAAACAAACCCATCAGAGAGATAGCAAAAACATTAGGTGTGGCCAAATCAACTGTTTGGAACATCCTTAAAAAGAAAGAATGCACCGGTGAGCTCGGCAACACCAAAAGACCTGGAAGACCACAGAAAACAACGGTGGTGGATGACCGAATAATTCTTTCCCTGCCGTTGTTCTGATCCTATTAATACCTCAGGCAGGCAGCTGCAGTATTTACAGTTATGCCGCGTACACACCAGCGGACTTTACGGTAGACTTTGCCCAGCGGACTTTTTGATGGACTTTACGACTGACTTTCTGAATGAACGGACTTGCCTACACACGATCAACCAAAGTCCGTCGAATTTGTACGTGATGACGTACGACCGGACTAAAATAAGGAAGTTCATAGCCAGTAGCCAATAGCTGCCCTAGCGTGGCTTTTTGTCCGTCGAACTAGCATACAGACCAGCGGACTTTTCGACCGGACTCGAGTCCGTCGGATAGATTTGAAACATGTTTCAAATATAAGTCTGTCCAACTTTTGAGAAAACAATGTCCGCTGGAGCCCACACACGATCGAATTGTCTGACGAAATCCCGTCCACCGGGCAAAGTCTGCCGTAAAGTCCACTCGTGTGTACGCGGCATTAGTGTAGTGCGTCCTTTGCACAGTGTGCACCTAAAGCTACCTGAAGAAAATTAGTGGTGCTCTTCTGATCCTTTTAGTACCACAGGCAGCTGCAGTATTTACAGTTAGTGTACTGTGTCCTCTGCACAGTGTGCACCTAAAGCTACCTGAAGAAAATTGGTGGTGTTCTTCTGATCCTATTAGTACCACAGGCAGGCAGTTGCACTATTTTACAGTTAGTGTACTGTCTTCTGCACAGTGTGCACCTAAAGCTACCTGAAGACAATTGCTGTTGTTCTGATCCTATTAATACCACCGTCAGGCAGCTGCAGTATTTACAGTTAGTGTACTGTGTCCTCTGCACAGTGTGCACCTAAAGCTACCTGAAGTCAATTGCTGGTGTTCTCATACTAATAATAATACAGGCAGGCAGTTGATTCTGCTAGCTGCAGTATCAGTATATGTATACATCCCAGCTTTGTGCAACTACATCTCATTGCAGGCCATTAGTATGTCTGGAAGACCAACAAGGCAGAGGCAGACTGTCATGAAGATCCTGCCAGTAATCGGCGCTCCAGGCGCATTGGAACACGGGCACTACCGCGCATGCGTTCACTGGTGCTGTCACGCACGGGCACACGCGCGCACACCCCCGCTGGCATCAGGCGGGCTATTTAAACCTGCCTGTCACACTCAATCCCAGCTGTCTGCTCTACAGCGTTCCGTGAGCCAAACCTGATCTGATCTGAATCCTTCTGTTATCTGGGCCCGGCTTCCTGTTGTGACTATCCAGCTATCTGCCTGCACCTGACCCCCTTGGCTTGCTTGACTACTCTCCTGTGTTATCCCTGGTACCTCTGCTGTCCGCCCAATACTGACCACCGGCCTGTTTGACCATTCCTTTGCCTGATACCAGTATCCAGTCTGTTACCTGCTGCTTATTCCTGGTTCCAGTCCAGCGCTCCAGTATCTAGTCTGTTACCTACTGCTTGTTCCTGGTTCCAGTCCAGCGCTCCAGTATCCAGTCTGTTACCTACTGCTTGTTCCTGGTTCCAGTCGAGCGCTCCAGTATCCAGTCTGTTACCTGCTGCTTGTTCCTGGTTCCAGTCCAGCGCTCCAGTATCCAGTCTGTTACCTACTGCTTGTTCCTGGTTCCAGTCCAGCGCTCCAGTACCCAGTCTGTTACCTGCTGCTTGTTCCTGGTTCCAGTCCAGCACTCCACTTTCTGCCTACTTACCTGCTGTGGTTCCTGGTTCAGTCTGCATTCCAGTCTCCAGTCTCCTCTTCAGCTCCTGGTTCCAGAGGTTCCCACCACTCCTGAACTTCTGGTGACTGTTAAACCTGCCAGGCACCCATACCACTCCTCACTCCTGTGTTCTCTGTCTCCATTCCAGAGGAACGAGAGTGGGAGCTGTAGGGGAGGTCTCTCTCTGCACTTCAGGCTCAAAACCTACCAGGTACGTGACACAGACAGTCACAAGCCAATAAAAGAGGGCAAGCAGGCTCTGTGTCTAGAGGCAACAGTGCTGGTCGTGGAGACGGTGCATCCTCATCAGCACGTGGCTGTGGGACACGCATGTCCTTTTTTTCGGCAGCTGGCCATGTTGAGCCGCAACATGTGGAAGACTTGGTAGAGTGGATGACCAAGCCGTCCTCATCCTCCTCATCCTCTCTCACCCAGGCTCAGGGTACTTTGTCTGGCAAAGCAGCTGCCAATGCGGCCTCTTCCCTCGGCTCAATGGCATCAGTCACTTCTTCCCTAGCCCCTCCATGTCCTCCTTCGGAGTCCCCCGAACTGTTTGACCACAGTGTTGGGTACATGCTTCAGGAGGATGCCCAGCGTTTTGAAGGCTCCGATGATGGTACCCAGCTAGAGGAAGGCAGTAACGTGAGCCCAGAGAGAGGGGGTGCCCAAGAAGGACAGCAATCTGGCAGTCATGTTCCCCCAGGTGCAGCATACTGCCAGGTTTGCTCCAGTGATGAGGAGGGAGGGGATGATGAGGTCACTGACTCCACGTGATTGCCTGATAGGAGAGGGGAGAAGGAGGAGGAGGAGGAGGAGGCACACATCCAATGAGGCAGGATGCCCTCCAGGGGCCAGCTTAAGGGCAGCACATGACTGCATCACACCACAGAGCTCCGCTTATGCAGGGCACTGCTGTCTCTGCGCGTTATTCCAAAAGTTCTTTGGTGTGGGCCCTTTTTGAGATGAGTGCATCAGATCCCACCGCTGCTATTTGCAACATATGTCTCAAGCGTATCTCGCGTGGCCAAAACATCACCCGCTTGGGCACCACTTGCTTGACCAGACATATGTCGACCCGCCATGCAGTTTGTTGGCAAGCGTACCTAAAAGACCCACACTAAAGAACAAAGCAGACCTCTCCTTGCTCCTCATTAGCTGGGATCTCCAACCCCACTATACCATCAGTCCTTTCTGAAACCTGCACTGAGAGGAATGAAGGTGTAGAATTAGGTGTGTCACAGCCAAGTACTTGCGGGCAATCTGCTATCGGTACACCGACGTCAGATTGTACCAGGCAAAGTTCCCTGCCCCAGCTGCTGCACCGCCGAAAGAAGTCCGCTCCCAGCCATCCACATACCCAGCAGTTGAATGCTAGCTTGGCTAAATTGCTAGCACTTCAACTGCTGCCTTTTCAGTTGGTAGACTCTGCCCCCTTCTGTGAGTTTGTGGAATGTGCGGTTCCTCAGTGGCAGGTTCCCAAACGCCACTTTTTCTCACCGAAGGCAATTCCGGCTCTCTACCGGCATGTGGAAGGCAATGTCTTGGCCTCGCTGGACAGAGCGGTCAGCGGTAAGGTGCATATTACCGTTGATTCATGGTCCAGCAGGCATGGACAGGGAGGTTACCTATCTTTCACCGCGCACTGGATGACTCTTCTGGCAGCTGGGAAGGATGCAGGGCAGGGTGCAGTAGTGTTGGAGGTTGTTCTGCCACCACGCCTCCAAAATTCTACTAGTGTCACACCTCTCTCCTCCACCCCCTCCTCTTCTTCTTCCTCCATGGCCTCTTCCTGTGCTGATTTGTCCTCCGAACCAGCGATGCTCCGTAGGCATTCAAGGGGCGACGCAAGCACGCAGGCAAAGATGCCATACGGCGCTTGAGCTGGTGTGCTTGGGGAACAGGAGACACACTGGGGCAGAGATTCTGTCAGCTCTGCAGGGGCAGGTTCAGAGGTGGTTGATGCCACGCCAGCTTAAGCCAGATATGGTGGTTTGCGACGATGACACCAACCTCCTCTCTGCCCTCCGACAGGAACAACTGACCCATGTGCCCTGTTTGGCTTACATCCTTAACTTGGTGGTGCAGCAGTTCTTGGGCAGGTACCCGGGCTTACAGGATGTCCTGAGGCAGGCCAGGAAAGTCTGTGTGCATTTCCGCAGGTCATATAATGCCAGTGCTCGGCTAGCTGACCTCCAAAAGGAATTTAACCTGCCCAAGACCTGCCTAACCTGTGACATGTCCACCAGGTGGAACTCAATGTTGGCCATGCTGCAGCCATCAATGAGTACCTATGCGATTATGGTACCAGGACAGGGTCAGGGGACCTTGGGTTTTTTTCCCTACGCCAGTGGGCTATGATCAGGGATGCATGCACTGTCCTGTCACCATTTGAGGAGGCCACGAGGATGGTGAGCAGTGACAGTGCATGCATCAGTTACACTGTCCCTCTTGTCCACCTGTTAGAGCACATGCTGCGTGGAATAATGGACAGGGCACTTGAGGTAGAACAGAGGGAGGAAGAGGAGGACTTCCTTACCTCTCAAGGCCCCCTTTATCCAGACAGTGTTCCTGTGTGCCCGCCGATCACACAGGAAGAGGACGAGGAGGAGGATTGTGTCAGCATTGAGGTGGAGCCTCAGCATCAGCAGCAGTCTTCAAGGGATCATTTACAGTCCGAAGAAATCCATGGACTTGTACGTGACTGGGAGGAGGTGGCTGTGGATCTTGTCGTCCTTAGTGACCCAGAGGACTCTGGACCAAATGCCTCAGCAAACCTATGCTGCATGGCCTCCCTGATTCTGCAAGCCTGCAGAAGGATCCTCGTATTCGTGGTATCAAGGGGAGGGAGGATTACTGGCTGGCAACCCTCCTTGATCCACGTTACAAGGGTAAGGTTGCGGACCTTATCTTGCCGTCGCAGAGGGAGCAGAGGATGAAACATCTTCGGGAGGCCTACAATTTCCTGGTCCTCCTGGACAACGTGTTGCTGCGGCCTCGGTCAGTCACAGAATTTTTTAGTCCGCAGCCCCAAGGCCTGAACGGTTCCAGCAACCATCGCCAGCATCTGATTCACATGGTGCAGGATTACCTAGGGGCAAGATCAGACTTTCCCACCGAAAATCCTCTGGGTTACTGGGTCTTGAGGATGGATCACTGGCCAGAGCTTGCACAGTATGCAATTGAGCTACTGGCCTGTCCTGCATCCAGCGTTCTTTTGGAACGCACATTCAGTGCTGCTGGAGGCTTTGTAACCGATCACAGGGTGCGCCTGTCCACCGAATCGGTCGATTGGCTGACCTTCTTCTTCTTCTTGGATCACCAGCTACCAAGCACCTGATGCTGATGTAACCGATTGATTTTTTTAATGTGAGATCCCTTCAAGACTGCCTATGCTGATGCTGAGTGACTATCCTGTTATGCTGAGTGACAATCCTCTTCCTCCTCAATATTCATGCTGATAGCTTGTAAGAACATTTTTGGTTCTGGACACTGCCACCAGTGGCCAAAGCCCAATTTTTCAGCCCCTGTTTAACAGGGGCGTGTAATTACAATTTTTGATGCAATACTTTGCAGCAGGGCTCATTCCTGCACTCCAACTATAGCTTCTGTGAGGGGTTGCAGTGTTGTGGCAGCAGTGGCTAAGGCCCAATTTTTCTGCCCCTGTTTAACAGGGGCGTGTAATTACAATTTTTGATGCAATACTTTGCAGCAGGGCTCATTCCTGCGCTCCAACTAGAGTATCTGTGAGGGGTTGCAGTGTTGTGGCACCAACATCAGTGCCCAAGGCCCAAATTTTCAGCCCCTGTTTAACAGGGACGTATAATTACAATTTTTGATGCAATACTTTGCAGCAGGGCTCATTCCTGCGCTCCAACTATAGCATCTGTGAGTGGTTGCAGTGTTGTGGCACCAGTGCCTAAGGCCCAATTTTTCTGCCCCTGTTCAACAGGGACATATAATTACAATTCTTGATCTAATATTTCACAGCAGGACCCATTCCTGCGCCCACCAAGAGTAACTGTGAGGGCTTACAGTGTTGTGGCAACACCACCACCACCAAAGGCCCAATTTTTCTGCCCCTGTTCAACAGGTGCATGTAATTACAATTCTTGATATATTATTTCACAGCAGGGCCCATTCCAGCGCCCACCAAGAGTAACTGTGAGGACTTACATTGTTGCGGCACCAGCACCACCACCACCATTACCACCACCAAAGGCCAAATATTTCTACCACTGTTCAACAATGGCATGTAATTACAATTCTTGATCTAATATTTCCCAGCACGGCCCGTCCCTGTGCCCACCAAGAGTAACTGTGAGGGCTTACAGTGTTGTGGCAACACCAACACCTAAGGCCCCAATTTCTGCAGAGTATATAGGGCAGGCCCCTACTTTCAAACATCCAACTTACAAACGACTCCTACTGCAAACGGAAGGAGACAACAGGAAGTGAGATGAAATCTACCCCTAGGAAGGGAAATTCTCTCCTGTAAGTGTTAATATGGGAAAACCGTGTCTCCTCTTCACTGATGCTTTATAACCAATCCTTGTTTCACTAAAACCCCCAAATTTTCAAAAAACATTTGTCATTGGGACAGAAAGGGAGAAGAAATCTTCTGAAGAGGTGCACAGACAGCAAAACAAATGTTACAGGGGTGATAACCCTTCCAAAATGTACCAGTTCAAAATTACAAACAGATTCTACTTAACAACAAACCTACAGTCCCTGTCTTGTTTACACCGCCTGTATACTGCTGTTCAGAGTATATATGGCCTGGGGACCCCACGCCTTTCCTTTTTTTAATTTGGGTGCAGGGTTCCCCTTAATATCCATACAAGACCCAAAGGGCTTGGTAATGGACTGGGGGGGGGGGGTACCCATACCGTTTGTATCACTGATTTTCATCCATATTGCCGTGACCCGACATTACATTAAAGCAGTTTTAAATTACTTTTATTCCTTTAAAAATGTCATTTTGTGCAGGGACTGTTCTAAGCATGGGAAACACACGCCACTTTACAGGCATACTATAGACACCCCTAGGTATGATATTTAAAGGAGTATTTCACTTTTTTTCACTTTAAGCATCATTAAAATGACTGCTCCTGAAAAAACGGCCGTTTTTAAAACTTTTTTTTGCATTGATACATGTCCCCTGGGGCAGGACCCGGGTCCCCAAACCCTTTTTAGCACAATAACTTGCATATTAGCCTTTAAAATCAGCACTTTTGATTCTGAATGTTTGAGTCCCATAGACTAATGGGGTTCTAAAGTTCGCACAAACTTTCAGTCCGTTCGCAGGTTCTGGTGCAAACCGAACCAAGGGGTGTTCGGCTCATCCCTACCAGTGAAGTGAACAGCCTCAGATGATAAACCTAAAGTTTTACATATATATCTGCTGTCTTCATCTTTATATACTGTTCAGAAAGTGCTCTTCATGTTAGGAGATTTTCTCTTCCTGTTTAACTTGGAATGTGAAGTCTGGGCATACAGCCAAGACAGCTGATTACAACAAAGGCACACACCCCCTCTCCAGATAGGTGTTCTGTGATAAGGCAAGCTGCCTGCTAATCTATTTATAGCTCTCTCCCTGACACAAAACTCTGCTTTTATCACGTTTTAGAGAATTTGTTATCATGGAGTTATCATGCTGATAACAGAGAACAGATAACAGAGAAATGGGGCAGGAGACAGCTACGGGATACAGTGCTTTGAAGAGAGATAACAAAACACTGCAGATATATGTGCCCATAAATCGGGTTTAAATCCACTTTAATAAAAGAGGGCCTTCTTTTGGTGCAGATAAATAATTGAAGGCAGGCCCAGTTGCAGCAGCCAGGGGCTAAGATGTGCACAGTTGCACTAGTTAGATGTAATGGCATGCACAATATCAGCACTCTGGGAAACAGAACAAGCACCTGAGCTGTGTTAGACCTTGTCTAGGACAGCACAAGCAATTCACACAGCCGCAGGTGTGGGATCTTTGAATGTAAGTTATTTGTGAATGGCTGCAGCTTAACAGTGGGTCTGTGACCCTCTCACCAGTTCCTTCCTTAGTAATACTCCGATGTTGGTTGGTTGGATTAATTGCGAAGGGGTCCCCTTTTCTGTGGTTCACCAATGGTAGAAGCAGGTGGGATGGTAACCTCCACAGCAGATCTGATGATGTCAGTCTGGACCACAGCAAGCGTCTGGGGGTGAGCACCAGAATAGCCAGTCATGCAGCAAACTCTACCCAGCCTCCCAACTCTTAGCTGTGGCAGTGTTCAGTGAACTCAGCACGGAAACTGCTCAGCAAGCACAGCATTTCTTCTACCTTACTTTCTCTGGTTGACGCGCTCCCCAACTGCCCTGTTCCTTCCCAGGCTTTCCTTTTTGTATGACCCCTCCTGCTCTCAGGTACACCTGGGCATTGTAGTTGCTTCCCAGTCATGGTTGCAGTCCAGATCATCCTCAAAATTACATCTCCCATGGTACCACTGCCTAAGGTCAGGTACTGTCTAAACAAGGCACACCTGTTACTGCAATCTTGCGGCAGAAAAGGAGTTCTATATCCAACAGCACCCACTCCACTATGAACCCTTATTACACTCCTCTGTTAGAAATGATTATACACTCCCAAAATGTGTGAATCTCACAATAATTGTGCAGCTGCTGTTTGTGATCCTTCTGGAAACGATACAGTAAATTGATATGTCTAAACAGCGCTTGCTAAATATTTCAACTTTATAATAACTTATGAAATAAAACATTCAAAAACACAGTCCATAATATCAGCCAAATAAATTGAATGTGAAAAAGTCCACTTGAATGTGCACAGTACCTGTGCTCCGTGCACTTATGAAATAAAACAATAGAAAACACAATCCATAATATCAGGCAAATAAAGTGAAATGTAAAAAAAGTCCACTTGGATGTACACAGCACCAGTGCTCCATGCACCTTTGCCCTACTGTGAGACTTTTGCTGTTACACCGTGTTCTCATGTGATACCCGCCGCACTCGCCGGACCCCAATGACCCTTCTACTGTACAGTAGAGAGGAGTCACTATCGCTTTTGTAGGTCACCACAGGACCTCTAAATAATTCCCAAAGGCTCCTGGCTTGGATCCAGTCCCCTTCTGTGGAAGGTCTCCTATGCTTCCCCACTCAGTTCAGTAGGCAATGGATGGGCGGGAAAAAGGAGAGAGGAAGCCTCTTATAGTTTAAAATCGTATTTATTAAAAATTGCTTAAAAACATTACAAAACACCACTGAAATACAATAACATCGGTCCTCTGTGTGTGTGCTAAGATGGACACTCAAAACCAAGCGTGCGTTCCACCCGCTGGACCGGAAGTGACGCACTAGAAACTCCACTTAAAGCGGGGTTCTACCCAAATTTTGAACAATATCTGTATGTATTCTCTTCCTTGCCTAGATGCTGACATGCCGTTTAAAAAAAATTTAAATCGCCGTAATTACCTTTTATTTTTCTATTCTTCTTTGCACTTCCTGGTTCTCCTCCCATGGGAGTAGGCGTGTTTCTAGCCTCTCCCAGACTCCTGGGAGCTAGTCTCAGGCTTCCCAGGATGCCACTGAGCATGTGCGGGAACGAGCGGTGAATGCTGGGAGCACAGCATTCACCACATCCAGGAAATAAATGCTTGTGGGCTTCAAATGCCCACAATGAAGATGGAAACCGCCTGCAGTGAATAATATAAGTTATTCTTTTCGACGAAATCTGACACAGGCGGACATATTACACACAATATGTTAGTATGTAATGCTGAGAAGAAAAGTTTGTGAATGAACTAAAAAAAAAAAAACGATAGATAGGTGGACCCCCGCTTTAACACATTTCATCATCAATAGGTGATTTCTTCACTGTAACCAGTAATGTTAATGGTTAATGTTATATGCTGGCTGCAGTAGTTACCCTTCTCCCAATTACTTTAATTAAATTACTCATAAGTTTCCCAGGAAGGGAATCCCCTCTGCTGGCAGAGAACCTGTCCAGGGTGGAGGCACTGCCAAATATATTATGAAACTCATTTTTCCGCTTAGCAAAGGTTCTAGTTTTCTTATTTACCTACAGGTTTAGTGCAATGTCCTGGTTGGGGAGGGTCATTTATCAAGTTCTCCTGTGCATATGGGATATCCAGTATATAAAAGTAGGTATACAACCTCCTGCAAAAGATTTTACAGTAAGTACAAAAATCATATTTTTCCCTCACTTTCCTGCATACTGCATACACAACTATCCAAACAGTTCTATAATAAAACCATCATCACAGCATTAAAAGGATAGCCAGGAGCACAGTGGCATGGAGCACATCATGAACCTTTCTTACCCCTCTCTTTACGTGTCTCACAGACAGGTCCATTTTAGAAGTGAGTATCGACCAAGGCCGTTACACGCAAACATAGACTATTGCACTCTGTATTACGGGCCCCACAGCAGTCACATGAGCTGCTAAACCTGTAATTATGCTTTTGATTTTCTTCCAAGCCCACATTCTCGTTCTAGTATTATACTGTATGATAATGCATGGTGTGTGTCCTATAGTGTCTTTCATCATTTCTTTTATCCTCAGAAAATGGCTACATCTTATCTTAAAAAAACAGCTGAATTTTATACATTTTCTTTGTTTTCTTTCAACTGAACAAATGCCCAATCAATTAGAGGCAACATGCATACTGTGCTTTGTATGCATCTAATTCCACTTTCATTCCATTTCGAGTTGTGGGAAATTCAGGCTTATTACCTCTGTTATAGTTCTTAATAAGTCAAGGAGAATAAGAAAAATATAGCTGTTAAAATATTCAGACCACTGGTGTTTGCAAAAAGTCATTTTACCAGCACCATTAGGAGTGTGATTTTTAAATAGAGCAGTGAGTCATAGAAAAAGAATATCACTGAACATTTATGAGAATTTGAGGCACATTAATACTGACTTAGGCTCACTATCTTTATTCCTTGTTTAGTGCTCTTATACATTAAAACAAGTCATCTACTAAGGATGCCTCTGAAGGCAGGATACATACAGTAGTAGTGCTAATTAAAGGGTAATAATAATATACCTTATATTACTTCATAATCCAAGGCTGGCAATACGGCACTATACAGCACAGATGGGTGACTTTCCCTGCTATGCTATTGTATTCTGACAGCTGGCAATGGGGGCTGCCAGAATACTCAAACAGAGACTGCATCATGTTCGATGCAGCCACTGTTCGACTGATACGTCTTCGCCCATGTCCTTTGATTTTTCAATCAAAGGATGTCAGGGTAGTTCGGCCTGCATCAGGAACCGACTGGAGCTTGTTTGACTAGCTTTCTTACATGTAAAGCTCACACTTAAATAAGCCCTGTAGTCAGACCCTGTATTCCTACCATGAGATTATACTATATGTGCATTTAAAGCCTAATTGAACCTTCAGTTTAAACAAGCTAAATACAGTACATTCCAGATGCATTGAAAGAAAAGGTGTGAAGTGTGTTTTCTTTACAAATCAACCACAACCATAGAAAAGAGCCTGTCCCCCGCCAGCATGCTGCAGAGTGTGACCCTTGCTTTCTGTGAGGAAGGAGTGATATCTTTGTAGAGGTCTGACATGCCCTTGCTGAGTCAGAGCCAGAGATTTGCTGATTGCAGAGGTCTAGGCCTGACTTAGCAGGGGGCTTCCACACTGAGAGCAAGGGTCCCACACTGCAGCAGTTGGCAGGGGGCAGGCATTTCCACTCAAGGAGTGGCTGCTTTCAAAGGAAAACCCCTTAAATGACATTAAACACCTTTTAGTTTAATGCATCTGCAATAGGGTGACCACATTTCCAAACTGCCATTCAGGGACACTCCAGACCCCCCTGCCCCCTCCCACCTTCCCAAAAATTTGATCATTTTTGATACTTTTTTTGCCAATTTTTGGCAAAACAAAAGCAAACAGTGGTCACCAGTTTAGACAGGTGGTATACAATGTGCACCTTCTTTAACTAAGGGGTCATTTCACTAACCTTTACCAGGATTTTGCTAACGGTATCTCTTGTGGTATTTGTTAAAAAACAGCGTGGGATCGGGGGACCCCCCACATTGTTTTTTGACAAATAGCTGGTTGCTAATGAGAATGGATCACTCATTAGCTGTCACTAGGGATGAGCTGAACACCCCCCGGATCGGTTCGCGGCAGAAAATGTGAACAGGCAAAAAATTTGTGCGAACACCGTTAAAGTCTATGGGACTCGAGCGTGAAAAATCGCAAAAGTGCTAATTTTAAAGGCTAATATGCAAGTTATTGTCATAAAAGGTGTTTGGGGACCCGGGTTCTGCCCCAGGGGACATGTATCAATGCAAAAAAAAAAGTTTTAAAAACGTCCGTTTTTTCGTGAGCAGTGACTTTAATAATGCTTAAAATGAAACAATAAAAGTTAAATATTCCTTTAAATATAGTGCCTGGGGGGTGACTGTAGTATGCCTGTAAAGTGGCGCATTTTTCCCATGTTTAGAACAGTCCCTGCACAAAATGACATTTCTAAAGGAAGTCATTTAAAACTGCTTGCGGCTATAGATGAAAATCATTGAGAAAAATGGCATGGGTGCCCACCCGCCCCCCCCCCCCCCCAGCCCATTTCCAGGCCCTTTGGGTCTGGTTTGGATATTAAGCGGAACCCCACACCCAAATTACAAAAAAAGAGGCATGGGGACCCCGGCCCTATATACTCTGAACAGCAGCAGTATACAGGTGGTCCCCGGGTTACAAACAAGATAGGGACTGTAGGTTTGTTCTTAAGTTGAATCTGTTTGTAATTTGGAGCAGGTACATTTTTAAAGTGTAGCTTCAGCCACAAAATCTATTTTTACGATTTTTGGATAACATAGGGAAGGGTTATCACCCCTGTAACATTTGTTTTGCTGTCTGTGCCCCTGTTTAGAAGATTTAATCTCACTTTCTCTCCCAATGACAATTGGATTGTGAAAATTTTGGGTTATTAGGGAAACTAGGATTGGTAATAAAGCATCAGTGGAGACACATTTTTCCCATATTAACTGTTACAGGAGAGAATTTCCCCTCCTAGGGGTAGATTTCCTCTCACCTCCTGTTGTCTCAACCCGGCTTGCCTAGTGATCTTCCTTTAAGCCTTCTGCATTTGTTCCAGTTCTGCTGTCCAGTGTATGACTCGGCCTGTCTGACCCTCCTGTGTCTCTATCCTTGGGACCATCCACCTGAATCCTGTGAGTGCCAGCTCTCCTGCTTCAGCTTCCAGTCTACTGCATTCCGCCTGCTGTTCCCGCTGTCCCAGCTTCGTCCGGAGCATCAGATCTGCATACCAGCTATTGATCCTGTCAGGCACTCGTGCTGTCCTGCATTCCTGTGCCTCATGTCAGCTCTACCAGGGGCTGGGAGTCAGGATCGTAAGGGAGGCCTCCCTCTGCATATTGGGCTCAATAACCAGGTACGTGAAAGGGGCAGAAAAATTGGGCCTTAGGCGGTGGTGGTGGTGGTGGCACAACACTGTAAAGCCTCACAGTTACTCTTTTTTTTGTTTCACATTTTATTAAAGTTTTCACATACAATACAGCAAATGTTTTCATGGATAGCTTCGTAAAAATATTAGTGCAAACAGAAATCATAACAAAACATGGCACTTGAAAAGGACTCCGTCTAAAGCCTATATATACCTTAGGATCCGAGGGAGTCAACTTGTCCCTGTAGCGAAAGGATATGTTATCCTTCATATAAGGTTGTTGTAGGGTGTAACCCTAAACTGTTTAACGTTTAAGAACTAGGTATATAGGAGCACTACTGGTCAGGTCTATTATAATCTCTCACGGCGAGGTGGGGGCAAAAGCAGATAAGATGTTTTTGGTATTGATCCCGCCTTACTCAATTGTGTGGGGCAGGGAAGGGTAGGGAGGAAGGGCAGGGATGAAGATAGGAGAAAAAAAAAGGGGGGGTGGACAGGGGCGGGGGTAGGGGTACCGAAAAGAAGAAAAAACACCTTAAATTGTATATTATGGCTCATGACGAGCAGTCAGAATATTCTTCGCTGTCAAGTCCCCTGCTCATGGAACATGTCAGTCGTTTTGACGTATCGTTTTGACGTCTTGGGATTCTCGGTAGGTGTGCCAAGCCGCCCAAATGGCTGAGTATTCAGCTATTTTATCAAGAGTGGTATATATGAGCTCCTCCATCACTGCAACGGGGCGGATGCGAGATGTCCTCACAGTTACTCTTGGTGGGCGAAGGAATGGGCCCTGCTGTGAAATATTAGATCAAAAATTGTAATTACATGCCACTGTTAAATAGGTGCAGAAAAATTGGGCCTTAGGCAGTGGTGGTGTTGGTGCAACTGCACAATACAGTGCAGCCGTAGTGCAGTTGCTACTACTTTTCTGGTGGTGTACACAGTACACAATACAGTGTAGTGTGGTGTTGCAAACAAAATATACATCATGTCCAGAAGGCCACCAAGGAGAGGCAGATGCTCACAGGCCACTAAAAGAGGGCAAGCAGGTTCTGTGTCTACAGTCAACAGCGCTGGTTGTGGACATGGTGTATCCTCCGCAGGTGGCCGTGGGGCACACTTGTCCTTTTTTTCTGCTGCTGGCCGTGTTATTGAGCCAGAACATGCAGAAGAGTTGGTGGAGTGGATAACAAAGCCATCCTTATCCCCCTCATCCTCTGTCTCCCAGGCTCAGAGTAGTTTTCCTTCCTCAACCTGGGAACCAGAAGGCTCTGGAAGGAATCGCTAGCCCGTGAGCAGCGACACCAGGGAAAAGTCCTCCCCTCCATCCAGGAAAGGTACTGGTCGCAGTATGGATTGCGGGTGCTGTTTTTGGGAGAAAAACCGCACAAGGAGCAGACAGCTGAATTAAGCAGGCTGGTCTGGGCAGAGATGCAGCTGGATGAGAGCTACAGAGCCCTCCAGTGGCATGTATTCCAAGCATGCCCTTGGATAGCGGATAACAGCCCAACGGAAGGCTTTGGCTACGGCGGCCTGGGACAGTTGTATGTGAAGGGACCCTAACGTTGAGAGTGATTTGGAATGGCGGTTGGACGAAATCATGGATTTCAGAGTAGGGCTACTGAGTGTTTTGGGGGTGCACTGGGCACTAGAAGATATAGATTTTCTGGCCGTTCAAGAATGGGAGCTGGAGATCGCCTACAGATCGCTGCTAGACTCTGCTCAGCACCAGGGCTGGGCTCCCTTTGCCTGGGACTATCAGGAAATACCAGTTGACAACTCTGAAATCCTAGCTGAAGAGTCGGCAATGTGGAAAACCTCTATCCCCAGACACGATACAGTGTAGTGCCGTGTTGCAAAACAAAATATACATCATGTCCAGAAGGCCACCAAGGAGAGGCAAATGCTCACAGGCCACTAAAAGTGGGCAAGCAGGTTCTGTGTCTACAGTCAACAGTGCTGGTTGTGGACATGGTGCATCCTCCGCAGGTGGCCATGGGGCACACTTGTCCTTTTTTTCTGCTGCTGGCAGTGTTATTGAGAACATGCAGAAAAGTTGGTGTAGTGGATAACAAAGCCATCCTGATCCCCCTCATCCTTTGTCACCCAGGCTCAGAGTAGTTTTCCTTCCTATGCAGCTGCCAAAGCGGCCTATTCCACCAGCTCCTTGTCCACAGTCACTCCTTCTGTAGCCCCACCATCATGCATGCAGAAGTCCCCCGAATTATTCAACCACAGTGTCAGGTATATGCTGCTGGAGGATGCGCAGCGATTTGAAGGCTCCGATGTTGGTTCCCAGGTTGAGGAAGGGAGTAACGTGAGCCTAGAGAGAGGGGGTGCCCAAGAAGGAGAAGAAACTGGCAGTCATGTTCCCCCAGCTGCAGCATAGTACCAAGTTTGCTCCAGTGACGAGGAGGGAGGTAATGATGAGGTCACTGACTCTACTTGGGTGCCTGATAGAATAGAGGAGGAGGAGGAGGCACAACTCCAATGTGGCAGGATGTCCTCTAGGGGGCAGCTTAAGGGCAGCCACCCTACTGCATCACACCATAGAGCTCTGCAGGTGCAGGGCACTGCTGACTCCCCGCTGATTTTGAAAAGTTCCTTGGTGTTGGCCTTTTTGGACATGTGTGCAGCAGATTGCACGGTTGCTGTTTGTAACCTATGTCTGAAGCGGATGAAGCGTGGCCACAACAACAATATTTGGGCACCACATGCTTGACCAAACATATGATGACCTCCCATGCAGTCTGTTTCCCGTATACTATATTTGAGATTTAATATCTCTCAGATATGATTTGGGTTAAATGAGAGTTCTTTGACCATGAGTGAAAGCATTAACACAATAACAACATTTATTGGTGAGTAGTTGAAAGTCTGTCTAACACAACCATCTATCTATAGTCTACACCAAGGTTGAAAATATTAGGTTAAAATAAGAGAATTACATAAAGGAATACAGAGTATATTCCTTAAAATATTAATCTACAAACATATTTAGTTACAAGTAAAATTCCCCTAATTACCCTTTGCACCAAGGTTCCATTCTGATGGTTGCTCTCCCATAAAAAGTGTGTGTTTCCCTCCCATCTAGTCTGTGTATATCATTACATGCTAATGCCTCATTGGTTGACATAATGTGGCTCTGATTGGTGAGCTTCCCTATTCCTGGTTAAAGACTGGCTACATCTCCAATCCCTATACTTTGCATAAGTCAGCCCCCTTTAATGCAAATCCTTGTGACTATTCTGAGCAGGAGATTAACTTGAATTTTCCCAGGAAGTTAAGTATTGATTACGTGTTGGCCTCCCTTCATTGCATATCATTGCATAACCCAGCATGGGATCCTTTGAAGTGAGTATGTATAAAACAATGAGGTTTGGATACCATTGTTTGTATACACAAGCCTAGGCACCAACTTGTCTGGTCTACCAGAGATTTCTGTGAAGATAATATGTTCCGTCCTACATAGATACAAGCTAAATTAAATATATTCATAATTAAAATATTTTACAGCTAATAATGGAGATTTCACATAAACTCATAAGGCAACAAGTCCATTGGCAACAGCACTTGAAAGACCCACATCAAAGAAAAAGGCGGACTTCTCCTTGCTCCTCACCTGGGATCTCCAACCCTACTATACCTCCAGTCCTCTCAAAAACCTGCACTGAGAGGAATGAAGGTATAGCATTAGGTGTCCGAAGTACTTGCAGCCAATCGGCTAGCAGTACACCACCATCTGATTTTAGCAGGAAAATTTCCCTACCCCAGTTGCTCAACCGTAAAAAGAAATTCGGTCCCAGCCATCCACATGCTCAGCGTCTGAATGCTAGCTTGGCCAAATTGCTAGTACTGCAACTACTGCCTTTTCAGCTGGTAGACTCAGTTGCAGGTTCCAAAACGCCGTTTGTTTTCATGGAAGGCCATTCCATGGCTCTCTACCGGCATGTAGAAGGCAATGTTTTTGTCTTGTCGGACAGGGCAGTCAGCAGTAAGGTGTATATTACCGCTAACTCATGGTCTAACAGGCATGGGCAGGGATTGTTACCTTTCCTTCACGGTGCACTGGGTAACTCTGCTGGCAGCTGGGAAGGATGCAGGACAGGGTTCAGTATTTTTGGAGCTTGTTCGGCCACCATGCCTCCAAAATGCTAGTGGTGATTCTGCCACAGCTCTCTCCTCCACCCCCTCCTCTTTTTCTTCCTCTATGGCCTCTTCTGCAGATTTGTTCTCTGAACCAGCGGTGCTCTGTAAGCGTTCAAGGGGCTACGCAAGCACTCAGGCAAAAAAGATGCCATGCGGTGCATGAGTTACATAGTTAGGTGATGTTGAAAAAAGACACAAGTCCATCAAGTCCAACCTATATGTGTGATTATATGTCAGTATTACATTGTATATATGTTGCGGTCGTTCAGGTGCTTATATAATAGTTTCTTGAAACTATCGATGCCCCTGCTGAGACCACCACCTGTGGAAGGGAATTCCACATCCTTGCCGCTCTTACAGTAAAGAACCCTCTACGTAGTTTAAGGTTAAACCACTGCTTAGGGGACAGGAGCCACACGAGGGCAGATATCCTGTCAGCTCTGCAGGGGCAGGCTCAGAGGTGGTTGACGCCATGCCAGCTTCAGCCAATAATGGCTGTATGCGACAATGGCACCAACCTTCTCTCCGCCCTCCGACAGGGACACTTGACCCATGTTCCATGTTTGGCACACATCCTGAATTTGGTGGTGCAGCGGTTCTTGAGCAGGTATCCAGGCTTACAAGATCTCTTGAGGCAGGCCAGAAAAGTCTGTGGTCATTTCCAACAGTCATACAATGCCAGTGCTCGGCTGGCTGACATTGAAAGGGAATGCAACCTGCCCACCAACCGCCTCATTTGTGACATGTCCACCAGGTGGAACTCAATGTTGGCAATGCTGCAGCGGCTGCACACGCAGCAGAGGGCCATCAATGAGTACCTGTGTGAGTATGGCACCAGGACAGGGTCAGGGGAGCTTGGCTTCTTTTCGCCACGCCAGTGGCTACTGATCAAGGATGCATGCACTGTCCTGTCACCATTTGATGAGGCACGAGGATGGTGAGCAGCGACAATGCATGCATCAGTGTTACTGTCCCTCTTGTCTTCCTGTTGGAGCACACGCGTCATGGAATGGTGTACTGTATTGTGTACACCACCAGAAAAGTAGTAGCAACTGCACTATGGGTGCACGGTACTGTGTACACCAACAGAAGTCTAATAGCAACTATGGGTGCACTGTTTGTATTGTGTACTGTGTACACCACCAGAAAAGTAGTAGAAACTGCACTATGGATGTACGGTACTGTGTACACCAACAGAAGTGTATTAACAACTATGGGTGTACTGTATTGTGTACACCACCAGAAAAGTAGTAGCAACTGCACTAGGGGTGCACGGTACTGTGTACACCAACAGAAGTCTAATAGCAACTATGGGTGCACTGTTTGTTTTGTGTACTGTGTACACCACCAGAAAAGTAGTAGCAACTGCACTATGGGTGCATGGTACTGTGTACACCAACAGAAGTGTAATAACAACTATGGGTGTACTGTATTGTGTACACCACCAGAAAAGTAGTAGCTACTGCACTAGGGGTGCATGGTACTGTGTACTGTGTACACCGCCTGAAGTATATTAGAAAAAGTACACCAGGAACGGCCTGCAGTCAGATATAGCTAAACTGTATGCAGCGGATATATATATATATATATATATATATATATATATATATATATATATATATATATATATATATATATATATATATATAATACACTGCAGCTAACTGAATGACCTACCTGCCAGAAGTATATTAAAAAAAGTACACCAGGAATGGCCTGCAGTCAGATATAGCTAAACTGGATGCAATGGATATATGTATACGAGACTGTCTGTATATATATAATAACCTGCCTGCCAGAAGTATATTAGAAAAAGTACACCAGGAATGGCCTGCAGTCAGATATAGCTAAACTGTATGCAGTGTATATATATATTGTGATGGGAGGGCCCGTGGAACCAAGAATCCCTTGGAAAGGTTGGGAAACCCATGTTTTAACTCCCCATGCACCTCTTATGTCTAAGTCACCCTGTGCCATCCTGGCACACGGTGACTGAGAAAATATTTCTTGGATTACTTAAAATGGGACAGTAATATTTATCCACAATATCTCCCAGGATATATGTAAAGACTATTTCATGGTTTGTTTGATTCTAAACTCAACATGTTAGTTGAGAGAGCTGATCACATTGGCCTCTGTACAATGTAGGAGACGGGGCGACTCCTGCTGGAGCTCCTGCTATTGTGAAAAGGTGTCCTGTGTTTATACTTATGATAATGTATAATCTACTGTGTGAAGCTCGGTGACAACAAGTCTGACCTGTAGTGAAACCCTGATTAATCATAACAATGCTCAGGAGGGCACGGAGTCCCTCAACCACCAGGCAACGGAACGCTGATAATCAGGAAGTAAAAAGAGAGCTAAATGCCCATCAAGCACTGCGTTCTTTATGTAACCGAAAACAGTATGCAAGGACTGCTAGTAAGGTTAGAACATTGCTTGAAAAAAAAACTAAATGAATAAATTAAAATAAATAAATAACCACCAGCGTCCCTACTGATCCCCTCGGATGCCAACATCATATGTTATATTGCAATAAGCATATTAAAATGTCTAATTTATAATATATAAAAAATTTTAAAAAAGCAGATACTATCGATCAGAAATAAAACAGTTTACATCAAATTCAATATTCAATAAGAACAACCTGATGAGCCTCCAGCAGAGGAGCTGGTATCAGGGCCAAACTTCACTGTGCTCTGCCCAGCACCAACAGCAGTATCTGTGGAGTTGCAAGGAACTCAGACAGAGGGTCCAAGACCTCTGCCCCACACCTGTGGCAGATCCGGAGACTCAGGGTGAGAAAGTGGCGATCACTTCCCAGCAGCAGATACAGGGGAAGAAGGGAGAGGAGGTGTTCGTTGTCCCTCCCCAACAGTCGGCCTGGGTGGTGAAACGGTCTTTCCTCCCCTGCAAAGATCCATGCACCTGGGAGGGAGTACCATAGACATGTCGTCCCAGCAGCCAGATGAGGGAACGGTAAAGGAAGCAGGGAGCTCAACTCCCCAATGGCAGCTTTACAGTTTGGGAGTGGAGGAATCCAGCCTCCTGTCCCAACAGTTAGCCGAAGCGGATGATGTGGAGTTCCCAGTAGAAGTGATGGCAACAGGGCAGAGTGCTACCAAACTCTGCTCAGCACCGGCAACAACTGTGGAGTTCCAGGGAGCTGGGGCAGTCGGCTCATCTCTCCATCCACAGATTACAGAATGTATGGACTTAATGGACTGTTCATCAGAGGATGTTGTAGATTATGCATCACCTGCTCAAGTACTGACAGCAGGAAAGATTACTGCAGACCCCTGCTCCACACCCGTTGCAGTTTTGGAGGCCTGAGGTGAGAAGGGGATGGCTCCTCTTTCCCAGTGAATTTCAGAGATGCAGGGAGGAGAAGCAGCCATTTCCTCTCCCCAACCAGGGTTCGTGCACCTGGGAGACAATACCAGTGAAAGGGAGTTCCAACAGCAGACGGCGCCCCAGAATGATGATACCAACCCAGCTGAAGCACTGGAAACCGGACCGAGGGTCCAAGACCCCTGCCCCAAACCTGCGGCAGTTCTGGAGGCCCAGGGTGAGGAGGTGGCGGTCACTCCCAAGCAGCAGACCAGGACCCAAGGAGAGAATGCAATCGGCACCTCACAACTGCAGCTTGATCTGATGTCGGTGGATGGGCCTGCTGTCTCCACTAACATAAACCCTGCAGAAGTGCTGGCAAGTGGGCAAAGTGCTACCAACCTCTGCCCAGCACTGGCAACAACTACAGAGTTCCAGGGAGTCAGGGCAGTCGGCCTCCCTCCCCAACAGTTAGCTGAAGCAGATGGTGTGTGGTTTCCAGCAGAAGGGCTGGCAACAGGGCAGAGTGCTGCTGGCCTCTGCCCTCAACTAACAGAGGACAGATTTCCTGTAAAGGTGGATGAGACTTCAGTCTCCACCTGTATACCCCAGGGATGCTGGGCAGTCGGCCCAGATGCCCAACAGCATGACGGACTGAGCCCAGCCACCCTGTCTTCTCTCCTATGGCTAAAGGGACTCCAGGGGGAAGGACCAGTCTGCACTTCCCCCCAGCAGCAGGTATGTTCTATGAGAGAGGCAGAGGTTGGCTGGGTGAGTAATGCTCTGTTTGGAACAATTTGTTTGGGGTACTGTGTGGGTACAGGCATTAGAGGACTGGAAATATGGACTAACTGCGGAGTCAACCCATCTGGGGTCTCCTCCTGTGTTAGTCTTCTGCCGAAAGGGGAAAGATGTGACAGGAGGGCCTGTGGAACCAAGAATCCCTTGGAAAGGTTGGGAAACCCATGTTTCAGCTCCCCATGCACCTCTTATGTCTAAGTCACCCTGTGCCATCCTGCCATATATATGTTAGTTGAGAGAGCTGATCACATTGGCCTCTGTACAATGTAGGAGATGGGCCGACTCCTGCTGGAGCTCCTGCTGGAGCTCCTGCTATTGTGAGAAGGTGTCCTGTGTTTATACTTATGATAATGTATAATCTACTGTGTGAAGTTCAGTGACAAATAGTCTGACCTGTAGTGAAATCCTGATTAATCATAACAATGCTCAGGAGGGCAGGGAGTCACATCGGCTGCTTTAAGGGATTAGTTAATCAGCTCATGTTAATTAGGTTTCTGGTTACAGGTGTATTGTTAGAGTAATATGAGCAGGAGGGGGGACCTCCTCTTCTACTGTATATAAGACTTGTATTTTGGTTCTAATAAAAGAGTCCATGTTCAGAAACTAAACAAGTATCATCTTGTTTTGTGCTTGTGAAGGGTTGGAATATCTGATATCTATATTCAGACTATGAGGAAGCATTATATGACAAAAACACTCAAGCGGAGTGTGGGACATTTCGTTACATATATATATACGAGACTGTATGTAGTGGATGTATATACAGTGGTGACAGAAAGTATTCAGACCCCCTTAAATTTTTCACTCTTTGTTATATTGCAGCCGTTTGCTAAAATCATTTAAGTTCATTTTTTTCCTCATTAATGTACACACAGCATCCCATATTGACAGAAAAACACAGAATTGTTGACATTTTTGCAGATTTATTAAAAAGGAAAAACTGAAATATCACATGGTCCTAAGTATTCAGACCCTTTGCTCAGTATTTAGTAGAAGCACCCTTTTGATCTAATACAGCCATGAGTCTTTTTAGGAAAGATGCAACAAGTTTTTCACACCTGGATTTGGGGATCCTCTGCCATTTCTCCTTGCAGATCCTCTCCAGTTCTATCAGGTTGGATGGTAAACGTTGGTGGACAGCCATTTTTAGATCTCTCCAGAGATGCTCAATTGGGTTTATGTCAGGGCTCTGGCTGGGTCATTCAAGAACAGTCACGGAGTTGTTGTGAAGCCACTCCTTCGTTATTTTAGCTGTGTGCTTAGGGTCATTGTCTTGTTGGAAGTTAAACCTTCGGCCCAGTCTGAGGTCCTGAGCACTCTGGAGAAGGTTTTCATCCAGGATATCCCTGTACTTGGCCACATTCATCTTTCCCTCGATTGCAACCAGTCGTCCTGTCCCTGCAGCTGAAAAACACCCCCACAGCATGATGCTGTCACCACCATGCTTCACTGTTGGGACTGTATTGGTCAGGTGATGAGCAGTGCCTGGTTTTCTCCACACATACTGCTTAAAATTAATGCCAAAAAGTTCTATCTTGGTCTCATCAGACCAAAGAATGTTATTTCTTATCATCTGGAGTCCTTCAGGTGTTTTTTAGCAAACTCCATGCGGGCTTTCATGTGTCTTGCACTGAGGAGAGGCTTCCGTCGGGCCACTCTGCCATAAGGCCCTGACTGGTGGAGGGCTGCAGTGATGGTTGACTTTCTACAACTTTCTCCCATCTCTCGACTGCATCTCTGGAGCTCAGCCACAGTGATCGTTGGGTTCTTCTTTACCTCTCTCACCAAGCCTCTTCTCCCTCAATAGCTCAGTTTGGCCTGACGGCCAGCTCTAGGAAGGGTTCTGGTCCTCCCAAACATCTTCCATTTAAGGATTATGGAAGCCACTGTGCTCTTAGGAACCTTAAGTGCAGCAGAAATTTTTTGTAACCTTGGCCAGATCTGTGCCTTGCCACAATTCTGTCACTGAGCTCTTAAGGCAGTTCGTTTGACCTCATGATTCTCATTTGCTCTGACATGCACTGTGAGCTGTAAGGTCTTATATAGACAGGTGTGTGGCATTCCTAATCAAGTCCAATCAGTATAATCAAACACAGCTGGACTCAAATGAAGGTGTAGAACCATCTCAAGGATGATCAGAAGAAATGGACAGCACCTGAGTCAAATATATGAGTGTCACAGCAAAGGGTCGGAATACTTAGAACCATGTCATATTTCAGTTTTTCTTTTTTAATAAATCTGCAAACATGTCAACAATTCTGTGTTTTCTGCCAATATGGGGTGCTGTGTATACATTAATGAGGAAAAAAATGAACTTAAATGATTTTAGCAAATTGCTGCAATATAACAAAGAGTGAAAAATTTAAGGGGGTCTGAATATTTTCCGTCCCCACTGTATATATGATACTGTCTGTATATATATATATATTAAATACACTGCAGCTAACTGAATAACCTGCCTGCCTGAAGTATATTAGAAACAGTACACCAGGAACAGACTGCAGTCAGATATTGCTAACCTGGATACAGTGGATATATATATATATATACGGGACTGTCTGTATATACAGTGGGGACGGAAAGTATTCAGACCCCCTTAAATTTTTCACTCTTTGTTATATTGCAGCCATTTGCTAAAATCAATCCCTTGGAAAGGTTGGGAAACCCATGTTTCAGCTCCCCATGCACCTCTTATGTCTAAGTCACCCTGGGCCATCCTGCCATATATATGTTAGTTGAGAGAGCTGAACATATTGGCCTCTGTACAATGTAGGAGACGGGCTGACTCCTGCTGGAGCTCCTGCTATTGTGAGAAGGTGTCCTGTGTTTATACTTATGATAATGTATAATCTACTGTGTGAAGCTCGGTGACAAAAAGTCTGACCTGTAGTGAAATCCTGATTAATCATAACAATGCTCAGGAGGGCACGGAGTCACATCGGTTGCTTTAAGGGATTAGTTAATCAGCTCATGTTAATTAGGTTTCTGGTTACAGGTGTATTGTTAGAGTAATATGAGCAGGATGGGGGACCTCCTCTTCTACTGTATATAAGACTTGTATTTTGGTTCTAATAAAAGAGTCCATGTTCAGAAACTAAACAAGTATCATCTTGTTTTGTGCTTGTGAGGGGTTGGAATATCTGATACCTATATTCAGACTGGCAGGAAGCGGTATATGGCGAAAACACTCAAGCGGAGTGTGGGACATTTTGTTACATATATATACGAGACTGTATGCAGTGGATATATATATATATATATATATATATATATATATATGAGACTGCCTGTATATATATATATATATTAAATACACTGCAGCTAACTGAATAACCCGCCTGCCAGAAGTATATTAGAAAAAGTACACCAGGAACGGACTGCAGTCAGATATTGCTAAACTGGATACAGTGGATATATACATATACAAGACTGTCTGTATATACAGTGGGGACGGAAAGTATTCAGACCCCCTTACATTTTTCACTCTTTGTTATATTGCAGCCATTTACTAAAATCAATTACGTTCTTTTTTTCCTCATTAATGTACACTCAGCACTCCATATTGACAGAAAAACACAGAATTGTTGATATTTTTGCAGATTTATTAAAAAAGAAAAACTGAAATATCAAATGGTCCTAAGCATTCAGATCCTTTGCTGTGGCACTCATATTTTTAACTCAGGTGCTGTCCATTTCTTCTGATCATCCTTGAGATGGTTCTACACCTTCATTTGAGTCCAGCTGTGTTTGATTATACTGATTGGACTTGATTAGGAAAGCCACACACCTGCCTGTATAAGACCTTACAGCTCACAGTGCATGTCAGAGCAAATGAGAATCATAAGGTCAAAGGAACTGCCTGAAGAGCTCAGAGACAGAATTGTGGCAAGGCACAGATCTGGCCAAGGGTACAAAAAAAATTCTTCTGCACTTAAGGTTCCTAAGAGCACAAATTGAGCTATCGGGGCAGAAGAACCTTGGTGAGAGAGGTAAAGAAGAACCCAAAGATCACTGTGGCTGAGCTCCAGAGATGCAGTCGGGAGATGGGAGAAAGTTGTAGAAAGTCAACCATCACTGCAGCCCTCCACCAGTTGGGGCTTTATGGAAGAGTGGCCTGACGAAAGCCTCTCCTCAGTGCAAGACACATGAAAGCCTGCATGGAGTTTGCTAAAAAAACACCTGAAGAACTCCAAGATGGTGAGAAATAAGATTCTCTGGTCTGATAAGAGAGACCAAGATAGAACTTTTTGGCCTTAATTCTAAGCGGTATGTGTGGAGAAAACCAGGCACTGCTCATCACCTGTCCAATACAGTCCCAACAGTGAAACATGGTGGTGGCAGCATCATGCTGTGGGAGTGTTTTTCAGCTGCAAGGAGAGGATGACTGGTTGCAATTGAGGGAAAGATGAATGTGCAGCCAAGTACAGGGATATCCTGGACAAAAACCCTCTCCAGAGTGCTCAGGACCTCAGACTGGGCCGAAGGTTTACCTTCCAACAAAACAATGACCCTAAGCACACAGCTAAAATAACAAAGGAGTGGCTTCACAACAATTCCGTGACTGTTCTTAAATAGCCCAGCCAGAGCCCTGACTTAAACCCAATTGAGCATCTCTGGAGAGACCTAAAAATGGCTGTCCACCAACGTTTACCATCCAACCTGACAGAACTGGAGAGGATCTGCAACGAGGAATGGCAGAGGATCCCCAAATCCAGGTGTGAAAAACTTGTTGCATCTTTCTCAAAAAGACTCACATCTGTATTAGTTAAAAAAGGGTGCTTCTACTAAATACTGACCAAAGGGTCACTTAGGACCATGTGATATTTAAGTTTTTCTTTTTTAATTAATCTGCAAAAATGTCAACAATTCTGTGTTTTTCTGTCAATATGGGGTTGTGTGTATGCTGTGTGTACATTAATGAGGAAAAAAAAATGAACTTAATGATTTTAGCAAATGGCTGCAATATAACAAAGTGTGAAAAATTTAAGGGGGTCTGAATACTTTCCATCCCCACAGTATATATTAAATACACTGCAGCTAACTGAATAACCTGCCTGCCTGAAGTATATTGGAAACAGTACACCAGGAACGGACTACAGTGAGATATAGCTAAACTGGATTCAGTGGATATATATATATATATATATACGAGACTGTCTGTATATATATATATATATATATATATATAAAATACACTGCAGCTGAATAACCTGCCTGCCTGCTCAATCTAAATGACACTCTCTCTCCATCCACGCCAACAACACACTACACGGGGCCGACGTGCAGGCAGCCTTATATAGTGTGGGGTGTGGACTTAGTTCCCTTGAGCCATGATTGGCCAAAGGCACCCCTAGTGCCAAAGGCACCACTATAGGCCGTTACGCTGCCGAACGGGCGAACAGCCAATGTTCGAGTTGAACTCATGTTTGACCCGAACAGAAAACTCATCCCTAGCTGTCACTAACTCTTTTTTTTTACATTCAGCTGTCAGCGGGTTCATGCTGACAGCTCAATGTAAAAAAATGCAGACAATTAAAAATGATTAAAAAAACAGCT
The DNA here is from genome assembly GCA_037952925.1 of Lithobates clamitans. NCBI lineage: Eukaryota > Metazoa > Chordata > Amphibia > Anura > Ranidae > Lithobates > Lithobates clamitans. The sequence continues at coordinate 1,649,950 of JBBGZY010000545.1, forward strand.
GGGGTCCCCTCCCCAGCCCATACTAGGCCCTTCAGGTCCCCTCCCCAGTCCACACAATTTTTTTTTTTAAATGGCGTGGGTCCCCCCAAAATCCACACTAAACCCTTATTCGAGCATGCAGCCTGGCAGGTCAGGAAAGGCAGGGAACGAGTGAGCACCTCCCCCCTCCATACCAGGCCACATGCCCTCAACATGGGGGCGGGTGCTTTGGGGCATGTGATGTCGCAAGGGGGCGTGGCCACCAGGTGATGTTGCCAGGTGGCCCTGCCCCTTCCCTATATAAGAACTGTCTCACGGCAGAGCAAGCAGAACGCGGGAGCATTCGTCAGGAGCGGTCTTTTTTTTGGTCTTTTTTCAGGTCGGCGGTGCAGCGGGGGTCATGATTGATGATGGATATACATCTGGGGACATTTATTTTTTGTTTTTTAATAAAGAAATTGTCAAAAACTGCCTCCTGTCTTTATTCACTTTTTCACTTTTTTTGGTGAATGAGTAGGAGTACAAGGTACCCCATACTCATTCACATAGGGTGGGCTGGGATCTGGGTCACCCTTGTCAAAGGAGGCTTCCAGATTCCGCTAAGCCCCCCATCTGCAGACCCACACAACCACTGGCCAGGGTTGTGGGGATGAGACCCATCAAGCACCCACCCCCCCATGTTGAGGGCATGTGGCCTGGTATGGTTCAGGAGGGGGGCCCTCGCTCCCCCCCTATCCTGAATTGCCAGGCTGCATGCTTGGATAAGGCTCTTGGGGGGAATCTTATCTCCACATTATTATGGACCCACATATTATATAGAGATCCATGCCTATGATGGTCCATATTGTATGTTTGGGAAATTGGTATAGCCGTCATATCCTTGGATTCAGATCTATGTTTATATCTAGTGTGATGGACATAGATGGCCTCTAGGGGGGTCCCCTTGGGAGCTGGAATCTATGGCCTGCACACTCAGAATTTACGAATATGCTGGTAATGTTGAAAACCTTATTGCTATAGATCTATTAAAAAGTTTCTTAATTTAATAACTTTCTAATTTTTTTAAATTTTTTAATTTTCTCAATGATCTGGTAAGCCCCATTAGTGATCTTTCTGTAGGAAAACAGCCATAATATCGGATGCTGCACACCTATTATAACTATACAATTTAACCATCAGAGTTTGACATTCATTGCGTACACTTCTGTGAATGTCAGGCGTGTATTAGGCATGTAACTCCTCCTATAGTCTATCACGATAGGTGCCTTTGTTTATGAGGGGCGTCACCGACATGGCTGCTTCCCTATGAAATGACGTGGTGCGTGGCGTGCGGGTACCGTCGCTGAGGACGTCTATGACGAAACGCATACGACGGCGCCACGCACGCTACGTCATTTCCGCAAACTAGGCTGGTGGAATGCAGGTGGAGCGCAGACGCTCGGTTTACTTCCACCCTGCGCTACGGGCTGTTCGGCTAGTTTTTACCCACTAGAGCAGTTTGCGGTAGTCACATCAAGCCCATAAACCTCTGCCCTTGATGTGTGTATATCCAAATATACTGACTGCTGCTGTACTACTACAGCCAGCTGTGCTGGACTGTAGTACTTTTAGTTGAAGAACTTTATGTTGGAATAAATTCAATTTTAATTACTACACTATGGGAGTCCACCATTCCTTCTTTTTATATGAGTGACAAAGCTCCATTCTCCTGTGTATGCTGAGGACCACCCCGGGAAACCCATCCACTATGCTGGCAGGGAGATCGTAGAGGCCACATCTGCATGTAAACTACCCCTTTGGGGTGAATGGATCTGGTGAGTGGGGATCCTTGAGGGGGAGCACCAAGTCACCAAGTCACCAGAACGTTGAATGCACTCAAGTCACGTTTTTGAGTTTTTTTTTTTTTTATTTTTCACTATGTTGAAGACTTCTTCACAGTTATGGACTGCCTATTAATCATGTATTGTTACAAACAATTTACAAATTGATTAAGAGTTAAAACTAACTCAAGGTTTAAACGATTTTTGCTCACTGATTACGTATATGGTCACCTATAGGCTTACCGTTAATTTTGGTTATTTTGAGGCTATCACCACCTATATCTTTTCACAGGTGTAATATTATAAAATACTAAAGTGGGTGCATGTATATGAAAGGTTATACTATACAAGGCACTATGTATGGTCTCACTCACATGTAATGTATGTATAATCAGGGTAGGTTTACCTACCAATACTATCACTTATGGTGAAGAGGGTGTAATAATTTTTATTATTATATTTTTTATTATTTTATGATTTCTCATCATTCTATATCTTTATTCAATTTGCATACTCACCTTTGCTGTATATCCCCTATAGGGAGTGTTGTTACCTTACTGCTGTCAGGTATCTTTTTTACTCCGGTGGGGCGACCCGGCCTGGAGCCAGGTTACTGGTCCCTACTACTATAGTCATTTTCTACTATTCACCTGCCTAATTAAGCCTTAGGGAGCGCCATTACCCCATTTATATGCATATTCATTTTTGAAGCACCTCTGGGGTGTTTCCTTAGGGGGGCCGCATACCTACACATTGTCCTAAGCGCAGTCATCATACTTTATTCTAAGGCTCTTGGGGGGAACCCCACACCATTTTGTTTTTTTTAAGTTTGGCATGGGGTTCCCCTTGAAATCCAAGGTATGGACTGGGGGGGGGCAATTTTTTTTACTATTCAGCTGTCAAGCCCATTGACAGCTGTTGACTCATTAGTTGTTAAGGACACCGTAGCCAGCTTCCCGGCCCGCTCCTTATTAACCAGATTTTACTGCACCCTGATTGGGCAAAGCTTTGCCCAATCAGGGTGCAGAATACACCGTGCAGGGTGGCTGTGTCAGTATCATTCTTGGACAATACAGTGCCCGGGACCCGTTACAGACCTGCAAATTGCGGGACTGTCCTGGGCAATCCAGAACATGTGGTCACCCTAATCTGGAATCTCTTTATCTTCACACTGCGTGATCTCTTGTACCACTATCTGTATACCCCATTGTGCTTAGTGACCTGAGATGAGAACTATATGTTCCCGTTACTTGCATTACAATCCTTTAGTAACTCCAGACCATGCAAAGGCAAAGTTTCAAAAGCTTTACTGAGGAATAAGTTAACATGACATTTCAACATAAAGTGCAGTCTTTACCTAATATCTCGAGTTCCTAACTCAGGCTTGTGACTGCCCTAGCATACCTGCACAGAAAAGAGTCCATTCTTAGTAGTATCCATATTGGTAGTATCCAGGATTGGCATCTTCGGGTTGACTACAAGTCCCAGCAGTTCCTCCAGGCTGAAGCAGGGTTCTGGGGGCAGATGTGCCATGTTTGACATTCTGACCTCGGCATCTTCAGCAGGCCAACAGGACAAAGTCCGTCAATGGTTCCAACAGTCATGTGCGTGTGAGTCCTCGAGCCATTAAGCCTTTTTGAGCCTCCGAGCCCTCGAGCTTTTGGGTACGGATCACTGTCCTTTTTATTATGCACAAAACCAGTGGGTCGCACCCAGAAAAGCCCGTCAAGAAAAGAACTGGGAAACACAATTAACCATAACCCTCCCAACTGGAGCAGTATTAACCTCTACCTGCCTGCAGACTACTGCTCCTTGGGCCAGTTTATGAGCAGTTGGAAATTCTGCTGATATAAAGCATCAGCAATTACTTTATAATTGCCAGCCAGGTATTTTGCCTTGAGCCAAATGTTATGATTAGGGATGGGCCGAATGACCCCTTGTTCGGTTCGCACCAGAACTTTCGAACATTGAGAAAGTTCAGAACCAAATAATGACCCCATTGTAGTCTATGGCAGCCCTCAAAAAATCCACTTGCCTGCTCGCATTTTGCAAGTGGATTTTAAGGCCTGTCGAGGAAGGGCTGCCTGGGAGCGGGGGACGAGCCGGCAGCCTGTGTGGAATGGGAGTCCTTCTCCCAGCGATCACGAAGGGGAAGAGAGACATAGAGAGGGCCCCCAGGTGTTCAGAGCGCAGTGCGGGGAACACAGCGATAACAGCTTTTATTTCAATAGCCGTGTTCCCCGCCGCTCGCTGTCAGATACAGCCCCTCCTCCTGGTCCCGGGTCTTTGATAGACAGATCACCCGTCCAATCCCAGTGATGGGTGATCTGTCAATCAAAGTTCCCTGGCCAGGGGGCGGGGCTGTATATGACGTTGCGTGGCGGAAATACAGCAATTGAAATGAAAGCTGTTATCTCTGTTTTCCACACGCTGCGCTCTGAACACCTGGGCAGCTCTCCTGTTCCTCTCCTCCCCTGCACAGGTAGGCTGCATGGTGGACACAACGCTGCATTGGTGGGCACAAGGCTGCATGGTGGACACAAGACTGCATTGGTGGGCACAAGGCTGCATGGTGGACACAAGACTGCCTTGGTGGGCACAAGGCTGCATGGTGGACACAAAGCTTCTTTGGTGGGCACAAGGCTGCATGGTGGGCAAAAGGATGCATTGCTGGACACAAGGCTGTATAGTGGACACAGGCTGAATGGTGGGCACACGGCTGCATGGTGGACACACAGCTGCATTGGTGGACACAAGACTGCATTGGTGGGCAAAAGGTTGCATTGGTGGGCTCAAGGCTGCATTGGTGGGCACTGGGCACAAGGCTGCAAAGGTGGGCACAAGGCTGTATTGCTGGGCACAAGGCTGCATGGTGGGCACTGGGCACAAGGCTGCATGGTGGAAACAAGGCTGCATTTGTGGGCACAAGGCTGCATTGGTGGGCATTGGGCACAAGGTTACATTGGTGGACACTAGGCACAAGGCTGCATTGGTGGGCACAAGGCTGCATTGGCAGTCACTGGGCACAAGGCTGCATGGTGGACACAAAGCTGCATTGGTTGGCACAAGGCTGCATGGTGGGCACTGGGCACAAGGCTGCATATGTGGGCACAAGGCTGCATTGGTGGGCACAAGGCTGCAAGGGGGACACACGCAGCCTGCATTGGTGGGCACGGATACAGTTGTTGTTAATATTTATTTTTATAACTTAATTCTGCATAATACATACATAAGTATCATTTCATGAGATAATTTATGAGGACGTAATTAGGGGTGGGGCGGGCTGGGTGGGGCAACTGGTGGCGAGTAACCCTTAAGGCCTGGCTAGTAGCTCAGGACTTGAAATTTTGAGCCCTGGTCTATGGGACCCAAATGCCATAAATCAAAAGTGCCCATTTTGAAGTCTTATATGCAAGTAATTGGGCATATAATGGTTATGGGGGTCCGGGTACTGGCCTGGGGGACATGTATCAATGAAAAAAAAGTTTGGAAGAACTTAATTTTTAATTTTTAAATGAGCATTGATTTATTAATGCTTAAAGTGAAAGTATAAAAATGAAAAATTCCTTTCACTATAGTGCCTGGGGGTCCCCTTAGTCTACCTGTAAAGTGGCCCATCTGTACTATGTATAAAAGCTGCTGCAGCGAGAATTGCATTTATAAAGACCAAAAAATTACATTTTCCCTGCAAGCTTTCTTTATTTTGTAACCAATGGTTTGGGGAGCCAGGCTGTATGATGAGGCCACAATGTAGTGCATGGGGAACAACATTCCAGATTTTTTGGATAAATTCTGGTGCCTCTACCACAGACTTTGGATTTCTACATCTGTAACGGGTGCTGAAAGATTGTTCTTTGGATGTCGGTGGCGTCTTCACACCGCAATCCTATAGAGGTACTCAGCTGTTACTGATGTTTACACTAATAATGAGCGGTATTAGAAAAGCCTCATGTTCTGAACGGCCAGTCTCATGCCTGCATAGGCGCCGGACCGGCCGTTCAACTCTACTACTCCTCAAGGTAACCAGCTCATCCCTATCCCCTTAAATTGTAGGCTCTGTCTAAGATATAGGTTAGGTGAGACCAGCACACGCAAACCCACTCACACACCAGTGTGGTGTGGATTGGCTGTGCTGAGACACTGCTTGCAGCAGTGTTTTTTGTATATTGGTCCCTTGTGATTTTAACTAATCACACAATACTCTTTGTTTTTCTTTTTCTTTTTCAGCCATTATATGCTGATGGGTCCAATTACGTTGCTCTCCCTCCTGATGTGAGACCTGGTTACACGGAGGGATTCAACATTCATCCCTACCCTGCTAAAGTTCTATGCGACTTCCTCCTACCTGTTAGGAGTGATCTCCATTCTGTATGAGCCTATAGGTAAGCTGGTGGACGGATTGACATCCCCATTATATTAATATCAATACACACTAGATATAAGGTCCATCTTTTTTGATGCTGATTATTTTCTTTTTATATCTATGGACTGGAATCTATTAGATTGTTCCTTCCTTTTGTTTTAGGTGATATACACTATTCACCACAGCTGTCATCAGTGGCGTTACTTGGCGGATGGGAGGACGCCCCTTGTGTCCTGTTTCTGAGCTGCATGCCTATGCCGTGTCCTTGGTGCTAGGGTTGGTTCACGTGTCAGTTTCCTGTCAGCGGGCCACTGTGCCCATTGTTTTTCCTTTTAAAGCTGGATGCTCTTTAATGTGTGTTCAAAAACTACATGGTGAGAATATCATTTAAATATATTAAATATTTCTGACTGTTATGACTATATGTTGTTTCTCATACCATTAATGTTTTTTAAGATGTTTTGCCCTTTCTTTGTAAATGTATAGATAACCACCCATCTCATCATCTGCCCCTGAAGAAGAGGTTCCAACCCAATTAAAACCTTGAAACGTGTCAGGCTCTTTGTATGTGCAGACCTCAGCCATCATAGTCGGTGTGGTTTTCTGTGTTTATCATTGTACCTTTATATGCTATTGTCATTGTGATCACCACTTGAATTGTCAGCATCCTTATCTTTTTATCCAAGTTTTTTCATGTCCTCTGTCATGATTTTATTTTTTTGATAATAAAATTATATATGTGATTTTGATATACTGTTTGAAGACTCTTGCCTTACAAAGTCCCATTTAGAGGAAAACAATGTTCTATTGCACAGTTTTATAGGGATGTGGGCAAGCTGTCTTCTTCCCTAAGGCTACCGTCACCACCCTCATCAAAAATTGTAATGATATGCACCTGTCAAACAGGTTCAGAAAGATTGTTCTTTGGGTGTCGGTGGTACCTTCACACCGTAACCCTATCGAGGTACTCTTGATGAAAGCAAGAATTGCCCTTGCTGTCAAAAACTGTACTGATATGCACCTGTCAAACAGGTGTGGAAAAATTGGTCTTTGGGTGCCCATGAAACCTACACCAAAAACATTCTTCCAAATGAAATCAACACCCACAACACTAGGCAGCCTAGAAGTCCTGCAGAGATTCCACATGCCAAAAACACTTAATCTGCGACATCGGTATCAGGGGTTTCATAGCTGCTGGTAATCCAGGAATGATTCATTTTGATAAAAATCAGATGGTCTGTGGACAGACGCGTTCTATGATCAGTAACAAAACCTCCAGCAGCACTGAATGCCCGTTCAGAAAGCACACTGGATGCAGGGCAGCCCAGCAGCTCAATAGTTTACTGGGCAAGTTCTGGCCAGTGGTCTAGTCTCATTACCCAGTAAGCCAGTGGATCATCGACTGGAAAGCTCTCCATCTCTGTTTTCGCCCCTAGATAATCGTCCACCATGTGATGCAGATGCTGCCGATGGGATGTGGAAGCTGAAAATCAGATTACATGCAAATATGACATTTAAATCCTGCAAGGCCATTTAAAACATCTAAACATATTCAGCAAATAAGCAAAAAAAATATGAGGATTTGGTCACACTATATGGCTGTATAGTGTTTAAGCCCACTACTGCGTCAAAGTACCCCATTATAAGTGGGTCCTACACTATTCATATAATGAAAGATCTTGCTTCACAACCATGGAAGAAATGCACTCCTCTATATGGGAGAACTAAAAGGACTCCTATAACACAGGTGGGATCTGGTCAGGACCCATACAATGTACATACAAAATCAGACTTGGGGGGCACACCCTAAAATGCATTACATTAAAGATAGTGCAGCTTTAAGACCACATAAACAGAACATCTGATTACACATGCAAAAATGACATTTAAATCCTGCAAGGCTATTTAAAACACCTGAACATATTCAGCAAATAAGCAAAAAATATGGGGATTGGTCACACTATATGACTGTATAGTGCTTAAGCCCACTACTGCATCAAAGTACCCCATTATCAGTGGGATGTGGGATGGGATCGGAATTTTCATCGGAAAAACCTTGGATGGTATTTTGTACGGAATTCCGCTCAAGCTTGTCTTGCATACAAATGGTCACACAAAAGTTCTCTGAACTTTCGACCGTCAAGAACGCAGTGACGTACAACACGTATGTCAGGACTAGAAAAGGGAAGTTCCAAATGAAGCGCGCCACCCTTTGGGCTCCTTCTGCTAATCTGGTGTTTATCTTGTGTTAGTATAAGTTTGGTGAGAGACTATTTGCGATTTTTAGCCTCGTGCTTTTCCAATCGTTACTGCTCTTCAGTTTGTGCTTGTGGGTTCGTATCTGTTCTTCAGTGCGTATAGTCAGTTTGCATCTGGGTTTCAGTGCGTATTATTATTATTATAGTACGTATTTGTTTTACAGTGCGTTCTTGTCTGCTCGTTTCTGATTTTCAGCTCGCTCTTCTCAGGCCTTTCTGTTTTTTAGTGCTTTCTGTTAGTTTGTTCTGACCAGCCGACAGTTTTGAACCCATGTTGTGGGTACTAACTCGTCGTAGAGTTCGTGCTATGTGGGGGCTTGGTGTTGGGGTTCTTGCTTTGACCCAAGCCCAGTCCATGAACAGGGCAAGGAGGAGTTCATGGACCAAGAATTGGTTGCTTCAGTGTGACCAATTCTGTCATATGCCTTTGTTGAGGGAGATCCAGGAAAATAATCCTTATGATTTCAGGAATTTTCTCTGGATGACGGACCCCATTTTTCACCGTCTGTTGGCTTTGCTGTCCCCTTATATTACAAAGCAGGACACCTGCATGCGGCAAGCCATCACTCCCGAGCAGAGGCTAGTCACCACGTTGCAGTACTTGGAGACAGGGAGAAGTCTGCAGGACCTCAAGTTCTCAACAGGCATCTCCCCCCAGGCTCTGGGGATCATTATTCCAGAGACCTGTTCTGCCATCATTCAGGTCCTGCAGAAGGACTATATTAAGGTAAGTTTTCTCCTTGAACATCACATTCTATGTATTTAATGTTTGCTAATGTATTGTATTTCTTTCATCATTCCCTAATTACCATGATTGTAATATGCTGTGAATGTCCTCTTTATTCTTATGCATGCTGGAAGTTTTTAAAGCTCCTTTTTTGTCCTTAATGCATATTTCCCTTCATTAACCTCCCCAGCATGCTATCCTGGGCCCATACCCACCTAGCCTAGTCACTTAACAATGTATTTTTTCAGCCCCATGGTAGTGCTTTACCCTAAACACCCCCTAAAATGTGTACAAATGTTATTTGTGTCCTTAAATTCATGCAGAGTGCCAGATGCTTTTTTTGGGGGTCCCAAACTCATCTAGAACCCCCCCTAAAATTTTTACAATGGGCCATCAGAGGGGGTAAGGAATCTGATAAGTGTTCCTTATCTTTTTGTCTTTATATACTCCTTAAAATAAATGTTACACTGATGTTGGCCAATAATGTTTGTGTCTAATCTGGTTTGACCGCACAGGGGTATGGGTATATGGCGCTCCCTATGACGGGGTATCCTGTAGGGTGTGTGTGCTCTAAACCCCTAAACAAATATATTATTAAAACCATGTGAAAACCTACACCTCATAATGAAATATAATGTAGCATAATAAAGCAAACCTAGTGAACATATATGTGTGTCAATATCTGTTTAAAAGCGCATAGTAACGCTACCATATAAAGTGACTTAAAGGTCTAATTGCAGTGGGAGAAAATGTGACCATCAAAATCTTCCCCTGCTAACCCACAATAGATATACTGGAAGAATATTAAACACTATTAATATCTGAGCGTGTAGTAGTAAGTGTCCACTCCAGCAGGTATAAAACATAAATAGGAAGTGAAAACAAATAAAATGTGAACACCAGCCCATAAAGTAAAAAATAAATGTATAAAATGAAAAAATGTGAAGCTCCAGAATGGCAAAATGTTCATAAAAATTGTGACTCTTGTGCTGAAATTGATATCCGGTGACTTCCGTGATCCCCCTCAAGGTTTCCCACTCACCAGCTCCTCATACCCCTGCAGGGGTAATAGGCATGTAGCAGCAAAAGATGTGGTGTTCACATTTTATTTGTTTTCACTTCCTATTTATGTTTTATACCTGCTGGAGTGGACACTTACTACTACACGCTCAGATATTAATAGTGTTTAATATTCTTCCTGTATATCTATTGTGGGTTATCAGGGGAAGATTTTGATGGTCACATTTTCTCCCACTGCAATTAGACCTTTAAGTCACTTTATATGGTAGCGTTACTATGCGCTTTTAAACAGATATTGACACACATATATGTTCACTAGGTTTGCTTTATTATGCTACATTATATTTCATTATGAGGTGTAGGTTTTCACATGATTTTAATAATATATTTGTTTAGGAGTTTAGAGCACACACACCCTACAGGATACCCCATCATAGGGAGCGCCATATACCCCTACCCCTCTTTTCATAGTTATCTTATTTCACCCTCCTTTTAGGAGGTGTGATCCAGGGGAGGCTGCATACCGGTTCTGTCCTTGAGCGCGGAAACTTTGTGTTTTTTCTAGGTTTGACCCCACAGTTTCCTTCAACACCACAGGAATGGCATACTGTGGCCTCCCATTTTGACGAGCGTTGGGACTTTTCCAACTGTGGAGGGGCAATCGATGGGAAACACGTCCACATCATCCCACCACCCCACTCGGGGTCATACTATTTTAACTATAAGGGGTGTCATAGTAGTGGTATTTGTGGAGAAAACCAGGCACTGCTCATCACCTGTCCAATACAGTCCCAACAGTGAAGCATGGTGGTGGCAGCATCATGCTGTGGGGTTGTTTTTCAGCTGCAGGGACAGGACGGCTGGTTGCAATCGAGGGAACGATGAATGTGGCCAAGTACAGGGATATCCTGGATGGAAACCTTCTCCAGAGTGCCCAGGAGCTCAGACTGGGCCGAAGGTTTACCTTCCAACAAGACAATGACCCTAAGCACACAGCTAAAATAACAAAGAAGTGGCTTCACAACAACTCCGTGACTGTTCTTGAATGGTCCAGCCAGAGCCCTGACTTAAACCCAATTGAGCATCTCTGGAGAGACCTAAAAATGGCTGTCCACCAACATTTACCATCCAACCTGACAGAACTGGAGAGGATCTGCAAGGAGGAATGGCAGAGGATCCCCAAATCCAGGTGTGAAAAACTTTTTGCATCTTTCCCAAAAAGACTCATGGCTGTATTAGATCAAAAGGGTGCTTCTACTAAATACTGAGCAAAGGGTCTGAATACTTAGGACCATGTGATAATTCAGTTTTTTCTTTTTTAATAAATCTGCAAAAATGTCAACAATTCTGTGTTTTTCTGTCAATATGGGATGCTGTGTGTACATTAATGAGGAAAAAAATGAACTTAAATGATTTTAGCAAATGGCTGCAATATAACAAAGAGTGAAAAATTTAAGGGGATCTGAATACTTTCCGTTCCCACTGTGAATATAATGACGGCCCTGGAAGCTGGCCATCCTAGCTTGCCCCCCCAAAGCGCCCGTGATATGCGTCAAAAGTATGTGGACTATTTTACGGGTAGGGGGGCCATTGCTATGCCAGCAAATTTTTGATTCTTTTATAAAATTAAAAATTATTTTGATCTGAAATCATCTTGAATTTGATTTACTGCTTGTGTTTCTTTTAGCTGTCTCCTAGGTTCTCCTAGTGCACTTGTAGTGCCAAGTGGATTTTGCTTTATTAAATAACCCCCATTGTCACTGTAAACACCAACTTAATACAAAACTGGTATTGAGCATTGAAAGAAGAAGCTACACATTGTTGAGTATAAAATCTTTTACTCCGTGCACATTCACATGTGCGTTGTAAAACAATTTTCCACCAAAAATATATCTTTGTTTAATTAAGTTTGACATTTTTAGTTTTATATTTGGCAATAACAGGCATGTTTCAAACCATAACATACACAACTTTGAAACTTACAAAGTTCAACGTACAAAAAGTGAAGGCAATATCAGACATTAGTAAGTCAAAACTGTGTTGATATTGCCTTCATCAGATGGGGTGATGTCACCCCTGTAAAAGCCAAATTTTGAAGATGCACAAAAACTGGGATTCAAAATGGGGATTTCCCTCCTGATCCCATGCCTAATGTCAACATGTGCTAGCTCCCATCATGGGTGATCAATGGACATGTTTTGCGGGTGCAACCCCTTCCTGTCACCTACTTGAGATCCGAGGTAGAGGTTGCACCCACAAAACGCATACATTGATATCCCATGATGACAGATAGCACATGTTGACACACTGTGTGCATCTTCAAATTTTGGCTTTTAAAATGTATTAAAACTCTCTCCCAAAAAATATAAACTGGTGTCATTTTGTTGAATATAGATTCTCCCTAATACATTAATCATGTTCTTCAGTTCTTGTTCAACATAATTGGTCTTTTGCTTGATGATGTCTAAATCTCGACTACATACCATTATGTCCTGGATTAGCATTTGTGCACTTTAACTTGTGAAATGCAAATCTTTTTGCACAACATGCACATCACCTAAAATCAAAAAACACACCATGTATTATCCCTTTCATGACTAAGCCTATTTTTGACATTTGGTGTTTACAAGTTAGAATCCGTATTTTTTGCTAGAAAATTACTTAGAGCCCCCAAACATTATATATATTTTTTTAGCATAGAATCTAGAGAATAAATCGGCGATTGTTGCAATATTTTATGTCACAAGGTATTTGTGCAGCTGTGTTTTAAACGCAACTTTTTGGGAAAAGGGACACTTTCATGAATTAAAAAACAAACAAACAGATGGCTCCATTGGACTTTTGCTGGCGGTACTCCCGCCAGCAAAAGATTGAGAGCAGGTTCTCTATTTTTCTGTCGGAAAAAGTTCCTATCGGAAATTCCGTTCATCTGTATGCAATTTCGATGCGCAAAAAAACACGCATGCTCAGAATCAAGTACGAGACGGAAGCGCTCGGTCTGATAAAACTAGTGTTCGTAATGGAGATAGCACATTCATCAGGCTGTAAATTTTTGGATCTTTTAATGCAGCACATTCTTTTGTTCTTTATAATGCTAGAAGAATGAAGTTGTTTTGTTGCTGATATTCACACAGAGTTCTGAAAAACTTATTTCTTTATTATTTCTTGTGATCTCCTTAATAATATTTTTAGTTTTTAAAGCCAGATCTCCATAATAATGTTTAGAATTATTTTTATAGTGATTTTTTTTTCTTTTTTTTATTTAAATCAAGATCTCCTTTTTTTTGGATTTAAAAATTATTTTCTAGTGATCTCCATAATGAACCCAGGCCATCACTCTCTTGTCTTCCTTCCACGCTTCCCTGCACACTGTGGCTTTGTTCGTGGAGTTGTGGCAGGAGGTGGAGGAGGTGTAGGAGGAGAAGGAGGAGGAGGATGGACGAACTCTGAAAGGTGGGTATTTTCAGTCATTTGGCCACTCAACCCACTCAAAATCTCTAATCTTGTTCGCCGTGCACTACATTGTGGCCTCATCATACAGACTGGCTCCCCAAGCTGTTGCTTACAAAATAAAAAAAAAAAGCTTGCAGGGAAAATTTCATTTTTGGGCTTTATAAATGCAATTATTGCTTCAGCAGCTTCTATACACAGTACAGATGTGCCACTTTACGGGTGAACTAAGGGGACCCCCCAGGCACTATATTGAAAGGCATTTTTCATTTTTATACTTTCAATTTAAGCATCAATAAATCACTGTTCATTTGACCACTTCAATACAGGGCTTTTATACACCCTTCTTTCCCAGACCAACTTTTAGCTTTCAGCGCTCTCACACTTTGAATGACAACTACTCAGTCATGCTACACTGTACCCAAACCAAATTTTTATCATTTTTTTCTCACAATTTAGCTTTCTTTTGGTGGTATTTAATCACTGCTGTTTTTTTATTTTTTGCAATATAAGCAAAAAATTGAGAAATTTTTGAAAAAAAAACCCATTTTTTAGTTTCTATTGTAAATTTTGCAAATACCGGTAAGTAATTTTTCTTAATAAATTTGGGCCAAAATGTATACTGCTACATATCTTTAGTAAAAATAACCCAAATTAGTGTATATTGTTTGGTCTCTGTGAAAGTTATATGGTCTACAAGCTATGATGCAAATCATTGAAAAATTATCACATCTGATCACACCTGATGTACTGAAGGTCTATCATTTCTTGAGGCCCTAACAAGCCAGGAAAGTACAAATACCCCCCAAATTACCCCTTTTTGGAAAGCAGACATTCCAAGGTATTGAGTAAGAGGCATGGTGAGTTTTTTGAAGCTGTAATTTTTTCCCACAATTCTTGGAAATTTTTTTTTTTTTGCACAAAATTGTCATAATAACAAGTTATTTCTCTCACACAGCAAATGCATACTTGCAATGACACCCCAAAATACATTCTGCTACTCCTCCTGAGTATAGTGATACCACATGTGTGAGACTTTTACACAGCCTGGCCACATACAGAGGTCTAACATCCAACTAGCACCGTCAGGCGTTTTACAAGCATAAATTGCACATCTCATTTGATGACAACCTATCACACTTTTGAAGGCCCTGGAGTATCAGGTCAATGGAAACGCCCACAAAATTACCCCATTTTGGAAAGCGAACACCCCAACGTATAATCTATGAGGCGTAATGAGTCTTTTGAACAGTTCATTTTTTTCAGTAGTTTTTGGAATATGTGGGAAAAAAATGAAAACACATTTTTTTAATACAAAGTTGTCCATTTATAGGATATTTCCAACACATAGCATGTACATAGCAAAAATGACACCCCAAAATACATTCTGCTACTCCTTCTGAGTATGGCGATACCACATGTGTGAGATTTTTACACAGCCTGGCCACATACAGAGGTCCAACATCCAAGTAGCACCTTCAGGCGTTCTACAAGCATAAATTACACATCTCATTTCTCAACCACCTATTACAATTTTGAAGGGCCTGGAGCACCAGGACAATGGAAACGCCCACAAAAAGACCCCATTTTGGAAATCTAACACCCCAACGTATAAGTTATGAGGCACAATGAGTCTTTTGAATGGTTCATTTTTTTTACAGAAGTTTTTGGAAAATGTGGGAAAAAAATGAGACTTTTACATAGCCTGGCCCATACAGAGGCCCAACATCCAAGTAGCACTGTCAGTTGTTCTAGGAGCATATATTGCACACAGAAATTTCTGCCAACCTATCACATTGTTAAAGGCCCTTCATATTTCTAACACATAGCATGTACTGTACATACCAATTACAAACCAAAATACATTCTGCTGAGTAAAGGGTAAAGAAAAGATTACCTGCGGTTTTAGTAGTGCAGTGGTCCACAGAGGAGAGCATCGGTCCGGGCAGCAGGCAGCAACGTGGACAGCGACAGCAAAACAGGCAGCAGGCAGGAATAGTCAGTACAGGTAGAGATGTCAGCACAGCCAAAGCATTGGTCCAGATAGCAGACAGGGATGTGGTCAGCAGCAGCAAAAGGATCAAAGGATCTTCCATGCAGCAGGCAGGAATACTGTCCATAGTTAGTACATGCAGCAGGCAGAGGTATGGTCAGCACAGCCAGAGTATTTGTCCAGGGAGCAGGCAGTACCATCAAGCTTAGGGCATCGGTCAGGAAAGAATGGGGGCAGGGGTAGAGGCTTCTCCCACCCAAAATCGCTTTGAAGCCTCTGGGCAACCAGACCCTGTTCTGGGAACACAGAAAACCAAAACTGGTTTTCTGAACCCAGAACACTATTCTGGAGCCCCTCACATATGTGAGTCCCCCGTGTAGCAGGGTGAAAGATTAATCCAAGGGGCAGGCAAAAACATGGTCAACAGGCCGAGGTCAGTGCAGGTAAAAGGCAGAAATAGACAGTAGGCAGAGGCATAGTCGATACAGTCCAGGGTCAGTTCACGTGAAAGGCAAAAACATGGCGGAAAAACAATGCAGACGGTAGGCAGAGGCATAGTCGAGAAACAGGCCAGGGTCATTTCACATGGAAGACAATGATATGGTTGGTTGAGGCAGGGAAATATTCAGGACAGAAATTGAGAATGGGGAAATGGCAGTATTAGAAATATGGGTTAATAGTTTTCCAGAGTGTGATATCGCTTGAAGCATTCTCCGATGCAAAGGCCAGGTTGGGAGGGACAGTCAGGACAATGGAAGCTGGTATCTCTCCTAATTCCTCTTTTGGTGCACACCCGACATTTTTTTTGGGGTCGTCTTCCGGAACCTGTTGGTGGAATATGATCCTGGAAATGGCGCTCATATAGTCTGCTGACACAATCGGAGCGAATTCTTTCTGGGGGGGATACTTGCTGATAGATCAGGACAGTGACAATGTCTTCAATAAACTTTATGAAGGTGGTGGGCGTTTCCGTTGATTTTTGGTAGATGATGAAAGAATTTAAAAGGGCCAAACGAAAAAAGTAAATTGCGACTTTTTTGTATCAGAAGAGGGATTTTCTTGTTGAAAGATAGGGCTGCAACATTTGATCATTTAAATCCACCCCCCCATGTATTTATTGTACTCGTTGACACAGGAAGGTTTGCGAACGGTACCGCGTCTTCTGTGAAGTTCCACCGAGGTGTCATCGTGGATGGTGGACATGATGTACATATCTTTCCTATCACTCCACTTCACAGCCAACACTTCCTCGTTCCTCAAGCTTGTCGATTCCCTCCTTTGAATGGTTGTGGTGACAAAACGCTGTGGGAAGCCCTTTTGCTTTTTCCTTGTTGTACCACAGGCCAAAGTTTTTTTTAGATATAGGTGGCGGAGAAGGGGCAAACTAGTGTAATAGTTGTCCATGTAAATATGATACCCCTTTTGGAGGAGTGGGAATGCCAACTCCCAAACAATTTTTCCACTTATTCCCATGTACGAGGGACACTCAGGGGGCTGGAGCTGGGAATCTTTGCCTTCGTACATGCGGAATGAGTGCACATAACCTGTGGCGCTTTCACAAAGCTTGTTAAGCTTCAAGCCGTACCTCGCCCTCTTACTGGGGATATATTGCTTGATCCCCAGCCAGCCTGCGAAATGCACCAGGGATTCGTCCACAGATATGTTTTTGTCAGGGACATAGAGTTCGGCAAACTTCTTGGAAAAAAATTAATTAGGGGGCGAACTTTATATAGTTTGTCAAAGTTTGGGTGATTTCGGGGGGGCACTGTAAGTCACTGAAATGCAGGAAGCGCATTATAATTTCGTATCGGGACCTGGACATGGCCGATGAAAAAATTGGCATATGGTGGATGGGTTTGGTCGACCAATACTTATGCATTTCATTTTTTTTGTAAGCCCCATGTTGAGTGTTAGGCCTAAAAACAATTTAAGCTCCACCACTGTTAGGGGTCTCCATTCAAAAGGGTGGGCATAGCTGGAGCTGGGGTTGGTTGCAATGAATTGTTGGGCAAAGAGATTGGTTTGGTCCATGATGCCTTGAATCAATTTGTCAGGGAAAAATAAATTTAAAAAATCCATTTGGGAAAAACCTGCAGTGTTGACCTGCACACCTGGCTGTGCTGTAAAAGGGGGATCATGGCTGACCCTGTGGTAGAAGGCAGCCACAATGGGTTTGCCAAGGCATCTGGAAGCAGGATTTGGGCCCTAATTCTTTGGCGTGCACTTGTACTGGGCCTTTCCTCCTGGGGTCTAGCAGCGCTTGTCCTGGGCCCCTCCTCTTGGGGTCT
The DNA here is from genome assembly GCA_037952925.1 of Lithobates clamitans. Lineage (NCBI taxonomy): Eukaryota > Metazoa > Chordata > Amphibia > Anura > Ranidae > Lithobates > Lithobates clamitans. Next base: position 1,667,848 of record JBBGZY010000545.1, read on the forward strand.
ACTGCCGTTGGCACTGCTGGTAGCTGCCTGGTGTTCAGACCATTGTCTTTTTGGATGGACTGCTTCCTCCTCCTTACACCTTTCTGGACATAGTGGCTGACTGGCTGTATGTACTCTGGTGGCAGGTACTCTGCTGGCAAGTAGCCAGGTGGCGGGTACTCTGGTGAGGTGACAGGTACTCTAGTGGCAGGTACTCTGGTGGCAGGTGGTGAGGTGGCGGGTACTCTGGTGGCAGGTACTCTGTTGGCAGGTAGTGAGGTGATGGGTACTCTGGTGAGGTGGTGGGTACTCTGGTGAGGTGGCAGGTACTCTGGTGGCAGGTGGTGAGGTGGCAGGTACTCTAGTGGCAGGTACTCTGGTGGCCGGTGGTGAGGTGGCAGGTACTCTGGTGGCAGGTACTCTGGTGGCCAGTGGTGAGGTGGCGAGTACTCTGGTGGCAGGTACTCTGGTGGCAGGTGGTGAGGTGGCGGGTACTCTGGTGGCAGCTACTCTGGTGGCAGATGGTGAGGTGGCGGGTACTCTGGTGGCAGCTACTCTGGTGGCAGGTACTCTGGTGGCTGGTGGTGAGGTTGCAGGTACTCTGGTGGCAGGTGATGAGGTGGCGAGTACTCTGGTGGCGGGTACTCTGGTGGCAGGTACTCTGGTGGCAGGTACTCTGGTGGCAGGTGGTGAGGTGGCGGTACTCCTGATGACAGGTACTCCTGATGACAGGTACTCTAGATGACAGGTACTCTAGATGACAGGTACTCTTTATTTAGGGGGGGCAATCTGGGCACAGTAGTACATATGTGTATAGTACAATGTGTAACTCACTGTTAGCTGATCTCCTCCTCACACTGGATCGGTGTGTGAAGAGGAGAACCCAGCAACAGCAGTTACACACAGTGTTTTGTTTACATTAGTGACCGGCTGTGATTGGACACAGCTGGTCATGTGGTAAAGAGCCATTTCATTGGCTACACTGATCGGGGCTGAGCTGTATCCAAGGGAAAAGCCTCAGCCCCGATCACCGCTCTGCGTGCCACCGGAGGCACGCGCGGGCACCGTGCACGCCGCTTCCCAATGCCGCTTTGCATAGTGACAGGTCCGCCGCTCCCAAAGCTCCGCCGCCCGCCGCCGCCCCTGCTCCAATACCCCTATCGGGGAAAGGCTGTGTCCCGAGGGCCCCCGGGGGCCCGAAGTAGGGGCGGAAAGCCAAGGCCATCATATGACGCCCACCCAGGATGGGAGATCCCATCTGTGGGTGTCATTTGACTATGGCTGGGTATTGAAGCGGTTAACAATGACATTTTTTTACAAACTTTTTTTGCATTGATACATGTGCCCGAGGGCAGTACCTGGACCCCCATAACCACTGTATGCCCAATTACATATAAGCCTTCAAAATTAGCACATTTGATTTCTCATATTCGGGTCCCATAGACTTCAATGGGGTTAGTTATTTGGTTCCAAACTTTCCCAATGTTCGAAAGTTCTGGTGCAAACCGAACAGGGGGACGTTCGGCCAATCCCTACTGAGGACATACACCCTCTCTATTCATCTTGCTGGACACTGTCATAGGACATAAAGTGACAAATAATTCCAAACATTTCAGGTATCACCAGAACAGGAGATGTGGGGACATCTTCCAAAGGGAAACATGTTAGAGTGACTGTGTATTTACTTACACTTTGGGGAGAGTTTTACCCACTTCCTCTTGTGTCTTTAGGACACGCAATAAGAGGAAATCTCTCAAAATAATGTTGTGTTTAAGTACATGTAGCCTGTAGCCACATAGCCATTGACATCTTCTGCCCTTCCTGTCCACTAAGCACACAACTTTTGCAAAGCATTGCCTAGCTTTGCTAGCACTGTCACAGGGTAGAATCCGGTGCTCCTTTCCAGATGAAGTAATATGAGTCGATTTTTCATTGATGTATTATTGCTGACTGCACAAAGTTTAACGTGTGAAATTTACAGAACAAGAGCTTATACTTTGCTGGCCTTAGGCATTGCCCTACTGCATCCAATGCAAAATCTGGCTCTGACCTTTTATTATTGTTTCCTTTAAGGGTCCCTTTTGAAGTTTGTATGGAGCTCTATGAATATCGACAGGTCCTGTTCTGCAGACATTTATTTTAGCTAAATTATAAATAACAAAATATAAATTCCAATATATGGTGTTTTTTTCATCTTGATCCATAACATTTAAAGGGTAAGTTCACCTTTCTAGGTGGAATTTCAATTTTCACAATAAATAGAAGCATTTTCTTTTTTCTTTCTGCCCAAGCTACCTCAATGTGCTTATCTATCACTTACCTTGTCCATGGCAGCTTTGAATTTTCACTTCTCTGTTTGAAATATTAAGATATACTTTCTGTTTCCATCACTTCCTCTATATCATATCACATCATGCACTGCCTTATGCATCATAGAATAGCGAGTGTTTCACTTCTGTTGACCACATCTTCCTCATTACTATACCACCTCTTGTTTTATTAACAAATATCTTTCCTACTTCTTCATTTAAGGTGACCATACACTATCAAATCGGATTGTACAATCTCCTTTAGATCTACCATCAGCGATATACTGAAAGAGCCAGCCTGATTTTACACAAATTGAATAGATTGTTCAAGTGGGTTCTCCTATTCCATAGTTTTCGTAAATCTAAAGGAGATTACACAATCAGATTGCATAGTGTATGGCCAGCTTTATACAAGTACACAGAAGGGATTGGACAGAGACACTCATCTGTCAGGCCCCTTTCACATTTCTGCATAACTCTGGTACCATCCACTGCCTTCAAAACTGACATAATTAGTTGGATGGAGTTCAACTTTGTGTAATTATTATACAGGGTTTTTATAGCACCAACAGTTTGCGCAGCACTTTACAACATGGGAGCAAACAATTGCAACACAATTCAATACAGGAGGGATCAGAGGGCCCTTCTCGTTAGAGCTTACAGTCTAGAAGGGAGGGTCAAGTAGAACAAAAGGTAACAGCTGTGGGGATGATCAGATGGAGAAAATGAAAATAAAGTTGTTAGGTGTGGGTAGGATAGGCTTCTCGGAAGAGGAGGGTTTTCAGGGACTGTCTAAAATCTAATAGAGTAGGAGATAATCAGACAGATTGGGGTAAGGAGTTCCATAGGATTGGAGAGGCTCTAGGAAAAGTCCTGGAGACGAGCATGGGAGGAGGTGATGAGGGAACTAGAGAGCAGGAAATCTTGAGAAGAATGAAGAGAACGATTAGGATGGTATTTTGAGACTAGGTCAGTGATTGTCAGGGCTAGGCTCAGCCCTTCCTTCTCTGAGCTGGCCGCTCAGCTGTCGGCTAATTGCCAGCTCCTATCTCTCCACAGTCACTCACCTGTTGATGATATCTTGATCGTCAGTCCTGCCTACTTTAGCTGTCCAGCCCAGATGATCTCTGCCTTCGCCTTGGTCACATCTATAGGTACAACCTGTGTTGCAGGCCGTCCCTGTTGCTTCTCCAGTCTCTGTGCAGGCACCCGCCTCGAGCACTACCTCTATAAGAGGTATGTCTGGTTCCGCTCCACTTCCCCGGTGATTTGGGGGCAATCCAGTCCAATGCAGAGGGTTTCTCAACCAGGTTGAGATATACTTTGAGATGCTGCCCCAGGCGATTCCCACGAACAGAAGCAAAGTAGGTTTTGTGATATCTTTGCTTTCTGAGAGAGCATTGGCCTGGGCAAACCCTCTATGGGAGATGCAAAAACCTGTTGTTTTGAGTTACCCTGAGTTTGTGGCTTCTGCTGCCACGTGCCTCATGTCCATCAGACAGAGTACGAGAACCTTTGCCAATTACGCCATTGAATTCCGTACTCTGGCAGCAGAGGTTGCTTGGAACAATGAGGCCCGCGTGGCTACTTTTTCTCATGGTCTCTTGGCTACCATCAAGGATGAGATAGCAGCCCGAGATATACCCACTGAGCTGGAGAAGTTGATCATGTTTGCCATCCCTTATTGACTCCAGACTCTCTTTTAAGGAGCGCTTGCAGAAGCCTCCTGTACATTTGTCTCTGAGCTTTGCAGTCCCACCCTTGCCTCCCTCACTCCCATGCCTCCTGGTTCCGAGTCAGTCAGTGAAGATGAACCCATGCACTTGGGCTTCACGCGTCTCTCTGCGGAAGAACCCTTAGGAGGAGGGAGAGATTGTGCCTTTATTGTGGCCAGGCAGGTCACTTTTTGAAGTCTTGTCCTACACCCAAACCTTGAAGTCCTGTCATGGACAGACCTTAGGTGGCGTTGTTTTGTCCCCATTTATCCAGAAGGATAAGCCCCTGGTTTCAGGTTACCCTTTCTTGGGCTGAGTCATCTGTCGAGATACAGGCTCTAATTGACTCTAGGGCGGCAGGCCTGTTCATTGATGCTACCTTTGTATTGAAGCACTCGATTCCACTGCAGCTGAGTGATACTCCACTTGCCATTGAGGCTCTTGACGGGAGACCTCTACAGCCTGCCCATGTGACTCATGAGACTATTCCATTGCTCATGGCCATAGGGGCTCTTCACCATGAGTTAATCCAATTCCAAGTTATTTCCTCACCTGCGGAGTGCAATTAAGTGATCGGTGACAGAGATCTGTTAGCGATCATTTAACCCTGAAAGAATGGAGACATCTCCTCGAAGGTACCACTGTGCTGGTTTTCATTCTAACTGACCATAAGAATCTCACATTCTTGTCTGAGGCTAAACACCTCTCTCCCAGAAGGGCGCGAAGGGCTCTTTTCTTGTCTAGTTTCAATTACCTTGTCTCATTCTTACCCGGTACTAAGAATGTAAGGGCTGGCGCTTTGTCACAACAATTTTCCTCCACTTCCAAGATAGAGTCGGTTCCAGTTCCTGTGGTTTCTCCTGATCGTATTCTGGCTACAGTTCGCACCAGTCTCACTTATCCTTTGGGTAACAAAATTCTTGCTGCTCAGGTTCATGCTCCTCCTAAGAAACTTTGTGGCCACTGCTTTGTTCCAGAGAGTCTCCGTACTGCCATGCTCCAGACTTTCCATTCTCCCAAGACTGCTGGCCACCCTGGGAAGAATCAACTTTTTTGGGCCATTTCCCAACAATTCTGGTGGCCTAGTCTACGTGCTGATGCAACTGCCTTTGTAGCTACCTGTTCCGTGTGTGCTCAGAGTAAGACTCCACGACACCATCCAGTGGGCCTCCTACAACCCATACCCAATAGAGAGAGGCTCTGGACCCACCTGTCTATGGATTTCATTGTGGAGCTACCCAACTCCCAGGGCAACACAGTTATCCTTATGGTGGTGGACCGATTCTCGAAAATGTCGCATTGTATTCCACTTAAGAAGTTGCCCACTTCTAAGGAACTGGCTTCCATTTTTGCTCAGGGGATCTTTCGCTTACATGGGCTACCCAAGGTGATTGTCTCGGACAGGGGTAGTCAGTTTGTGTCCCGGTTCTGCCGAGCCTTTTGTGCACAGTTGGGAATTCAGCTTGCTTTCTCCTCTGCGTATCACCCGCAGTCTAATGGGGCAGCAGAACGAGCCAATCAGTCCTTGGAGCAATTCCTACGTTGCTATATTTCTGACCATCATAACAATTGGTCAGACCTATTACCGTGGACGGATTTTGCGCACAATAGTGCCTTAAATTCTTTTTCCCGATTGTCCCCGTTTATGGCGAACTATGGTTTCCAACCTTCCATGTTGCCTGACTCATATGTTCCGCAGAGCATTCCTGCGTTAGAGGAGCATCTCCGTGGTCTTTGTTCCACTTGGGCACAAGTCCAGGATGTTTTGCGACATGTTAATGATAGATACAGACTCCATGCTGACTGCAGACTCCTACCTGTGCCTTCCTACCAGGTTGAGGACAGGGTCTGGCTGTCATCTTGCAACCTCCGACTTCGTGTTCCCTCTCTGAAGTTTGCACCTCGGTTTATTGGGCCTATCCGTATTCTTCGCAGGATTAGCCCAGTGGCTTACGCATTAGACCTTCCTTCTAATATGCGTATCTCAAATGTATTTCATGTCTCCTTATTAAAACCTTTGGTCTGCAACCACTTTACTACCTCGGTGCCTCATCCTCACCCTGTAAAGGTTGAGAACCATGAGAAGTATGAAGTACAGTCCATTGTTGACTCCCGTAATTTCCATGGGCGCATACAGTACCTGGTGCATTGGAGAGGGTACGGTCCGGAGGAACGCTCCTGAGGCTTCATCCTCGGATGTACATGCCCCGTCCTCCTCTGTGATTTCCATAGACTTTTTCCCCTCAAGCCTGGTTGTCCTCTGAGGGGGAGGGGTCATTGAGGAGGGGGTGCTATCAGGGTTGGGCTCAGCCATTCCTTCTCTGAGCTAGCCGCTTAGCTGTCGGCTAATTGCCAGCTCCTATCTCTCCACAGTGACTCACCTGTTGATGATATCCTGATCGTCAGTCCTGCCTACTTAAGCTGTCCAGCCCAGATGATCTCTGCCTTAACATTGGTCACATCTCTAGAGACGCTCTCCTGTATTCCTGTTAAAGACTTGCTTGGCTGACATTCCTTCTGGCTCCAGATCCTGCTTGCTGTTCTACTATGCTCATCTCTGGCTCCCTGACGTTTTGGATTGTCTGACTATCCATTCTGGTTCCTTTACTCTGGCTATGTTTTGACTACGTTTAGGCCCCTTTCACATAAACGGACCGTTCAGGTCCGCCTGTCAGTTTTGACGGCGGACCTGAACGGGCGCTCCATGTTAGCCTATGGAGCAATGGATGTCAGCGGAGACATATCCGCTGACATCCGACCCCGTCCGATCCGCTAAAAGCAGACGGATGGCCCTACGTCCAGATCCGTCGCTGGTGGATCGGATCAGGTGAGATCTGACGAAAATGGACATGCTGTCCGTTTTCATCCGATCGCTTCATAGGCAGCAGTGGCGACTGACAAGCCCCTCCCCACTCAGTGAGCAGAGAGGGACCTGTCATCTGCCGGCTCAGCGGAGATCAACGGACTGATCTCCCGCTGAGCCGATGGACTGAGGCGGGCCCCATGGAAATGGAGTCCGCCTCGTGTGAATGAGGCCTTACTCTGTTTACCTTTTTTTAATATTATTAAACATATGAGATTTAACGGTACTTCTGTCTCAGTCTGATTCATGGTTTCTGACAGTGATGTAGCTGGGGGCAGAGTTGTGGATGGCTTTGTAAGTAGTTGTTAGTATTTTGAATTGAATTTGTTGGGTGAGAGGAAGCCAGTGGAGGGATTGACAGAGAGCAGTAGCAGACACAGCGATTGGTAAGGTGGATGAGCCTGGCAGCAACATTCATGATGGATTGAAGGGGAGATAGACTATGTAAAGGTAAGCCAATGAGGAGGGAGTTGCAGTAGTCAAGGCGAGAGATGACCAGGGAGTGAATTAAGAGCTTTGTTGTGTCATTGGTTAGAAAGGGGCGTATTTTGGAGATGTTGAGGCGGCCAGATTTGGACAGTGATTGCATGTGGGGCTTAAAGGAGAGTTCAGAGTCCAGGGTTACACCTAGGACCTTGGCATGTAGGGAAGGGCTTATAGTTGTGCCATAGATTTTGACAGAAAGATCAGGGTAAAGAGGTATGAGGGGGATGTAAATAGATTAGAAAGATTAAGTTTGAGGAAGTGGTGTGACATCCAGACTGATATATCGTATAGTAAATTAGTTATACAAGAGGAGACTGAAGGAGTGAGCTGAGGGGTAGAGAAATAGATTTGAGTGTCATCAGCATAGAGATGGTATTGGAAGCCATGGGAGGCGATCAGCTGACCCAGGGAGGAGGTATAGATTTGAAATAGGAGAGGTCCAAGAACAGAACCTTGGGGGACCCCAACAGAGAAAGGAAGAGGGGAGGAGGAAGTAAAATTGTAAGTAACGCTAAATGTGCGATTGGATAAGTAGGTAGAGAACCAGCGAGGAGTACAGTCATGGAGACTAAAGGCGTGGAGTTTTTTTTGAGGAGGGGGTGGTCAACCATATCAAAGGCAGCAGAGAGGTCCAGGAGTAGGAGTAAAGAATAGTGTCCATTGGTTTTGGTTGTTAGTAGAACGTTTGTTAGTTTTAGGAGAGCAGTTTGTGTGGAGTGTTGAGGACGAAATACAGACTGAAAGAGATCAAGAAGGCTATTATCAGCAAGCTGGTCGCTCAGTCGGTTGTAATTAAAAATGTATGAGATTTCAAAACAATTGTACCTGGCTTTTGAAGGCCCCCGGAGTTTGTTATAGAACATCTAAATAAATTACTTAATTAAGACCAAGGTGCTCTCAAAATCAAGTCCAGGATAAAGTTCTGGTAAAACATTAATCTTTTGACCTTCCTGGGCCACATTGGAAGAAGAAGAATTTTCTTGGGCCACACATAATATACACTATGGAAATATACAAAACACTGTGCTCACTAGTATACAACAAATAAATCAGCAGCCGCATACGTTCTGACAAAAACAGTGAAAAGGAAAGTGAAAAAATGCAGCGCTATGTGAATATTAAAAAATAAAAACAATAAATCAAGTCCATAAGTATTAACCTAGGTGGTGTATAGTGTGGTAAGCAAATCATAAAGTCCTTATCAAAAAGGTAAAATAATAAATGTCCACTTGTGTCAACACACTAAAAAGGGCAAAAGTGGATGGTAGAGGTCCACAAAGGACTGGCAGGGGTGGTCTAAGTCCGTGGATTGACGTAACATCAATGGTGCTCAACATCAATAGGTGAAAAGAGATGGGTACTCTTACCAGATATGGTGGACTCCCCTGTCAGTGAAATGGAGTCAGTAAGGCAACAAGCCCAACCGGGCTGATGGAAGGATATCCGGGATGCTGGAGCTGGCAGGATGGGCTTCAATCGAACCATACAAGGTCATCCAACGAACCTCCAAAAATCATCAGGACGAGTCATCAAGGTAGGAATTCCAAACCCAGGACCTTGGAAGCACAGTATCCCACAAATGGCCCAGGATGGGCAAACACTCTCATCGAGGTATTATATAAAAGAAGATTAAAACTTCCGCATAGTGCAGGTAAAAAGAGGGATTTTATTGCTAAAAAAGCCATACACATAAAATAGTGATCACTGAAAAAACCAGTTGAAGACCATTAGGTCGAAACGCGTCAGCCGGTTACCCCCTCTCGATGCTGCCTGTTTTTTTCAGTGATCACTATTTTATGTGTATGGCTTTTTTAGCAATAAAAATCCCTCTTTTTACCTGCACTATGCAGAAGTTTTAATCTTCTTTTACATAATACCTTGATGAGAGCTTTTGCCCATCCTGGGCCATTTGCGGGATACTGTGCTTCCAAGGTTCCGGGTTTGGAATTCCTACCTTGATGACTCGTCCTGATGATTTTTGGAGGTTCGTTGGATGACCTTGTATGGTTCGATTGAAGCCCATCCTGCCAGCTCCAGCATCCTGGATATCCTTCCATCAGCCCGGTTGGGCTTTTTTGCCTTACTGACTCCATATCGCTGACAGGGGAGTCCACCATATCTGGTAAGAGTACCCATCTCTTTCCACCTATTGATGTTGAGCACCATTGATGTTACGTCCCATCCACGGACTTAGACCACCCCTGCCAGTCCTTTGTGGACCTCTACCATCCACTTTTGCCCTTTTTAGTGTGTTGACACAAGTGGACATTAATTATTTTACCTTTTTGATTAAGACTTTATGATTTGCTTACCACATTATACACCACCTAGGTTAATACTTATGGACTTGATTTATTGTTTTATTTTTTAATATTCACATAGCGCTGCATTTTTTCACTTTGCATAATATACACTAACAATAAGGATAGCTGATGAGCAGAAAACGTTAGCCAGATCACAAGGTAACAATCACTGATATACTGTAGATAATGTATTTATCTGAGTAATAAAACTTTATTTTTTTGTAATATTTTTTATTATAAAAGTAAAAGAGGGCAACATAAAACTAGTGCGATATTTGACACTGTTTTTGAAAAATGAATGCATCAATATCTGGGATGTAGTAGCAATTTACAATGCATTCGCAAGGTGCTCATCAGATATTTTGGTTCTAATTTTGCCATTCGTGTGCTTCATTATTGAAAATAGCTCGCAAATATAGGTGCTGCCAAAAACTGATGACATGAATAAGGAGTGATTGTGAAGAGTGGGATTTTTATCCTTGGTGAAAAATTTGACTCCTGCTTATGGTACAAATGAAAATTAAATGTAAAATATGTGAAGAGCTGCAGCCTCTATCAATAAATTTACCCTAAGGTAAATCTAGAAAAAATGTAAAAAAGGGGGGGATAGATATGGCACTTCTCTTATTAAGAGGTAATCTGCAACCTCTAGATACTTGAGGGGTGTGTATACCACGGGTTCATTTAATGCAAAAAGTGACAAATAAAAAGTGCATAAAATAAAAAATGTAAAGGATATCCTACTGTGTAAACTTCCTGATCGCTTATTTATAATGCATACTGTTAGAAGCTATGTGCATTCAAACAAAAATAAAATCAAAAATAAAAATGAAAAAAAACAATAAAATAGCGCTAACTTTTCCTGTGTAAAATCCACAATCCTGTGCAAAATCTGCAATTCAAAGTAACATTTCTGTGCCAAAAATACAACATATATGACTGGTATATAGTATTGCTGTGAAACTGGGCTCAGAAACATGCATATACCGTCCTTAAAACCCTGGTGTATAGAAAAAGTCCAATAATAAAGTGACAATGTGCTCCTTCAAATTGTTCTGTGCTTCTTAGAAAACAGTTCCCCCATAAGAAAAGCACTCACCGCTATTATTCACCCCAAAAGGAGGTATTTCACTTTCACAGTATGAGCCACTGTGCAGCCTGTGGAGTAGGAAAACTTCCTGTCCTGTATCCTCCAAGTGCCTCCACACATTACAGACAAGAGAACATTGTGAAAGAGGAATACCTCCTTTTGGAGTGAATCATACACAGAGGGGTGGGACCTGTGTCCTTCAAGAAACAGACTTTACAATAAGTATGAAAAGTAGTATTACTATTATATAGTTATTTTTATATTGTTGAGGCATCCAAATGCAGTCCACTTGAGGAGAGGGCAACAATAACAAAACATTGCAACATAATGGAAAAAAACACAATAGAACTGGGAGCAGCCAGCAGCTCAAAGAGCTGCTTGAAGGGTCTTACGTCCGAAGCTGGCATACAATGAGGCCTAAAAATCCATCTGGTAAAAATTAGAGAACATATGAATAGAAGAGCAGGTGGCAGCCTTGCCAATCTGGAAAACAGCTGCCTGATACCTAAAAGCCCAAAAAGCATTTACAGATTTATCTTTGATGGAAAAAGATGAAGTCTTTATCCTTAAAGCGGAGTTCCACCCTGAAAACTTTTTTCACATTTTCAGTCTTTTATTAATAATAAAAAACATTTGGAGTGAATTTTTTTATACTTACCAGAACTGCCCTGTTGCTAGGTGGTGGCTCCTAATTTGCAACTTCCGGCTCCGCATCACTTGTGAGTCATCAGTTCCCAAGAGTCAGTGGGCAGGACTGTGTGAAAAAATTGTGTTATTTCCTGACAGGAAATGACGCGATTTAAGGCGGATCTATCTATCTATCTATGTTACCATAACAACTGGGCTAGACCTTCCTCCGTTGCTGCCCGTTGTTAAGGCAACTTGCTAAACAATCTGCAACACAGCCACCGGAGCATCACGCATGCGCGAGATCGAGAGGTGCATGCTGGTTACCGAGCATGCACTTCTCGATCGGTTATCCAGGAAGAGGTTGCGATTGGGCTTCATATGCCCACACTCATCATAGCAGCAGCCAGAAGAGGATCATCTAAATCGTAAGATTAAAAAATATATATGATTACTATCCGTTAGCATATGCACATATGGTTTATGTGTGTTATTAATGCAGTGTGAGGGGGTGCCTGGAGAAAAAAATTTAAGTTTAGTGGCCGGAACTCCGCTTTAAGGTGATGAGCCTGAACAATATTTTATCTGGGACATCAAGAAATAGTGAAATGGAAAGCTGGTTTCCCATCAGGGACCATCAGGAATAACAAAAAGAGAGTCAGTCTTTTTAATGGAAGCAGTGGTTGCTACAGCACAAAATACTTTCAAGCAGTGCAGAGAAATGTCCTTCTGGTGTACTGGAACTGGAGATAGATATGGAAGAACAATTTCTTTGTTAAGATGAAAGGATGAAAAGAAGGAGGCATCACTTTGTCCTTGTGTAAGACCAGAAAAGTTTTCTTTTACAGGACAAGGCCTACAGCTTAGACACATGCCTCACAGAGGTGATAATTAAAAAGAATGCACCCTTGTGAGTGAGAGTGGCTGGAGAATATCCATGAAAGGTTCAAAGGGTGGGTTCTGAAGAGCAGACAGAACCAAATTTAAATCCCACAGAGTAACAGGGAATTTTAGAGGAGAGACACCTTTTACAAAACTCTTAATGAATGCATGGGAGCCTAGCAGTCCGTGGAATTAGCTTGCAAGATCCAAGATTTGTTCCTTTGATGGTATTCAGGGCCAATTGCTGATCAAAGCCTGATTGCAAAAGGGTTAGGATTCTTCCCACAAAGTATTTCCTGGGGTAAAAGTTTCTTTCCTCACACCAGGCAAATAAACTTACTTTGTGCGATGGACTTCCTAACTTTTATTAGCGTGGGAATTACTGAATCTGAGAGACCTCTGTCTCTCTAGACCAGGCCTTGGAATGGAAGATCCATATTATCTGGAAAGTCCCATGGTTTGTACCAGATGTTTTATCCAGTTGAAGTACCACATCCGCTTGGGTCAGTTGAGTGCTATGAGAACCACCAGACGATCCTCCATCGCAATCCTTCTGTGTAGACAAGACGTCAAGACAACAAGGAGTTTAAAAGGAGAAAAAACACAGATCATGTTGTACTGATCCCAAAGAGCCACCAAAGAATGCACTGTTTTCACCAGCATTGAATCTCTGCACCTAGAGACAAACCTACACTGCCCAATTTGTTTTTAAATCTAAAAGCAAGGTGGTCTACATCCATTATTCCCTGCCTGTGACGCACATACAGGTTTAAGGACCATTCCTTGGCATGCAGTTGCTAATGGCTCACTTAGTCTGTCTGAGTATTTTACAATTTAATTGGCATGTACATGGTGGACATGGCTGGAATGTGGAATTCTACCCAGGCTCTGCCAAAGTTATAATCCTTTATCTCTTCTGCCACAGCAAGACTTCAGGTTTCTACTTGATGGCATTGTCCGACGGAATTCTAATAGGCGTCTAGGACTCCTCCCCAGCCCTTTAAGCTGGCATCTGTTGTTTCCAAATGAGCAGAAGAATAGATTTTTTTAAACCACCGGAGCTAGATTTATGAGTCACCAAGGCAGAAACAATGTTGTCCACGGTGTCAGGTGAATGGGTTTGTCCCCAAACTAAACAGATTTGTCCCACAATGACAGAATGTTGTGTTGTAGTGGTCTGGAGTGGAACTGGAAAATGGAACTGTCTCAAAGGAGGCTACCCTCAGGCCCAGAACTGCAAAACTGCAGCGCTGTATGGCTCCAGAACTGCAAAGTCCAAGTCTGGGAGTGGAAAGTCGGTAATTTTTCTTCAGGAAAAAAGACTTTGGCCTAGATTGTGTTCAGGTTCAGGATCCAAGTTAATCATTTAGGGTTAGAACTGTCTGCAGTTGTTGGTCAGTAGATGAGCTGTCTGTTCCCCCAATAGAAGGCAGTCAGGTAGTCTAGGTATCCTACTATTGGAAGAGAATGGAATACTCAGGGTGTGAATGACTGGCCAAATGGTGGGGCTAGACACTGATAGTGATCCACGGCAAAATGGGGGTAGAATTGATGTTCTGCAAAGATGGGAACATGCAAGTATTTATTCCTTGATGTTCAGAGAGGCTTGAAGTTAAGCCTGGTGGAGGAATGCTATGACAGACTTGGTGGATTACATGTGGGATTTTTGAATTTGAATGAAGTCATTTAAGACTTTTTAATCCAAGATGTGATGAATGTTTTCTTTGGCCTTCTCCCACGAAGAGGCATAAGTAGAGGCCTGAAACCTTTCCACCATTGGCACAATGGCAAAAACTCCTTGGTTCAAAATGTCTGCAAGGAGGTCTACTAACCTGAGTGGAGACACAGGCAGGCTGAACAACATGAAGTGGGATGGAAGCAGAGAGCAAAACTCTAACTTATAGCCCACTAAAACCACCTCCTATACCAGGCATCTGGGACGCTGTCTGTCTAGATATACACAAGAGCCAACAGACATCCCCCCACTTTGGAAAGAGGATGCATCCCTTCATGCTGAATAGGCGTTGTCTGCAGGCTTGAAGGAATTAGAGGGCCAAGGTTTATAATTGTACTGGCCCCATGCCTTAGGTTTGGCTTTGGAGTGTGAAGCTTGGAAGAAATGAAAGGAACTTATTCTTGGCTTCAAAAACAGTAGATTTGCCAGTTTGAGGATTAGGCTTGGGGATAAATGAGTAATCTCACAGCCAGCAGTGCCTTTTGTGAGGTTATTTAACAAAGCACCAAAGAACATTTATCATCAAAAGGCATGTACAACAAAAGTTTTTGAAACTGTTGCTCAGCAAAACTTTACAGGGAGCTCTCCTTATATTCACTAACAGGAGACTCGTTCAGGAGAAAAGATGGATAATATCAGCCAAGCTGTCAATGCAAAAATGTGGGGCTGAGCACAAAAGTTCTAAGCTCTCTACAACTAAAGGATCAGCAAGGACTGTAGCTGGACCCTTAGACATACTGTAAATTGTGTCTATTCCCCTAAGGTTTTGAAAACTAATAGTATAGCTATGGCCGGTAGCAAGGCAGGACCTGCTAGTGAAAATAAGGTTTTGGAAAGGGCTTTTTAAGCAGAATCCCCAAACACCATAGCATCCTCAGAAGTTACAGCCAGTGTTTTATTAATCTACAGTTGGAACAGCCCACTTTTTAAAAAAATCCTCATAAAAAGGATATTGACCTCAAAAACTTTTTTGTTCTCTTTCAAATGCTGCTGTATGCATTGACATGCCTCTATAGACCCAGTCTGTCTGGACAGTATGGTCACCTGTTGGTTTGGCACTATCCACAGGCAGCTAAAAGCAGGGGTTCCACCCAAATTTTGAACAATATCTGTATGTATTCTCTTCCTTGCCTAGATGCTGACATGTCGTTTAAAAAAATTTTAATCGCCGTAATTACCTTTTATTTTTCTATTCTTCTTTGCACTTCCTGGTTCTCCTCCCGTGGGAGTAGGCGTGTTTCTAGCCTCTCCCAGACTCCTGGGAGCTAGTCTCAGGCTTCCCAGGATGTCACTGAGCATGTGCAAGAACGAGCAGTGAATGCTGGGAGCACAGCATTCACTGCATCCAGGAAATAAATGCTTGTGGGGGCTTCAAACGCCCACAATGAAGATGGAAACCGCCTGCAGTGAATAATATAAGTTATTCTTTCCGACGAAATCTGACACAGGCGGACATATTACACACAATATGTGAGTATGTAATGCTGAGAAGAAAAGTTTGTGAATGAACTCAAAAAAAAAAAAAAAACGATAGATAGGTGGACCCCCGCTTTAACTCTTCAATAATACACAGAAGTTGAATCCAACATAATTTAACTTCAGATAGGTGCAGTACAGAGGATGATTTTCCAGTCTTTTGAAGAGTAAATAGACAATGACTTTCATAGGTCGTGCCTCTGCGACGAACATTGACCTGGGGAATATGGAAGAAACAGGAAGGGTCTAGCTTGGGCTGAATAAACTAACACTACACAGGAGGGGAGGACAGAGAGATCACATGTAAGTAAACAGATTTGTAGTTGCCCTAACCTACCACTAGGTGTTACATCAGAAAAACAGTAACCTGATACAGTTCAATACAACAACAGAAATAATTAGACATGTGCAGAGCGTAAAAATGTGTTTAACTTTGGATAGCTTGGCCCCTTTGTGATGCCATTGACCCAGCATGCCCCAGTCGGTGATGTCACAAGGGGGCTGGGTCAGCTATTTAAGAAATGTCAGATGGCGGAGCAGGCAGTCGGTGGGAACCTTCGAAGAGGCTGGAGGTTTTCTTTGCTTGCTTGCTTTGTGCACTGGTACACAGTCATGTTGGAACAGCAAGGGGCCATCTCTAAACTGTTCCCACAAAGTTGGGAGCATAAAATTGTCAAAAACGTCTCGGTATGCTGACGCCTTAGAAGTTACCTTCACTGGAACTAAGTGGCCAAGCCCAACCCCTGAAAAACAACCCAACACCATAATCCCCCCTCCACCAAATGATTTGGACCAGTGCACAAAGCAAGATCCAAAAATACATGGATGAGCGAGCTTGGGGTGGAGGAACTTGACTGGCCTGCACAGAGTCCTGACCTCAACACGATAGAACACCTATAGGATGAATTAGAGCGGAGACTGCAAGCCAGGTCTTCTCATCCACTATCAGTGCCTGATCTCACAAACGAGCTTCTGGAAGATTGGTCAAATATTCCCATAGACACAGTCCTTAAACCTTGTGGACAGGCTTCCCAGACAAATTGAAGCTGTTATAGCTGCAAAGGGTGGGCCAACTAAATCTTGAATCCTATGGACTCATGCCCCGTACACACGATCGGACATTGATCGGACATTTCGACAACAAAATCCATGGATTTTTTCCGACGGATGTTGGCTCAAACTTGTTTTGCGTACACACAGTCGCACAAAGTTGTCGGAATTTCCGATCGCCAAGAACGTGGTGACGTACACCACGTACGACGAGACTAGAAAAGGCCAGTTCAGAACCAAGCGCGGCACACTTTGGGCTCCTTTTGCTAATCTCGTGTTAGTAAAAGTTTGGTGAGAGACGATTCGCGCTTTTTCAGGCTCGTGGTTTTCAGAACGTTTTCTGATGTTCAGTTTGTGCTTGTGGGTTTGTATCTGCTCTTGAGTGCGTGCAGTCAGTTCGTATTGTGCTATTCAGTGCGATCTTGTCCGCTCGTTACTGTTTTTCAGGTCGCTCTTCACAGGCCTTGCTGTTCTTCAGTGCGTTCTGTTACTTCGTTCTGAGCAGCCGACCGTTTTCTAGCCATGTTGCGTATATGTACTCCTCGTAGAGTTCGTGCTGTGTGGGTGCTTGATGTTGGGGTCCTTACCTTGACAAAAGTCCAGTCCATGAACAGGGTGGGGAGGAGTTCATGGACCAAAAATTGATTGCTTCAACCTGTCATATGCCTTTGCTCCGTGAGATCCGTGAGAATAATCCTGATGATTTCAGGAACTTTCTCCGGATGACGGACACCATATTTCACCGTTTGTTGGCTTTGCTGACCCCTTATATTAGCAGGCAGGATACCTACATGAGGCAAGCCATCACTCCGGAGCAGAGGCTCGTCACCACTCTGCGGTACTTGGCGACGGGGAGAAGCCTGCAGGACTTGAAGTTCTCAACAGGCATCTCCCCCCAGGCTCTGGGGATCATTATACCAGAGACCTGTTCTGCCATCATTCAGGTCCTGCAGAAGGAGTATATGAAGGTAAGTTTTTTATCCTTTAATATCACATTTTATTGTATTTAATGTTTGCTAATATATTGTATTTCTTTCCTCATTCCCTAATCACCATGATTGTAATATGCTGTGAATGTCCCCTTTGTCCTCATGCATGCTGGATTTTTAGGTAGTTATTTTTGTTGTCCTTCATACAAATTTGCCTTCACTTACCTCCCCAGCATGGTCTCCTGGCCCTATATTCACCTCATGTAGTCACTTAACAATGTATTTTATCAGCTCCATAGTAGTGCTTTACCCCAAACACAATTCAGGCAGAGTGCCAGAGGCTTTTTTTGGGGGGGTCCCCAAATCATTTTTAACCCTCCCTCTCCCCCAACTGCTAAGTCAGCTGATACCAATTCTCTATCTATCCTCAATCATCTATCTGCTGACTTTGCCAAACCCATACACACTATACCCATCTCTTTTGTGGTCAGATTTATGGATGAATTCCCCAAAGCATGTAGTGCAAGGGCCTGCCTGAATACTTTCAAATGGTACTGTTTCAAGCTTCTGTATACTATTATTATCTTGATAGGTAATAGCAGAATGTCCAAATGTGCTCAAATGTGTACAATGTGTATTTATATCTTTGTATTATGACACTTCTTACCTGTCCAGTGGGCTGCCAATAGTGTAACTAAGGAGGGGCTGTTCAAAGTAATACCCATTATTTAGGCATTCATCTCTCAAAAAAGTGGAGAGGGTTACCTGTCCAAGAGTTCCCCCCCCTTTAATGTTAAAAATGGCCCATGAGAAAGGGGGGGGGATCTGATAGGTGTACCTTATACTTTGGTCTTTAAAAACTCCCTCAAATAAATGTTATCTTGATGTTGGCCAAGAATGTTTGTGTCTAATCTGCTTTCCCTGTTTATGTGCAAAATGACTACTTTTTTTTGTTTGACTCCACAATTTCCTTCCACGCCACAGGAATGGCAGACTGTGGCCTCCCACTTTGCCCAGCGTGGAACTTTCCTAACTGCGGAGGGGTAATTGATGGGAAACACGT
The DNA here is from genome assembly GCA_037952925.1 of Lithobates clamitans. Classification (NCBI taxonomy): domain Eukaryota; kingdom Metazoa; phylum Chordata; class Amphibia; order Anura; family Ranidae; genus Lithobates; species Lithobates clamitans. Next base: position 1,686,355 of record JBBGZY010000545.1, read on the forward strand.
CCACATCGTCCCACCACCCAACTCGGGGTCGTACTATTATAATTATAAGGGGTTCAATAGTATTGTGATGTTGGCGGTGGTGTCGGCTACTTATGAGTTCCTGTATGTGTACGTGGGGAAGAATGGCCGGATGCCCAATGGTGGAGTCATTGCCCAGACGGAGTTCTACAGGCATCTCCAGAATGGCAGCTTGGACTTGCCACCTCCAGAAGACAATGTGGAAGGACTCCCATTCGTCTTCGTTGCAGATGAAGCTTTTGCGCTGGGGGACCATTCCCGATGAGGACCCTCACCCCGGACCAGAGGGTTTTTAATTACCAGCTGGCCAGAGCCCGAAGAGTGGTGGAGAACACGTTTGGAATCATGGCCAGCCGGTTCCGCTTATTTCTTACACCCATACACATGGCGGAGTATAAACTGAATCATATAATCCTGGCGTGCTGTATTCTACACAACTTTTTACGGCAACATTCTGCCAACTATGCTGGCTCAGTTGGGCCTGAGGCTGGAATTCAAAATGAAACAACCCTGACGGTGCTTGAAAGTGGCCGTCCTGGCTTGCCCCCCCTGAGTGCCTGTGATGTCCGGCTAAGATACCTTGAATACTTTGCGGGTAGGGGGGCTATCAATATGCCAGACAATGTCTGAAACCTTTTTCAATTAAAAAAAAACAAATAACTACTCAAATCTTTGGTGACATTTACTGCTTGTGTTTGTTTTAGCTGACCCTGACAGAAATGTGGTGAGTCCTGAAAATGGCGTGATTGTGTAACCTTACAAAGCACTGTTGGGTGTTATTTACTAAAGGCAAAGACACTTTGCACTACAAGTGCACTTGAAACTGCACTTGTAGTGCAAAGTGGATTTGCCCTTAGGAAATAACACCTATTGTCACAGATAACACCAATTAGAGCACCACAAAAGTGTTGAAGCGTTGAAACAATAATCCACACATTCGTGATTAACAATCTTTTTAATACCAGCACAATCACATGTGCATTTAGAAAAGGTTTTTAAAACAAACCAACATGTTTGTTGTATAACAATTTTTGGTGTCACATTAGAAAAAGTAGAAATGTCCATTTAAGATAAAACAGGCATGTTTAAAAACAACAAGAAAGACACAAATCTTGAACTTACAAAGTTCACATTAGGTAGAACTTAAAGGCAATATCAGACATGAGTATTTACAAACTGTGTTTGATATTGCGTTCAGATGGGGTGAAGTCACCCCAGGAAAAGCCAAATTTTGAATATGCACACAAATTTACGAATGTCAACATGTGCTACCTGCCATCACAGGGGATCAAGGGACGTGTTTTGGGGGTGCAACCCCTTCCTCACAGCTACTTTATTATTGAAGAAGGGGTTGCACCGCCAAAACGCGTCCATTGATCTCCCGTGATGGCAGATAGCACATGTTGACACATTGTGTGCATCTTTAAAATTTGGCTTTTCTCAAATTTGTCAAAAAATGTCAAAAATTTTTTGCACACAAAAAAACCGAAGGAATTTGGAGGGGTTTTAAACTCTCCCTAAAACATCAGTGATGTTCTTCATTTTTTGAAGAACATCATTGATGTTTTTCTTGATGTTTTCCAAGTCCCTATTACACCCCATGATCTCCCTGATCAGGATCTGTACACTTTCCGAGGTGAAAGGATCTGGATCCACAACATCACGATCACCTAAAAAAATAGAAACTAAAAAACACCATGTATTGTAAATATGCCGGCATGCATCTCTTACCTGAGCCTGTGGTTGCAGACACTCACCTGTTGTGGTGCCAATTTCCACCACATCTTCCTCCTTCTGCTCTGCTTGGCTTGGGTGGATTTCCCCTTCTTCCAGAGGTGGGGGGTCTCTGGTCTCCTCGGATGAGGAGTGTCCTCTGAGTCTTTTATCCCCTATGTAAAAAAAAATAGGTATACTTAGCACACAGATATTTGATGGCAGAACTATAAATATGAAACATTGCTTGGAAGTGGGGTACAATTGTCTGTTTTGGCAGAGTTCCAAGATGTTGCTTTTTTCTTGTCCTTTGTCAAGCTTGAATACTTACCTGTTTTGTACAAGCTTCATAGATGGAGACACCCCTATAGTATACACTGGAGCACCTGTGTGGGACCCCTAATAAAAAGGGTGTTCTTATGTCCCACACTAGTGCTCCAGCGTCCAGATGTGCAAACAGCTGCTGAGTGTCCTCTCCTTACACAGAATCTAGTTTGCATTTCATTCTAGTAACAAACCCATCTACACAACCAAATTAGTTTCAGACAAGTAGGCCCTAAAAAATGTGGGCAAATGCATATGGCCAAAACAATGGTGTTTTATAGGCCGAACGAACAATGTTTTTTACGAACGAATAATGTGCCTATGAACATGAAAGTTGCTTTTTGAAACTGGATAACAGTTAGGAAAAGCACATGGAGAAGCACTAACGTAATAAACATAAAGAATAGGAACACAGGACAACTACTTACTTTTTTGCAGCAATCTCCGGATCTTTCGGTACTGCTCGTGCTCTCTTAATTTCAGGTCCAACCACCGCTTCCTTTCGATCGTCATACCCCGAAATTCCAGTGCAGACTCTTGACCACTTTCGCCATGATCTTGGCCTTTCGGACATTGGGGTTGGGGTAAGGTCCATACTTCCCGTCATAGTCGGTCTTCTTCAGGATGTCCACCATCTTCAACATCTCCCCAAAGGACATATTCAATGCCTTAAATCTTCTCCTTCTGGATCGTGACGTTTCAGGCTCCGGGCTTTCCTCCTCCTCCTCCTCCTCCTCGTTGTTGTAATTAGCACACACCTGCTGTGTCTCCGCCATGTGCTCTTCCCCCATTGCGCCGAACGAGAAGGGGCGGGGAATAGACTAGAAAGAATGTCAGGGGCGGGCGGAGTTACACACATGCGCAGTGTCTATAAAGCGTAAAACGCGTACGTAGTACGTACGATCTGTGAGCGTAGGAAGGAGTATCGGAAGTGCCGATCGTGATAACGAAGGTAAGAGCAAAACTTGGGCCTATACTGCTTCTAGATTGAGGCCTATATTGTAACACGATTAGAAGAGTTTTGCCTGACATTAGGGTTTGTCTTGTGTTGTGTCTTGCAGATAAAATGGATGGCTTCAATGACCACAACTTTCTCCCCCTGTTCATAGACAAGTACAGGGAGCTGCCCTGTCTGTGGCAGGTGAAACATCCACATTACAATAATAAACAAAAGAGGCAGGCAGCGCTGGAGAAACTGCTGGAGTTGGTGAAGCCGGTGGTCCCCACGGCAAACATCCCCTATTTAAAAGCCAAAATTGGTGGCCTGAGGAGCACTTATCTTAGGGAGCACAAGAAGGTCACGGATTCCCAGAGATCCGGAGCTGCAGCAGATGACGTTTATTTCCCCAGGCTGTGGTACTATGAGAGACTGCGATTTCTGTCAGACCAGACTGGAGTCAGGGAATAACTCTCAACCCTTCCTTCCACGCTTCCTTCCACCCCAGCTGAGGCTTCTGATGTCCAACCTGGAACTTCCAGCCAGGAAGAAGTGGTGGAGCCCAGATGGAGTCAGGTATAGCATTCTTCTACAGATTTCTGGTCAATAAATAAATGTTTACTAGATATTATTATTGATCACTAATTGCTGATTTAATACAGTTTTTTTACATATCAATAGACAGTAGTGGGCAAAAATAATTGGGACAAGAATGAAAAATGCTGGGCTCAGAATGATAGTCTGTTATATTTGTTAACATTCAATTTGCAACAGTCATGAGATGAAAATTGTGTGTGATTGATGAATAAAAAACTAAAACTATGTCCCTTTTTCATACACAGGAAGACCTCAGCCAGGACGAGGCTGTGGAATGTGGCACACAGGAGGAAGCTGTGGAATGTGGCAGCCAGCAGGAGGCGGGGGTTAGTGGCAGCCAGGAGGAGGCGGGGCTAAGTGGCAGCCAGGAGAAGCCTGGGCCCAGTAGGAGCATGACAGAATCGCAGGTTCCTCCCCTCCGCCTGCCAAGCAAAAGACCCAGGAAGGGGAGTCACGTGCAGGATTCAGGCTCATTCAGGAGGCTTCTGCATCCCTCAGAGCCTTACCCACTCCTGAAGAGGCCTTTGCCTGCATGGCTGCCACCAAACTGAAGGGCATGCAGGAAGGTCAACGCCAACTGTGTGAGAAACTTCTTTATAAAGTCCTAACTAAGGGGGTGAGTGGCGAAATCACACCCAAATCCGACGTGATTGAGTTGGACCATCCTCCTCCTCCTCCTCCTGCCACAACTACACCACCACAGCCACACCGTGGAAGGAAGCGTGGAAGAAAGACCAGAGAGTGATGGCTTTGGGTTCAGTCTGGTCTGACAAAAGATGCAGTCTCTTGTATGACCACAGCCTGGGGACACAGATGTCATCTGCTGCTTTCAGGATCTCTGGGACTTCTGGACCAGACTGCACTCCCTTAGATATGGACTCCTCAGGCCACCAATTTTGCAGTAAAATAATTGATGTGTGCCCTGGGGGCCAAAGGCTTCAACAATTTCTGCTGTTTCTCCAGCATTGCCTCCCTCTTTGTTTGGTTCTGAGCCCTTAATAAAGGAATTTTTGTTTTAATTATACTCGCCTATGTGTGTTTTCCTTCAAAAAGGACAGTTTGTTTGTGAGAAGGCAGGTACATTTCAAATATACAATGTGAAATTAACAAGGGACACCAACACCAAGCAACCTCCTTGAGATTAAATAATACAAGATATCAATGGTGTTGTGGTAACTTGACACACAAAACACACACAAAAATATTATGGAGTAAAACCCCAAAAAACTAAAAAAAAATCAGCCTTGAAAAAAATACAAAACAAAAATAAAACAACAAAAAAGAAATTTGGACAAATGTGACAAATCAAAATATATTGAGGGAATCACGATAAATAATAAAGAAAGAAGTTTGTGAGAACTCTGTGTGAATATGAGCAGCAAAACTACTTCATTCTTCTCACATTATAAAGAAGAAGAGAGCGCGCTGTATTAAACAATTTAAAACATTGCAACGTGACGAAAGTGCTGTATCCATTCCGAACGCTAATTTTGCCAGACCGAGCTGTTCCGTCTCAGAATTTCTTCTGAGCATGCGTGGCACTTTGTGCGTCGGAATTGGCCACACGCGGTCGGAATTGATGCGATCGGATTTTGTTGTCGGAAAATTTTATCTCCTGCTCTCCAACTTTGTGTGTCGGAAAATCCGATGGAAAATTGATGGAATTTCCGACAACACGCTCCGATCGGACATTTTCCATCGGAAAATACGACCGTGTGTACGGGGCATAAGACTGGGATGCCATTAGTTATTATGCATGTAGCACCCTGGTCCTAAACAGGGCAGCTAATAAATCTAGTTGTGCTAGGTGGTAACTAGCCTGGCTAACTGGTAGGTTGATCCACTAATTCCTGTCCTAGGTCTGAGTTTGGGGCAGTTTGTCTCTTCTGTCAATAGGTTAGCACTGTTGCTTTTGACATTGGAATGATGGATTACCATAAATTCAGGTAATGGGTAACTAGGTCGTCTCAACCAATCAGCAGGAGTTTCTTTAACCACTGTGTATGCTGGGATAGGCTATTTATTTGGGAGGAGTCAGGTGATCAGGGTTCTTCCCCCTGAGGCTGCGGCCTGGGTGGGTCTGTGTTGAGAAGCTCCTGGTTTCTAGGCCTGAAGCCTGAGGCCTATCCAGGAGGCATGCTGGCTGCTAGGTCCACTTAAGGCCTATCCAGCAGTTCAGGGTTCCATAAAGGAGGAGCAGCCAAGGTTAAGAACGAAGCCTGGGGCAGAATCGCATGTATTACAGGCTCAGCCTGAGAGGAGCCTGATCGTTCTCAAGGGTAAAGGAGAAGCAGTTGCCACAAAGGGACGACCACTCCTGTTACCGGAGGCAAGTTTGAAAGAGATGCAGTTCTGAAGGAGTACCAGAGCAGACGCTTTACTAGCCGGGGACTGTGAAGTAGTGGAAATGCTTCAGTAGAGACTCATCCAGGAAGGCAGCGGGTAGCTGTAAGTATAGCTTGAAGATAAAGTACAGCGGTTAGCTGTGGGGGAAGCTCAGAAATCCAGCAGGTGGCTGATAGTCCAAAAAGTCTAGTAAAAGACAGCGAACTGAGCTTAAAAGAGAAGAGAAGTGTTTTTTCCCTATTCATACTTACCTAGGTGGATGCAGCATTGGTCAGATGCTGCATCTGTCCCCCGCTGCCTCTACACTGAGAACAGAGTGATCAAACATCGCTGATGGCTCGGTTCTCTCAGCTCCCCGAGCAGAGAGCTGCTGCCTGCCAGTCAGCAGCTCTTTGCTCTGCCCCCGTGCTCACTGGAGCGTTGAACCATGGAGGGGCAGGGAGTGGCCATCTCAGGCTCTCAGCAGCAAGTTAAGAGGCTGAGACAGGTATCAGTCCAGGCACCTCACGGATCCAGACTATTGTCGTGATGATGTGGTGACTTGACTGATTCCAGTGACATCAGCAGAGAGTGAACTTCAGACCGCTCTCTGCTGAAAACGGGTCACAGGTGTGCAAAACAAATTGCACCCCTGTGACCCATAGAAGAAGCCCAGCCAAACGAGCGCAGGTGTCACGGTAATACTACAGTGAGCCCACAGGCAAGCAGGTGACACAGGATCCCCCAGGGCGCGGAGTCTAAGGGCCAGCTGGTATTCTGCCAGGGACCCCCTCACGAGGGTTTGGGCTTAGCTGCGTGCTGACCCCAGGTCACGACCCCCGGGTTCACCCTGCTCGCTACGGGAGTACCAGAAGACACTGTCAGACACAGATGAATGGATGAAGCATAGGAGAGCCGGATAGCGAGCCAAGGTCAGGGCGGGCAGCAGAAAACGTAATCAGGAGAACTAGCCGTGTCGGTACACAAGAGATCAGTTCACGAGAGATCAGGTTAAAGCAGGTTACACGAAGGGAGCTCAGAAGTGTTGCTCAAGCAACCAGAAACTGATCTGAGTGGAATTTAAATAGAGAAGCACATGGAAGGCTGGACTGGAAGCAGCAGGAAGGAAGTATATAAAAGATAACAGGTGAAGCCAGCGACACCCATAACTGCTGAGTGCAGCAAGAGCTGAACACAAGCTGTGGAACAATAGGAACCAGCCGACCTACAGCAGTAACAGGTAAGACACAGATCAGCACCACAGCCGATCTGTGACATCAGGCTTGACTTCTCCCTTAAGGATCTACAGTGGGATAATGTGAGTTAAGCTGGAAGATCTACAGTGGGTTACTGTGAGTTAAGCTGGAAGATCTACAGTAAGATACTGTGAGAAAATTTGTTGCTATAGGAGACAGCGGTTTCTACAAGATACAGATTGCTGCATTCAGCTTAAAGGCCCTCATTCTGTATTGCTGTTGGCCCAGTTCTATTTTTGTCTGCGGAGTTTGCCTTAATTGCTATTGTATATGCCTTAGGGTATCCTGTGCACTAAACCCTCTCTCCCCACCATTCCTGTTAAGAGAAATAAAACTCTCTATGTTCATTCTTTTAAAAAGTGACTGGCGCCCAATCTTTCCACCTTGCTTTTTCTTTTTTCTTTTTTTGAAAGCCTATGGCGTGCATAACACACCCAAAAAACTTCACCCGGTGCCAAAAAAATGTGCACACACATAAAGAGTGGTCACAAAAAAGTGCAAAGGGTACACAGACGTGCTAATTCCCTGATCCCCCAGGGCATTAGGCTCCAGGCGGGGACAAAGGTACTTAACAATTGTCTATCTGGCCGAAACCAGACAGAACCCATTCTCTGGAGGGACTGCCGAAACAGAACCCACCCAAGTACTAGGTGGGGCTCCCCTGAAGGGAGACCCCATGAGAGAGGGCGAACTAAGCCAGAAGGCCATGTCCACCCCTTCCCAAGACTTTCAGGGCTGGCCCGAGGACCCGTCCTCACTCGTCACACAGTGAAACAAACGTGTACAAGACGTGACAAAACATAGGATTCAATCAAAAAAGAAAGAAAATAAACAAAAAGTGGGGAAGGAATAGTGGAGAGGAGAGTGAAAAAGGTGGCCATTGTGTAAAACAATGACCAGGCCCTCCGGCCAGGAATAAAAAAATTCCTCTGGTCCTAGCCAAAAGGCCCGGCCCAAGAGGCAGGTGCTAAAAAAGCGTGTTCTATAGTGCAGTGACCGTGGTGCCTCAAGTCAAAGTAACTGCCACTCACAGTGATTTTATGGCACCCCTGGACTGCCACTCCAGGGGCACTACTCCATAGGCTTTCAAGACCAACCCTAGCCACCAGCCCAGACCACAGCAGCCCCCACCCTCAGGCAGGAAGGCATGGAGTTCTGGAAGCTTGGTGAGAGCCCTTTACCATCAGGCCTCACCATTGTTCCGTCCCTCCTACCTAAATACATTCGGGAAATACTGGCCGCTCCCCCGGTGGGAGAAAGGGGAGCCAGCATTCTCTCCCAAATAACTGTCCGGAGCTAGAGCTGCACCAATCCAGGCCAGAAGGCCAGGGTCCCGACCCTTCGGTTCAGACCCCGTGTTTCTCCATCCCCATCAGAAGGCTTCCCTTTCGGCTACGAACCGTCCAGGTCACCTTTACCCCAGCAGGTTTTGCATAGCAACCGCCATCCCATCTCCACCTCGCCACCTCGCCATGGATCAGGGACGGAAGCAAGCGCCACCTCCTGGAAACTGATAAGAACAGATACTACACTTGATCTTAGCTAAAAGGCAGAGAAGCGACACCTTGCTCTATCGAAAAGCCAGTGGCGTGCAAAACACACCTCAAAAACTTCCACCCGGTGCCAAAAAAAGTGCCCCCACATAGAGAGTGAAACACAAAAATGTGCAAAGGGTGTACAGAGTCCTTCACTAGGGAAGGACCTTACCCTGGGCGTTAGGCTCCAGACAGGGACTGAGGTATTCAGACAAAGGGTCCATCTGGCCGAAACCAGGCGGACCCCCACAACTGGAATGTCTGCCGAAGCAGACCGACCCAAGTACAGTGGGGCTCCCCTGAAGGGAGACCCCTCAAAGGAGAGGGCGAACCAAGCCAAAAGGCCTATGTCCACCCCCTCCCAAGACTTTCAGAGTAGGCCCGAGGACCCACACCCTACTCGCCACACAGTGACAAAACGTGTATACAAAGACAACCAAAAAAAGACAAAAAAGTGACAAACAGGGGTAAAAGAAAGAGTGGGGAAGATAGTGAGATGGGAGAGTGAAAGTGGCCATTGTGCTATACAATGGCCGGCCCTCCGGCCAGGCATAAAAATTTCCCCGGGTCCTGGCCAAAAGGCCAGGCCCAAGAGGCAGGTGCGAAAAACGTGTGTTGTGGTGAAGTGACCATGGTGCCATAAAATCAAGTGCTTTCACACCGTGACCATACGGCACCCCTGAACTACCACTTCAGGGGCACATTCACCACTGGCTTTTCGAAAAAGCCCTGACCCCCTAGCCAAGACCACAGCAGACCCCACCACAGGCAGAAAGGATATGGAGATCAGAAAGCCGGAAAGAGTCCTTTATCAGGCTCTGCCGTCGCTCCCATCACTCCCTCCTAATTACATTCGGGAAGTACTAACTACTCCCCCCTGCTCAAGAGGAAAGTAAGCGTTCTCTCCCGAATAACTGTCCAGAGCTAGATCTGCCCCAATCCAGGCCAGAAGGCCAGGGTCCCGACCCTCCGGTTCAGATCCCGTGGTTCTCCATCCCCATCAGAAGGCTTCCCTTTCGGCTACGAACCGCTCCAGGTCACCTTCACTCCAGCAGGCTTTGCATAGCAACCGCAATCCCGTCTCTATTTCGCCATAGATCAGGGACGGAAGCAAGCGCCACCTCCTGGAAACTGATAAGAACAGATACTACACTTGATTTTAGCCAAAAGGCCGAGAAGCAATTAGCAATAACCACGCCTCAGTTGAACCTCATTGGCTATGATACTGCCACTGCCTTGCACTACACCCACTATGCCTAGTAACCTGCACCCTGAGGAGGAATATCAGTTCTCCCTGGCTCAGGGGGTAACTATCAGGCCCTTGGAAGTTAGGGAGACCGCTACATGCATGTAAAGGTAGGTGCCCCAATACTTTTGGTAGTATAGTGTATATATAGATGGGACAGAACACTTCTCACCTGAAACCTTTTCATTTCAGTATAATTCAATATAAGCCTATGAACGTGGATGACTTGTCATCAGGACATGGAAGACATGAAGAAAGCAGAAAACTTGCAAATATATTTGCATAAATACAAATATAAGCATAAAATTAAATCTGGGATTATCTTTAAGGGCTGCAGTCTTGGTACCTAAAACAGTCTTTGAAGGCATTAAGTCACTTCTACATAGATGGCAAAGCATGCGTAATCCCTTAGAGGCTGAAGTGGAAAGGTCTTGTTCAAAAGGAATTCTGGATGATTCTGTCCTCTAGATATACTGTTTTCAATCTGTGAATTGCAGTGGCGGCCCATGTATTGAGGGCGCACTTGCGCCTCCCCCCCCCATCTCTGCTGCTGCCTCCCTATCCATGCGCCCGGCCCCCTTTAGGACACCAGACGCCTGAATTCAATGAATTCCTATGGCGGGGTGTGTGCTTTTTAAAGCACGTGATTAGAGCCAGAGTCTCTAATAGGCTTCAAAAAGGGTGGGCTCGGGGCACAGAGAATGCACCCTGATCCCACCCAATTGTGTGACCATAGCGAATTAATTTTCACTATTTTTCACACTACAGTGCCTCCCCACCAAACAGGAGGCAGGTCAGTGAGACATGTTTCCTTATTGGAAAAGTGCCAGGCGTTCCTATTGGATGCCTAGCAGCGCTTTGGCAAGCGGAGGAAGCTTCAGGAGCGGAAACCTCTGCCGTTGCTGCTCGCACTGTGGAGGAGAGGAGAGTAGAGGCACAGCAGGATCCTCTCCACAGCCCGGTAAGTGCCGGACCTCTGGGGGGGGGGGATGAGGGGTGCAGCCAGTCCCGCAAGCCAGTTTTACTGCCAGTCCAGTGAGCAGGTTGCTGCCAGTGCCACTATTCCCATGGGGGGTGGGGGGGGTGCTGGCAGTGACACCAGTGCATTACAGAAGGACCCCGAAGAGCAGCGCTTGGATGCCGAGCTCCTCCAGCAGTGCCCGCATCATTCCCCCGCATCAGATCCGCAGCGATCAACAGGGGATCTGACAGATCGATCTCACTCAGCGCTTACAGGTCCTCCACTGACAGATGGATCCCAGTATTGGGGCAGCTCTCTACTACTAGATCCTACTCAAGGATCACCGGGGGACCCCCCACTGGCGGATCGATCCTGATCAGATCCTCACCCTAGAAGTGCACAATGCATTTGATGGTCACAGTGGCGGCAATTGATGGGCACAGTGGCTGCATTTGATGGTACAGTGGCTGCGTTTGATGGTACAGTGGCTACGTTTGATGGGCACGGTGGCTGGTTTTGATGGGCACGGTGGCTGCGTTTGATGGGCACGGTGGCTGCATTTGATGGTACAGTGGCTGCCTGTGATGAGCACAGTGGCTGCGTTTGATGGCACAGTGGCGGAAATTGATGGGCACAGTGGCTGTGTTTGATGGGCACAGTGGCTGCATTTGATGGCACAGTAGCGGCAATTGATGGGCACAGTGGCTGCGTTTGCTGGAACAGTGGCTGCGTTTGCTGGAACAGTGGCTGCGTTTGATGGGCACAGTGGCTGCGCTTCATGGGCACAGTGGCTGCGTTTGATGGCACAGTGGCGGCAATTGATGGGCATAGTGGCTGCGTTTGATGGTATAGTGGCTGCGATTGATGGTACAGTGAGGCTGCAATTGACGGGGGTTTTTTTTCAGAATTTTTCAGTTTGTTTGCGCCCCCCCAAAAAAATTTATGAGCACCAGCCACCACTGAATTGGAGAATGATCTTCTGTGAAGACTGGGGTGAAAGACCTTTTTTATTATTATAGTTTTTTTATTCACTTTTATCATATTTAATTTCATTTCTTTTGTGAATTACATATATTATCGATTTTAAACCATTTTACTCACTGAGGGGCCACATAGGGATTTAAACAAGCATCAATGAGCATTTTTACCAAAGCTCTTTTATGCTATATGTTTTATGTTCTATGATTTATGTACCATACTTTTCGCTTTTAGTATTCGATCGCTGGATGCACATATCGCTATTTGAGTCAACGTGGCTAATATTGAGGATTTAATTGTATAGCGATGAACAGCTTTTGTTTTATGATTATTGTGACACCAGAGATATGGTGCATTGGGTTAGACAGTGTGTTAGGGGTTAATCCACACCCATGAGACAGGTAGGGCACACCCCTGGGGCTGGCTCCATCAACCCAGCACACTGTATAAAAGCAGGCAAGATCGACATGTCTGTTAGGCATTGAGAAAGAGGAATTTCTTGAAAATCATTAGCCAGTTCACATCTCCACGGAGGTAGTCCCATGACTTGTGGATGTTTTTTTACAGACATATGTGGAAGAAATTTTATGATATGCTTTTACCAAGTCTATGTTTGTGAGTATGATACTTACCATTGTATCTAATAAATACTAGCTTATGGAGCATAATGTGCCTTTTGTTTTTTTTCATGTTCAAGACTTCTGGAAACAAAGTCTGGCTGGACAGCAGCAGGGGAACCAGCAAACTCTGGCTGGCAGTGGCCAGAGAATCAACAAAGTCTGGCCAGGCAGTGGCCAGGGAATGAGCGAGGTCCGGCCGGGTAGCGGCCAGGGAACCAGCTCTGGCTTACTTGACAGCTGGTAGTAGATCACCAGAGACCAGCTTGCCAGCAGACAGCGGATCACCAGAGACCAGCTTGCCAGCAGACAGTGGACCACCAAAGTCAGGCTGGGCAACAGACAGCAGAGCACCCGAGGCAGGCTTGGTAGCAAACAGTGGACCACCAGAGGCATGCTTGGCAGCAGACAGCCGACCACAAGAGGTAGGCTTGGCAGCAGACAGTGGATCACCAGAGGCAGGCATTGAGGCAGACTGAACCCCATCAGCAGGCAGTTTGGAGGTGGACTGGACCCCATCAGCAGGCAGCATGGCGGCAGACTGGAACCCATAAGCAGCATGAAGGTGGACAGGACCCTGGACCCCATTGGCAGACAGACTGGAGGCAGATGAGCCCAATCGGCAGACAGCAAAGACATGGACTGGACCTCATCAAGTCATGACCTAATGACTAATGACAGTATACCTAATGATGTAATTGACCAAATAATAGACATGATCAGTGACTTCCAGCTCCCTAACAACCAACTTTAGCAAGAAACCACCATATTTAACAGAAGCAATAGAGCAAAAAAACTGAAGACTGAGAAGGATTATGCCTGGCCAATACCTTTTTTGTTTGGCACTGTCCAAATCCTATATAACCCAATTGTATAAAAATAACTGAACCCTGTGTCTTCTAATGAACTATAAAGAAACATTTTTCTAAAGGCTGAAAAAAAAATATTACAGAGATTTTAATAGTCATGTAATGATTTATTAATATCTATAAGACATTGGTTTTGACAGTGAAGTTAATTGAAAATATATATGCTTTTAATTTAACATTATGATGATTTATTTAGTTAAATATATTCATTTTTTACTCATCATCCACTTATACAGCATCACAATTTTTATACTTAAATGTCAGGTTTTCTACTGTCAGTTTAGCACTTCAGAAACCTTGTATTATTTCTCATATTATTCCCAGGAAACATTCACATAATTGAGACTGATTTTTTGCTCAATGATCTTAAAGAGACCTTGTCGATATACTGAGCTTTAAAAAATAAGCCATATCTGTAAAAAAACTATAAATACTTACCTGCCCACACTCCTGAAGACAGCAGGAAAACTGACATCACAAAAATGTTGATTCCCGCAGCTCTCACTGATTCCTCCTACTGACTCCAAAATCAGTACTATATCCTGTAATGGGTGGGTCTTTTACAAGTATGGCTTATTCTGAAAAACTTACTATAGAGACAGAGTTACTTACTATAAAGGCTAACTGTATGTTCAGAAAAGAAAAGCAGAATCGGTTGGATATTAGTTTATTTGCAGAATTTACTCTAAAGCTTCCTAGTAGAAACCTGGGACCATCAATTTTACTAGAGCATAACAATCATGTGAAAACAAGTATAAATAGTAAATGTACTTAGAGATCTCCCAACACGCATGCTTTGAGATGGGACAGGGCATCCCCAAAACATGTATGGTTAATAACCATCCATAGTATGTTTCTGCATCTCCTCTTATTGAAGAGTTCACAAAGCCTGCTCTATTTTAGGAGTTTTTAATGTTTTTAACTAAAGTTGAGTCAGTTACATTATTGTATTTTAGTAAGTATAAATTTACAAACAATGTTGTCTAAGGTCTAAGAAGAGATGCTGCAGATGCAGAAGCAAAGCTCTTTGGCAGGGATCAATTCCTGTCTGCCGATGACTAGCCTTGGCCCTAAAACAAAATTTAAAAAAAGACTAACGAGTATTTGGACAAAAATATTTGTATGTTTGCCTCATGCCCTGTACACACGACCTGTTTTTTCGTCGGAATAAACTCTGAATCCCGCCGGAATTCCGCTCAAGCTGTCTTGCATACATATGGTCACACCAAATTCTGACCGCCCAGAACGCGGTGACATACAACAAACACGTACGACGAGACTAGAAAAAGGAAGTTCAATAGCCAGTGTGCCACCCTTTGGGCTCCTTCTGCTAATCTTGTGTTTTTCTCGTATTAGTAGAAGTTTGGTGAGAGGTGATTTGCGCTTTTCAGACTCATGCTTTTCAGATTATTTTACTGCTGTTCAGTTTGTGCTTGTGGGGTTTGTATTTGTTCTTCAGTGCGTGTAGTCAGTTTGTATCTGTTTTTCAGTGCGTTCTTGTCCGCTCGTTTCTGATTTTCAGCTCGCTCTTCACAGGCCTTGCTGTTCTTCAGTGCGTTCTGTTAGTTCGTTCTGAACAGCCGACCGTTTTGAAGCCATGTTGAGGGTACGTACTCGTCGTAGAGTTCTTGCTGTGTGGGGGCTTGGTGTTGGGATTTTTACTTGGACCCAAGCCCAGTCCATGAACAGGGTGGGGAGGAGTTCATGGACCAATAATTGGTTACTCCAGCGTGACCAATTCTCTCATATGCCTTTGCTGCGTGAGATCCAGGATAATAACCCTGATGATTTCAAGAACTTTCTCAGGATAACGGACCCCGTCTTTCACCATCTGTTGGCTTTGCTGTCCTCTTATATTATGAAGCAGGACACCTGCATGCGGCAAGCCATCACTCCTGAGCAGAGGCTAGTCGCCATGATGCAGTATTTGGCGACGGGGAGAAGTCTCCAGGACCTCAAGTTCTCGACTGGCATCTCCCCCCATGCTCTGGGGATCATTATCCCAGAGACCTGTTCTGCCATCATTCAGGTCCTGCAGAAGGACTATATTAGGGTAAGTTTTCTTCTTTAACATCACATTCTATGTATTTAATGTATGCTAATGTATTGTATTTCTTTCATCATTCCCTAATTACCATGATTGTAATATGCTGTGAATGTCCCCTTTGTGCCCATGCATACTGTAAGCTTTTAATGCTCCTTTTTTGTCCTTCATGCATATTTTCCTTTACTAACCTCCCCAGCATGCTATCCTGGGCCCATATACACCTATAGCCTAGTCACTTAACAATGTATTTTGTCAGCTCCATTGTAGTGCTTTACCCTAAACACCCTCTAAAATGTGTCAAAATGTTATTGTTGTCCTTAAATTCAGGCAGAGTACAAGAGGCTTTTTTTGGGGTCCCAAACTCAGCTCGAACTCTCCCCCCTAAAAGTTTTACAATGGGCCATCAGAGGGGGTGAGGAATCTGATAAGTGGGCCTTATATTTTTGTCTTTAAATACTCTTTAAAATAAATGTTATACTGATGTTGGCCAAGAAAGTTTTTGTGTAATCTGCTTGCAATGTTATGTGCAAAGTACTAATATTTTTTTTCTGGTTTGACTCCACAGTTTCCTTCAACGCCACAGGAATGGCAGACTGTGGCCTCCCATTTTGGCGACCGTTGGGACTTTCCCAACTGTGGAGGGGCAATTGATGTGAAACACGTCCACATCATGCCACCACCCCATTCGGGGTCTTACTATTACAAATATAAGGGTTTTAATAGTATAGTGTTGATGGCAGTGGTGTCGGCACAATATGAGTTCCTCTATGTGGACGTGGGGAAGAATGGCCGGATGGAGGAGTCTTCACCCAGACGGAGTTTTCCTGATGTCTCCAGACTCTAGGCCTGGCATTGCCACCTGCTGCGGACAAAGTTGAAGGACTCCCATTCGTCTTTATTGCTGATGAAGCATTCGGTCTGGGTGAGCACCTGATGAGGCCATTCCCCCAGAGGACCCCTACCCTGGAGAGGAGGGTTTTTAACTATCGGCTGGCCAGAGCCTGAAGAGTCGTTGAGAATGCCTTTAGGATAATGGCCAGCCAGTTCCAGACTACAAAATTAACCACATCATATTATCCTGCTGCATATTGCACAATTTTTTACAGCAAAATGCCCAAAATTATCTTGCCTTAGTTGGGCCTGAGGCCGAACTTCCTGCTAATCCCCTGATGGGCCTGGATACTGGCTGTCCTGGCTTGGCACCCCAAAGTCCCTTTGAAGTTCGCCAGAAATATGTCAATTATTTTACAGATAGGTGGGCCATTGCTATGCCAGACAATGTCTAAATAATTTTTTAATAAAAAAAAATATCTGATAAATTTTGACTTTCCTTTTTTGCTTGTGTTTCTTTTTACTGGCTGTCCTGGCTTGGCACCCCAAAGTGCCTGTGAAGTTCGCCAGAAATATGTCAATTATTTTACAGATAGGTGGGCCATTGCTATGCCAGACAATGTCTAAATAATTTTTTAATAAAAAAAAAAATCTGATAAATTTTGACTTTCCTTTATTGCTTGTGTTTCTTTTTAGCTGCCTCCTAGGTTCTCCTAGTGTACTTGTAGTGCCAAGTGGATTTTCCTTTAGTAAATAAGCCCCATTGTCACTGTAAACACAAAATTATTTAAAAAAACTGGTATTGAGAATTGAAAGAAGAAGCCACACATTGTTGATTAGCAAACTTTTTACTCTGTGCACATTTACATGTGCGTTATACATTTTTTTTGTAAAATAAAACGTGTTTTTCTCTCACATTTTTTGCAATATTTTTTTTTTTTTGTTTAAACAGGCATGTTTCAAAACATAACATACACAACTCTGGAACTTACAAAGTTCAACGTATAAAAACTGAAGGCAATATCAGACATTACAGTATGTCCAAAATGTGTTAATATTGCCTTCATCAGATGGGGTGATGTCACCCCCGTAAAAGCCAAATTTTCAAGATGCGCACAATTTGGGAGTCAAAATGGGTATTTCCCTCCTGATCCCATGCCTAATGTCAACATGTGCTATCTCCCATCATGGGGGATCAATGAACGTGTTTTGGGGGTGCAACCCCTTCCTCTCACCTACTAGAGTTACGAGGAAGGGGTTGCACCCACAAAACATGTTGACACACCGTGTGCATCTGCAAAATTTGGCTTTTAAAATGTACAAAAAATATTTTCGTTTAGTACTAAAAAAGTTAAAATGGTGGCATTTTGAAGATTTAGATTCTCCCAAACCCATCAATCAAGTTCTTCATTTGTTGTTCCATAAAATTCAGTTTATTCCTTATAATGTCGATTTCACTATTCCACACCATGATGTCGTGGATGAGCCTTTGGGCACTGTCACTTGTGAAATGTTCAGCTTGCTCTTAAACAACCAGCACATCACCTACAAATTGGATTAAAAACATGCATTATAAATATGCAGGCATACATATATTACCTGAAGCTGGGGTGTCAGACACTCACCTGTTTTGGTGACAATCTCGCCCACTTCCTCCACCTCTCCTTCCTCCAGATCCTCGGGTGTTGTCTTGGGCTGAGTTCCCCTTCTTGGTGATGTGTGGGGTCCCTGGTGTCCTCTGAGTGGTGTCCTCCGAGTCTTTTCTCTCCTATGAGAATGAAACAAAAGGTATACTTAGCACACAGATATTTGAGTCCAGAAATAGGAACATGAAACATTTCTGGGAAGTGGGGTATAATTGTCTGTTTTGGCAGAGTTCCAAGCTGAAGACATGATTTTTTTACCTTATCAAAGCTGGAATACTTACCTTTTTGTGATAAACACATGGAGACACCCCAAGTATCCACTGGAGTACCTGTGTGGGACACCCTAAAAAGTTGTTCTTGTGTCCCACACTAGTGCTCCTGAGTCCAGATGTGTAAACAGCTGCTGAGTGTCTTCTCCTTACATTACACGGAACCAAGCTTGCATTTCATTCTAGTTACAACCACATCTAGACAGCAATGTACAAAACTTATTTTTATAGAAATAGGCATGACCAAATGTATTTAACCTGTATCTGCCCAAAACATTGTATTTAATGAGCGAACGATGTTTACTATGACCGATTACTGTGCCCACGAACATGAAAGTCGACATTTTAAACTGTACAGTATAGAAAAGCACATGGAGCAGCATGCAAGTAATAATAATAATCGGAACACACGACAACTACTTACTTTTTAGAAGCACTTTCTTGATCCTTCTATACTGATCCTGCTCCCTCAGTTTCAGGTCTGACCAGCGTTTCCTCAATTGCTCCTTGGATCATCGTACCCCAAAATTCCGCCGCAGACTCTTCACAACTTTAGTCATGATCTTGGCCTTTCTCACATTTGGGTTTAGGTACGGTCCATGCTTCCCATCATAGTCATTCCTCCTCAAAATGTCCACCATCTCCACCATTTTTACAAAGGCCATATTTGAGGCCTTAAATCTTCTCCTCCGGGATCGGGGCGTTTCGGGCTCCGGGATTTCCTCCTCCTCGTTACTGAAATTAACATACACCTGCTGTGTCTCCGCCATGTCACTCCTACTGTGTGCCGAATGAGATGGGGCGGGGAATAGACTAGAAATAATGTCAGGGGAGGGCAACGCGGGCGGAGTTTCATGCATGCGCAGTGTATATCAAGCTAAAACACATGTGTCGTACCTACGTTCTGTGTGCAGAGGAAGGAGAAACGGAAGTGGCGAGCGTCCTAAACAAAGATTAAAATTTTAACTTGGGCCATCAGTGACCTATGTTGCTTCAAGATTGAGGCCTATTTTGGGATAAGATTATGAGAGTTTAGGCTGACATTAGTGTTTTTGTCTTGTGTATTGTCTTACAGCAAATATGAATCACTTTAAAGCGGGGGTCCACCTATCTATCGTTTTTTTTTTTGAGTTCATTCACAAACTTTTCTTCTCAGCATTACATACTCACATATTGTGTGTAATATGTCCGCCTGTGTCAGATTTCGTCAGAAAGAATAACTTATATTATTCACTGCAGGCGGTTTCCATCTTCATTGTGGGCATTTGAAGCCTACAAGCATTTATTTCCTGGATGTGGTGAATGCTGTGCTCCCAGCATTCACCGCTCGTTCCCGCACATGCTCAGTGGCATCCTGGGAAGCCTGAGACTAGCTCCCAGGAGTCTGGGAGAGGCTAGAAACACGCCTACTCCCACGGGAGGAGAACCAGGAAGTGCAAAGAAGAATAGAAAAATAAAAGGTAATTACGGCGATTTAAATTTTTTTAAACGGCATGACAGCATCTAGGCAAGGAAGAGAATACATACAGATATTGTTTAAAATTTGGGTGGAACCAGGACCCAGAATCCATGGCCAGTTTCATAGACAGGTACAGGGAGATGAGGAATTTGTGGGAGGTGAAACACAGCTTATATTATAATAAACAAGCTAGGAGGTCAACGCTGGAAAAACTTCTGGAATTTGTGAAGATTCGGGTCCCTGATGCAACCATCCTGTTCTTGGAAAAGAACATTGGGATCTTGAGGAACATGTATAAGAAGGAGCATAATAAGATACAGAAATCACTTAGATCTGGAGCAGCAGCGCAAGTGTATGTACCCAGGCTGTGGTACTTCAACAAACTGCGGTTTCTGGATGACCAGATTGAAGCCAGGGAATCACTTTCTACCCTTCCCTGCAGCCTTCCCTCCACCCTTCCCTCAACCCTAGCAGAGGCTGACGAGGAACAACCTGGGCCTTCCATCCTGGAAGAAGTGGATGTGCCCAGCTGGAGTCAGGTTTATTATTTTTATACATATTTATTATCCTAATATTAATGATGTTAACTAGATGTTATAATTGATAACAAATGAATGATTTAAAAAAAGTGATTTACATATCAATAGACAGTAGTGCCTAAAAATGTTTGGGACAAGAATGAAAAATGCTGGGGTCAGAATGATAGTCTTTTCTATGTATTAACATTCAATTTGCAAGTCATGAGCTGAAAATTGTGTGTGATTGATGAACCAAAAACTAAAACTATGTCCCTTTTTATACACAGGATGAGCTCAGCCAGGAGGAGGGTCTGGAAAGTGGCATACAGGAGAAGGCCATGCCCAGTGTCAGCCAGGAGGTGGCCGTGCCCAGTGTCAGCCAGGAGGTGGCCGGGCCCAGTGTCAACCAGGAGGTGGGAGGGCCCAGTGTCAGCCAGAAGGTGGGTGGGCCCAGTGGCCTCACCTAATCACAGGTGGCTCCCCTCCACAAAAAGGCCCAGAAAGGGGACAATCACGTAGGAGGCAGCACTGGGCCTCATTAGGGAAGCAAGTGATGTCCTCAGAAGCCCCCTCAATGCTGAAGATGCCCATGACTGCTATCTAGCCACTAGATTGCAGAAATTGGAGGAGGGCCAACACCTCCTCTGTGAGGGAATTTTTGCTCAGGCCCTTCAGAGGCCTGGTTGAGGGGCCAGCTGACTGAGAACAGCCGCGTATGTGAGCTCGCCCATCCTCCTACTCCTCCTCCTGCCACAAGTCCACCATCAGAGCCACAGCCTCCAAGGAAGGGTGCAGGGAAGCGTGGAGGGAAGGCTGCAGTGAAGAGAAGAAAGTGATGGCCTGGGTTCAGTCTGGTCTGAGAGAAGACACAGGCTGGTGTAGTACCACAGCCTGGGGACATAGATATCATCTGCTGCTGGTCCTGATCTCCAGCATTGCCTGCCTCTTTATTTTGTTACCCAGAATAAATGGATATTTTATTTTCTGAAAATACTTGCCTATGTGTTTTTCTACAAAAAGGACAGTTTGTTTGTGAGTAGGCAGGTACATTTCAAAAAGACAATGTCAGATTAA
The DNA here is from genome assembly GCA_037952925.1 of Lithobates clamitans. Taxonomy (NCBI): domain Eukaryota; kingdom Metazoa; phylum Chordata; class Amphibia; order Anura; family Ranidae; genus Lithobates; species Lithobates clamitans. The sequence goes on from JBBGZY010000545.1 coordinate 1,707,575, forward strand.
CAAGGGACAACAACCAACCTCCTTGAGGTTAATAAAAAATACAAGATAATAATGTTATTGTGGTAACTTGACACACAAAAAAAATATGGAGATCACTAGACAATAATTTTTCAATAATACAAAAAAAGGAGATCTTGATGAAATAAAAAAAAAGATGACTATAAAAATTAATTCTAAACATTATTATGGAGATTATTATTAATTATGGAGATCTCCATTATTATGGAGATCTGGCTTTAAAAAAAATAAAAGATTATTCATGAGATCACGAGAAATAATAAAGAAATAAGTTCGTCTTCATTATTCTAGCATTATAAAGCACAAAAGAATAAGCTGCATTAAAAGATCACAGAATTTGCAGCGTGAGGAATGTGCTATATCCATTCCGAACGCTAGTTTTACCAGACCGAGCGCTTCCGTCTCGTACTTGCTTCAGAGCATGTGTCATTTTTGGTGCGTCGGAACAGCATACAGACGAGCGGTTTTTCCCATCTGACTTTTTCTGTCGGAAATTCCGACCGTGTGTATGCGGCATGACACTGTGTGGGAAATTTTGAAAAGGCATTTATCAGCTACAACACATAACATGATATATATATATGGTATATATATTTTTTTGGTTTAGTAACTTTTATTGAATTTGTAAAATAGGTACACCTTGCTAGTACCAGGTTGAACCCCCTTTTGTCTTCATAACTGCCTTAATTCTTCATGGCATAGATTCAACAATTCATCAGAGATTTTGGTCCATATTGACATGATTGCATCAAACAGTTACTGCCGATTTGTTGGTTGCACATCCAAATGCAAATCCCACATTCCATCACGTTGACTGTGGAGGCCATTGGAGTACAGTGAACTACCGTATTTATCGGCATATAACACGCACAGGCATTTAACACGCACCTTCATTTTAGGAGGGAAGTTTCAGGAGAAAAACTAATTTTAATAAAGTACTTTGAAGCAAAATAAGGGTCAGAGCCCATCAATGCTGCCTCACCATTGCCCATCTGCAGCCTCACCATTTCCCATCTGCAGCCTGATCAATGCCATCTGCAGTCTCACAATTGCCCATTAATGCAGCTTGATCCAATGCCCATCTGCAGCCTCACAATTGCCCATCATATCAGCTTGATCAATGCCCATCTGCAGCCTCATCATTGCCATCAATGCAGCCTGATCAATGCTCATATGCAGCCTCACCATTGCCATTAATGCAGCCTGATCAGTGCCCATCTGCAGCCGCACCTCAGATTACTGCTGCTTCGGAGGGGACAGGGAGGGGGGCGGGACGAGCGCCGTCAGATTACATACAACGAGAAAGTCCTGTTTACTTGGCAGCCTCTTTAATAAAAAGTCCAGCCTCCTGGACCAGCTTCTATGATAGACAGAACACTGGTCCAATGCCGGCCCAGGAGACGGGACTTCCTATTACAGAGGCCACTGAGTAAACAGGAGATTCTCGCTGTATGTAATCTGATGGCTCTTGTCCCACCCCTATCCCCGTTCCCTCCTAGGCAGCTCAAATTGCAGTATCGGCGTATAACACACACACACTATTTGCACCCAATTTTCAGGGTGAAAAGGTATGTGTTATACGCCAATAAATACAGTAATTGTCATGTTTAAAGCGGAGGTTCGCTGAAAAAAAAATATTAAAAGCCAGCAGTTACAAATACTGCAGCTTCTGACTTTTAATATATAGACACTTACCTGTCCAGGGAGCCCGCGGTGTCGGCAGCCGAAGCCGATCCGTCCTTCGGCTCTCGGCTGCTGCCGCCGCCATCCTCGGTAAGGGAATAAGGAAGTGAAGCCGCGCGGCTTCACTTCTTGGTTCCCTACTGCGCATGCGCGAGTCACGCTGTGCGTCCTCTCAGGTCTCAGAACACAGCGGTGGAGGAAAGCGTAGGCGCCGGAAGTGGCGTAGGTCGCCGCAATCACTGTGGTGATCTATGCCAGGAAGTGGGAGCAAATACCTGTATTAGACAGGTATCTGCTCCCTCCTCCCCCCTTGAAAGGTGCCAAATGTGACACCGGAGGGGGGGAGGAATCCAAAAAGTGGAAGTTCCATTTTTGGGTGGAACTCCACTTTAAGAAACCAGTTTGAGATGATTTGAGCTTTGTGACATGGTACATTATCCTGCTGGAAGATCAGAAGATGGGCACACTGTAGTCATAAAGGGATGGACACAGTCAGCAACAATACTCAGGTAGGCCATGGTGTTTAAACGATGCTCAGTTGGTGCAAAGGGGCCCAAAGTGTGCTAAGAAAATATTCCCCACACCATTATACCGCCAGCCTGAACCCTTGATACAAGGCAGGATGGATCCATGTTTTCATGTTGTTTACACCAAATTCTGACCCTACCATCTGAATGTCACAGCTGAAATCGAGACTCATCAGACCAGGCAACATTTTTCCAATCTCTATTTTCCAACTTTGGTGAGCATGTGTGATTTGTAGCCTCAGTTTCCTGACAGGAGTGGCACCCGGTGGCACCCTGCTTCAAGGGTCGATGTGTTGTATGTTCAGAGATGGTATTCTACATACCTTGGTTATAATGAGTGGTTATTTGAATTACTGTTGCTCTTCTATCATCTCAAACCAGTCTGCCCATTCTCTGGCAGAGGACCTGACGTCACCACACTCTCAGCTGATCGGCTTCGGCGTCGGCTGTGTTTTTTAATTGCTACGGTGTTTTACCCTGCCAATGCTTTGATGTCAGTTGTCCATTCATGGATTAAAGCATTTTAAACTACTGCACAATGAAGCACCTCTTTTTATTTTAAAATACACTATTTCCTGCTACGAGTGGTCTTGCTGGAGCAGCTAATGGAGGAGAGTGTTCCTGACTGCCGCCTCTGAAATTTCAACTACCAGGCGGGGAGGAAAGTCTGTCTCTACTCAAAGACCAGCTGTTCCTGACCCCAAGAGGAGTTTGTTCAGGCTCGCATGATCTTTGTGGTGGGGATCCATCAAATGTGGTAAGCAGCCCCCTTTTCCTATTTCTGCATTGTCTTAGAAGATCCATAGAAGATTTACTGAAGATTTAAAGAGGAATCACACCTCCGGTTTATGATACCATCATTTTCCATATGAACTATAATTTTTTCATTTTTTTATATTCACATTATTATTTGAGTAGCGAACTGAACTTTTTTCTTTATACTGTATAAAACCTCTTGTTCAAGGTTTTTTAGTTGCAGCACTAAGGATTATTTATGTTTCATATATTTGCGATTTTGTGTGTTTTTTATGCACCTTTAAAATAGATTTTCACTAATTTGGATTTCACATTGGTTTGTCACAGTTGGGGGTAGCACGGAACGTTTACCATATATAATCTTAAAAGAAAACCTGTTAGAGTCTGCAAAAGACTTGAGACTGGGGCGGAGGTTCACCTTCCAGCAGGACAACGACTCTAAACATACAGCCAGAGCTACAATGCAATGGTTTAGCTCAAAGCATATTAATGTGTTAGAATGGCCCAGTCAAAGTCCAGACCTAAATAAATCCAATTGAGAATCTGTGGCAAAACTTGAAAATTGCTGTTCACAGACTCTCTCCATTCAATCTGATCGAGCTTGAGCTATTTTGCAAAGAAACTCTCTAGATGTGCAAAGCTAGTAGTGACATATCCAAAAAGACTTGCAGCTGTAATTGCAACGAAATGGGGTTCTACACAGTATTGACTCAGGGGGGCTGAATACAAATGTACGCCATAGTTTTCACATATTTATTTGTAAAACAATTAGAAAACCATTTATCATTTTCATTCCACTTCACAATTATGTGCCACTTTGTGTTGGTCTATCACATAAAATCCCAATAAAAATACATTTCCTTTTTTGGTTGTAACTTATAAAAAAAGTTAAAAAGAAAAAATACATAAATTGTTGTTTAAATTTAAAATGAGATAGGAAGTAAAAAAGAAAAAGAAAAAAAGGGGGGAGGGGGGAAGGGTGGAGAGAGAGGGATTGAGCATGTTCAGGGTCAAATCCCACCTAGGTTGGTTAGCCTAATACAATATAATATAAAAAGGTGTAGAGATCATGTTGAGTCAGTAGGGTTTCCCCATAAATAATTTATAATCCAGGGGTCCCAAATTTTACTAAAAATAATGGTACAATCAAGCAAAATGGCAGCTAATCTCTTATTAGTGAAGTACCTCGATATTTTATTCTTGACTATCATTGTAATTTCCAATTTGCAAGCTTTAGCCAATGTTTGTTTGGCCACTGTAAAGATGAAGGAAAGTACGGTAACTTAAATTGATTAAGGGTACAAGGAGAGGGTGTCACGTTAAGTAGAGCCACATAAAGGTTTTTGGGGACATTAGTACCCAAAACTGTATATATTAATCTATACACCCCTATCCAGAAATGTTTTTGGACATTATATGTGTACCAATGTGCCAATCATGCCACAGCCCCGAAAACAATGGTCTGATATGCCTTGTGCAAATTTTACTATTTGGGAAGGTACCATATACCAATAAAGTAAAAGTTTGTAATTGATTTCTAAGGGGAAGAGTTTACGGATCCATGATCAATATTGTTCCAAATTTGAGTCCATTAATGTGTCTCTAGTGTGTTACCTAGGTCCCTTTTCCATTGGGGAATATAGGGCGGGGGACCTATCGTGTCTCCAGATCGGATAGATTTAGGGTAGCCAACTAGACATTCATTATCTCACCTGTACTGCTTGTTGATATTGGCCAATGCTCCACAGGATCTTCCTTTTCTCCAACAGTGGGAAAGAGATCTACAAATTAATTTCACACAAACTAAAAAAATAGAATTCTATTATCTGTGCAAAAATCCTCAGTAGCGAGCCGATACCAAGAAGGATGCAAACTCTATACAAGATGGTACCAAACTCCATCAGTACTACATAGCAGGTTCCCGCAGACCTCAGGTGTCTATTGGCGCTGTTGGGAATCGGAGGGTACCCTGTTTCTTATTTTTTGGGAATGTCCGAAGTTGAATGACTTCTGGGATATGGTTGAACTTACGGTTAAAGAGCTAATAGGTGTGTCTCTTGAGAGGAAGCCTATAGCATATTTACTCCATGATACATCCTTATCCAATAAAAGCTATTAAAATGCATTGTTGAAACACCTTTTAACGGCTGCAAAAGCTTGTATACTAGCATTTTGGAAGAACCCAGTTGCCCCGTCTAAATCTCAATGGCTGGCTAGAACTACAGAAATCCAGGAAATGGAAGATCTCACGATGGAAATGAAAGAACCGAGTCAGAAATATTGGAGGATTTGGACTCCATATTGCTCATATAAAGATCAGCTCACTCTTGATGTGGAGGGATAACATCTAGGAGGGTAGGGTGATACGTAAGATCGGAGATGAATGCCGGAGGACAGTATACCTTTGGATAAAGGGTCATTATGACAAATGCATTCAAAGGAAGTAAGGGTGAGGGGTGAGTCTGTTTGTTTCAGATTTTGTGTCACGTAGTCTCGGAGCTGAAGATAGCAGAATAAGTCAGTGGGAGGGATATCATGAGAGGATTTATAGTTACAAAATGTTTTTCCGCATTCAGTCAAATTAAAGCACTCATAAACATGAAGGACGGCTAGCTAACAATAGGAAAATAATGTGCCAAACACTAACAAGTACTCTGAAATGCTCTCTTGCTGGAAAATAACGTGTTGTTACAAACAATGTTCAATGTGGAAAAAAATGTTCTGTTACCACATTTTCCCTTTTTTGATCTCTGTCTCTTGTGCTATCCTTTGTAGAATTTGATAACCTTAAACTTTACAGACTTGGTGTTTTATTTTATTCTCCTATCAGTTAGGCACTGAAAAAAAAAACAAACAAAAAAAAAAACAAGCCAACAGAAATAATTTTTTTCGTTTTGGAATGAGCGAGCAAGTTTTAAACCATTCTGTTTTCCCCATTGCCTCTGAGGTCATTGGGACAGGCAGGAAGGAAATATCTCCCCAACAAGTACAAAGTAGTGCAGAAGCCAGCACACCAGAAGCAAGTCAGCAAACAGAGGGCCATCCATTAACTTGATAAAGAAGTCATGTGAAACCCCAAAGTGTAGTTGGTGGTATGTTTGACAATTATAAGACCTTCTTCCTGCTAACTTGCTTCTTGTGTGCTGGCATCTGTATTATTTTGAATCTGTGTTACCTCTGCTGCTGTGCACTCACATTTCTCCTAAGGCCCTAATGCAGCGTACACATGACGTTTTTTCCGTTGGAATAAACTCTGAAGGTTTTTCTGACGAAGTTCTGCTGAAACTGTCTTGCCTACACACGATCACACCAAAGTCCGACCGTCTAGAACGCGGTGACGTACAACACGTACGACAGGACTAGAAAAAGGAGGTTCAATAGTGAGTAGCCATTAGCTGCCGTCTCATACTTGCTTCAGAGCTTGCGTCGTTTTTGGTCCGTCGAAACAGCATACGATGGTTTTCCCGATAGGGATTGATTCCGTTGGAAAGATTTCAAACACGTTCTATTTCTAGGTCTGTCAGAATTTTCGAAAAATAAAAGTCTGATGAGGCCCACACACAATCAGAATGTCTGATGAAAAGATTCCGTCTGACTTTTCCTGCCAGAAAGTCCGACCGTGTGTACGAGGCATTAGATGTTGTGTGGTATGGATGTGTCCTTACATCTCTCCAACAGGGACATAGGCAGCATTTTTTTAGAGTGAGAAAAGGGGTAGAATCTCATCAATGGTTTTCTTACTGTTTGAATTCCTTCAGAGGTTCCATTCATTTATCTGTGAATCCTAATGCCGCGTACACAAATTTTTTGTAATTTCCGACAGAAGGAGTTCAATGGGAGCTTTTCATCTTATATTCCGATTGTGTGTATGCCCCATCGGACTTTTCCCATTGAAAATTCAGGCGGACTTAGATATAGAACATGTTTTAAATTTTTCTGACGGAACTAATTACTATCGGTAAAACCGCTCGTCTGTATGCTGTTCCGATGTACCAAAAATTACGCATGCTCTGAAGCAAGTGTGAGACGGAAGCGCTCGGGCTGGTAAAACTAGCGTTCATAATGGAGATAGCACATTCCTCACGCTGCAAATTCTGAATGAAGTTGTTTTGCTGCTGATATTCACACAGAGTTCTCACAGACGTATTACTTTATTATTTCTAGTGATCTCATGAATAATCTTTTATTATTTTGAAGCCAGATCTCCAGAATAATGTTTTGAAATATTTTTTATTGTCGTCTTTTTTTAGAATTATTTATTTCATCAAGATCTTCTTTTTTTTGGATTATTGCAAAATTATTTTCTAGTGATCTCCATAATATTTTAGTTTTTTTGTGTGTCAAGTTACCACAATATCATTATTATCTTGTATTTTGTAACCTCAAGGAGGCTGGTTGGTGTCCCTTGTTAATTTGACATTGTATTTTTGAAATGTACCTGCCTACTTACAAACAATCTGTCCTATTTTTATAAAAACACATAGGCAAGTATTTCCAGAAAATAAACTATCCATTTATTTATTCTGGGTAACAAAATAAAGAGGAAGGCAATGCTGGAGAAACTTTTGGAATTTGCGAAGCCTTTTGGCCCCCAGGGCAGACATCAAGTCTGTGGAAAATAAAATTGTTAAAGGAATCCATATAATTTGGAGCCCAATCTGGTCCAGGACTCCCCGAGATTAGGACCAGCAGCAGATGTTATCTATGTCCCCAGGCTGTGGTACTACACCAGCTTGTGTCTTCTGTCAGACCAGACTGAACTCAGGCCATCACTTTCTTCTCTTCACTGCAGCCTTCCCTCCACGCTTCCCTGCACCCTTCCTTGGAGGCTGTGGCTCTGATGGTGGACTTGTGGCAGGAGGAGGAGGAGGAGGATGGGCGAGCTCACATACGTGGCTGTTCTCAGTCAGCTGGCCCCTCAACCCCTTCTGAAGGGCCTGAGCAAAAATTCCCTCACAGAGGAGGTGTTGGCCCTCCTCCAATTTCTGCAATCTAGTGGTTAGATAGCAGTCATGGGCATCTTCAGCATCGAGGGGGCTTCTGAGGACATCACATGCTTCCCTAATGAGGCCCAGTGCTGCCTCCTCCATGATCGTCCCCTTCCTGGGCCTTTTTGTGGAGGGGAGCCACCTGTGATTGGGTGAGTCCACTGGGCCCACCCACCTTCTGACTGACACTGGGCCCATCAAGTCTGTGGGAAAAAAAAATGTTATCTTGAGGAGTCCATATAATTTTGAGCCCAATCTGGTCCAGGACTCCCAGAGAGGATGGGTGAGATCATATATGTGGCTGTTCTCTGTCAGCTCGCCCCTCAACCCCTTCTGAAGCGCCTCAACAATAATTCCCTCACAGAGGAAGCGTTGGCCCTCCTCCAATTTCAACAATCTTGTGGCTATATAGCAGCCATAGGCCTCTTCAGCGTCGGGTTGGCTTCTGAGGGCATCAGTTGCTTTCCTAATGAGGCCCAGTGCTGCCTCCTCCGTGATTGTCCCCTTCCTGGGTCTTTTTGTTTGAAGGCGGAGGGGAGGAACCTGGGATTGGGTGAGGCTCCTACTGGGCCCAGCCACCTCCTGACTGACACTGGGCCCACCCACCTCCTGGCTGTCACTGGGCACAGCCACCTCCTGGCTGACACTGGGCATGGCCACCTCCTGGCTGACACTAGGCACAGCCTCTTCCTGGCTGCCACTTTCCAGACCCTCCTTCTGGCTGAGATCATCCTGTGTATAAAAAAGGGACATAGTTTTAGTTTTTGCTTCACCAATCACACACAATTTTTAGCTCATGACTTGCAAATTGAATGTTAATAAATAGAAAAGACTATCATTCTGACCCCAGCATTTTTCCTTCTTGTCCCAATCATTTTGGGGCACTACTGTCTATTCATATGTAAATCACTTGGTTTTAAATCATTAATTAGTTATCAATTATAATATCTAGTTAGCATCATTAATATTAGGACAATAAATATGTAGTAAAATAATATACCTGACTCCAGCTGGGCTCATCCACGTCTTCCAGGATGGAAGGCCCAGGTTGTTCCTCGTCAGCCTCTGCTGGGGTTAAGGGAAGGGTGGAGGGAAGGCTGCAGGGAAGTGTAGAAAGTGATTTCCTGGCTTCAGTCTGGTCATCCAGAAACCGCAGTTTGTTGAAGTACCACAGCCTGGGTACATACACTTGCGCTGCTGATGCTCCTGATCTGAGTGATTTCTGGATCTTATTATGCTCCTTCTTATATATGTTCCTCAAGATCCCCATTTTCCTTTCCAAAAACTGGATGGTTGCATTGGGGACCCGAGTCTTCACAAAGCCCAGAAGTTTTTCCAGCGTTGACCTCCTAGCTTGTTTATAATAATATTTATTCTGTTTTTCACCTCCCACAAATTCCTCATCTCCCTGTATCTGCCTATGAAACTGACCATGAATTCTGGATCCTTAAAGTGATTCATCTTTGCTGTAAGACAATACACAAGACAAAAACACTAATGTCAGCCTAAACTCTCATTATCATATCCCAATATAGGCCTCAATCTTGAAGCAGTATAGGCCACTGTGATGGGCCAAGTTCAAATTTTAGCTTTGTTTAGGAAGCTCGCCACTTCCGTTCGTTCTTCCTCCACACACAGATCGTACATATGACACATGCGTGTTAGCTTGATATACACTGCGCATGCGTGAAACTCCCGCCCGCCCCTGACGTTCTTTCCAGAATATTCCCCGCCCCTTCTCTCTTCGGCGCGCAGTAGGAGCAACATGGAGGATAAAGAGCAGGTGTGCGTAATTCCACTAACGAGGAGGAGGAAAGCCCGGAGCCCGAAATGACCCGATCACGGAGGGGGGGATTTAAGGTCTCCAATATGGCCTTTATAGAGATGGTGGAGATGGTGGACATCTTGAGGAGGAACGACTATGATGGGAAGCATGGACCGTACACCAACCCTAATTTGAGAAAGGCCAAGATCATGACTAAATTTGTGAAGAGTCTGCGGCAGAATTTTGGGGTACGACGCTCCAAGGAGCAATTAAGGAAACACTGGTCAGACCTGAAACTGAGGGAGCAGGATCAGTATAGAAGAATAAAGAGAGTGCTTCTAAAAAATAAGTACTTGTCGTGTGTTCCTATCATTATTATTCTTGCATGCTGTGCCATGTGCTTTTCTTTACTGTTGTACAGTTTAAAATGGCAACTTTCATGTTCGTGGGCACAGTAATCGGTCGTAGGAAACATCGTTCACTCATTAAATACGATGTTTTGGGCAGATACAGGTTAAATACATTTGGTCATGCCTATTTGTATAATATTAAGTTTTGTACATTGCTTTCTAGATGTGTTTGTAACTAGAATGAAATGCAAGCTTGATTCAGTGTAATGTAAGGAGAGGGCACTCAGCAGCTGTTTACACATCTGGACTCAGGAGCACTAGTGTGAAACACAAGAACAAACTTTTTAGGGTGTCCCACACAGGTACTCCAGTGGATACTTGGGGTGTCTACATGTGTGAAAATTGTCACAAAAAGGTAATTATTCCAGCTTTGGTAGGGTAAAAAATCATTGTACCCCACTTTCCAGCAATGTTTCATATTCCTATTTCTGGACTCAAATATCTGTGTGCTAAGTATAACTTTTGTTTCATTCTCATAGGGGAGAAAAGACTCGGAGGACACAACTCAGAGGACACCAGGGACCCCACACATCACCAAAAAGGGAATTCAGCCCAAGACAACACCCCGAAGATCTGGAGGAGAGGTGGAGGAAGTGGGCGAGATTGTCACCAAAACAGGTGAGTGTCTGACACTCCAGCTTCAGGTAACATATGTATGCCTGTATATTTATAATACATGTTTTTAATCCAATTTTTAGGTGATGTGCTGGTTGTTTAAGAGCAAGCTAAACATTTTAGTGCCCAAAGGCTCATCCACGACATCATGGTGTGGAATGGTGAAATCAACATTATATGGAAGAAACTGAATGTTATGGAACAACAAATGAAGAACAATGAATGATGGGTTGGGGAGAATATAAATTTCTTTCAAATCCCATCCATTTTCACATTTGTGGGACTAAACCAATTTTTTTTGTACATTTTAAAAGCCAAATTTTGAAGATGCACAGAGTGTGTCAACATGTGCTATCTGCCCTCAGGGGATCTCAATGTACGCGTTTTGTGGGTGCAACCCCTTCCTCGTAACTCTAGGAGGTGAGAGGAAGGGGTTGCACCCCCAAAACACGTCCATTGATCCCCCATGATGGGAGATAGCACATGTTGACATTAGGCATGGGATCAGGAGGGAAATACACATTTTGACTCCCAATTTGTGTGCATCTTCAAAATGTGGCTTTTACAGGGGTGACATCACCCCATCTGATGAAGGCAATATCAAGACATTTTTTAAACTATGATGTCTGATGTTGCCTTCAGTTTTTATACGTTGAACTTTGTAAGTTCCAGAGGTTGTGTATGTTATGTTTTGAAACATGCCTGTTTCTAAAAAAAACAAAAATAAATAAATAATTAAGAAAAATAAAAATGTTTTTTTAACGCACATGTGAATGTGCACAGAGTAAAAAGTTTGCTAATCAACAATGTGTGCCTTCTTCTTTCAATGCTCAATACCAGTTTTGGAAGTAATTTTGTGTTTACAGTGACAATGGGGCTTATTTATTTATCAAAAGATCCACGCTTCGGAATATTAAAAACTGCTGCCCCCCTATATAAACAGGGAACACCTAAGTGAAACCCAAAAAACAAATGAAAAAATGGAAAATAGGGAGTGGCGCTGTTATGGGAAAAATGTATCAATATAATAATTCTTCTTCTTGAGGATATAAAGTGACAGGTGCTAAAAGTTATTAAAAATAATAAAGTGTATCAATGCAATAATTTTTTAGTTGTAAATATAAAGTGATAGGTGCTGAATTGTGCAAGAGAGGGTGGTGAACAATGAGAACTCAATCACTATTTCATATAAGTGAAAAAACAAAAAACACACAAAAAATAAAAGTGACATGTGCTTATAGGTCCCATATAAATTAGTCCTTTGGATTAAGAATCTAAAGTGACAGGTGCAAAGATATATTGAATATATGTGCAATAAAAATCAATATGCAATAAAAACAAAAAATTAAATTAAATTAAAAATATATTATAATTCATCAACCCGCTGTGTATTTGGTAAAAACATATATGATATATAGAAACAATCAGAATGTTCATAAAGATGATGTAGCGTTTCTTCCAATGTGTTTAAATGTCTCCTTTGCAGTGGAATATAGGTGAAGAAGTGCAGTGATTGATGGCAGTATCCCCCTTATGTGATTGCACTCACCGGAGCACCCTACCCCCGAGCGTAAGATGTCGATCCCCTGGTGCTGATATCCTTCCAGCTCCCAATAGCACGATCCAGGGTTGTCCCTATATTCTCCTTCCACTTGGGGTGGTGGCAACTGGATACTGGGATGTAGCCATTGCGATCCGTTGTTTTGAAGAAAGTTCTTGTGTGCAATTAATTTTTTTCCTTAAAGAGCTGTACATCCAGGTAATCTATTTCTTGGGGATCACATTTTCCACTAAAAGAGATGCCATACTGATTCTGATTCATCATTCCCAAAAATTCTTGGAAGGAGTCTGCCGTGCCTTTCCATACGATGATCACGTCATCTATATATCTGCGGTAGAATTTTATTTCTGGGTGTAATCTTCTCTATATATATACTCTTCTTCCCACATGTCCATAAATAAATTTGCCACGCTTGGGGCATATCTTGCCCCCATGGCAACGCCCTTGGTTTGAACATAATATTCTTTCTGGTACCAAAAATAATTGCTCTCCATCGCTAGTTTTTAAGGACTCAAGGATAAAGCTAGTCTGTTCTTGTCTGAGGTTGGCGTCTTCATAGAGTGCTTTCTCTACCCCCTTGATTCCATCTTTTTGTATGATGCTGGTATATAGGGAATTTACGTCTATTGTTGCAAGAAGACAGTCATTAACCTCAGTCATATGTGTCAATTCGTTATTAGTTGTGTACTGTCCCGTAGGTATGATCCCCCTTTTGTTACCAGTGGTTTCAGAAAGCAATCAATATATTCCCCCAATCTGGAAAATAAAGAATTGATTCCACTTATAATCGGTCTTCCTGGGGGCTTATGTAATCTTTTGTGTACTTTCAGTAGATAGTATATTACTGGTGTCTTAGTGGACTCACATATCAAGTATTTTGCTTTCTTTTTATTTAAAACTCCTCTATCTTTTCCTTTCTTCATGAGAGTTTTTAGTTTCTTTCCATAAAGTTGTTTCGGATTCCCTTTGAGTTTCTTATAGGTTTTTTCTACCCTGAGGACGTTCTTCATTTCTTCCTCATAGTCTTCTTTCCTCAATATGACCAGTCCACCCCCTTTGTCAGCGGGGCGTATAACTACTTCTTTTCTTTTTCCAATCTCTTTGATTGCTTTCCACACACTTCCATCCCTGGAGTTCTTCCTTTCAAGTTTTGCTAGATCATTTTCCACCATTTTCTTAAAGGCACTCATGCATTGGTCAACAGGGACCTTTGGTGACCAATCCAGGGCACCGTGGTTACAGATATTCGACTGGTGGAACGCAAGCGGCGTTTCTAGGCAGCGTTGCTTCCCCGTGTCGTTCAGAGAGTTAGAGAGCCTGCGAGCTCCCTCTCCTATATTTAAACCTTCATTTTATAAAGTCTATTCCTTGGATATGCACATATTTTTTACAATAAACGCAAAAAACGGAGTTACACTATGTGGATTATTTTTGCTTTCGTTTTATGAAATATATCATGAGGATGCCTGGCCGGGATCTCCTTTGAAATAGGAGCCAGTGGAGTTTCTCTCCCCCTTCTCTGCATAACCCTGGATCCTGCTATTGGGAGCTGGAAGGATATCGGCACCTGGGGATCAACATCTTACGCTCGCACCCCTGCAGGGGTAGGGCGCTCCGGTGAGTGCAATCACATAAGGGGGATACTGCCATCAATCACTGCACTTCTTCACCTATATTCCATTGCAAAGGAGACATTTAAACACATTGGAAGAAACGCTACGTCATCTTTTTGAACATTCTGATTGTTTCTATATATCATATATGTTTTTACCAAATACACAGCGGGTTGATGAATTATAATATATTTTTAATTTAATTTAATTTTTTGTTTTTATTGCATATTGATTTTTATTGCACATATATTCAATATATCTTTGCACCTGTCACTTTAGATTCTTAATCCAAAGGACTAATTTATATGGGACCTATAAGCACATGTCACTTTTATTTTTTGTGCATTTTTTGTTTTTTCACTTATATGATATAGTGATTGAGTTCTCATTGTTCACCACCCTCTCTTGCACAATTCAGCACCTATCACTTTATATTTACAACTAAAAAATTATTGCATTGATACACTTTATTATTTTTAATAAATTTTAGCACCTGTCACTTTATATCCTCAAGAAAAAGAATTATTATATTGATACATTTTTCCTATAACAGTGCCACTCCCTATTTTCCATTTTTTCAATGGGGCTTATTTACTAAAGGAAAATCCACTTGGCACTACAAGTGCACTAGGAGAACCTAGGAGACAGCCAAAAAGAAACCCAAGAATTAAAGAAAATGCAAGATTTTATCAGATCTTATTTTTTTATTTAAAAAAAATATTTAGACATTGTCTGGCTTTGCAATGGCCCCCTACCTGTAAAATAATTGACATATTTATCCCAAACTTCACGGGCGCTTTGGGGTGCCAAGCCAGGACGGCCAGTATCCAGGCTCATCAGAGGATTTGAAGGAAGTCCGGCCTCAGGCCCAACTGAGGCAATATAATTGCGGGCATTTTTTAAAAAAAATTGTGCAATATGCAGTAGGATAAAATGATGTGGTTGAGTTTGTATTCCGCTATGTGTATGGCTGTCAGAAACAGGCAGAACCGGCTGGCCATTATCCCGAAGGCATTCTCAATGACTTCTCTGGCTCTGGCCAGCCGGTAGTTAAAAACCCTCCTCTCCTGAGCAAGGGTCCTCTGGTGGAATGGCCTCATCAGGTGCTCGCCCAGACCGAACGCTTCATCAGCAAGAAAGACAAATGGGAGTCCTTCAACGTTGTCCGCATCAGGTGGCAATCCCAGGCCACCACTCTGGAGCCGTTGGTAAAACTCCATGTGGACGAAGACTCCTCCATCCGACCATTCTTCCCCACGTCCACATAGAGGAACTCATATTGTGCCGACACCACCGCCATTAACACTATACTATTAAACCTCTTATAGTTATAATAGTAAGACCCCAAATGTGGTGGTGGCCTGATGTGGACCTGCTTCCCATCTATAGCTCCTACACAGTTGGGAAAGTCCCAACAGTGTGCAAAATGGAAGGCCACAGTCTGCCATTCCTGTGGTGTTGAAGGAAACTGTGGAGTCAAAACAGAAAAATATATATTAGTACTTTTGCACATAACAGTGCAAGCAGATTAGACACAAACATTCTTGGCCAACAGCAGCATAACATTTATTTTAAGGAGTATTTTAAGACAAAAATATAAGGTCCACTTATTAGATTCCTCCCCCCTCTGATGGCCCATTGTAAAAATTTTAGGGGGGGGGTTCGAGCTGAGTTTGGGACCCCAAAAAAAGCCTTGTGGTACTCTGCCTGAATTTAAGGACAACAATAATATTTGTACACATTTTAGGGGTTGACTAGGCTATAGGTGTATATGGGCCCAGGATAGCATGCTGGGGAGGTTAGTGAAGGCAAATATGCATGAAGGACAAAAAAGGAACATTGAAAGATTACAGCATGCATGAGAACAAAGGGGACATTCACAGCATATTACAATCATGGTAATTATGGAATGAGGAAAGAAATACAAAACATTAGTAAACATTAAATACATAGAATGTGATGTTAAAGGAGAAAACCCTAATATAGTCCTTCTGCAAGACCTGAATTATAGAACAGGTTTCTGGGATAATGATCCCCAGAGCCTGGGGGAGATGCCAGTCGAGAACTTGAGGTCCTACAGGCTTCTCTCAGTCGCCAAGTACCACAACGTGGCGACTAGCCTCTGCTCCGGAGTGATGGCTTGCCTAATGCAGGTATCTTGCCTGCTAATATAAGGGATCAGCAAAGCCAACAGATGGTGAAAAATGGGGTCCATCATCCTGAGAAAGTTCCTGAAATCATCAGGATTATTCTCCTGGATCTCACGAAGCAAAGGCATATGAGGGAATTGGTCACGCTGGAGTAACCAATTCTTGGTCCATGAACTCCTCGCCACCCTGTTCATGGATTGGGCTTGGGTCAAAGAATGAACCCCAACACCAAGCCCCCGCATAGCACAAACTCTACGATGGGTACGTACCAGCAACATGGCTTCAAAACGGTCGGCTGGTCAGAATGAACTAACAGAACGCACTG
Organism: Lithobates clamitans; assembly: GCA_037952925.1. Lineage (NCBI taxonomy): Eukaryota > Metazoa > Chordata > Amphibia > Anura > Ranidae > Lithobates > Lithobates clamitans. Next base: position 1,723,986 of record JBBGZY010000545.1, read on the forward strand.
AAGAACAGCAAGGCCTGTGAAGAGGGAGCTGAAAATCAGAAACGAGCGGACAAGAATACACTGAAAAAAACAGATGCGAACTGTCTACACGCTCTAAAAAGCAGATACAAACCCACAAGCACAAACTGAAGAGCAGTAACGGACTGAAAAGCACGAAAGCTGAAAAGCGTGAATCATCTCTCACTAAACTTCTACATGGTGCACTCGCTAATGCACTTCCTTTTTCTAGTCCCGTCGTACGTGGTGTACGTCACCTCGTTCTAGACGGTCGGACTTTGGTGTGACCGTGTGCAGGCAAGACCGCTTGAGCGAATTCTGTTGGAGTTCCTTTGGAGAAACCTTTGGAGTTTATTCCGACAGCAAAACCGGTTGTGTGTACGCAGCATAAGAGTTTAAAAAGGAGATCTATTTGACTATATTTCAACATATTTTTAATTGTTTGACATTGTTTTTTAAATGGCTGCAGTTATTTACGGCTGTAAATGGTATGACTACATGGGAGTTTCTGGATAGAATGTGGGCAATGTATGGCAAAATGTTAATCCACTATAAAAAAACTAGTGATTCAAAGTACTCTGGCAATCTCTTGGTAGTGTGTACTGAATCTCTTCTGTTATATTCTATGTTTACATGAAACTTGTATGGGTTGTGCATATGCTGCTGACAGGTGGCTGGTTTTACTCTGCTGAAATGTGCTTCTGCTACTTTTACGTTGAATAACTTGAAGGTGATGGGCTGCTTTGCAACCAATCATTTTCTTGTATACCCCTGCATTCTGTTCTTCTATTATGAAAACGATCACTTGGAACATGGCCGCTATGTTATCTGTGTATTCCGGCCACACGAAAATGGCCGCCCATTAAGCTCAATGATAGACTATTTAAAGACAGTGCTAGTGCCTTCCTAGCATCCCCTGAAGAAGTCACGTGACCGTGACGCCACATGTAGGGACGGAAAGGCACCTGTATTGACGTTGGCAGACGAGCTCGCCGCTGGTGGAGTTCTGTGCATTATCCTATGATTGTATGTGAGTACCCTTATTGTTGTTATCAATAAAAGCTGCGTTTATTTCAAATACTACACAATCCGGACCCCCTCTCTTTTCTGATATCTCCCTTGCATCCACTGAAAGACAAAGACATTTCTAGATCTACAGTGGCCCAGCACTATGGTAGAAGGAAGAAACTAATCTTATGCCGTGTACACACGAGCGGACTTCTCATTGGAGTCAAGTCTGAAGGACTTTTCGAGGGAGTTCCGACGGATTTCCACTGAAACGGACTTGCCTACACACGATCACACCAAAGTCCGACCGTCTAGAACGCGGTGAGGTACACCAGGTCCGACAAGACTATAAAACGGAAGTTCAATTGCAAGTGCGCCACCCTTTGGGCCCCTTCTGCTAATTTCGTGTTTATCTTGTGTTAGTAGAAGTTTGGTGAGAGACGATTTGCGCTTTTCAGACTTGTGTTTTTTCAGATCATTTAACTGTTGTTCAGTTTGTGCTTGTGGAGTTTGTTTCTGCTTTTCAGTGCGTGTAGTCAGTTCGCATTGGTTTATTCAGTGAGTTCTTGTCTGCCCGTTGCTGGTTTTCAGCTCACTCTTCACAGGCTTTGCTGTTCTTCAGTGCGTTCTGTTTAAGTTCGTTCTGACCAGCCAACCGTTTTGAAGCCATGTTGCGTGTACGTACTCGTCGTAGAGTTTGTGCTTTGCTTGGGCTTGGTTTTGTAGTTAATTCTTCGACCCAAGCCCAGTCCATGAACAGGGTGGGGAGGAGTTCATGGACCAAGAATTGGTTGCTCCAGCGTGACCAATTCTCTCACATGCCTTTGCTTCGTGAGATCCATGAGAATAATCCTGACGATTTGAGGAACTTTCTCAGGATGACTGACCCTGTTTTTCACTGTTTGTTGGCTTTGCTGACCCCTTATATCAGCAGGCAAGATACCTGCATGAGGCAAGCCATCACTCCGGAGCAGAGGTTAGTCGCCACGTTGCGGTACTTGGCGACTGGGAGAAGCCTGCAGGACCTTAAGTTCTCGACAGGCATCTCCCCCCAGGCTCTGGGGATCATTATCCCAGAGACCTGTTCTGCTATAATTCAGGTCCTGCAGAAGGACTATATTAAGGTAAGATTTATCCTTTAACATCACATTTTATTGTATTTAATGTTTGCTAATGTATTCTATTTCTTTCCTCAATCCCTAATTATCATAATTGCAATATGCTGTGAATGTCCCCTTTGTCCTCATGCATGTATTTCTTTTTCTTGTTTCACTCCCCAGTTTCCTTCAACGCCACAGGAATGGCAGACTGTGGCATCCCATTTTGCCACCCGTTGGGACTTTCCCAACTGTGGAGGGGCTATAGATGGGAAGCACGTCCACATCGTGCCATCACCCCATTCGGGGTCATACTATATTAATTATAAGGGGTTTCATAGTATCATGTTAATGGCGGTGGTGTCGGCACAATATGAATTTCTGTATGTGGACGTGGGGATGGCCGGATGTCGGATGGAGGAGTCTTCGCCCAGACAGAGTTCTACCAGCCTCTCCCCCTTAGTGGTGGCCTGGGATTGCCACCTGATGTGGATAACGTGGAAGGACTCCCCTTTGTCTTCAATGCAGATGAAGCCTTTGGTCTGGGCAAGCACCTGATGAGGCCATTCCCCCAAAGGACCCTCACCCCGGAGAGTAGGGTTTTTAACTACTGGCTGGCCAGAGAAAGAAGAGTTGTGGAGAATGCCTTTGGGATAATGGCCAGCCAGTTCTGCCAGTTTCTGACAGCAATCCATCTGGCGGAATACAAACTTATTCATATTATCCCAGCATGCTGCATCCTGCACAATTTTTAAAGAAAAAATGCAAGAAATTATATTGCATCAGTTGGGTCTGAGGCCGGACTTACAAACAATCCTCTGAAGGGCCTGGATACTGGCCGTACTGGCTTGGCCCCCCAAAGCGATTGTGACGTTGGGGAAAAATATCTTAATTATTTTATGGGTAGGGGGGCCATTGCAAAGCCAGACAATGTCTGATTTTTATTAATAAAAAAATAATGATCCGATAAAATCTTGAAATGTATTTATTACTTGCTTTTCTTCTTGGCTGTCTCCTAGGTTCTCTTAGTGCACTTGTAGTGCCAAGTGGATTTTCCTTTAGCAAATAAGCCCCATTGTCACTGTAAACACAAAATTACGTACAAAACTGGTATTAAGCATTAAAAGAAGAAGCCACACATAGTTGATTAGCAAACTTTTGAATCTGTGCACATTCACATGTGCGTTTATAATTATTTTGTTTTAAATATATATTTCTTTTTTTAATAATATAATTTTTTTTTTTTTTTTAACTTTTTTTTTTTTACTTTTTTTTTTTTTTAACTTTTTTGTTTTTTTACAAACAGGCATGTTTTAAAACATAACATACACACAACTCTGGAACTTACAAAGTTCAACAAATTCTCCCCAAAACATTGATCGTGTTCTTCATTTCCTGCTGCATGATGTCCAGCCGATTGCGCATGATGTCCATGCTATTGCACATGGCATCAATCTCCCCATTCCAGGCCATGATCTGGCCAATCAGTCTTTGGGCGATGTCGGTGGAAAATGGTTCCACCGCTTCCCCTTCCACAACCAGCACATCACCTAAAATTGATGAAAAAACATGTATTTAGAATAATGCAGGCATACACCTGGTGGGGTGCACATCTCACCCACTTCCTCCACCTCTCCTTCCTCCACATCCTCGGGGGGGCGCTGTAGGTGGAAGATGTTTCTGCCGCCTCCCCTTCCACAAAGCACATCACCTAAAATTGATGAAAAAACATGTATTTAGAAATATGCAGGCATACATAGATTATCTGAAGCTGGGGTGTCAGACACTCACCTGGTGGGGTGCCCATGTCGCCCACTTCCTCCAACTCTCCTTCGTCCACATCCTCGGGAGGGCTGGGGCTTACTTGCCATTCAGGCTGTCGAGGTTGGGGGTCCCTGGGATCCTGTTGTGTGAGTCTTTTCTCCCCTATGAGAATGAAACCAAAGGTATACTTAGCACACAGATATTTGAGTCCAGAAATAGGAATATGAAACATTGCTTTGAAGGGGTGTACAATTGTCTTTTTGGGAAGAGATCCAAGTTGAAGACATGATTAAAATTCCTTTTTTTACCAAGCGGGAATACTTACCTTTTTTGGCCAAGTTTCATAGATGGAGACACCCCAAGTATCGACTGGAGCACCTGTGTGGGTTACCCTAAAAAATGTGCTCTGGTGTCCCACACTAGTGCTCCTGACTCCAGATGTATAAACAGCTGCTGAGTGTCCTCTCCTTACATTCCACTGAATCAAGTTTGCAATTCATTCAAGTTTCAAAGACATCTAGACAACAATGTCCTAAACTTCTTTTAATAAGACAAATTAGCAAGACCAAAAATGCAGTTAAAACCCTGTATCAACTAAATACATTGTATATATTGTCAAACAATGTTTCCTTCGAACAATGTTTCCTACTAACGAATACTGTGTCCACGAATATGAAAGTAGCCATTTAAAACTGCACAACAGTAAAGAAAAAGCACGTGGAGCAGCATGCAAGTTAATAATCAGAATAGGAACACACGACAAGTACTTACTTTTTTTAAGCACTTTTTTTATTCTTCTGTACTAATCCGGCTCCCTCAGTTTAAGGTGAGACCAGAGTTTCCTTAATTGGTCTTTGGAGCGGCATACCCCAAAATTATGCTGCAGAGTCTTCACAACTTTGGACATGATTTTGGCCTTGTGCAAATTCGGCTGGGTGTACAGTCCATGCTTCCCATCATAATCGTTCCTCCTCAAGATGTACACCATCTCCACCATTTCCTCAAAGGCCATATTGGAGGCCTTAAATCTCTTCTTCCTGGATCAGGACGTTTCGGGCTCTGGGCTTTCCTCGCTACTGGAATAATTTCCAAACACCTTCTGTGTCTCCGCCATGTTGCTCCTAACTGCGCACGGTAGAGAGAAGGGGCGGGGAATATTCGTGAGAAGGAACGTCAGGGGCGGGCGACGCAGACGGAGTTTCACGCATGCGCAGTGTATATAAAGCTAACACGAATGTCCCGTACGTTCTGTGCGTAGAGAAGGGGCAGTGAATATTTGTGAAAAAGAACGTCAGGGGCGAGCGACGCAGGTGGAGTTTCACGCTTGCGCAGTGTATATAAAGCTAACACTCATGTGTCGTACGTAGGTTCTGTGCGCGGAGGAAACAGGAACTGAAGTTGCGAGCATCCAAAACTAAGGTAAATTTTATTAAATTTGGAACATCAGTTGCCTATACTGCTTAAAGATTGAGGCCTATTTTGGAATAAGATTGTGAGAGTTTAGGCTAACATTAGTGTTTTTGTCTTGTGTATTGTCTTACAGAAAAAATTAATAATAAGCACCCTGAATTCATGTCCCAATTTATTGACAAATACAGGGAGATGAGGAATCTGTGGAAGGTCAAACACAGTGCATATTACAATAAACCAGTAAGGAAGGAAACGCAGGAGAGACTTCTGGCATTTGTGCAGACTTTGATCCCAGAAGCAACCATGAAGATTTTGGAACGTAAAATTGGCATCTTGTGTGTTGCACCCACAAAACGCGTACATTGAGATCCCCTGATGGCAGATAGCACATGTTGACACACCATGTGTATCTTCAAAATTTGGCTTTTAAAATTTAAAAAAATTAAAATCCCAGAATGTGGGCATCTAAAAAGGAAATGAAGAACATGATTGATTAGGTTTTAGGGAAAAAGGGATTAAATTCTCCCCAAAACATTGATCATGTTCTTCATTTCCTGCTGCATGATGTCCAGCCAATTGCACATGATGTCCATGCTATTGCGCATGGCATCAATCTCCCCATTCCAGGCCATGATCTGGCCAATCAGTCTTTGGGCACTGTCGTTGGAAAATGGTTCCGCCTCTTCCCCTTCCACAACCATCACCTAAAATTGATGAAAAAACATGTATTTAGAAATATGCAGGCATACACCTGGTGGGGTGCACATCTTGCCCACTTCCTCCACCTCTCCTTCCTCCACATCCTCGGGGGGGTGCTGTCGGTGGAAAATGTTTCCATCGCCTCCCCTTCTGGTTGTCTGGTTGATTGTGCATTGTAAAGTTTAGGAAGGTATCAATCACCTGTAGAGTAATCAGGAACAGAAGAACTTTGAAGATCTTTAGTGGAAATATCTGGCCTTCAAAGACTGCATAGACCCACAGCAACAGGATGCTTTGTTTTACATATCTCTATCTCATTTATGGCTAAAAATATGAAAAACAAATCAAAATTTCATTACATGTAGGTTATGAAATTAAAGTGGCTACCAGAAAGGAGAACATCCCTTAACTAGTGTGACAGAAGGCCAAAGAAAACTACTGGTCCAGGACAAGAGGTATATTTTCCCAGATTAAGGCAGATTGCAAAATCATTTTTATTTATTTTGTTTAAAGTGATATTAAAGGCTTTCTTTTTCTTTCTTTTTAAATAACATACATGTCATACTCACCTGCTCTGTGCAGTGGTTTTGCACAGAGCAGCCCCAATCCTCCTCTTCTTGGTCCCCCGCCGACACTCTTGGTCCCTCCCTCCTGCCAAGTGACCTCTTTTGCATGTGGCAGTAGCTCTTCTTACTGTGTCATTTGAAATACTTGACAGCTCCCTGCCTGATCTCTGGACAACCTTACTTTATCCCTTGTTTCTGTTGAACCTTTTCCCCTTTTTATTTAAGCCATGTCTCAGCACTTCTTGTTTGCCAGATTATTGGGTTCTGCTCTAATATCTTGCTCTTTGTGCTCCAGTTGCCATTTGCTTCTTCACTACCGTACCACTCATTACCATCCTTTGGCTTATTTCGTGATAATGCTTCTGCCTGACCCCAACCACTCGTTACCAACCATTGGCTTATTCATCGACTGCACTTACGCTTGATCTCATCCTTCTACATGTTACAAGACCCCTTCTTGGCGGAAATTAGTGGTGTATCCGCTCAACGGAAATGAATAGGTAGATAGAAACAAAGTGTTGGACTGCTGCCTCCACAAACGCAATCTAATAAAAAAATAATGATCCGATAAAATCTTGAAATGTATTTATTACTTGCTTTTCTTCTTGGCTGTCTCCTAGGTTCTCTTAGTGCACTTGTAGTGCCAAGTGGATTTTCCTTTAGCAAATAAGCCCCATTGTCACTGTAAACACAAAATTACGTACAAAACTGGTATTAAGCATTAAAAGAAGAAGCCACACATAGTTGATTAGCAAACTTTTGAATCTGTGCACATTCACATGTGCGTTTATAATTATTTTGTTTTAAATATATATTTCTTTTTTTAATAATATAATTTTTTTTTTTTTTTTAACTTTTTTTTTTTTACTTTTTTTTTTTTTTTAACTTTTTTGTTTTTTTACAAACAGGCATGTTTTAAAACATAACATACACACAACTCTGGAACTTACAAAGTTCAACAAATTCTCCCCAAAACATTGATCGTGTTCTTCATTTCCTGCTGCATGATGTCCAGCCGATTGCGCATGATGTCCATGCTATTGCACATGGCATCAATCTCCCCATTCCAGGCCATGATCTGGCCAATCAGTCTTTGGGCGATGTCGGTGGAAAATGGTTCCACCGCTTCCCCTTCCACAACCAGCACATCACCTAAAATTGATGAAAAAACATGTATTTAGAATAATGCAGGCATACACCTGGTGGGGTGCACATCTCACCCACTTCCTCCACCTCTCCTTCCTCCACATCCTCGGGGGGGGCGCTGTAGGTGGAAGATGTTTCTGCCGCCTCCCCTTCCACAAAGCACATCACCTAAAATTGATGAAAAAACATGTATTTAGAAATATGCAGGCATACATAGATTATCTGAAGCTGGGGTGTCAGACACTCACCTGGTGGGGTGCCCATGTCGCCCACTTCCTCCAACTCTCCTTCGTCCACATCCTCGGGAGGGCTGGGGCTTACTTGCCATTCAGGCTGTCAAGGTCGGGGTTCCCTAGGATCCTGTTGTCTGAGTCTTTTCTCCCCTATGAGAATGAAACCAAAGGTATACTTAGCACACAGATATTTGAGTCCAGAAATAGGAATATGAAACATTGCTTTGAAGTGGTGTACAATTGTCTTTTTGGGAAGAGATCCAAGTTAAAGACATGGTTAAAATTCCTTTTTTTATCAAGCAGGGATACTTACCTTTTTTGGCCAAGTTTCATAGATGGAGACACCCCAAGTATCGACTGGAGCACCTGTGTGGGTTACCCTAAAAAATGTGCTCTGGTGTCCCACACTAGTGCTCCTGACTCCAGATGTATAAACAGCTGCTGAGTGTCCTCTCCTTACATTCCACTAAATCAAGTTTGCAATTCATTCAAGTTTCAAAGACATCTAGACAACAATGTCCTAAGCTTCTTTTAATAAGACAAATTAGCAAGACCAAAAATGTAGTTAAAACCCTGTTTCAACTAAATACATTGTATATATTGTCAAACAATGTTTCCTTTGAACAATGTTTCCTACTAACGAATACTGTGTCCACGAACATGAAAGTAGCCATTTAAAACTGTACAACAGTAAAGAAAAAGCACGTGGAGCAGCATGCAAGTTAATAATCAGAATAGGAACACACGACAAGTACTTACTTTTTTTAAGCACTTTTTTTATTCTTCTGTACTTATCCGGCTCCCTCAGTTTAAGGTGAGACCAGAGTTTCCTTAATTGGTCTTTGGAGCGGCATACCCCAAAATTATGCTGCAGAGTCTTCACAACTTTGGACATGATTTTGGCCTTGTGCAAATTCGGCTGGGTGTACAGTCCATGCTTCCCATCATAATCGTTCCTCCTCAAGATGTACACCATCTCCACCATTTCCTCAAAGGCCATATTGGAGGCCTTAAATCTCTTCTTCCTGGATCAGGACGTTTCGGGCTCTGGGCTTTCCTCGCTACTGGAATAATTTCCAAACACCTTCTGTGTCTCCGCCATGTTGCTCCTAACTGCGCACGGTAGAGAGAAGGGGCGGGGAATATTCGTGAGAAGGAACGTCAGGGGCGGGAGACGCAGACGGAGTTTCACGCATGCGCAGTGTATATAAAGCTAACACGAATGTCCCGTACGTTCTGTGCGTAGAGAAGGGGCGGTGAATATTTGTGAAAAAGAACGTCAGGGGCGAGCGACGCAGGTGGAGTTTCACGCTTGCGCAGTGTATATAAAGCTAACACTCATGTGTCGTACGTAGGTTCTGTGCGCGGAGGAAACAGGAACTGAAGTTGCGAGCATCCAAAACTAAGGTAAATTTTATTAAATTTGGAACATCAGTTGCCTATACTGCTTAAAGATTGAGGCCTATTTTGGAATAAGATTGTGAGAGTTTAGGCTAACATTAGTGTTTTTGTCTTGTGTATTGTCTTACAGAAAAAATTAATAATAAGCACCCTGAATTCATGTCCCAATTTATTGACAAATACAGGGAGATGAGGAATCTGTGGAAGGTCAAACACAGTGCATATTACAATAAACCAGTAAGGAAGGAAACGCAGGAGAGACTTCTGGCATTTGTGCAGACTTTGATCCCAGAAGCAACCATGAAGATTTTGGAACGTAAAATTGGCATCTTGTGTGTTGCACCCACAAAACGCGTACATTGAGATCCCCTGATGGCAGATAGCACATGTTGACACACCATGTGTATCTTCAAAATTTGGCTTTTAAAATTTAAAAAAATTAAAATCCCAGAATGTGGGCATCTAAAAAGGAAATGAAGAACATGATTGATTAGGTTTTAGGGAAAAAGGGATTAAATTCTCCCCAAAACATTGATCATGTTCTTCATTTCCTGCTGCATGATGTCCAGCCAATTGCACATGATGTCCATGCTATTGCGCATGGCATCAATCTCCCCATTCCAGGCCATGATCTGGCCAATCAGTCTTTGGGCACTGTCGTTGGAAAATGGTTCCGCCTCTTCCCCTTCCACAACCATCACCTAAAATTGATGAAAAAACATGTATTTAGAAATATGCAGGCATACACCTGGTGGGGTGCACATCTTGCCCACTTCCTCCACCTCTCCTTCCTCCACATCCTCGGGGGGGTGCTGTCGGTGGAAAATGTTTCCATCGCCTCCCCTTCCACAAAGCACATCACCTAAAATTGATGAAAAACATGTATTTAGAAATATGCAGGCATACATAGATTACCTGAAGCTGGGGTGTCAGACACTCACCTGGTTCGGTGCCCATGTTGCCAACTTCCTCCAACTCTCCTTTGTCCACATCCTTGGGGGGGCTGGGGCTTACCTGCCATTCAGGCTGTCAAGGTCGGGGTTCCCTAGGATCCTGTTGTCTGAGTCTTTTCTCCCCTATGAGAATGAAACCAAAGGTATACTTAGCACACAGATATTTGAGTCCAGAAATAGGAATATGAAACATTGCTTTGAAGTGGTGTACAATTGTCTTTTTGGGAAGAGATCCAAGTTAAAGACATGGTTAAAATTCCTTTTTTTATCAAGCAGGGATACTTACCTTTTTTGGCCAAGTTTCATAGATGGAGACACCCCAAGTATCGACTGGAGCACCTGTGTGGGTTACCCTAAAAAATGTGCTCTGGTGTCCCACACTAGTGCTCCTGACTCCAGATGTATAAACAGCTGCTGAGTGTCCTCTCCTTACATTCCACTAAATCAAGTTTGCAATTCATTCAAGTTTCAAAGACATCTAGACAACAATGTCCTAAGCTTCTTTTAATAAGACAAATTAGCAAGACCAAAAATGTAGTTAAAACCCTGTTTCAACTAAATACATTGTATATATTGTCAAACAATGTTTCCTTTGAACAATGTTTCCTACTAACGAATACTGTGTCCACGAACATGAAAGTAGCCATTTAAAACTGTACAACAGTAAAGAAAAAGCACGTGGAGCAGCATGCAAGTTAATAATCAGAATAGGAACACACGACAAGTACTTACTTTTTTGAAGTGATTACTTGATTCTCTTTTAAACAGCACAGCACCAACCCCATTTGTTTTTATACTCCTACATTGCTCTTGCACATTCATATCTGTGTTTATAATTTGCTAATTTCTTAAAGGCTTCTCAAGCCTTTTCTCTGTAATAGGACCCAAAGTACTTTTAACTTTGGTAGGAAATTTCAAAAACTCTTTTTCTTGTCTGGTTGATTGTGCATTGTAAAGTTTAGGAAGGTATCAATCACCTGTAGAGTAATCAGGAACAGAAGAACTTTGAAGATCTTTAGTGGAAATATCTGGCCTTCAAAGACTGCATAGACCCACAGCAACAGGATGCTTTGTTTTACATATCTCTATCTCATTTATGGCTAAAAATATGAAAAACAAATCAAAATTTCATTACATGTAGGTTATGAAATTAAAGTGGCTACCAGAAAGGAGAACATCCCTTAACTAGTGTGACAGAAGGCCAAAGAAAACTACTGGTCCAGGACAAGAGGTATATTTTCCCAGATTAAGGCAGATTGCAAAATCATTTTTATTTATTTTGTTTAAAGTGATATTAAAGGCTTTCTTTTTCTTTCTTTTTAAATAACATACATGTCATACTCACCTGCTCTGTGCAGTGGTTTTGCACAGAGCAGCCCCAATCCTCCTCTTCTTGGTCCCCCGCCGACACTCTTGGTCCCTCCCTCCTGCCAAGTGACCTCTTTTGCATGTGGCAGTAGCTCTTCTTACTGTGTCATTTGAAATACTTGACAGCTCCCTGCCTGATCTCTGGACAACCTTACTTTATCCCTTGTTTCTGTTGAACCTTTTCCCCTTTTTATTTAAGCCATGTCTCAGCACTTCTTGTTTGCCAGATTATTGGGTTCTGCTCTAATATCTTGCTCTTTGTGCTCCAGTTGCCATTTGCTTCTTCACTACCGTACCACTCATTACCATCCTTTGGCTTATTTCGTGATAATGCTTCTGCCTGACCCCAACCACTCGTTACCAACCATTGGCTTATTCATCGACTGCACTTACGCTTGATCTCATCCTTCTACATGTTACAAGACCCCTTCTTGGCGGAAATTAGTGGTGTATCCGCTCAACGGAAATGAATAGGTAGATAGAAACAAAGTGTTGGACTGCTGCCTCCACAAACGCAATCTCAACCGGAATGGAGAAAACAGAAGGTAAATAAAGGGTTAATATGTGGGTGTGGCGCTGTCCTAAAATGGGTGAGCTAACACATATAAAACCAAATGAACCATATAAAGAGTGATCCACTTTAGGTGGTGGGGGGGGGGGGAGGGAAAGGGAGGGGGAGGGGAGGGAAGGAGGAGGGGGAAAAATGCAGCTGGTAAATCCTAAAGTGACTTGTTCTCCATACAATCAATAAAATATCAAACGCATATAATAACACGTGACTTGTGCACAGTGCGGCTAAAGTGATAATTGTACAATACTTGTAGATTGCTTGACATTAAAGATTATGTTGTTATCAAACACTTATAATGGGCTGGATGAATAGACCATGACTTGTGCTCAGTGCAACATAGGTGATATTAAACAGTCCTTATAAATTTCTTGGCATTTCTTTAAACCTGGGCAGGTATATCCAACACGCATCTGCTGTTTGTATTATTTATGGTGACCGGGTGCTTGTGTCTCGTGTTGTGATCATGCAGACACTCACCAGCTTCCTTAACCCCTGCAGGGGTAACACGCAGTCACAGTGTATGCCACTGTGTGGCAGTCCTTAGCGCTTTCTGGATCAGGATGACGTTTAAACATAAAGGAAAGAGGAGATTCCCATAGCGTAAAACCATAAACACTTTTTATTTAAAGTAGATGACAGAGTGGTACTCACATCTTAGTAGTTTAAAACAGGCAACCAAATGTCATCAGGAAAAAAGCATCAGGTTCAGAAGCTGTATCCACTGGGAGATGATGCAAGGCATCAGATTTAGGCCACGCCCTACGCATTTCGTCAGAGGACGTCTACGGGAGCGTGGCCCTTGCCTCACCTCCCCTCCGGAGTTTTTGGAACGCAGGCGCAAAGCAAACACCGCACAGTATAAAAGGAGGGGAGATGAGGCAAGGGGTCATAAGACCCCTTCTTGCTCGCCTCCTGGTGGGGCAATCCCGAGGCCTGCAACCTGGCACTGGCATGCCACAAAACCCATCTCCAACATCAGGAGCTCTGGTGGAAACCAGTTAGTGCTTAGGTCCTGTGTTTCGTTTGAGTCTGCTCCACCTGCTAGGGGAATCTGCGTGTATATTTATTCTTTTGGTTACTGTGTGAATCGTTCCACTGCTACAGCTATTGGCCTCTGAGCCTGACTCCTGACCGTGATGTGAAAGGACCATGCACAGTTCTGGAACATTGTATAATGAAAGTTTCTAACATCTCCTCATGACTGAAACAACCATAAATCAATGGTTTGAAAATATTGAACAACATTATAATTTATGTTTATTGGTCATGCAGTTTTGATCAGAGCAAACTAACAGAATACCTTGGCTTCGTTTAGGGCACTTGCCCGTAATAATAACTTTGTAATGACTTTTTCTGCAAAGCACACAGACCCTGTTATTTCATTCCTTTATCTCTGTTTTCATATTGCATTTCCCTTCTATTTCACTGATGACTTGGTAACATTCCCATCATTTTGAGCATACAGTAGTTACAAATTTAATCTCAAAACCCACATACTGCTTTCCTGTCCACTTTCATTCACTTGTTTCATTTCTTGAAATTGTGTTTCTATTTCTAGTGGCCTAGCTTTCACTGTAAAGGCATAGCTGAAATAATCACATATAAATCACAATCTTGTGATTGTGGGCAAATATTATCAATAGGGACATTGTATTATTATAACCAAGATGGCACTTGGATTCTTGGCTCTGGCTAATTAGCAGGTACACCCATATACTGTCCAGAGAGGTCTGGCTAGAAGTGTTCTTCGTGGAAGAATTGTTGCCAAAAAGCCATACCTCCAACGTGGAAACAAGGCTAAATGACTCAACTATGCACAAAAACATAGGAGCTGGGGTGCAGAAAAATGGCAGCAGGTACTCTTTACTAAGGAGTCAAAATTTGAAATATTTGGCTGTAACAGAAGGTAGTTTGTTCATCAAAGGCTGGGGAGCGGTACAATAATGAGTGTCTATAGGCAACAGAAAAACATGGTCAGGGTTCCTTGCAAGTTTGAGACTGCATTTCTGCAAATGGAGTTATGGTTTTGGTCAGGTTCAATTATGTCCTCTATAGGTGTATGCAGCCTATTGCATTTGGGTGTGCATACTAAAGTTCAATGTGTGAGTGTGTGTCTGTGTGTCTACATATATATGACCCTGGCACATTGATCTCCATGCCAGCACAGTGAAAGAGAAGTGCGTAAACACTTTTCTTGTGGCAGAACAGGTGAGAGGGAGCTCTTTCCCATCTTTCTGCCGCCACACAGAGCAATAATGCTAATGCCCATAGAAAGACTAGGGTGTGCACGCCTATGATGTCCTCAATGCTGGGAAATACAGGCAGATACTTATCCATATTATTACCACTTGTCCATATTATTCTGCAGCAGAATAATGACCCCAAGCATACAGCCAATGTCATTAAGGACTATCTTCAATGTAAAGAAGAACGAGGAGTCCTGCAACTGGTGGTTTGGCCCCCACAGAGCCCTGATCTCAACATCATCAAGTCTATCTGCAATTATTTGAAGAGACAGAATGATTTGAGGCAGGCTACATGCACAGAAGATCTGTGGTTAGTTTGGAACAACCTACCTGTTGAGTTCCTTCAAAAACTGTGTGCAAGTGTACCTAGAAGAATTAATGCTGTTTTGCAGGCAAAGGGTGATCACACCAAATATTGATTTGATTTGGATTTCTATCCTGCTTATTTACTTTCCATTTTGTTAAGTGATAAAAAATAAACTATTAACACTTCTATTTCTGAAAGCATTCTTAATTTACAGCATTTTTCACACATGACTAAAACGTTTGCACAGTAGTGTATATCTAATGTATACTGTATGTGGATATATATACAGTGGGGACGGAAAGTATTCAGACCCCCTTAAATGTTTCACTCTTTGTTATAGTGCAGCCATTTTCTAAAATCATTTAAGTTCATTTTTTTCCCTCATTAATGTACACACAGCACCCCATATTGACAGAAAAACACAGAATTGTTGATATTTTTGCAGATTTATTATGGTCCTAAGTATTCAGACCCTATGCTGTGACACTCATATATTTAACTCAGGTGTTGTCCATTTCTTCTGATCATCCTTTGAGATGGTTCTACACCTTCATTTGAGTCCAGCTGTGTTTGGTTATACTGACTGGACTTGATTAGGAAAGCCATACACCTGTCTATATAAGACCTTACAGCTCACAGTGCATGTCAGAGCAAATGAGTATCATGAGGTCAAAGGAACTACCCAAAGAGCTGAGACAGAATTGTGGCAAGGCACAGATCTGGCCAAGGTTACAAAAAAATTTCTGCTGCACTTAAGGTTCCTAAGAGCACAGTGGCCTCCATAATCCTTAAATGGAAGACGTTTGGGATGACCAGAACCATTCCTAGAGCTGGCTGTCCGGCCAAACTGAGCTATCGGGGGAGAAGAGCCTTGGCGAGAGAGGTAAAGAAAAACCCAAAGATCACTGTGGCTGAGCTCCAGAGATGCAGTCGGGTGATGGGAGAAAGTTGTAGAAAGTCAACCATCACTGCAGCCCTCCACCAGTCGGGGCTTTATGGCAGAGTGGCCTGACGGAAGCCTCTCCACGGTGCAAGACACATGAAAGCCCGCATGGAGTTTGCTAAAAAACACCTGAAGGACTCCAAGATGGTGAGAAATAAGATTCTTTGGTCTGATGAGACCAAGATAGAACTTTTTGGCCTTAATTTTAAGCGGTATGTGTGGAGAAAACCAGGCACTGCTCATCACCTGTCCAATTAAGTCCCAACAGTGAAGCATGGTGGTGGCAGCATCATGCTGTGGGGGTGTTTTTCAGCTGCAGGGACAGGATGACTGGTTGCAATTGAGGGAAAGATGAATGTGGCCAAGCACAAGGATATCCTGGACGAAAACCTTCTCCAGAGTGCTCAGGACTTCAGACTGAGCCAAAGGTTCACCTTCCAACAAGACAATGACCCTAAGCACACAGCTTAAATAACGAAGGAGTTGCTTCACAACACCTCCGTGACTGTTCTTGAATTACCCAGCCAGAGACCTGACTTAAACCCAATTGAGCATCTCTGGAGAGACCTAAAAATGTCTGTCCACCAACGTTTACCATCCAACCTGACAGAACTGGAGAGGATCTGCAAGGAGGAATGACAGAGGATCCCCAAATCCAGGTGTGAAAAACTTGCTGCATCTTTTCCAAAAAGTCTCATGGCTGTATGAGATCAAAAGGGTGCTTCTACTAAATACTGAGCAAAGGGTCTGAATACTTAGGACCATGTGATATTTCAGTTTTTCTTTTTTAATAAATCTGCAAAAATGTCAACAATTCTGTATTTTTCTGTCAATATGGGGTGCTGTGTGTACATATATATATATATATATATATATATATATATATATAGTATTTCACACAAGTGAGCACACCCCTCACATTTTTTTAAATATTTTATTTTTTCTTTTCATATTGACAACACTGAAGAAATTACACTTTGCTACAATGTAAAGTAGTGAATGTACAGCTTGTATAACAGTGTCAATTTGCTGTCCCCTCAAAATAACTCAACACACGGCCATTAATGTCTAAACCGCTGGCAACAAAAGTGAGTACACCCCTAAATGAAAATGTCCAAATTGGGTCCAAAGTGTAAATATTTTGTGTGGAAAATAAGTGCAGCGCTAAAAGTTGATCTCAAAGTGAACTGAAAACAATATGAAACAGTGTACATATACATAAATAAATATAAAAGATGCACACAAATAGTCTGAGAGTGAACTCAAAAAAATATGAATACAGTGTAATATATATATATATATATATATATATATATATATACACACACACAACACCTAGGATGCATATATATACACAATACACTCTAAGTGCAGCTAAATGACTCGCCTGCCTACTCTATCTAACTTAAATCAAATGACACTGTCTCTCTGTCTATCTCTCTCCACCGCAACACACTGCACAAGGCCGCCACGCAGGCAGCCTTATATAGTGTGGGGCGTGTACTAAACCCCCTGAGCCATAGTTGGCCAATGCCACCCTGGCTTTGGCCAATTATGGCTCTCTGTACAGACGGCGCTGTGATTGGCAAAGCATGCGGGTCATAGTCCATGCTTGGCCAATCATCAGCCAGCAACTCACTGCGATGCCGCAGTGAATTATGGGCCGTGACGCGCCACTCGAATTTGGTGTGAACGGCCGATAACGTTAGCAATTCGACGAACAGTCGAACAGGCAATTTTCAAGTCGAACATGGGTTTGACTCGAACTCGAAGCTCATCCCTATAGCAGGGCTGTGTTTTGGCCTAGGCCAACAAGGCCTAGGCCTAGGGCTGCACTTTGCGGGGGGCGGCAAAAAGGGCCGCCCCCCCGCATGAGGGGAAGCCCCCCACCCGTCTTGCCGATTCCCGGCTCCCGCTACCGCCTCCCGCACACATGCAGCCCACGGCGGCCGGCTTTCTGTAGCGGCGCCGCTGTGTGTATGGGCGTGCTTAACAGAGGGTGGGGGCGTGTACCTCACGCCCCCTCACTCCCTGCCAAGCACGCCCATACACCGCGGCACCGCTACAGAAAGCCGGCCGCCGTGGGCTGCATGTGTGCGGGAGGCGGCAGCCGGGAATCGGCAAGATGGGTGGGGGGGGGGGTTTCTCATGTGGGGGGTGGCGTGTGTCACTCGCCTGCAGTGAATCTTCTCCTCGGCCCTGGGGCGGGATCTGGCTGTGACGTCAGATGGAAGAGAGAGAGGAGCACGAGGGAAACCCCCAGGACAGCAGGTACAATGATTAAATAAATTATATCAGTTTTATGGGCACTGGCAGTGGCAGCATTTGATGGGCACAGTGTTAGCATTTGATGGGCACAGTGTTAGCATTTGATGGGCACAGTGTTAGCATTTGATGGGCACAGGGGCTACGTTTGATGGGCACAGTGGCATTATTTGATGGGCACAGTGTTAGCATTTGATGGGCACAGTGTTAGCATTTGATGGGCACAGTGGCTGCGTTTGATGGCACAATGGCTACATTTGATGGGCACAGTGGCTGCATTTGATGGGCATAGTGGCTGCATTTGATGGGCACAGTGGCTACGTTTGATGGGCACAGTGGCAGCATTTGATGGGCACAGTGTTGGCATTTGATGGGCACAGTGTTAGCATTTGATTGGCACAGTGTTAGCGTTTGATGGGCACAGTGTTAGCGTTTGATGGGCACAGTGGCAGCATTTGATGGGCACAGTGTTAGCATTTGATGGGCACAGTGTTAGCATTTGATGAGCACAGTGGCTGCGTTTGATGGCACAATGGCTGCGTTTGATGGCACAATGGCTACATTTGATGGGCACAGTGGCTGAAATTGATGGGCACAGTGGCTGCAATTGATGGTGACAGTGGCTACGTTTGATGGGCACAGTGGCAGCATTTGATGGGCACAGTGGCAGCATTTGATGGGCACAGTGTTAGCATTTGATGGGCACAGTGTTAGCATTTGATGGGCACAGTGGCTACGCTTGATGGGCACAGTGGCTGCGTTTGATGGCACAATGGCTACATTTGATGGCACAGTGGCTGCATTTGATGGGCACAGTGGCTGCAATTGATGGGCACAGTGGCTGCAATTGATGGGCACACTGGCTGCAATTGATGGGCACAGTGGCTACGTTTGATGGGCACAGTGGCAGCATTTGATGGGCACAGTGTTAGCATTTGATGGGCACAGTGTTAGCATTTGATGGGCACAGTGGCTGCGTTTGATGGCACAATGGCTGCGTATGATGGCACAATGGCTACATTTGATGGCACAGTGTCTGCATTTGATGGGCACAGTGGCTGCAATTGATGGGCATAGTGGCTGCAATTGATGGGCACAGTGGCTACGTTTGATGGCACAGTGGCAGCATTTGATGGGCACAGTGTTAGCATTTGATGGGCACAGTGTTAGCATTTGATGCGCACAGTGTTAGCATTTGATGGGCACAGTGGCTGCGTTTGAGGGCACAGTGGCTGCGTTTGATGGCACAATGGCTGCGTTTGATGGCACAATGGCTCCATTTGATGGCACAGTGGCTGCATTTGATGGGCACAGTGGCTGCATTTGATGGGCACAGTGGCTGCAATTGATAGGCACAGTGGCTGCAATTGATGGGCACAGTGGCTACGTTTGATGGGCACAGTGGCAGCATTTGATGGGCACAGTGTTAGCATTTGATGGGCACAGTGTTAGCATTTGATAGGCACAGTGGCTACGTTTGATGGGCACAGTGGCTGCGTTTGATGGCACAATGGCTGCATTTGATGGCACAATGGCTACATTTGATGGCACAGTGGATGCGTTTGATGGGCACAGTGGATGCATTTGATGGACACAGTGGCTGCGTTTGGGCACAATGGCTGCGTTTGATGGGGCACAGTGGCTGCAATTGATGGGCACAGTGGCTGCAGTTGATGGGCACAGTGGCTGCGTTTGGCACAGTGGCTGCGTTTGATAGCACAGTGGCTGCGTTTGATAGCACAATGGCAGCATTTGATAGCACAGTGGCAGCATTTGATGGGCACAGTGGCTGCGTTTGAGGGCACAGTGGCTGCAATTGATGGGCACAGTGGCTGTGTTTGATGGGCACAGTGGCTGTGTTTGATGGGCACAGTGGCAGCATACAGGTGCCCGTTCCCCCCCTGAAAGGTGCCAAATAATCCTAAAGAGGAAGGGGCGTGGTTTACAGATGATAGGGTGGGTTTTAAACAGGAAGGGGTGTGGCTTCGGCAGGATGGGGTGGGTCATATTTAAATTAGGGGGTGCATGCGTTTAGTCAGGCCTAGGGCAGCACAAAACCTAAATACACCACTGCCCTATAGGTGATCAAATACTTATTTTCCACCATAATTTGCAAATAAATTCTTTCAAAAATGAGACCATATGATTGTCTGGATTTGTTTCCACATTTTGTCTCTCATAGTTGAGGTATACCTATGATGACAATTACAGGCCTCTCTCATCTTTTTAAGTGGGAGAACTTGCACAATTGGTGGCTGACTTAATACTTTTTTGCCCCAATGTATGCAGTAAAGCATTCTTGTTATACTCACTGTGGAACCTAAGGAGTTTATCCTCCGCATTGTGTAAAAATGCTGTTTGATCATGTCTCCTCTGATCCTCACTTTCTTCCAGTGTTCCCAACTCAGCTCCGGATAGTACAGAGAGTAGGGGGCAAGCTGCACATGCTCAATTTGGTGTGTATTGCTGGAGATTTTTTCTTTTTTTCTTCAGAGAGTGCATGTGATCAGCACAGGGCCAATCTGCACTGTCCAGATAGAGGGTCAGGGGTCCTGCAGTCTTATGGGACAGTGAGAGCTGTATGAAAACTCATCCTACAAGCTTTAACCACTTCAGCCCCAGAAGGTTTCAGCCCCTTCATGACCAGGCCATTTATTGAGATACAGCACTGCGTTACTTTAACTGACAATTGTGTGGTCGTGCAACGCTGTAAACAAATAAAACACACAGGTCCATAAATATTGGGACATCAACACAATTCTAGTCTTTTTGGCTCTATACACCACCACAATGGATTTGAAATGAAACAAACAAGATGTGCTTTAACTGCAGACTTTCAGCTTTAATTTGAGGGTATTTGCATCCAAATCAGGTGATCGGTGTAGGAAATACAACAGTTTGTATATGTGCCTCACACTTTTTAAGGGACCAAAAGTAATAGGACTGTTGCCTGCTCAGCTGTTCCATGGCAAGGTGTGTGTTATTCCTTCATTATCCCATTTACAAGAAGCAGATAAAAGATCCAGAGTTCATTTCAAGTGTGCTTTTTGCATTTGGAATCTGTTGCTGTCAACTCTCAATATGAGATCCAAAGAGCTGTTACTATCAGTGAAACAAGCCATCATTAGGCTGAAAAAACAAAACAAACCCATCAGAGATAGCAAAAACATTTGGTGTGGCCAAATCAACTGTTTGGAACATCCTTAAAAAGAAAGAACGCACTGGTGAGCTCAGCAACACCAAAAGACCCGGAAGATCACGGATGACAACTGTGGTGGATGACCGAAGAATTCTTTCCCTAGTGAAGAAAACACCCTTCACAACAGTTGGCCAGATCAAAAACACTCTCCAGGAGGTAGGTGTATGTGTGTCAAAGTCAACAATCAAGAGAAGACTTCACCAGAGTGAATAAAGAGGGTTCACCACAAAAAGTAAACCATTGGTGAGCCTCAAAAACAGGAAGTCCAGATTAGAGTTTGCCAAACAACATCTAAAAAAGCCTTCACAGTTCTGGAACAACATCCTATGGACAGATGAGACCAAGATCAACTTGTACCAGAGTGATGGGAAGAGAAAAGTATGGAGAAGGAAAGGAACTGCTCATGCTCCAAAGCATACCACCTCATCAGTGAAGCATGGTGGTGGTAGTGTCATGGCGTGGGCATATATGGCTGCCAATGGAACTGGTTCTCTTGTATTTATTGATGATGTGACTGCTGACAAAAGCAGCAGGATGAATTCTGAAGTGTTTCAGGCAATATTATCTGCTCATATTCAGCAAAATGCTTCAGAACTCATTGGACGGGGCTTCACAGTGCAGATGGACAATGACCTGAAGCATACTGCGAAAGCAACCAAACAGTATTTTAAGGGAAAAAAGTGGAATGTTATGCAATGGCCAAGTCAATCACCTGTCCTGAATCCGATTGAGCATGCATTTCAATTGCTGAAGACAAAACTGAAAGGAAAATGCTCCAAGAACAAGCAGGAACTGAAGACAGTTGCAATAGAGGCCTGGCAGAGCATCACCAGCGATGAAACCCAGCATCTGGTGATGTCTACGCGTTCCAGACTTCAGGCTGTAATTGACTGCAAAGGATTTGCAACCAAGTATTAAAAAGTGAAAGTTGGTTGGATGGATGATTGTTAATCTGTCCCATTACTTTTGGTCCCTTAAAAAGTGGGAGGCACATATACAAACTGTTGTAATTCCTACACCGTTCACCTGATTTGGATGTAAATACTCTCAAATTAAAGCTGAAAGTCTGCAGTTAAAGCACATCTTGTTCGTTTCATTTCAAATCCATTGTGGTGGTGTATAGAGCCAAAAAGATTAGAATTGTGTCGATGTCCCAATATTTATGGATCTGACTGTAGCTTTCTTTTGGTGGTATTTGATCACCTCTGCGTTTTCATTTTTTGCATTATAAACAAAAAAATACAGACAATTAATAAAAAAAAAAAACAATATTTTTTACTTTCTGCTATAAAACATTCCCAATAAAAAAAATTTAAAAAATTTAATTTATTCATCAATTTAGGCCAATAAGTATTCTGCTACATACTTTTGGTAAAAAAAAATCTCAATAAGCGTATATTGATTGCGCAAAAGTTATAGCATCTACAAACTATGGGCTATTTTTACAGAATTTAGCATTTTGAATTTTTTTTTTTTACTAGTAATGACGGTGATCAGTGATTTTTAGCGGGCCTGCGACATTGCGGTGGGCAAATCAGACACTAACTGACATTTTTGGCACCAATGACACTTATACAGTGATTAGTGCTAAAAAATATGCACTGACACTGTACTAATGACACTGGCTGGGAAGGGGTTAATATCAGGAGCGATTAAAGGGTTAAGTGTACTCCTAGGGAGTGCTTTCTAACTGTGGGGGGAATGCTGTGACTAGAGGAAAACAGAGATCTGTGTTTCTGCTTAGCAGAAACACAAGATCGCCATCTTCCTCTCTCACAGAACATAGTCTACCTTGTTTACATTGGCTCTGCGTTTTTGTTGCTAGACTAAGCAGATTCTCTGACTGTTTTACGGGTATGTTGTTATTTTAATGCCTTTGCCATGATGTAACATGTTTGACTCCCTGTTTTTATGTCCTACTAATATGATTGCTCTCTTATAGAATATTATACTCTTTATGACCTTCTATGTATAAATTCCCCGATGAAGGGACTCATCTTGTCCTGAAACGCGTTGGTTGCATAGGAATATCATCAAGAATGCCACAACAGTCATCTTTTCTATTTACCATATGTTTTTATTGGTGATATATACACCTGTTTTATATCTGTGTCCTCATCGTTGCCTTGAAAGTTCCACTAGCACCGGGGGGTACTTGTTATTCTTTGTCTATATACCAGGGATGTTGGCAACAATACATGGATTACCCGGAAGGTCAACTGTTTTGTTTACATAGGCAGACGGGTTCCGTCAGACAATACGTCCACCGAACCCATGGATTGGCTCCAGCTGTGTCCAATCCCGCTGTGTCCAATCACAATGGGAACAGGTCATCTGCCCTGCCACAGTATATCCGCACGGGGCAGTCCTTAAGAGGTTAACCAGACACTGATAGAATTCACAAGACTGCTCTAACTGCTGATGAGAAAAGGTATTTAGCAGTTTATATTTACTAAAAAAATTGCATTTCCATGTTCTGTGTACTGTGGGAGACCAGATATAGTGAATGCATGGTCCTGGGTTTACTAACACTTTAATGCAATACGCATTAAAAGTCAGCCATATCTCTATAATGAGTGCCTGACATCAGAGTAAGAAGGATGACATGAAGCACAGAGGGCGAGTCACCGGCAGAAATCAAAAAGTACCTGTTCACTGTCGTATCCTTTCAAAATGTATGATGTAGTGATGTAAATACGGTATATACTGCTGTCTATTATTTGGTCACCTAATATGGCTGAAACAGCAATGATTAAACAAATACACTAGAAGTACTGTAGTAGATAAATGTGTATCAAGTAAGTAAAATGACATATTGTTGGCATGACTGAACAGACTGTAAGCCTTCTAGTCCCATATTGCCATGTTAGCCTTGAGAAGCTAAAAGGGCTGAGTGGAAACTTTTGGTTACTATAGTAACTAAGTATTCTTGGAGTGGCAATTGCTGCAGTAGAGTGAGGCAGGAGTGTGAGAAAATTGACAATAGACAAATCCCTGATAAGGATGCATGTAGGAAGGAAGTGACAAGGCGATGGAAGGTCAGCGATAAATTAAAAAACTTACATAAAAAAAAAAAACTTCCAGCACATATGAAGAGGTGTGCCTCTCATCAGAAAATAGGTAATATATTCTTTCAAAAAACATTTTGCAGAATGTCAAGTACAACAGTAAATCTATTTGAAGTACAATCCATTGCAGTTCATTAGGTTTCAATACTAAAAGCTCTGTGATAGTAAATTGTGGTGCAGAAGTCCAAGTTCTACGGACAATGCCCCACCCTAAAGCATACTCACACTACCTCCTTAAAACCTTCCCACTAACCCTTACTCCAACTCTCCTGTAACCCTCACACTAACCTTTACTTTAACCCTTCCTATATCCCCAACCTTAACACTAACCATCCCTAATGTAAACTTCCTTGTTTAAATACTTACCTCTCCTGTGCCAAAATACTCAGCTTTGAAGATAAACTCTTTGTGCTGAAAGACACCAGAGCTGAGATCATGGCACTGAAATCTGCTGTTTTGGTCTATTGGCAGCTCAAAGTATCCAAAAAAAGTTTAAACTGGAATTTCAAATAATTAGAATTTCACCAGGACCCAACTGTAAAGCTCTGCAGATGGGCAAGGATAACCAATAAGGTCGTCTTTAATATTGATTGGACCCTGGGCAAACATTTTCTTGCCCCCCCCCCCCAAAAAAAATCTGTTTACTGCAACAGATCATGCAGTGATTGCAATTGATTGCCAGAGGTTACTGCATATCATTACCGTTCAGTGATTAGCTGCTAGAGGTTACAGCACATCATTTCTGCTTGCTAAATGGTTGATAGAGGTTACTGTACATCATTACTGCTCACTGGTTGCTAGTGGTTACTGCACATCATTACCGCTGACTGGTTGCTAGAGGTTACTGCACATCATTACCGCTCACTGGTTGTTAGAGGTTACGTACATCATTACTGATAACTGGTTTCTAGTGGTTAGTGCAAATCATTCTTGCTCACTGATTGGTTGCTAAAGATTACAGCAGATCATTAATGTTCATGGGTTGGTTGCTAGAGATTACTGCACATCATTAACTCTGCATCAAATTGTGGGTGTGGTGAAACCTCACCCACATTGAGGCATTGTTGCACATGTAGCGCCACCCCCAAAGGAGCCGCTTGGTGAATTTGAATTCTTTGATCTCCGCCTGAACTCCAAGAATGACCTCAGCCCCTCTGGCACACCTGGTTAAATAAAATTACTGCAAACACATTTAAGGACACACGTGGAAAATACTGTTATCCTGGCTACAAATACAAATACAGACACACACCTGGTAGTGATAAACAAATTGAATATATTATCATTGTTTAAAGCATATGAAAGCTTACAACACTGTTAACCCTTTCTGCAGTGAATTAATACATTAGAAAAGACAACCTTCAATACTTAGCAACTGAACATTTAGAAATAGGCACTAATCTATATGCATATAACACAGACGCTGAGAGGGAGGAGGGAAGATTTGTCAACTTCTCATCTCCTTCTGGGCCACAAGCACCGTTGAAAGTAACAACACAAAAAGAAGAAATGGGTTAACGGGTAAAGTAAGAACAATTCTGTAAGGGGGGGCCTGGGTTGAAGAGTACTAGTATCTCCTGCTAGCAAATGTTGGGGCCCTTTGAAGAAAGAAGGTTTAATCAAGCAAGTGAGACAGTAATCCTCTAGGAAATCCCGTTAGGTAGTGTTTGGTAAAAACAGGATGACTAAAAGTGGTAGCTCCAAACAAGCATCCTCTGACACTAGAAAAGGGAATAGGTGTCTGCATGCAGTTTCTGTACTGTGTTAAGAAGGACGTTTTGGGTTTTCACCCGCTCACCAATCCTCTGTGCAATGACATGATGGAAATTCCAAATGCTGGTTCAGGCTTCTAGCAATGTTGTAAGGCACTGGATCACCTCCTGTCGGCCGATCCGGATGGCTGGTAGCTAAACTGGCAAGATGACCAGACAGTGGCTGACTGAACACCTGGATGGATATTGCAATCCATGAAACAATGTGGATTGTCTCTGCTGGGCACTGGGTTGCTGACAGTGGCGTCTCCAGCTTTCATATTTAGGGGGGGCACATGGGGGGACAGGGACAAAAATAGGGGGGCAATATAAAATGCAAATATATATATATATATATATATATATATATATATATATATATAGAGAGAGAGAGAGAGAGAGAGAGAGAGAGAGAGATAGATAGATAGATAGATAGATAGATAGATAGATAGATAGATAGATAGATAGATAGATAGATAGATAGATAGATAGATAGATCTATATATGTTTTATCTATCTATCTATCTATCTATCTATCTATCTATCTATCTATCTATCTATCTATCTATCTATCTATCTATCTATCTATCTATCTATCTATCTATCTATCTATCCTGGGGCCCTTTACCCCTTTACTACGATCCCACAATGGCCCTTTCACATGTTCTGCAGTGAGCTCCCTTCCTACTGTATTGGGGCCCCCCTAGGGTGACAGAGAACAAGAGATATATGTCACCAGCATACCAAGAAAATATAAGGGTCCAAAGCAGTGGGAGAACTATCAGGGTTGCAAAGGTTGTCTTGCCATCGGGCCCTGGTGTTCTGCCACTGTGGGGTTCCCCAGCCTCCTCTTGCTGTCCTGCCCCTGCCCTCAGTCTGTTTTTTCAGTAACTGAGAGTCCTGGTGGAGTCCTTCCTGCAACTCGCTCTTCTCCCTGCCAATGAGGATGCAGGGGAAGGAGCAGATCGGACGGCCGTGGTTGTGTGAGCACTCGCATTATGCAGTGTCAGCGAGCAGAGGGAGGGGGGAGAAATCACCCACTGGAGACGTTCTCCCTCTCAATAGAGACTGTGTTACCCCAGCGGTGGCCCGAGTAAGATGCGGCACATCCGATATGAATACAAACAAAAAGAAATTGCCTTTTTGTAAAAAAAAAAAAAAAAAAAATTAAAAAAAAAAAAAATGTTTTTTTTGGGGGGGCACATGGTGGGGCCCAGCATAATGTTGGGGGGGTTAGGGCCCCCTCTGGCCCCCCCTAGGGTCGCCATTGGTTGCTGAGCAGGGTGCCTGGGCTGAATGGTTGGGAACTGTGTAGTTGTCACTGTTCCTGGCTCTCAGCCTCCTGGCACTCTCACAGTAGTCTGAGGAAAAGCGTGGCTAGCAGGTGTCACTAGACAGTGTGGCTTTCTTCTTCTTTCAGATGGAGTTTCACCACACAGTCCTGTCACCTCTCTTCAGTCTCCTGTCAGCACTCTCTCTGTAGTGCTGTTTGAAAAAAAACTGTCTCTCTCTCTTTCCATCACCTCAGTACTTTCCTCTCTTCAGTCACCTCAGCACTTCCTGAAACTCATTTTCCCAGTGTGCCCTGTGTCTCTGAGTTTTCTGGAAGGACATGTCAGCATCTATCTGTGTCCATCTTGTGGCCAAAAGGAGAATTGCATTACAACACGCCTGCTACTAGGGATGAGCCAAGCAACCCCCGGTTTGGTTCGCACCAGAACCTGCAAAGGGACCTAAAGTTTGCGGACCGGGTCCTGCCCCAGGGGACATGTATCCATGCAAAAAAAAAAGTTTTAAAAACGGCCATTTTTTCGGGAGCAGTGATTTTAATGATGCTTAAAGTGAAAAAAAAAGTGAAATATTCCCTTAACTACTTGGCATCCGCGCTATGGCCGAATGACAGCCACAGCGCGGACCTGAATTCCCGGGAGGCTGTCATATGATGGCCTCCCCTGTGCATGCGCTCTGCGCGCGCCCTGCAGAGGGCGCGCTATGATCACCGAGTCACTGAGACTCAAGTGATCACCGATCTAAGGAAGGGGCCGGTCCCGGACCCTTACCATGTGATCAGCTGTCAGCCAATGACGGCTGATCACATGATGTAAACAAAAGATCGGTAATAGTTTTTTTTTTCTACTCACGCTGACGGCGTGAGTAGAAAAAGCCGATCACCGGCTCAGATGTGAGGGAAATTGGTCCCAAAGTGGAAGAGGCACATCTGCCTCATCAGTGCCATCTGATAGTGCCACCTAACAGTGCCCACAAGTGCCACCTATCAATGCCCACAAGTGCCACCTATCAATGCCCACTAGTAGTGCCAATTAGTGCCACCTATCAGTGTAACTGATCAGTGCCCATCACTGCCACCTATCAGTGCCCATCACTGCGGCCTCATCAGCATTCATCAATGAAGGAGAAAAATTACCTGTTTTAAATTTTTTATAACAAAATATAAAAAAAATGTAAAAAATTTTTTTTTTAAAAATTCAGTTTTTAACAAAAAGTAAAAACTGCAGAGGTGATCAAATACCACCAAAAGAAAGCTCTATTTGTGGTGAAAAAATAAAAATGTCATATGGGTACAGTGTTGTATGACCACGCACTTGTCATTCAAAGTGCGTCAGCGCTGAAAGCTGAAAATTGGTCTGGATAGGAGGGGGGTTTAAGTGCCCTGTAAGCAAGTGGTTAAATATCGTACCTGGGGGGTGTCTATAGTATGCCTGTGAAGTGGCACGTGTTTCCTGTGTTTAGAACTGCACAAAATGACATTTCTAAAGGAAAAAAGTCATTTAAAACTGCTTTCGGCTTTAATGTAATGTCTGGTCCCAGCAATATGGATGAAAATCATTGAGAAAAATGGCATGGTTCACCCCCCCCCCCCAGCCCATTACCAGCCCCTTTGGGTCTTGTATGGATTTTAAGGGGAACCCCGCACCCAAATTAAAAAAAGAAAAGGTGTGGGGCCCCCAGGCCCTATATACTCTGAACAGCATTATACAGGCAGTGCAAACAAGACAGGGACTGTAGGTTTGTTGTTAAATAGAATCTGTTTGTAATTTTGAACTGGTACATTTTTAAAGTGTAGCTCCAGCCAAAAAATCTATTTTTAAGCTTTTTGGAAAACATAGGGAAGGGTTATCACCCCTGTAACATTTGTTTTGCTGTCTGTGCACCTCTTCAGAAGATTTCACCTCACTTTCTGTCCCAATGGCAAATGTTTTTTGAAAATTTGGGTTTTTTTGTGAAACAAGGATTGGTGATAAAGCATCAGTGGAGAGGAGGCAAGTTTTTCCCATATTAACTCTTACAGGAGAGAATTTCCCTTCCTAGGGGTAGATTTCATCTCACTTCCTGTTGTCTCCTTCCGTTTTGCAAGTAGGAGTCATTTGTAAGTTGGATATTTGAAAGTAGGGGCCTATCCTATATACTCTGCAGAAATTTGGGCCTTAGGTGTTGGTGTTGCCATAACACTGTAAGCCAGTGGTTCTCAACTCCAGTCCTCAGGACCCACCAACAGGCCAGGTTTGCAAGATAGCTGAAATACATCACAGGTGATATCACTTGCTGCTCAGTGATTGCAGTATTCTAGTCTGCATCTCCCCAAGGTAATACTTAAAATCTGGCCTGTTGGTGGGTCCCGAGGACTGGAGTTGAGAACCACTGCTGTAAGCCCTCACATTTACTCTTGGTGGACGCTGGAAAGCCCTGCTGTGAACTATTATATCAAGAATTGTAACTACATGCCATTGTTGAACAGTGGTAGAAAAATTGGGCCTTTGGTGGTGCTGGTGCCAAAACACTGTAAGTCCTCACAGTTACTCTTGGTGGGTGCTGGAACGGGCCCTGCTGTGAAATATTAGATCAAGAATTGTAATTACATGTCCCTGTTGAACAGAGGCAGAAAAATTGGGCCTTATGCCGCGTACACACGAGCGGACTTTACAGCAGACTTTGCCCAGCGGACTGGATTTCGTCCGACAATTCGATCGTGTGTGGGCTCCAGCGGACTTTGTTTTCTCAAAAGTTGGACGGACTTAGATTTGAAACATGTTTTAAATCAATCCGTCGAAATTGAGTCCGGTCAAAAAGTCTGCTCGTCTGTATGCTAGTTCGACAGACAAAAAGCCACGTTGGGGCAGCTATTGGCTACTGGCTATGAACTTCCTTGTTTTAGTCCGGTCGTACGTCATCACGTATGAATTCGACGGACTTTGGTGCATTGTGTGTAGGCAAGTCCGTTTATTCAGAAAGTCCGTCGAAAAGTCCGCCGGGCAAAGTCTGCCGTAAAGTCCGCTCGTGTGTACGCGGCATTAGGCACTGGTACTGGTGCCACAACACTGCAACCCCTCACAGATACTGTAGTTGAGCGCAGCAACGAACCCTCCTGCAAAATATTGCATCAAAAATTGTAATTACACACCCCTGTTAAACAGGGGCTGAAAAATTGGGCCTTAGCCACTGTTGGTGGTGCCCAGAACCAAAAATGTTCTTACAAGCTATCAGCATGATCATTGAGGAGGAAGAGAATAGTCACTCAATATAAAAGGATAGTCACTCAGCATAGGCAGTCTTGAAGGGATCTGACATTTCAAAAAAAAAATATTCAGTTACATCAGCATCAGGTGCTTGGTAGCTGGTGGTGATCCAAGACTAATTCATTTTTATGAAGGTCAGTCGATCGACCGAGACGGTGGACAGGCGTACCCTGTCATCGATTACAAAGCCTCCAGCAGCAATGAATGTGAGTTCCGAAAGAACGCTGGATGCAGGATAGGCCAGTAGCTCAACTGCATACTGTGCAAGCTCTGGCCAGTGATCCATCCTCAAGACCCAGTAACCCAGAGGATTTTCAGTGGGAAAGGTGTCCAAGTCTGATCTTGCCCCTAGGTATTCCTGCACCATGTAAAAAAGACACTGGTGATGGTTTCTGGAACCGATCATACCTTGGGGCTGCGGACTAAAAAATTGTCTGAACACATTGGTCAAACGGCCACCTTCTCCCCTGCACCCCCTTTTGCTGACTGAAGGCTCAGCAACATGTTGTCCAGGAACAGGAATTTGTAACCTCCCAGTCTCTGGGAACGCGTTGCACAGACCTTTCTGCAAGGCCTCCCGAAGATGTTTCATCCTCTGCTCCCTGTGTGACGGCAAGATAAGGTCCGCAACCTTACCCTTGTAACGTGGATCAAGGAGAGTTGCCAGCCAGTAATGATCCCTCTCCTTGATACCACGAATACGAGGATCCTTCCGCAGGCTTTGCAGGATCAGGGAGGCCATGCAGCGTAGGTTTGCTGAGGCATTCGGTCCGGAGTCCTCTGGGTCACTAAGGATGACATGACCTGCAGCCACCTCCTCCCAGCCACGTACAAGTCCATGGGTTTCTTGGGACTGTAAATGATCCCTTGAAGACAGCTGCTGATGCTGAGTGCCAGGCTCCACCTCCATGCTGACACAATCCTCCTCCTCCTCCTCTTCCTGTGTGATCGGCGGGCACGCAGGAACACTGTCTGGATAAAGGGGGTCTTGAGAGGTTAGGAAGTCCTCCTCTTCCTGCCTCTGTTCTGCCTCAAGTGCCATGTCCATTATTCCACGCAGCGTGTGCTCCAACAGGTGGACAAGAGGGACAGTGTCACTGATGCATGCACTGTCACTGCTCACTAGGGATGAGCTTCGAGTTCGAGTCGAACTCATGTTCAACTCGAACATCGGCTGTTCGCCAGTTCGCCAAACAGCGAACAATTTGGGGTGTTCGCGGCAAATTCGAAAGCCACAGAACACCCTTTAAAAGTCTATGGGAGAAATCAAAAGTGCTAATTTTAAAGGCTTATATGCAAGTTATTGTCATAAAAAGTGTTTGGGGACCTGGGTCCTGCCCCAGGGAACATGAATCAATGCAAAAAAAGTTTTAAAAACAGCCGTTTTTTCGGGAGCAGTGATTTTAATAATGCTTAAAGTGAAACAATAAAAGTATAATATTTCTTTAAATTGCGTACCTGGGGGGTGTCTATAATATGCCTGTAAAGGGGTGCATGTTTCCAGTGTTTAGAACAGTCTGACAGCAAAATGACATTTCAAAGGAAAAAAAGTATTTTAAAACTACTCGTGGCTATTAATGAATTGTCGGTCTGACAATACACCTAAAAGTTAATTGAAAAAAACGGCATGGGATTTCCCCAAAGGGGAACCCCGAACCAAAATTTTTAAAAAAATGGAGTGGGGGTCCCCCTAAATTCCATACCAGGCCCTTCAGGTCTGGTATGTATTTTAAGGGGAACCCCGCACCAAAATTTTAAAAAATGGCATGGGGTCCCCCCAAAAATCCATACCAGACCCTTATCCGAGCACGCAACCTGGCAGGCCGCAGGAAAGAGGGGGGACAAGAGAGCGCCCTCCCCTCCTGAACTGTACCAGGCCACATGCTCTCAACATTGGGAGGGTGCTTTGGGAACCCCCCCAAAGCACCTTGTCCCCATGTTAATGGGGACAAGGGCCTCATCCCCACAACCCTTGCCTGGTGGTTGTGGGGGTCTGCGGGCGGGGGGCTTATCGGAATCTGGAAGCCCTCTTTAACAAGGGGACCCCCAGATCCCCGCCCCCCCTGTGTGAAATGGTAAGGGGGTACAAAATTACCCCTACCATTTCCCCAAAAATGTGTCAAAAATGTTAAAAATAAAGAGATAGTTTTTGACAATTCCTTTATTTAAAATCTTCTTTTTTCTTACTTCTTTCTTCTATCCTCTTTCTTCTATCTTCCTACGTTTTCTCCCTCCATCTTCTTCTTCCTCTGGTTCGTCCTCCGATCCTCTGCTTCTTGCTCCGGTGTTCTCGTCCAGCATCTTCCTCCAGGGCGTATTCTTCCCTTCTTGGTTCTTGGGCTGCGCCGCATCCATAACGGGTGACCCCGCCCCCTCTGACATCACGGGGAAAGCCACAGGGAAGTCCCCGTCAAGTCACCGTGCGTCAGAGGGGGGCGGGGTCACCGGGTGGCCCTGTCCTCTGTTATTTAAGAACCATCAGAAGACGAGAAGCGTCACACAGCGGGAGCATCCCATCATGGATTCGGAGCGGCCCGAGAACCAAGAAGGGAAGAAGATGCCGTGGAGGAAGATGCCGGACGAGAACACCGGAGCAAGAAGCAGAGGATCAGAGGAAGAACCAGAGGAAGAAGAAGATGGAGGAAGAAACCGAAGGAAGATAGAAGAAAGAAGATGGAAAGAAGAAGATTTTAAATAAAGGAATTGTCAAAAACTGTCTCTTGTCATTTTTTAACATTTTTGACACTTTTTTTGTGAAATGGTAGGGGTACTATTATTATTAATATTATTATACAGGATTTATATAGCGCCAACAGTTTACGCAGCGCTTTACAATATAAAAGGGAGACAATACAGTTATAATACAATAAAATACAAGAGGATTAAGAGGGCCCTGCTCAGAAGAACTTACAATCTAATAGGGTGGGGCTGGTGGAACAAAAAGTTGTAACTGTGGGGAATGAGCTGATGGAAGTGGTAAAAGATTAGTTAGAGACGTTATAGGCTTTCCTGAAGAGATACGTTTTCAGGGACCGCCTGAAGGTAACAAGAGTAGGGGATAGTCGGACAGGTGGAGGTAGCAAGTTCCAGAGGATGGGAGAGGCTCTGGAGAAATCCTGGAGACGAGCATGAGAGGAGGAGACGAGAGAGCTCGAGAGTAGGAGGTCTTGAGAAGAGCGGAGAGGACGATTTGGGTTATATTTGGGGACAAGATTGGTGATGTAGCTGGGGGCAGAGTTGTGAATGGCTTTGTATGTTGTGGTTAGTATTTTGAATTTAATTCGCTGGGTGATTGGGAGCCAGTGTAGGGATTAGAGGAGAGGGTTGGCAGACACTGAGCGGTTGGTAAGGTGGTCTGGCAGCAGCATTCATGATACACTGAAGAGGGGACAGCCTATGGAGAGGCAGGCCAATGAGAAGGGAGTTGCAATAGTCAAGGCGAGAGATAACAAGGGAGTGAATGAGGAGCTTGGTAGTTTCATTTGTTAAAAAGGGGCGAAATTTAGAGATGTTACGGAGGTGAATTCTACAAACTTTTGGCAACGATTGGATTTGAGGCTGAAACGACAAGTCAGAGTCTAGGATTACACCGAGTACCCTGGCGTGAGGGGAGGGACTGATGATTGCATTGTTGATTTTGATGGAAAAGTGATGAAGGGGGGCACGGCCCGGGGGGGGGGGGGGAGAATATTAATAGCTCAGTTTTAGAGAGATTTAGTTTAAGGAAGTGGTGCAACATCCATGCTGATATGTCAGTTAGTAAGTTAGTAATGCGAGAGGAGACTGAAGCAGTGAGGTGAGTAGAAGACAGATAGGTTTGGGTGTCATCAGCGTATAAGTGGTATTGGAAGCCATGGTCGGTTATCAAGTGACCAAGGGAGGAGGTGTAGATAGAGAAGAGAAGGGGTCCAAGAACAGAGCCTTGGGGGACCCCCACAGAAAGGGGCAATGGAGAGGAGGAGACACTGAAAGAGCGCTGTGATAAATAGGCAGAGAACCAGGATAGAGCAGAATCTCGGAGGCCAAGGGAATGTAGTTTATGAGAAGGAGCGGGTGGTCAACAGTATCAAAGGCTGCAGAGAGGTCAAGTAGTAGAAGTATGGAGTACTGGCTATTGGTTTTAGCAGTTAGTAAATCGTTAGTGAGTTTTAGTAGGGCAGTTTCTGTGGAGTGCTGTGAGCGAAAGCCAGATGTAAAGGGTCAAGAAGGTTATTTTCAATGAGGTAGGAGCTAAAACGCTTGTAGACTAAGCGTTCTAGAAGTTTAGAGGTGAATGGGAGCAATGAGATGGGTCTTAAGTTGTTCAGGTTGGTGGGGTCCAGTGAGGGCTTTTTAAGTATGGGAGTGATCTGTGCTTGTTTTAGAGGGGAGGGGAAGGTGCCACTAGGGAGGGAGGGAGAGATTGAAGATGTGAGTGAGGGAGCATAGGATAGAAGAAGAGGGTGACCGTAGCAGTTGTGAAGGAACAGGATCCAGGGGACAATTGGTTAAGTGGGCATTTGAGAAGTTTTGTAACCTCTTCAGTAGTTGCCAATTCAAAAGAGGAGAGTGTTGAATGTGCTGTTAGGCAAGGTATCTTGGGTGGGGAAGATGTACGCACAGTGAAGGTATCCTCGCGAATGGCATCTTGTCTTTGAAGTGATTGGCAATCTCTTGGGCAGTGAGTGAGTTAGTGGGTAGAGGGGGTGGGCGACGAAGCAGTGAGTTAAAGGTTGAGAAGTGCCGATGGGGACTAGATGACAAGGAATTAAAAAGAGACAAAGTAGGCTTGTTTGGCAGCATGGAAGCATGAATTGTATTTTAGAAGGGCAGATTTATATAGGGAGAAGTCTTGCAGGCATTTGGTTTTATGCCACAGTCGTTCAAGAACATGGCAATGTCTCTTGAGATTTCTAGTGTTGTCAGTTTGCCAGGGTTGTAACGGTCGGGGGCCTGATTCTGCGTGTTGTTAGAGGAGAAAGTGCATCTAGTCATGCCATCCATGTTCGACTCGAACATCGTCTGTTCGATCGTTTGCCAAATTGCGAACGATATGGGCCGTTCGTGCCAAATTCGTGTGTGCATTGCTGGCTGATGATTGGCCAAGCATGCAATATGAGCCGCATGCTTGGTCAATCACAGCACCATCTGTAGAGAGCTGTAATTGGCCAAAGCCAGGGTGGCTTTGGCCAATTATATATATACACTGTATTCAGTTTAGCTAGATCTGTTCTTGTTATTATCTTCCTACTGACAGGCAGGCTTGTGCTGTTACAGTATTTACAGCTACCTGAAGAAAATTGCTGGTGTTCTTCTGATCCTATTAGTACCACAGTCAGGCAGCTAGACTATTTACAGTTAATGTAGTGCATCCTCTGAACAGTGTTCAGCTAAAGCTACAAGTTAGTGTAGTGCGACCTCTGCACAGTGTTCAGCTAAAGCTACAAATTAGTGTAGTGTGTCCTCTGAACAGTGTTCAGCTAAAGCTACAAGTTAGTGTAGTGCACAGTGTTCAGCTAAAGCTACAAGTTAGTGTAGTGCGTCCTCCTCAGTGTTCAGCTAAAGCTACAAGTTAGTGGAGTGCGTCCTCCTCACAGTGTTCAGCTAAAGCTACAAGTTAGTGTAGTACGACATCTGAACATCGTTCAGCTAAAGCTACAAGTTAGTGTAGTGCAAAGTGTTCAGCTAAAGGTACATGTTAGTGTAGTGCGTCCTCCTCACAGAGTTCAGCTAAAGCTACAAGTTAGTGTAGTGCGTCCTCTGAACAGTCTTCAGCTAAAGCTACAAGTTAGTTTAGTGTGACCTCTGCACAGTGTTCAGCTAAAGCTACAAGTTAGTGTAGTGTGACCTCTGCACAGTGTTCAGCTCAAGCTACAAGTTAGTGTAGTGCATCCTCTGAACAGTGTTTAGCTAAAGCTACGAGTTAGTGTAGTGCACAGTGTCCAGCTAAAGCTACAAGTTAGTGTAGTGCGACCTCTGCACAATGTTCAGCGAAAGCTACAAGTTAGTGTAGTGCGTCCTCCTCACAGTGTTCAGCTAAAGCTACAAGTTAGTGTAGTGCGTCCTTCTCACAGTGTTCAGCTAAAGCTACAAGTTAGTGTAGTGCGTCCTCCTCACAGTGTTCAGCTAAAGCTACAAGTTAGTGTAGTGCGTCCTCCTCACAGTGTTCATCTAAAGCTACCTGTAGAAGATTGGTGGTGTTCTCCTACTACAGGCAGGCAGTTGATTTTGCTAGCTGCAGTATCAGTATATATATAGATAGATATATATATATATATATAGATATATATATATATATCTATATCTCTATATCTCTATCTATCCCAGCTTAGTGCAGCTACATCTCACTGCAGGCCATTAGTATGTGAAAGCCGACAAGGAGAGGCAGACAATCACAAGCCAATAAAAGAGGGCAAGCAGGCTCTGTGTCTAGAGGCAACAGTGCTGGTCGTGGTGATGGTGCATCCTCATCAGCACGTGGCCGTGGGACACGCTTGGCCTTTTTTTCGGCAGCAGGCCATGTTGAGCCGCAACATGTGGAAGACTTGGCCGAGTGGATGACCAAGCCGTCCTTATCTTCCTCATCCTCTCTCACCCATGCTCAGAGTATTTTGTCTGGCAAAGCAGCTGCCAACGCGGCCTCTTCCCTCTGCTCAATGGCATCAGTGACTCCTTCCTTAGCCAGACCATGACTCAACGTGGGTACCTGATAGGAGAGAGGAGGAGGAGGAGGAGGCACATCACCAACGAGGCAGGATACCCTCCAGGGGCCAGCCTAAGGGCAGCACACTGACTGCATCACACCGCAAAGCTCCGCATGTGCAGGGCGCTGCTGTCTCTGTGCGTTATTCCAAAAGTTCTTTGGTGTGGGCCTTTTTTGAGATGAGTGCATCAGATCGCACCGCTGCTATTTGCAACATATGTCTCAAGCGTATCTCGCGTGGCCAAAACACCTCCCACTTGGGCACCACATGCTTGACCAGACATATGTTGACCTGCCATGCAGTTCGTTGGCAAGCGTATCTAAAAGACCCACACCAAAGAACAAAGAGGACCTCTCCTTGCTCCTCATCAGCTGAGATCTCCAACCCCACTATACCTTCAGTCCTCTCTGAGACCTGCACTGAGAGGAATGAAGGTGTAGAATTAGGTGTGTCACAGCCAAGTACTTGTGGGTAATCTGCACCAACGTCAGATTGTACCAGGCAAATTTCCCTGCCCCAGCTGCTGCACCACTAAAGAAGTTCGCTCCCAGCCATCCACATGCCCAGCGGTTGAATGCTAGCTTGGCAAAATTGCTAGCACTTCAACTGCTACCTTTTCAGTTGGTAGACTCTGCCCCCTTCCGTGAGTTTGTGGAATGTGCGGTTCCTCAGTGGCAGGTACTCAAACGCCACTTTTTCTCACGGAAGGCGATTCCGGTTCTCTACCGGCATGTGGAAGGCAATGTCTATGCCTCGCTGGACAGGGCGGTTAGCGGTAAGGTGCATATTACCGCTGTCTTATGGTCCAGCAGGCATGGACAAGGATGTTACCTAAGTTTCACGGCGCATTGGGTGACTCTGCTGGCAGCTGGGAAGGATGCAGGACAAGGTACAGTAGTGTTGGAGATTGTTCCGCCACCACGCCTCCAAATTGCCACTACTAATGATTCTGACATACCTCTCTCCTCCACCCACTCCTCTTCTTCTTCTTCCTCCATGGCCTCTTCCTGTGCTTTGTCCTCGAAACCAGTGGTGCTCCGTAGGCATTCAAGGGGCTACTCAAGTATGCAGGCCAAAAGATGCCATGCGGTGCTTGAGCTGGTGTGCTTGGGGGACAGGAGCCACACTGGGGCAAAGGTTCTGTCAGCTCTGCAGGGGCAGGTTCAGAGGTGGTTGAGGCCATGCCAACTTAAGGCAGGAATGGTGGTTTGCGACCATGGCACCAACCTCCTCTCCGCCCTCCGACAGGGACAACTGACCCATGTGCCCTGTTTGGCTCACGTCCTTAACTTGGTGGTGCAGCGGTTCTTGGGCAGGTACCCGGGCTTACAGGATGTCCTGAGGTAGGCCAGGAAAGTCTGTGTGCATTTCCGCTGGTCATATAATGCCAGTGCTCAGCTGGAAGACCTCCAAAAGGAATTTAAACTGCCCAAGAACCGCTTAATCTGTGACATGCCCACCAGGTGGAACTCAACGTTGGCTATGCTGCAGCGGCTGCACACGCAGCAGAGGGCCATCAATGAGTACCTGTGTGACTATGGCACCAGGACAGGGTCAGGGGAGCTTGTTTTTTTTCCCCACACCAGTGGGCCATGATCAGGGATGCATGCACTGTCCTGTCACCATTTGAGGAGGCCACGAGGATGGTGAGCAGTGACAGTGCATTCATCAGTGACACTGTCCCCCTTGTCCACCTGTTGGAGCACACGCTGCGTGGAATAATGGACACTGCACTTCAGGCAGAACAGAGGCAGGAAGAGGAGGACTTCCTTAGCTCTCAAGGCCCCCTTTATCCAGACAGTGTTTCTGCGTGCCCGCTGATCACACAGGAAGAGGACGAGGAGGAGGATTGTGTCAGTATGGAGGTGAAACCTGGCACTCAGCATCAGCAGCAGTCTTTAAGGGATCATTTACAGTCCCAAGAAAGACATGGACTTGTACGTGGCTGGGAGGAGGTGGCTGCGGATCATGTCGTCCTTAGTGACCCAGAGGACTCCGGACCGAATGCCTCAGCAAACCTACGCTGCATGGCCTCCCTGATCCTGCAAAGCTTGCGTAAGGATCCTCGTATTCGTGGTATCAAGGAGAAGGAACAATACTGGCTGGCAACCCTCCTTGATCCACGTTACAAGGGTAAGGTTGCGGACCTTATCTTGCCATCGCAGAGGGAGCAGAGGATGAAACATCTTCGGGAGTAGGGATGAGCTTCGAGTTCGAGTCGAACTCATGTTCGACTCGAACATTGGCTGTTCGCAAGTTCGCCGAACAGCGAACAATTTAGGGTGTTTGCGGCAAATTCGAATGCCGCGGAACACCCTTTAAAAGTCTATGGGAGAAATCAAAAGTGCTAATTTTAAAGGCTTATATGCAAGTTATTGTCATAAAAAGTGTTTGGGGACCTGGGTCCTGCCCCAGGGGATATGGATCAATGCAAAAAAAAGTTTTAAAAAACGGCCGTTTTTTCAGGAGCAGTGTTTTTAATAATGCTTAAAGTCAAACAATAAAAGTGTAATATCCCTTTAAATTTCGTAGCAGGGGGGTGTCTATAGTATGCCTGTAAAGGGGCGCATGTTTCCCGTGTTTAGAACAGTCTGACAGCAAAATGACATTTCGAAGGAAAAAACCCATTTAAAACTAGTCGCGGCTATTGCATTGCCGACAATACGCATAGAAGTTCATTGATAAAAACGGCATGGGAATTCCCCACAGGGGAACCCCGAACCAAAATTTAAAAAAAAAAATGACGTGGGAGTCCCCCTAAATTCCATACCAGGCCCTTCAGGTCTGGTATGGATATTAAGGGGAACCCCGGCCAAAATGTAAAAAAAAAATGATGTGGGGTTCCCCCTAAATTCCATACCAGACCCTTCAGGTCTGGTATGGATTTTAAGGGGAACCCCGCGCCAAAAAACAACAACAAAAAAACGGCGTGGGGTCTCCCCAAAAATCCATACCAGACCCTTTTTCAAGCATGCAACCTGGCAGGCCGCAGGAAAAGAGGGGGGGGAAGAGAGTGCGGCCCCCCTCCTGAACCATACCAGGCCACATGCCCTCAACATTGGGAGGGTGCTTTGGGGTAGCCCCCCAAAACACCTTGTCCCCATGTTGATGAGGACAAGGGCCTCATCCCCACAACCCTGGCTGGTGTTTGTGGGGGTCTGCGGGCGGGGGGCTTATCGGAGTCTGGAAGCCCCCTTTAACAAGGGGACCCCCAGATCCCGTCCCCCCCCTGTGTGAAATGGTAAGGGGGTAATTACCCCTACCATTTCACTAAAAAACTGTCAAAAATGTTAAAAATTACAAGAGACAGTTTTTGACAATTCCTTAAATGCTTCTTCTTTCTTCTACCTTCCTTCATCTTCTTCCTCTTATGGTTCTTCCTCCGGCGTTCTCGTCCAGCATCTCCTCTGCGGCGTCTTCTATCTTCTTCTCCTCGGGCCGCTCCGCACCCATGGCATGGGGGGAGGCTCCCGCTCTTCTCTTCATCTTCTTCTTCATCTTCTTCTCTTCTTCTTTTCTTCTCTTCTTCATTTTCTTCTCCGGGCTGCTCCGCATCCATGCTGGCATGGAGGGAGGCTCCCGCTGTGTGACGGCGTCTCCTCGTCTGACGGTTCTTAAATAACGGGGGGGCACCTGGTGACCCCGCCCCCCTCTGACGCACGGGACATGACGGGACTTCCCTGTGGCATTCCCCGTGACGGCACAGGGAAGTCCCGTCAAGTCACCGTGCGTCAGAGGGGGCGGGGTCACCGGGTGGCCCTGCCTCCGTTATTTAAGAACCGTCAGACGAGGAGACGCCGTCACACAGCGGGAGCCTCCCTCCATGCCAGCATGGGTGCGGAGCGGCCGGAGAAGAAAATGAAGAAGAGAAGAAGAGAAGAAGATGAAGAGAAGAGCGGGAGCCTCTCCCCATGCCATGGGTGCGGAGCGGCCCGAGGAGAAGAAGATAGAAGATTCCGTGGAGGAGATGCTGGATGAGAACGCCAGAGGAAGAACCAGAAGAGCCAGAAGAACCAGAAGAAGAATATGAAGGAAGATACAGTGGCTTGCGAAAGTATTCGGCCCCCTTGAACTTTTCAACCTTTTGCCACATTTCAGGCTTCAAACATACAGATATAAAATTTTAATTTTTTTGTGAAGAATCACCAACAAGTGGGACACAATTGTGAAGTGGAACAAAATCTATTGGATATTTTAAACTTTTTTAGCAATTAAAAAACTGAAAAGTGGTGCGTGCAAAATTATTCGGCCCCTTTACTTTCAGTGCAGAAAACTCACTCCAGAAGTTCAGCGAGGATCTCTGAATGATCCAATGTTGTCCTAAATGACTGATGGTGATAAATAGAATCCACCTGTGTGTAATAAAGTCTCTGTATAAATGCACCTGCTCTGTGATAGCCTCAGGGTTCTGTTGAAAGCGCAGAGAACATCATGAACACCAAGGAACACAGCAGGCAGGTCCGTAATACTGTTGTGGAGAAGTTTAAAGCTGGATTTGGATACAAAAAGATTTCCCAAGTTTTAAACATCCCAAGGAGCACTGTGCAAGCGATCATTTTAAAATAGAAGGAGTATCAGACCACTGCAAATCTACCAAGACCTGGCTGTCCCTCTAAACTTTCAGCTCAGACAAGGAGAAGACTGATCAGAGATGCAGCCAAGAGGCCCATGATTACTCTGGATGAACTGCAGAGAACTACAGCTGAGGTGGGAGAGTCTGTCCATAGGACAACAATCAGTCGTACACCGCACAAATCTGGCCTTTATGGAAGAGTGGCAAGAAGAAAGCCATTTCTCAAAGATATCCATAAAAAGTCTCATCTAAAGTTTGCCACAAGCCACCTGGGAGACACACCAAACATGTGGAAGAAGGTGCTCTGGTCCGATGAAACCAAAATCGAACTTTTTGGCCACAATGCAAAACGATATGTTTGGCGTAAAAGCAACACAGCTCATCACACTCAACACACCATCCCCACTGTCAAACATGGTGGTGGCAGCATCATGGTTTGGGCCTGCTTTTCTTCAGCAGGGACAGGGAAGATGGTTAAAATTGAGGGGAAGATGGATGCAGCCAAATACAGGATGAAAACCTGTTGGAGTCTGCAAAAGACCTGAAACTGGGACGGAGATTTATCTTCCAACAAGACAATGATCCCAAACATACAGCAAAATCTACAAAGGAATGGTTCACAAATAAACGTATCCAGGTGTTAGAATGGCCAAGTCAAAGTCCAGACCTGAATCCAATCGAGAATCTGTGGAAAGAGCTGAAAACTGCTGTTCACAAACGCTCTCCATCCAACCTCACTGAGCTCGAGCTGTTTTGCAAGGAAGAATGGGCAAGAATTTCAGTCTCTCAATGTGCAAAACTGATAGACACATACCCCAAGCGACTTGCAGCTGTAATCGCAGCAAAAGGTGGCTCTACAAAGTATTAACGCAAGGGGGCCAAATAATTTTGCATGCCCCACTTTTCATTTTTTTATTAGTTAAAAAAGTTTCAAAAATCCTAAAGATTTCGTTCCACTTCACAATTGTGTCCCACTTGTTGGTGATTCTTCACAAAAAATAAAAATTTTATATCTTTATGTTTGAAGCCTGAAATGTGGCAAAAGGTTGAAAAGTTCAAGGGGGCCGAATACTT
This sequence comes from Lithobates clamitans, assembly GCA_037952925.1. NCBI lineage: Eukaryota > Metazoa > Chordata > Amphibia > Anura > Ranidae > Lithobates > Lithobates clamitans. Next base: position 1,766,843 of record JBBGZY010000545.1, read on the forward strand.
TCGCAAGCCACTGTAGAAGAAAGAAGAAGCATTTAAATAAAGGAATTGTCAAAAACTGTCTCTTGTCATTTTTAACATTTTTGACAGTTTTTTTGTGAAATGGTAGGGGTAAGTACCCCCTTACCATTTCACACAGGGGGGGGACCGGGATTTGGGGGTCCCCTTGTTAAAGGGGGCTTCCAGATTCTGATAAGCCCCCTGCCCGCAGACCCCCAATACCACCGGCCAGGGTTGTGGGGATGAGGCCCTTGTCCTCATCAACATGGGGACAAGGTGTTTTGGGGGGCTACCCCAAAGCACCCTCCCAATGTTGAGGTCATGTGGCCTGGTACGGTTCAGGAGGGGGGGGCGCACTCTCGTCCCCCCCCTCTTTTCCTGCGGCCTGCCAGGTTGCGTGCTCGGATAAGGGTCTGGTATGGATTCTTGGCGGGACCCCACGCCGTTTTTTTTTTTTTTTTGGCGCAGGGTTCCCCTTAAAATCCATACCAGACCTGAAGGGTCTAGTATGGAATTTAGGGGGACTCCCACGTCATTTTTTTTTTTTAATTTTGGTTCGGGGTTCCCCTGTGGGGAATTCCCATGCCGTTTTTATCACTGAACTATGTGTATTGTCGGCAATGCAATAGCCGCCAGTAGTTTTAAATGGGATTTTTCCTTCGAAATGTCATTTTGCTGTCAGACTGTTCTAAACACAGGAAACATGCGCCCCTTTACAGGCATACTATAGACACCCCCCAGCTATGAAATTTAAAGGGATATTACACTTTTATTGTTTGACTTTAAGCATTATTAAAATCACTGCTCCTGAAAAAACGGCCGTTTTTAAAACTTTTTTTTGCATTGATCCATGTCCCCTGGGGCAGGACCTAGGTCCCCAAACACTTTTTATGACAATAACTTGCATATAAGCCTTTAAAATTAGCACTTTTGATTATTCATGTTCGTGTCCCATAGACTTTAACGGTGTTCGCGTGTTCGAACAAACTTTTTTCCTGTTCGCATGTTCTGGTGTGAACCAAACGGGGGGGTGTTCGGCTCATCCCTATTTGGGAGGCCTTGCAGAAAGGTCTGTGCAACGCGTTCCCAGAGACTGGGAGGTTACAAACTCCTGTTTCTGGACAACATGTTGCTGAGGCTTCGGTCAGTCAAAGAAGGAGCGGTGGAGAAGGTGGCCGTCTGACCGATGCGTTCAGACAATTTTTTTAGTCCGCAGCCCCAAGGTATGATCGGTTCCAGCAACCATCACCAGCGTCTGTTTTACATGGTGCAGGAATACCTAGGGGCAAGATCTGACTTGGACACCTTTCCCACTGAAAATCCTCTGGGTTACTGGGTCTTGAGGATGGATCACTGGCCAGAGCTTGCACAGTATGCAATTGAGCTACTGGCCTGTCCTGCATCCAGCGTTCTTTCGGAATGCACATTCAGTGCTGCTGGAGGCTTTGTAACCGATCACAGGGTGCGTCTGTCCACCGACTCGGACGATCAACTGACCTTCATAAAAATGAATCAGTCTTGGATCACCACCAGCTACCAAGCACCTGATGCTGATGTAACTGAATACATTTTTTTTAAATGTCTGATCCCTTCAAAGACTGCCTATGCTGATGCTGAGTGACTATCCTGTTATACTGAGTAGTTATCCTCTTCCTCCTCAATGATCATGATGATAGCTTGTAAGAACATTTTTGGTTCTGGGTGCCGCCAGTCCCGCCACCAGTGCCTAAGGCCCAATTTTTCGGCCCCTGCTTTAACAGGGACATGTAATTACAATTTTTGATGCAATTCTTTGCAGCAGGGCTAGTTCCTGCGCTCCAACTAGAGTATCTGTGAGGGGTTCCAGTGTTGTGGCACCAGCACCAGTGCCTAAGGCCCAATTTTTCAGCCCCTGTTCAACAGGGACATGTAATTAGAATTCTTGATCTAATATTTCACAGCAGGGCCCGTTTCTGCGCCCACCAAGAGTATCTGTGAGGACTTACAGTGTTGTGGCACCAGCACCACCACCACCACCAAAGGCCCAATTTTTTGCCCCTGTTCAACAGGGGCATGTAATTACAATTCTTGATCTAATATTTCACAGCAGGGCCCTGTGAGGGCTTACAGTGTTGTGGCCACAACAACACCTAAGGCCCAAATTTCTGCAGAGTATATAGGACAGGCCCCTACTTTCAAACATCCAACTTACAAACGACTCCTACTTGCAAACGGAAGGAGACAACAGGAAGTGAGATGAAATCTACCCCTAGGAAGGGAAATACTCTCCTGTAAGAGTTAATATGGGAAAACTTTTCTCCTTTCCACTGATGCTTTATCACCAATCCTTGTTTCACAAAAACCCCAAATTTTCAAAAAACATTTGTCATTGGGACAAAAAGTGAGGTGAAATCTTCTGAAGAGGAGCACAGACAGCAAAACAAATGTCACAGGGGTGATAACCCTTCCCTAGGTTTTCCAAAAAGCTTAAAATAGATTTTTTGGCTGGAGCTAAACACGTAAAAATGTACCAGTTAAAAATTACAAACAGATTCTACTTAACAACAAACCTACAGTCCCTGTCTTGTTTGCATTGTCTGTATACTGCTGTTCAGAGTATATAGGGCCTGGGGGCCCCACACCTTTCCTTTTTAATTTGGGTGCAGGGTTCCCCTTAATATCCATACAAGACCCAAAGGGCCTGGTAATGGACTGGGGGGTACCAATGATGTTTGTCTCACTGATTTTCATCCATATTGCCAAGACCCGACATTACATTAAAGCCGCAAGCAGTTTTAACCACTTGCTTACAGGGCACTTAAACCCCCCCTCCTATCCAGACCAATTTTCAGCTTTCAGCGCTGACGCACTTTGAATGACAATTGCGCGGTCATACAACACTGTACCCAATTTTTATCCCTTTTTCCCCACAAATAGAGCTTTCTTTTGGTGGTATTTGATCACCCCTGCGTTTTTTATTTTTTGTTAAAAAAATTTAAAAAGGCAGAATTTAAAAAAAATATATTTTTTTTATATTTTGGAATAAAATTTTAAAAAGGGTAATTTTTCTCCTTCATTGATGTACGCTGATGAGGCGGCACTGATGGGCACTGATAGGTGGCAGTGATGGGCACTGATCGGTGGCAATAATGGGCACTGATCTGGTACATTGATAGGCAACACTGCTAGGTGGCACTGATTGGCACCACTGGTGGGCATTGATAGGTGGCACTTGTGGGTATTGATACGTGGCACTGTGGACACTGGCAGGTGGCAATGTCAGATGGCACTGACAGGGGGTACTGGTGGCACAATTGAGGCATTATTGCCTCCTCCTCTTCAGGACCGATGTCCCTTGCTGATGAGCCGGTGATCGCCTTTTTTTTTCTCCTCGCACTGTCAGCGCGAGGAGAAAAAAAAAAACGATCACAAAGCTTTTGTTTTGATCATGTGAACAGCTAAGGGGCCGGGACCGGCCCCTTACTTGGATCGGTGATCACCCGAGTCTCAGTGACTCGGTGATCACAGCATGCTCCGCGCGGGGCACGTGCACAGGGGAGGTCGTCATATGACGGCCTCCCGGGAATTCAGGTCCGTGCTGTAGCCGTCATTCGTCTATAGCGTGGATATCAAGTGGTTAAATGACTTTTTTTCCTTTTAAAAATGACATTTTGTGCAGGGACTGTTCTAAGCACGGCAAACATGCGCCACTTTACAGGCATACTATAGACACCCCCCAGGTACGATATTTAAAGGAATATTTCACTTTTTTTTTTTACTTTAAGCATCAATAAAATCACTGCTCCCGAAAAAACGGGCATTTTTAAAAGTTTTTTTTGCATTGATACATGTTCCCTGGGGCAGGACCTGGGTCCCCAAACCCTTTTTAGGACAATACCATGCAAATTGGTCTTTAAAATTAGCACTTTTGATTTCGAATGTTTGAGTCCCATAGACGTCAATGGGGTGCTAACGTTCGAGCAAATTTTCAGTCCGTTCGCAGGTTCTGGTGCGAACCGAACCGGGGAGTGTTCGACTCATCCCTAGCCGCGAGTAGTTTTGAATTACTTTTTTTCCTTTGAAATGTCATTTTGCTGTCAGACTGTTCTAAACACAGGAAACATGCACCCCTTTACAGGCATACTATAGACACCCACCAGGTACGAAATTTAAAGGATTACACTTTTATTGTTTCACTTTAAGCATTATTAAAATCACTTCTCCCGAAAAAAGGGCCGTTTTTAAAACTTTTTTTGCATTGATCCATGTCTCCCTGGGGCAGGACCCAGGTCCCCAAACACTTTTTATGACAATAACTTGCATATAAGCCTTTAAAATTAGCACTTTTGATTATTCATGTTGGAGTCCCATAGACTTTAACGGTGTTCGCGTGTTGAAACAAATTTTTTGCATGTTCTGGTGCGAACTGAACAGGGGGGGGGTCGGCTCATCACTACTGCTCACCATCCTCATGGCCTCCTCAAATGGTGACAGGACAGTGCATGCATTCCTGATCATGGCCCACTGGCATGGGGAAAAAAAAACAAGCTCCCCTGACCCTGTCCTGGTGCCATAGTTGCATAGGTACTCATTGATGGCCCTCTGCTGTGTGTGCAGCTGCTGCAGCATGGCCAACGTTGAGTTCCACCTGGTGGGCATGTCACAGATTAGGTGGTTCTTGGGCAGGTTAAATTCCTTTTGGAGGTTAGCCGGCCGAGCACTGGCATTATATGACCGGCGGAAATGCACACAGACTTTCCTGGCCTGCCTCAGAACATTCTGTAAGCCTGGGTACCTGCCCAAAAACCACCAAGTTAAGGATGTGAGCCAAACAGGGCACATGGGTCAGTTGTCCCTGTCGGAGGGCGGAGAGGAGGTTGGTGCCATTGTCACAAACCACCATTCCTGGCTTAAGCTGGCGTGGCGTCAAACACCTCTGAACCTGCCCCTGCAGAGCAGACAGAATCTCTGCCCCAGTGTGGCTCCTGTCCCCCAAGCACACCAGCTCAAGCACCGCATGGCATCTTTTTGCCTGCGTGCTTGCGTAGCCCCTTTAACGCCTATGGAGCACCGCTGGTTCCAAGAACAAATCGGCAGAGGAAGAGGCCATGGAGGAAGAAGAGGAGGGGGTGGAGGAGAGAGGTGTGGCAGAATCACCACTAGTAGAATGTTGGAGGCGTGGTGGCGGAACAACCTCCAACACTACTGCACCCTGTCCTGTATCTTTCCCAGCTGCCAGAAGAGTCACCCAGTGCGCGGTGAAAGATAGGTAACGTCCCTGTCCATGCCTGCTGGACCATGAGTCAGCGGTAATATGCACCTTAACGCTGACCGCCCTGTCCAGCGAGGCCAAGACATTGCCTTCCACATGCCGGTAGAGAGCCGGAATCTCCTTCCATGAGAAAATGTGGCGTTTGGGAACCTGCCATTGAGGAACCGCACATTCCACAAACTCACGGAAGGTAGGTAGCAGGGTCTACCAACTGAAAAGGCAGCAGTTGGAGTGCTAGCAATTTAGCCAAGCTAGCATTCAACCACAGGGCATGTGGATGGCTGGGAGTGAACTTTTTTCGGTGGTGCAGCAGCTGGGGCAGGGAAATTTGCCTGGTACAATCTGACGCTGGTGTACAGATAGCAGATAGCCTACAAGTACTTGGCTGTGACACACCTAATTCTATACCTTCATTCCTCTCCGTGCAGGTTTCAGAGAGGACCGAAGGTATAGTGGGGTTGGAGATCCCAGCTGATGAGGATCAAGGAGAGGTCCGCTTTGTTCTTTGGTGTGGGTCTTTTAGGTACACTTACCAACGAACTGCATGGCAGGCCGACATATGTCTGGTCAAGCATGTGGTTCCTAAGAGGGTGATGTTTTGGCCATGCGAGATACGCTTGAGACGTGTTGCAAATAGCAGTGGTGCGATCTGATGCACTCATCTCAAAAAAGGCCCACACAAAAGAACTTTTGGAATAACGCGCAGAGACAGCAGCGCCCTGCACATGCGGAGCTTTGCAGTGTGATGCAGCCAGTGTGCTGCCCTTAAGCTGGCCCCTGGAGGGCATCCTGCCTCGTTGGAGATGTGCCTCCTCCTCTTCCTCCTCCTCCTCCTCCTCTTCCTCTTCCTCTTCCTCTGCACCCAGTGACTTCCTCCTCCTCCTCCGCACCCAGTGACTTCCTCATCATCCCCTCCCTCCTCCTCCTCTGCACCCAGTGACTTCCTCCTCCTCCTCCTCCTCCTCCTCCCTCCTCCTCCTCCTCCCCGGCACCCAGTGACTTCCTTATCATCCCCTCCCTCCTCCTCCTCCATGGCACTCAGTGACTTCCTCATCATCCCCTCCCTCCTCCTCCTCCCCAGCACCCAGTGACTTCCTCATCATCCCCTCCCTCCTCCTCACTGGAGCAAACCTGGCAGTATGCTGCAGCTGGGAGAACATGACTGCCAGATTGCTGTCCTTCTTGGGCACCCCCTCTCTCTGGGCTCACGTTACTGCCTTCCTCTAGCTGGGTACCATCATTGGAGCCTTCAAAATGCTTGGCATCCTCCTGGAGCATGTACCCAACACTGTGGTCAAACAGTTCGGGGGACTCCTCATTAGGACATGGTGGGGCTAGGGAAGGAGTGACTGATGCCATTGAGCCGAGGGAAGAGGCCGCTTTGGTAGCTGCTTTGCCAGACAAAGTACCCTGATCCTGGGTGAGAGAGGATGAGGAGGATGAGGAGGATGAGGACGGCTTGGTCATCCACTCTACCAAGTCTTCGACATGTTGCGGCTCAACGCGGCCAGCTGCCGAAAAAAAGGACAAACGTGTCCCACAGCCACGTGCTGATGAGGATGCATTGTGTCCACGACCAGCACTGTTGCCTCTAGACACAGAGCCTGCTTGTCCTCTTTTATTGGCTTGTGACTGTCTGCCTATCCTTGTTGGCCTTCCAGACATACTAATGGCCTGCAGTGAGATGTAGCTGCACAAAGCTGGGATGTATATATATACTGATTATACTGCAGCTAGCAGAATCAACTGCCTGCCTGCTTTAGTATGAGAACACCAGCAATTGTCTTCAGGTAGCTTTAGGTGCACACTGTGCAAAGAAGACAGTACAGTAACTGTAAATACTGCAGCTGCTTACCTGTGGTATTAATAGGATCAGAACACCAGCAATTGTCTTCAGGTAGCTTTAGGTGCACACTGTGCAGAGTACACAGTACACTAACTGTAAATACTGCAGCTTCCTGCCTGTGGTATTAATAGGATCAGAAGAACACCAGCAATTGTCTTCAGGTAGCTTTAGGTGCACACTGTGCAGAGGACACAGTACACTAACTGTAAATACTGCAGCTGCCTGGCTGTGGTTTTAATAGGATCAGAAGAACACCAACAATTGTCTTCAGGTAGCTTTAGGTGCACTCTGTGCAAAGGACACAGAACACTAACTGTAAATACTGTAAAAACGCCTGCCTGTCAGTATACTAGGAAGAGAATAGACATGTGCACACTGAAATATTTCGTTTCGGAATTTCGTTTTTGTCCGAAAAATAAATGTATTTAGTTACTCCCGAAATTCGTTTTTATTTATTTTGTTTTTCGTTAAAAATTGCATTCGTCCGAAAATCCAAATAAAGGTTGAATCTGTCATTGAAGGCTTATGGTGTCTGTCGAATGTTCAAAGAAGATTCGACGGAGCAGCTAAACTGTACGACGCCGTATAGTTTACCTGCTCCGTCGAATCTTCTTAGAACTTTCAACAGACACCATAAGCCAAAGTACGTGTGTACTTAGTTCTAGCTATTTTACTGCCCCTCCTCTTTGGTTATAATAAGCCAATAACATTCATCATCATCATTATTTTTATTTATCTTTTCTCCCCTACGTCGAATCTTTCCTCCCCTACGTCGAATCTTTCCTCCCCTACGTCGAATCTTTCCTCCCCTACGTCGAATCTTTCCTCCCCTACGTCGAATCTTTTCTCCCTACGTCGAATCTTTTCTCCCCTACGTCAAATCTTTTCTCTCTATGTCGAATCTTTTCTCTCTATGTAGAATAATCTTGGACTAATAGAGTTAAGGTTGGGCACATTCGACCACAGGTTTGATGGACACAGATTGTTATTGTCATCATCATGTCGAATCTCCTATCTATATCGAACTGTTGTAGCAACGAAAACGAAAATAAAGCATTTGTTTATGTCGGATCTTTCCTTTTTCGGATTCTGCACTTTCGTTATCGTTTGTTAAAACGATAACGAAAATACCTGAAATTCGGACGAAAATGCATTCGGACGAAAACGAATGCACATGTCTAGAAGAGAATAACACGAACTGATCTAGCTGAATACTGTGTGTATATGTGTGTGTATGTATATGTGTAAGGACACATATAGGTTAAACATTATGAAAAAGCTATTTTGTCTTATTTTCTGTAAAAGTAAAAATGCCCGGACAGTACAAAAACCACAAAAATTACCCCTTTTAGGAATGTAGAGATTCCAAAGTGATATCATTTGTTGCCACTGTTTTTTGTGGAGCTCGATAATAGTGCAAAAGATACAGCACATACAGATCATACACAGATGGAGTAAATGAAGGAATTAATATACAGGTCACATATGGTGGGATAATTGAGGTGAAGGGGGTTAATGTGCAGATGTTCAAGAGAGAATGAAAGGGAATATGCTGGTCATATACTGGTGTATATACTGGTCACACAGAGAGACAGTTTTTAAACCAGATGTGTTGGAAAGAAGGGGTAGTTAAAGGGTTTAATATTCATTCATTAGTTGCTCTCTGCCACTCCTTCCACTGGAAGAAGAGGACTTAACAGATGTAAACACACACTGCTTACATCATGTTATTACTATGATTGGTCTCTCTATGACCAGTCACAGTAATCCTATAGTACAGAGCTGCTTGGACTGGCCCTGTACATATAGTGCCTTGAAAAAGTATTCATGCCCCTTGAAATTTTCCACATTTTGTCATGCTACAACCAAAAATGTAAATGTATTTTATTGGGATTTTACGTGATAGACCAACACAAAGTGGCACATAAATGTCAAAAGTGTGGCATGCATTTGTATTCAGCCCACCTAGGTTAATACTTTGTAGAACCACGTTTCATTGCAATTACAGCTGCAAGTCTTTTGGGGTATGTCTCTAGCAGCTTTGCACATCTAAAGAGTGAATTTTTTTCCCCATTTTTCTTTGCAAAATATCTCAAGCTCTGCCAGATTGGATGGAGAGTGTCTGTGAACAGCAATTTTCAAGTCTTGCCACAGATTCTCAATTTAGGTCTGGATCTTGACTGGGCCATTCTAACACATAACTATGCTTTGATCTAAACCATTCCATGGTAGCTCTGGCTGTATGTTTAGGGCCAGTGTCCTGCTTCAAGGTGAAACTCCGCTCCATTCTCTCAAGTCTTTTGCCGACTCACAGGTTTTCTTCTAAGATTGCCCTGTATTTGGCTCCATCCATCTTCCCATCAACTCGGACCAGCTTCCCTGTCCTCGCTGAAGAAAAGCATCCCCTTAACATGATGCTGCCACCACCGCTTTGATTTGAGAGGGTGGAATCTACCTCTTCAAACTGTAAGCTAGAATGATTACTTGTCGAATCCATTTAGAAATAGTAGATTTTGATGCTGCCTGTCCTCTTTTAGGACCTTTAGGCAACACAAACAAAACATCCGTTTTTTTAATCTGAGCAGTAGCCTTTAAGTAGACCTTGACTGCTCTCACCACATCAAGAAAATGTAGTGATTTTTTTCTTCCATAGAACAAGGTTCTGGAAATTGAAGGTAGAACAAAATTCTGGTTTAGATAAATAACCTGACACTACCTTCGGTAGAAAATTAGGATGAGGATGCAATACTACCTCATCCTTGTGAATAATAATATGGCTCTTTACAAGAAAGAGCAGCCAACTCTGATACCCTTCTTGCAGAAGATATGGTTACCAGAAGAACTAGTTTCCTTGTCAAAAGGACCAAGAAAATATGTTGTATTGGCTCAAAAAGGCTGTTTTTGTAATGCTGACAGAACTGAATTCATATCCCAAGGGTTCAGAGGTGACCTATCCGGCGGATTGAGCCGCGTTAACCCCTGAAAAAAACTACAAACCAAAGAATGCGAAGCAAGTGGTCATTGAAACAATACCAATAAGGCCAAGACCTGGCCTTTGAAAGTACTCAAGGCCAGCTTCATTTTTAACCCCATCTGCAGAAAGTCAAGTATTCTACCTATGACATACTTCCTGGGGTGCTAACCCCTGGATTCCTCCCAGGAGACATATGCCTTCCAGAATCTATAATATGTGATTCTGGAGGCCGGCTTCCTTGCATTAACCAAGGTAAATACTGAACTTGACAGCCCACGTTTCTTCAGAATGTGGGTCTCAATAGCCAACCCGTTAAATTTAGCGTTTGTAAGGTAGGATGGAATACCGGACCTTGTGAGAGAAGGTCTGGACGTGGTGATAGGGTCCATGGAACCCCTACCACCATCCTTATGATCTCTGCATACCAAGATCTCATGGACCACGCTGGGGACCACGAGAATCACCGACTTCCCTTCCTGCTTGATCCTGAGATGAAGTCGTGGACGCAGGTAGAATAGGAGGGAATGCATAAATCGGTGAAAACCGATTCCACGGGAACTCCAAGGTATCTGTTCCACATGCTAGCGGATCCTTTGTTTTTGACACAAAGTTGTCTATTTCTTTGTTAAACCTGGAGGCAAACAGATCTACGTCTGGGATCCCCCATTTTTGACATATTGACAGGAAGATATCGGGGTGAAGGAACCATTCTCCCAGGAACAACTGCTGGCAACTAAAGTAGTCCGCCTGCCAATTTTCTATTCCTAGAATGAAGACTGCCGATAGGCAATGTACATCGTTTTCTGCCCAAGATAGAATATGATTCACCTCTCTGGGCCGCACAACTTCTTGTGCCCCCTTGGTGATTGATATAGGCCATTGCTGTGCCATTGTTGGATTGGATCCTGACAGGACAATTCCGTAAACTGAACGTTCAGGCCCTCAAGGCCAAGTGCTCTGCCCGAATCTCTGGAATTTTAGTGGGCAATTTCTGATCTGGACAATTTCTCTGCTCCCCAACCAAAAAAGGTTGGCATATGTCGTTACCACTTCCCATCTAACTGTAGGAAGGATTTTTCCCTTTGCAGATTTTTGGTTATTAACCATAAACTGAGGCTCCGGCACACCTTTGGAGTCAGGCACATTGGGAAATCTAAAGCTTGGACCTTCTTTTTCCAAACTGATAGGATACAGTTTTACAGCAGCCTCGATTGAAACTGAGCATAAGAAATGGCCTCGAATGAAGCCACTATCTTTCCCAACAACCTCATGCAAAGTTGAATAGAAGGGTTCTTCTTTGCTTCGACCACCTGAATCAGTTCCTTTATGGCGCCGATCTTTGCCTGGGGCAAGAATACCATTTTCTGGGTGTATTTATGATCAGACACAAGTATTCTAGCCCCCTTCATGGTTTTAAGAAAGATTTCTCTAGGTTGAGAATCCAACCAAGGTATTCCAGGTAGTTGAATGTGGTGACCATACTTTGGTCTAAGCGGGTTACCGAATGGTCTATCAAGAGCAGATCATCTATGTAAACTTTAATCGTTATACCTTGGGCCCTTAATCTGGCTAGAGGAGGGGCCAGAAGCTTTGTAAACACTCAAGGTGCAGTAGCTAGACCGAAAAGCAGAGCTACAAACTGAAAATTAAGATTTTCTACCTTGAAAAGTAGATATTACTGGTGAGCGGGGAAATAGGCACATGGAGGTATGCATCCTTGATGTTGATTGACGCCAGAAGTTCTCCCCCTTGTAGGATGGAGACAACTGATTGGTTTGACTCCATGCGTAAAAAGAGCGGATATTCAGGAACCAGTTTTAGATCTTTGAGATCCAGAATGGGTTTGACATCTCCATTCGGTTTTGGCACCGTGAAAAAAGGTTTGAACAAAACCCCAACCCCTGCTCTTTCATGGGGACCACTATGATCACTTTCTTGCCAAAAGAGTGTTCAATGCTTGAAAGAAAGACTTCTTTTTCTCCGGATCCTTAGGATCTGAGAAAACGAGGAGACGGAAACTCTTGGAACTCCAGTTTGTACCCTGGAGCTATTGAGGAAGTCCCCCATCTGTATTGACACTCTTCCTGCCAGACCCTTGAGAACTGCAAAAATATTCCCCCTACTCGAGCAAGCGGGGGCACCTCCTCAAAAGGAGGCTTAAATATTTTATAGGTTTCCTCCCCTCAGACTTTTGTCCCTGGGGTTGACCCTGAGGATTACCTCTTGAATTTGACAGAGGAGGCCGCCGTGACTGCCTGGTGACTATTGCAAACATAAAGCTGCTAGTAGCTTGCCAGATCCTGGGCCTGCTGAACAGGATAACCTTGAGCACCTGTTTAACTGGTCTCTCAAGAATTGACCAATTACTGTCAGTGCAGGTTGAAACACTCAACCTGGCAGAGAAAAAAAGTGTTTTTAATAGGAATTCCAACTTTTTATCCATTGGATCCCTAAGCATTTGAGCATTGTCTGCCAGACAAGTCAAACTTTTATTCACAGAGGATATAGCAGTGTCAATTGCTGGTATCCCCACCTTTAGTGAATTTTTTTCCCCCATAGGATAAAATGTGAAAAAACTTTTTAGGAGGGGAAAAATGCTTATCTGGGTGATCCTGCTCAGATACAAAAAGCTTTTCTAGCAATCAATGGACAGGAAAGGCATGCATAGCTTGAGGAGGCTTTAGCGAATCCAAACACTCAGTTAAGGGTAGCATAAATGTGGACCATTCAGCAAGAAATTGCACCATCAATCTTACAGATTGTGAAGCTGATCCCCCCTGCATTTGACCCCTCAGAAGAGGAGTCATCTGCCTCACCACGGTCCCCTGAGGGAATTCATATTCTCCCGCCCCCAGTTCCTCTGTTTGAGGGTCCTGGGTAATGGAAGGGAACCTGTTGCATCTTGTCCTACACTGGGATGCCATGAAAGCCGCTAACCTATTTTCCAATCCTATCATGGCTGAAGAAAAAGACCTCTTTAGTAATATAGACAGGGGCTGCAGTGTTGAAAACCGTTGCAAACATTTCATGGCCCTTATGCTCACTCTGACCAGCCACCCCCTCTCGGGGGAGGATGCCATTGTAGAGATGAGTAGGCTTTTCAGAGCTTGAGGGAGACCCTTTTAGCCCTTTTTTGGGGGTGTTTCAACTCCCCCTCCTGACCTTAACCCGATGCACAAATGCAGAGGTACTACCAGAAGAAATCGCATCCACTGCTTGAGCAATAGTCCAGCAACTGCCGCTGCTATTAACGCTCAGCCTGTGCCAAGGGAATGCCTGTGTCACCAACCTCTTATATGCCTCTTTTTGCTCTTGTGTCCCTCCGACATCTGCAGCCAGCAGAAATGGAGCTTTTAAACATACTCCCGCACTGGACATTGCAGGATGCCAACGCTGTGCTAAGCTCCGCCTGTTTTTCAAAAGAGGGTTTTCCAGAGCGAGCATGGGCCTCCGATCCATTTGGATCAGCATGTGCTGGCGGGGATGGTGAGGAGGAGACCTGTGACAAGCTGCCGTGCAGGGGCAGTGAAAAAACGGAGCGGCTTTGCCGATCGTTTTTGGCTTTCCCCTATCCAGGAAGAGGGGGAGAGCTTTGTCCAGGTGGAGGGTGTTTCGTGGAAGAAAATACCCCCAATCTTACTGGAGGTCTGAGCTGCTCGCCGGAGGGAAGCCTGCTGCTTCTGCTGACACAGCGTGATCCTTGAGGAAAGCATGACAAGGTACGTGCTCTATACAGCCCCCCAGTGGTGACTCTTAGGCATGACAACATTTACTTTTTTAAAGGAGACATTTCATAAGAAAATTTAAAAATTCCTTAGAAATCTCCACTTACCTTTCCTGCCGCAGGGATTTCTGTGGTAAAAACCAAGAGACCCAATCTTCACCTCTCACGGTGGGCTCCATTACAAAACCTTCAGGGAACCAGGGATCTTCGGGGATCCCACACTCCTGGACCCATAAAGCACCCGCCAGTAAAAACTTTATGGCTGAAAACATCACAGCTCTGGATCCCAGGGTCCAGCTCTCTAAAAAGAGAAGCATTATGGGCTAAACCTCGTTTTTTCCGCCACAAGGCCCGGGTACCATTCAATTCAACCTAAAAAAGACACTTTGAATGGATGCATAGCTAGCCCCAGCAAGGATTGCTCCAGCGGAGCTCAGCACAGCACATCTTTACTCGTGACCAACACCTTAGACACTGGCAAAGAAAACTGAGGTACTCCCAGTAGTGGGAGGAGTTGTATAGGGCAACTTCCTGTTTAGGGTGTGCCAGTTTCCATCACCTGAAGGTGGCCTATAACCACATAGTAATTACTATGGCTCTGTGTCCTGTGATGTACGATTAAGAAATATGCACTGTTACTGTACTAATGACACTGGCAGGGAAGGGGTTAACATCAGGGACGATCAAAGGGTTAAGTGTTTTGCAGGAACACATGATCAATGCCTTCCCTACTGACAGAATGGTGATCTGCCTTGTTTACATCAAATCGCTGTACTGGCTCTCTGCCTAATGATTGGCAGGTGTCGGATGGACATTGAGTCTGCGGTAACCACAGATCAGCTCCCCCTTAGTATAATTACAGCTGGAACAGGTCGCCGGTGGCGCAAATGTGTTTCCAGACCCGGTAGTGCAGGATCATGTACTAGGTATGTGCCATATATGTAAGTTATACGGTCTGCAAGTGCTTAAACAGCTTATACTAAAGATATGTTCACAAAAGGTTTGCAGGTTTTCAAATGGAGTAAAGCCACTCAGTATAGGAAAATGTTTAGTAATAGCATAGTGGGAGCAAGGGGAGAGAGTCACATGTTCCTTCACATCCATGTACAAAGTATTATAAATTACTGCAGTGTGCAAATGGAGTGGTGTTGGACTAAAAAGGAGAATATACAGGCATACCCCACTTTTAAGTACACAATGGGACCAGAGCATGTATGTAAAACGAAAATGTACTTAAAGTGAAACAATACCTTTTTTCACTTCTGGGGTGTCAGGGGCTGTAGTGGGGGTTCCAGGGGCTGTAGAGGGGGGTCAGGGACTGTAGTGGGGAGGTCAGGGAGTGTGTTTCTAAGTAGTGGGGAATCTGAACTATCCGGGCAGGAACTACTCAATTGCAGCTTTAGCTTGAGAGCCACTTTACATACACTCACAGATATGACCTTACTCGCGAGTGTACTTGAAGCGGGGTATGCCTGTAAACTGTGGATGATGAACTTTGGTTTTACCCTGCATGATCAAAGCACAGATTCCCTTTAACTTTGGTTAACCCTGTGAAGCACCCTCCTAGATAGGTGCTAGGATTAGGTAGACTAGTTTTGTTGCTAGGTAAATTTACTGCTCACGGTAATCAGTGCTGCTGCAAGTGATTAGTTAGGTCTGCTCAGTGTTACAGCTGCTGCTGGTTTGACTGCTTAATCTGTTTACACAGAACAGTAGAATTCTCTGGAACATAGGTGTAGAGTCATTCAAATGGGAGCATGAATTTTTATACAGCTCTGGCCAATCCCAGAGAGGGTGGTCCTGAAGGCTGCTGGGAGTCTGTATAAATACTCTGAGACACAGAGCTTCTGAGTCTTTTCCTTCAGGAATAGAACACAGTCTAGAGAGCTTGCTGCCCTATGACAGCGTTGCCATGTGCTTGCTTTTCATAAAGCCTCAGGTGGGTGACCTGAGGAGGCTGTATTCGGAAGCTACAGAGAGCTAAATAAGGGGATGTCATCTGAACCAACTTTTTCTAGGACATTGCTGTGAGAGATCTTAGAGACTGTTGGGCTGCTGCCACTAGTCTGGTGCTAGAAAATCAGCTGTGTGTTTGTCTAAAGGGGACATTGGCTGGTGTCCTGAAGAGCTTAGTCTATCTAGTTCTTTGTGAAGGGACTCTGCTCTGATTGCTCTAAAGAAAGAAGTGTTTGCTCTTTTAACTGCTTCTACTACAAAGTCCATAGTTTCCTTGTGCAAGGACTTCTGCTTCAGTTCTACAGAAGAAAGTTTACTGTCCTCATCCTGTACATAAATCTTTTTTTATTCCCATAACCCTATCTCAGTTACCCCAAAAATAAGAACACCCCTAGACTTGTTGTTGAGCCGAAGTGTGACTCTAGGCAATTTGCAGAGCTACAACCTGTAAAAACTGGAGTTGCCTAACATTTCTGTACTGTCTTTTAATTTTACTTAGTTCTCAGTTGCCTCCTTTAAACTTTGCAATACAAAGCTTGTTCACAATGCTTGTCTCTCTTTTTTTACAAATAACATTCTTTATTTGAAAAGTATGCATGGTTACAAGATAACAGTAATTATGATGCAAGCGCTGTACATTTATAAGGAGATACAGATGGAATAGAGAAAAAGAAAAGAAAAAATACAGTATTCTTTAATAACAGTGCAGACACATATAAATGTTAACGGTAACACATCACCTCTTGACCCTACTAGTGTAGTGTAAGGAGAATGTGCCTGTCCTGCCCTCCCCCTGATCAGGTGGGGTTCTCATCCAGCTCATTACAGGTGGAGGCTTTTCCCAACCAGGCCTCCCAAATCTTTCCATACTTGGAAGGGCATCCTCTGTGAGCATAAAGCTCCTTTTTGTAGGGAAACACATTGTTAATTGCGACGATCCATTCCTGAACGGTAGATGGTAGCGCTCTAAGCCATTTCTATGCTATGAGTAGTCTGGCTATAAACAGTGTTTCTTGTAGAAATATGTGGTGGAACTTATCGAAGTCTGGGTCTGGGAACACTCCCAGTAAACATTGTTTAGGTCACAGTGTAAGGGGGAGCCCATCTTGTCATGTATAAATTTCACTATTTGGGACCAATAATCCTGTATCACCGGGCAAGTTCATATAATGTGAAATAAAAGTGCCAGTGGACCCTTCACATCTGGGGCAAAGTGGGCTGTAGTTGTCTCTAAACTTAGCTAATCATGAGGGGGTCAGGTAAGTCCTATGTAAAATGTATAACTGTGTTAGACGGTCCAAGATCTTAGGGGATACTTTTTTGCAGGCACCCAGCACCTCCTCCCACTCGTCCCCCTCCATCTCCCCCACGTCTCCAGTCCAGCGGTCTTTTAGCTGGTATGCAAGAGCCGTGCCAGTTGGTCACATGAGACAGGTGTAAAATGTGGAGATTCGTTTTTGAGACTCCGGCCCGGAAATTATACATAGAATATCCAATTGTTCCAGGTTTGGGGGGGTATCTTGGAATTGGGTCAGTAGGACGTGGCTGAGCTGGAGGTAGCGAAAGTGCATGGAGTTGGGGAGGCCAATTCTTCCTTTAGTTGTTGAAACGATTTTAGGACATCTCCACAATACATGTCTGTTAGGTAGACCACCCCTCTGGTGATCCATAGGCTGCAATCAGGTAATTGTAACAGTTCGGGTAAGCATGGGTTGTCCCATAGGGGTGTCTGTTTGTGCATGGGGAGGGTTTGGAGCCAGTCATGTTCAGCCTTTATATTCATACAGAGCCTACGCAGATTAAATTCCGTGTTTTTTCACAGGCATAAACCCAGTTTGGTTGGGATGAATGAGGATCACCTTATTTAGTCTCAGTGCCAGGACCTTGACCAATATCCTAATGCTAAAGAAGGGAGATTGGGTGGTATGATTTGGGGAGTTCTGGATCCTTGCCTGGTTTGGGTATAAGTACAATGAATACCTCGCTCATAGATTTTGGGAGGGAGCCTGACTTAAATATGTGTGTAAACAGCTCATGTAGCTTGGGGACTAAGATCTCACTATAGTTTGTATAAAATTCAAGGGGGAGGCCTTCTGAACCAGGGGCTTTGGAAGGGGCAAGATGGGACATTGCTTCTGCAATATCGTCTTTAGAAATGAAGGTCTCCAACATCTCAATTTGAGCAGAGATTAGTTGAGGAAAGTCAACTGTGGATAGAAAGTCCGCTATATCCTCTCCAGAGTTATTGGTGGTGGACGAGTATAGGGATGTGTAAAAGGAGCAAAATTCACCAGCCACTCTGTCCGGGTCATGAGTCAAAGTGCCAGCTGCATCTCGCAGGGAGACCACAGTGGGTAGTTTGTGTTCCAAATGTGCCAGGTAGGCCAATAAACGCCCTGCATGCTCCCCATACTCGTATACCTTTTGTTTGCTGTAAAAGATTTTCCTTTCTGCTTTCTCAAAGTGAAGACTATTCACTATGCGGGCTTGCAATTTCACCTGATTTGCCGCATCTGGTGTGGGGTTATCAGAAAAGGCCTTCTATACCTCAGCCATTCTTTGTTCAGCCTGTTTGAGCACCTGGGTAGAGGTCCTCTTATATCTAGAGATTCGTTGGGACAACAACATATGGGCATGGGATTTAAACGAGTCCCATATCAAATGGGGCTGATGCTTGTCTCTCTTGATTGCTTGCCGACCAACGCATGGCGATTTACGTCAGCAGAATGGCACTGCTAGGCAAAAGGGCGTACAGGTACGTCCCCTTTAAGACGTGGTGTTAAGGGCACGCGTGTGCACCCCGCGGTCTCCATGATCGTGACCTCGGGTCCCGTGGAGTCGATGTCCGCCGGTTGCCCGTGATTGTGTTTTGTAAACAAAGAATTTCCCCGTTCTGCCTAGTGACAGGACAGAAATTCTGCTGTGGTACGGCAGCTTACTGTATTTTTTTGTACCACATCCAGTAGTAAGCTAAACCCCGGGTTGAGTGCGTGCCGCATCGCTCATGATGCGCCCACTTCACCCACCGACACAGTAAGCTTCCCACAGCTTGTGACTGTTTCCCATATTGCGACCCCAACGGACGTGCGCGGTCCGCTGGGGAAGCTTACTGTGTCAGCGGGTGGAGTGGGCGGCCCCGCTCTGACATGTGTGTGGGTTCGCGCATGCGCATCATGAGCGAGGTGGCGCGCACTCAACCCGGGGGGCCACACCTGGCGAAACCCTGCCTCCTCTCCCTCCTACACCATCAGCTGTTGCAATTAGCAGCAACAGCTGATTGGTAGTAAGAGGGCTTTTATACTGACAGTACTCTAGCATGCCGGATGTCTATCACACTCTGTTGTACGACACTGGTCTGTGCTGTTAGAAGTTTGCTTATCCTTGGAATATTAAGGTAAGACATCTCTTCCGTTCCTTGATTATTACCACTCTATTTGTGTGCCACTCTAATGTCATACCAAAATGCTATCTAAAATTAAGAGAATGCTGCTATTCCATTTTGGAAGACTAAAGTAATTGAGAATATCACTAAGAGTGTTTTATTAAACCTCAGTGCTTTTTCATTTCCCAGTAATTGGTAACTTATCCTGTTTCTAAAGATTATAATAAAATAGTAAACATGTTAGCGCATCTGTGATGTCTGTATATAAGATTTCAAAATTACCAATTAACTAAACAGGTGATCTTTCATTTTTATAGTTACCACCTATACACTAGCAACATTAGTAGCTGGGCTGCTAAATAACCTTCAGGTATGATTTACCGTTTGCACACAAAAGAACCACCTCTACTAAAATACAAATATAAATAAAATAAATAAAAACAGTGTTTGTAATCTCTAGCAAATATGACACATTCTTTCTATTCTGTTTTTTTGCAGGATCTGCCTTTCGGCCTCAGTGTATTCTCAGAAATACTTTATCCTTACGCCCCCTACTGACCTCCCTTCCTCTTTTTTGGAAGGCCAAGGGAGGATCAAACCCCCTCCCTCACCAAAGATTTTTTGAATGAATTTTTCATCGTAATATGTATACAAAATAGTTTTCTAACAATTGAAAACCATTGCTCCCTTTTGGAACCAAGAATCTTTATGGTAGACAGACCGTGTCCCTGCTGTTATTTTTAATTCATAGTTATACGGAATGCTAAGTCAGCAATACACTGCAATAACGTAAGAGTAAAAAAACATGGTGATTAAACTCTATTGTCATACCTATATATATCTTTGAATGTTGACATACATCTCTATCTTTTTCCTATATACCTTTTTTTAGAATAGAAATGTCTCTAGCTTACACCCACCCCTGAGGAAGGAGGTATATTTACTCCAAAACGCGCCGGGTGCAAGAGTACTTCTGAAACTGTGTATATACATGTAAAAATGTCTATTATGCATACAATACAATATTTGTTACACTATTATTGTTTTTAATGTTGAAATTTAATAAATTATATTGGTATTATTATATTGTAATATTTTTTTTCAAGTGCCTCAAAAGTCCACCATTAGGGGGTCCCTACTTTTATTGTTTAGTGACAGGACAGAGATCACTGCTCTCTGTCATCGAGAGCAGTGATCACTGTCCTGTGTGTTGAAGCCCAGCCCCCTCACAGTTAGAATCACTCCATAGGACAAACGTAACCCCTTCACCGCCCCCTAGTGGTTAACCTCTTCACTGCCAGTGTCATTTACACAGTAATCAATGCATTTTTATAGCACTGATCACTGTATAAATGACAATGGTCCCAAAATAGTGTCAAAAGTGTCCCATCTGTCCGCCATAATGTCACAGTCCCGATAAAAAAATCGCAGATCACCGCCATTACTAATAAAAAAAAATTAAAAATAAAAATGCCATAAAACTATCTCCTATTTTGTAGACGCTATAAATTGTGTGCAAACCAACCAATATACACTTATTGCAATTTTTTTTTTTTTACCCTAAATATGTATAAGAATATATTTCGGTCTAAACTGAGGAAAAAAAAGTTTTTTTATATATATAATTTTGGGGGATATTTATTATAGCAAAAAAAATGCGCTTTTTTCAAAATTTCGCTTTTTTTTTGTTTATAGCGCAAAAAATAAAAAAACGCAGAGGTGATCAAATACCACCAAAAGAAAGCTCTATTTGTGGGATAAAAGAATGTCAATTTTGTTTGGGTTCAACATCGCACAACCGCGCAATTGCCAGTTAAAGCAACGCAGTGCCGAATCTCAAAAAGTGCTCTGATCAGTAAGGGGGTAAGATCTTCCGGGGCTGAATCATTTAAGCAAAACTCTGTCTTGACCTAGAGGCCCATTGAGTCACACAGCCTTTTCCAGTTACTGCCAGGAGAAATATATAACCTGACTGCACCCTCAGTAGCAGACGGATACACTACTTTTACTGAAGATTATCCATATAAAAACAAAGTACAGTATTTATTAGTATGTATCAACAGAACAACACAATAAAATTATTTCAGACACAAACTGGGCAGAGATGGTGCAATTTTATTTTTAGATACTGATAGTATACTGGTTTTGAACATATCATCTTTGTTTTTTTATTACTGTCAGAGCTGGAAAATAGATGTAGAAAAGCTTTTTAGCCAGGTAAATAGAAAATATTGCATATTAATATTCTGTTTATTTATCTAAATGGTGGGGATTTAGGTTCCTTATCACATTTTCCTCTATCTATTTTAGTTCCATTCTTGTACAAAAAACTGTTGTTTCTTGTGCTATGTAGCTCAAGCTAAAATTTTCACACATACTGTAAGTGAGTTATGTAAGTAACATATCCCAGATGAGTCAGTTTGAAGTTTCAGAGCAAGCCTCAGGGTGGGGAGCTTCTCCTTGCTCTCTTTGTAGATAACCAGTAGTGCTCTGGGAATCCTTTGCCAGGTATGAAATGTGTAAAACAAAAAATGTACATAGTAAAAATAACACTATAGACATCAATTTGAAAACAATTAAATAAATGTAGCGCTACCCCTATAAGGACCACTGGCTGATGATGGTCACAGGCTCAGTCTGTACACTTTCAGCACAGATGATGATGATGATCAGAGTTCTCCCTCACTAATGCAAAGTCTGCCAACAAATACAGTCCAGGCACAGACACACAAAGCAGTCTAGGGGATGTCTTTTTGTGGTTTTATTTTAGGTAACTTGGATGGTATGTAAGGCATTATAGGATACTCCAGAGCCACTAACAGAAACAAGAGGACACGCTTCACTATGTTGTAAACTTCAGAAACAATTTTTCTGCACAGTCCAGAATGCAGTCTGTGGGAGACTAGTAGGAAACAGGTATATACTCCTTAAGAGGTGAACTACTTGAGCCAGTTTCAAAAGACAGTCCTTCCACAATAAACTAAAAAAGACCAATATATGTACCTCTCAGGAGAGGAACTATTTAGCTCAAAGTCTTTTTACAAACCAGAGGCGACTGGTTGGTGTTTTCCTCTCAGTAGAGGAACTATGAGGACCAGCAATCCTAATAGTACACGGTCACCAGGATCTTGCAAGAAAGCAGTACTCACAAGGCAAGGGGAGAAGCTGTGCCCATTCAGCTTTCTCTAGGTGCCTTCCAGTGAAGCTATGCGGACTGGATCCTTAGGTAAAATATTAGGGTGTCCAAAACCCTCTCAGATGTAGGCCCCCCAGCTCTGCCACAGCTGAGACCTCAATGAAGAGCAACTTGAAACAGCGGTGTAGCTGGAAGTAGGGGGTAGCAACCCCTCACCTAAACAGGTGGAATCCCCTAGACAGGAAGAAATTGCTGTTCTACAGCTCAGCCTATTTATGTAGTTTTCATCCACCTTCTGGGAACACCTCCCCAGGGATTGGCTGCAGTACCATAAATAATAATGCTGCCCAATCTTTTTGGATCTGGGATTCAACGGTCATGTCTTTAAAGCCAGCGACAATGCAGCTGGATAGGAAACTGGTCATTGGGACAAAACCTGGTAAATCTTCAAGAGCCCAAGGGGGTCTGCCAGGAGTCTGATGAGGTCTTAGGTCCTCCCTGGTTCCTCCCTGATGGTTGACGCAAGCCACCACTGTGACACTCTCCAAATGAATTTGGGTTGGATGACCCAAGAGGTCCAGCACTGAATGGATAACTAAGTCACTTTAAATTTCAGTATGTTGAATGAAAGATTACTTTCCTCTGGCAACCAAGTCCTTAGTAAAAAAATAGTGTCCAGAAATACTCCCCAGCCTGTCAAGCTGGCATTTATTGTGAAAATCTTCACACCAACAGCAGAAAGGATTTCCCTGACTTCAGGGATGGATATTTGAGCTACGAGGCAGAATCCTAAGACTCCATGGAATGGGAACTCCAGTAGGGAGCAGCTGTCCAGGCTGTCAGCATCCAGCCCTTGGGCAGAACCACAACAAGTTCCTCCAGAGCTGTTGGTAGATTGGGAGCTGTAGAGCCCCCCAGGACTACTTTCTGAGGTAGCTTTAGCAGCAACACATGCTTTTACTATGAAACGGTAATGGACCTGCTTTGACTGGCAGATAGAAACAATCATTTTGGCTGTCCTTGTTATTGCTGATTCAAAACTGTCCTGTTGCTGACTAATTTATATGAAGCTCTCATTAACCCCTTTTCTGCCTCTGATGTAAGACCTATGGCAGAACAGAATTACTTGCAGCTGACAAGCTCAGCAAGCCTTATGTCAGCTGCATTCCCTTCTGCTGTGGGTTTAAGAACTTATAGAATTTATAGCAGAAAGATAATCTATACTATGCTGATTAAATAGCCATTCATTAAAAATCTGAACCACCTCCCCACCCAGCACTAAGCACCTCCCCACTCAGTACTTAACACGGTGTTGTTCATACACAAAGAGATAGATAACATGAATGATGTTTCTATGTGTTCACTTTGTGAATGAACACAGAACCTCTTTTTACTAAGCAATTCCATGATCAATGTTTGTGAGTGTGGGGCTGCAGAGGGGAGAAAGATTGAGGACTTTGAAATTTCAGGGGTCTGCCACCACTGGGGAAAAAAAACAAAACAGAAAAAATAACCACTTCCCCCTTCCACACACACATATTACATACACATGTGCACTACACATATTGTGAAAAAAAAAATCTCATTTTGTGTATTGGTGCACTAACATAGCAAGCTGCTCTATGCATCCATAAGACACACATAGCTTCAGCTCGGCCCTGCCCCCCGCTCTTTCCTCATTGACTCACTGGCTGTGTCTTAGCCAATGAGGAGGGGGAGTCTGCAGATTTTCAAAAATAAATATATATTTATCACAATAAGTTGTATACAAAAACCACTAACAGTCTGATTAATAGGTAGACACAGACACTACAATTTTCAGTAAATTGCTTAAAGCCTTGGTGTATCTATTGGATTAAACTAAATGTTTCCCCAAATTTCCCAAATTCTAGATGTACATATAAAGTTATGCCAATACAGCCAATTAAAATTTGTTAGGTGTTAGGATGTTGGTGGGGTAGCAAATGAACTAGCATAAAATACTTCCATACAAAAAAAAAAGAAAGTAATAAATGTGGAAAATATAGTTACCCTTAAAAATGGCTTTGTTTTAAAATGGCCACTGCCAGACTCTCCGAAGATGGCTGCTGTTTACTGGGTGAAGTTTGCCTTCCCAAAACGATGTCTGGCTCAGCTTTAATGAGGAGTCAGATCTAGATGAGACGATCCTTCAAATGATGCGATCTTTATATGATGGGCTTGCGCCAGATGATGAGTGTCCTGTTGATGATGAGTGTGATGATGTCTCCTTTGATGGTCTGATGATCGGTGTCCTCCAGTGTGTCTACCTGACTTGTATTTTTATATTGTGAAGACAATATTGTTATAAAAACATGCCAGAGGGTGGCCCAGAAGGTGTAACCTCATTTCTATTAGTGGATTTGTTTAATTATCAAGCCTGTATTTATTTATGTACCAATGCCACCAAATGGCATCCAAGGATAAGAAATGTCTATCCTGAGTTTATTCAGAAATTTCCTGATGATTAACCCTGATATAATTAATGACAAAGCTACACTTATGCCAGTTTCTCTAAAATATGTAGAATGCCTATGGGAGTCTAAATGGGAGTCGGGTGGTTTCCTAATTCATGGTAGCAGCAACTAAATGTAAAATTTTAACTAGGAAATAGAATTTCACATAGCAATTAAAATATTAATTTACACCTAGAGGAAATGAAATACTATATATACACAGTGTGTATATATATATATATATATATATATATGTATGTATGTATATATACACAGTATCTCACAAAAGTGAGTACACCCTTCACATTTTTGTAAATATTTTATTACATCTTTTCATGTGGCACTGAAGAAATTACACTTTGCTACAATGTAAATTACTGAGTGTACAGCTTGTATAACAGTGTAAATTTACTTTCCCCTCAAAATAACTCAACACACAGCCATTAATGTCTAAACCACTGGCAACAAAAGTGAGTACACCCCTAAGTAAAAATGTCCAAATTGGGCCCAAAGTGTCAATATTTTGTGTGGCCACCATTATTTTCTAGCACTGCCTTAATCCTCTTGAGAATGGAGTTCACTAGAGCTTCACATGTTGTCACTGAAGTCCTCTTTCACTCCTCCATGACAACATCACGGAGCTGGTGGATGTTAGAGACCTTGCGCTCCTCCACCTTCCACTTGAGGATGCCCCACAGATGCTCAATAGGGATTAGGTCTGGAGACATGCTTGGCCAGTCCATCACCTTTACCCTCATCTTCTTTAGCAAGGCAGTGGTCATCTTGGAGGTGTGTTTGGGGTCGTTATCATGTTGGAATACTGCCCAGTCTCCGAAGGGAGGGGATCATGCTCTGCTTCAGTATGTCACAGTACATGTTGGCATTCATGGTTCCCTCAATGAACTGTAGCTCCCCAGTGCCAGCAGCACTCATGCAGCCCCAGACCATTACACTCCCACCACCATGCTTGACTGTAGGCAAGACACACTTGTCTTTGTACTCCTCACCTGGTTGCTGCCACCTACGCTTGACACCATCTGAACCAAATAAGTTTATCTTGGTTTCATCAGACCACAGGACATGGTTCCAGTAATCCATGTCCTTAGTCTTCTTGTCTTCAGTAAACTGTTTGCAGGTTTTCTTGTGCATCATCTTTAGAAGAGACTTCCTTCTGGGACGACAGCCATGCAGACCAATTTGATGCAGCGTGCGGCGTATGGTCTGAGCACTGACAGGCTGACCCCCCACCCCTTCAACCCCTGCAACAATGCTGGCAGCACTCATATGTCTATTTTCCCAAAGATAACCTCTGGATATGATGCTGAGCACGTGCACTCAACCTCCTTGGTCGACCATGGCGAGGCCTGTTCTGAGTGCAACCTGTCCTGTTAAACCTCTGTATGGTCTTGGCAACCATGCTAAAGCTCAGTTTCAGGGTCTTGGCAATCTTCTTATAGCCTAAGCCATCTTTATGTAGAGCAACAATTCTTTCTTTCAGATCCTCAGAGAGTTCTTTTTCATGAGGTGCCATGTTGAAATTCCAGTGATTAGCATAAAAGTGAGAGCGCTAACACCAAATTTAACACACCTGCTCCCCATTCACACCTGAGACCTTGTAACATTAATGAGTCACATGGCATCGGGGAGGGAAAATGGCTAATTGGGCCCAATTTGGATATTTTCACTTAGGGGTGTACTCACTTTTTGTTGCCAGCAGTTTCGACATTAATGGCTGTGTGTTGAGCTATTTTGAGGGGACAGCAAATTTACACTGTTATACAAGCTGTACACTCACTACTTTACATTGTAGCAAATTGTCATTTCTTCAGTGTTGTCACATGAAAAGATATAATAAAATATTTACAAAAATGTGAGGGGTGTACTCACTTTTGTGAGTTACTGTGTAAAAAAAATAAAAATAATATATATAAAATCATTTGTATACTTTAACTATACTTTTATTTTGTGCTCTATAAACAAAAAAAAGACCGACAATTTTGGAAAAAAAAACAATATTTTTTACTTTCTGCTATAAAACATGTAGCACTGACCCCCGCAGGAGCTGCTGTATTTTGATTTGGCCTGTACTCTGCTTTGTTACCCCTTTGATTTCTCTCAGTCCCCTTGACACAGCTGTGGTATAAAGTAGTATGTGGTAAAAACTTAGAAAATTTCACAATATACAATATAATATACCTTTTGCCTGAACCTTTAACCTCCAGCTTCGACCTGGTCAGCAATTCAAATGAAGCAACACTCCACACAGGAATACTTAAACAAGAACTTTGTTTACTGTATTTATACTGACGTAGAACACTACAATAGTTGTACTGTCAAGTCAACGTAACAAGGCAGTCAACAGATTTAAGCTTGAAGTGGTTGAATTCACTTTAATAATAATGTCTAAAGGAAAATAGGATAAATGGCAGAGTGAACTGATTTCACTATGAGCACTGTCCTATCCTTTGCACGCTTTGTAACTATAATTAAATCAAAGACTAATTTGGTAAAGTATAATACAATATTTAGGGAGCTCCCGTTATCTGATATCACAGAAAACTTAATGTGGCAATAAACACAAAGCCTTGTGTTTTGTTAGACAGTCCTTTTCTTCTTTCTTCTGCTAGCAATGAACAAAGTGAATTTGTAATCCAATGATTAGTTATTCCCGATAAAAGCAAGCCGGATATTTAATCAAAGTTATGATGAAGCAGTACTGCAGCTATCTCTGATATCAATGACACAGTACCAACTCCTCAATGAGACACAGGCCCGAGGCCTAGTTTTAACTCAATTTAATCCTCTTGACTTTGCTTGTGGGACTATGGTTTCCAGCAACTCTGTATTGTACAGATGAATGTGTAAAAGTGCATCAAGGAAGCTTTTGGGCAACAGCCCTCTCACCCAACCAGGTCAGTGTTGCGCTGAAGGTTCCGCTCTGATGTACAGGGTCCTGTCTCCGGCCGGCACCTCCCCACTGTTCCGCTCCACACGACGAGACACTCTGGAACTCTCAGATGGCTCCTACAGGCTCCTCTGGCTCCTTCCCAGTCTTGCCCCCCTGTCAGCCCAGTTCACTGGTGTGTTGCAGTATCGCTGCTCGGATCGCTCTTCCGTGGAGGTAGGCTGCGCTTCGCTGGAGACCTCACACAGATCCTCCCAGGCTGGTCACGCGTGTTCAAGAGAGCTAAGATGGCCTTGCCGAGACCTTTTATAATCTTCTCACAATGCAGTTCTGTTCTCCTGATGTTCACGGGAGTTAATGGGCATTGTGGGTAGGTCAAGTTAACATTGACACCAAAGCTGAAATTGATGGGTCAAATAAAGTAAACCTGATAGCTTATGTCAGTAAAAAAATTCAGACACTTCTACCTTTGATCTATCAGGAGACAGGCTGCTATTCCACATTGTGGATAAAAATGTTAAGAGCCTGCTAGGCTTACCAGGTAGCATGTGTTTAAATCTAATCCAACTCAGACCAGAAGTACATGCAGTACAACAACAGGCTGCTGAGATGGCTGGTTATGTGGACTTATTTCGAAATTACACTTTTGGTAAGCTTCCAGTCATGTATCACATGTGCCTGGATGAAACGGTACAGGCTACTGTGTGTGCCCCTTGAAGGATCCCAATGGCTATAAAAGTATTTGACGTTCCCGCATGCTCCGCTTCTGCTGCCAAGTGCCTTGTGTCCGTCAAACAATGTGCGAGAACTGTTGCCGACTACACCATTGAATCTTTAACAAGGAGGCCCCCAGATCCCGGCCCCCCCTTATGTGAATGGGTATCGGGTACATTGTACCCCTACGCATTCACCAAAAAAAGTGCCAAAAAGTAAAGACCACAACAGAGAGTTTTTTGACAAATCCTTTATTAAAAAAGAAAAAAAATGTGTCCCACGATGTCCATCCATCCGATGGACCAGAAAAATAGAAAAAAATAAAAAATCTCTGCCTCATGGGAGGCCTCCTGGTGACTGCTGTCTCTTAGCTGTTATATAGGCAGGAGCGGGGCCACCCAGTGACGTAATTGAGTGACCCCGCCCCCTTCTGCAGTCATGTGATGTCAGACGAGGCGGGGTAATCCGGTTACATCAGCGGATGTAAAGCCAAAAGACAGCAGTCTCTGGGAGGCCTCCCATGGAGGCGGAGTTTTTCATTTTTTTCTATTTTTTTCGGTCCGTCGGGCGGCGTGATTGATGATGGATGTACATCCCAGGATACTAGGACAGTCTCCCAAAATGAAACCCAGTGATCGTATCGACTGGAAACCATGCAGCCAACAGGTATGAATATTGAGCTGGACCTTAACAAATTTTTGGCCAATGATTGACATTATTAGGTCCAACTATACAGTAGGAGTGATTACAAATTATATAATATACAAAGCAACTCCCCTTTTTTATGATGTAAAACCAATTAAATAATTCTATTCTAGTCTAGATTGAACATTTTAAAACTAATATTAAGTCTCTTCAATTGATTTATGGAATTTTATATTATTGTCCTGTTTTTTATATTATTTGTTTTTTAAAAGTATGTATATTAAGTACTAATCTCAAATGTTTTTTAAATGTATTTTTCTATATAGCAAATTACATGTATACAAGAATGGAGACACTTGGATCTAAATAAATCCGGGCTGTTAGTCCGTCCAAAAGTAGCGATATACTGGCATTGAAATTGTTTTAAAATCTCCTCCCTGAGCACAGAAGAGTCAAATGCACTAGGAATTGTCATTAATTCTTTATTAATTTTCTCACTTTTTTGTTTACAATTATTATGTATATGGATTGTATATGTATAATATTGTATATGGATTGTATTTATCTCAGTATGGCACGTTGCACTTTATTATGAATATAGAGGTATTGGTTTATAGGAATACATCAATACTATTGCACATTCTATTGGACCACATCTTATCCATTAAAATATGTGTGCAGGATCACACCAGACTTATAAATCCATATATGCCCCAAAATACCACAGTTCTAGATTTGGTGCAAACCCACACTTACTTAATTTATAACGTTATTTCTTGGGGTTCCATTATGTGGAACCCATCAAAAATGTAATCACTGTAGAAAAAGAAATTTTACTACCACAAAATAGGAAGGACATATAAACCAATAGCCAGGTAGCAGTACTGGGACTCTAACCAAGAACCTCAGTGCTGCTAGGCAGAAGTGTTAACCAGTTAGCAACTGTGCTGCCACATATATGTAGCCTGCATCTCTATGGTGTGAAACAGTCCTAAGGGGTGTAAGACATTAATCAATGCTGATGTACTGTGGATGCCAGAGAGCCATTGAACAACCTGTTTCTGGCATATGCCATCTATTTTAAAGGCTAGTTATGGCTGATTACTGTCAGCATACTGAGAAATAAACAGCTGTAATTTTGTGATTTTAGGCTTGGTAAGAGGCTGCAATTAGTTCTGGTGGGGAAATGTTAGGGCTGATTATAGTCCTTGCCCATGGAAAACATATGACGTGATTTACAATGGTGGTGGAACCCTCCTACACATGAATGCTACATTTAGACATAGTTTATAGAAGGACCTGAGTCAGGAGCTATGTTTACCAACATAGGGAGAACAGACACCTTCTCTACCTGAGGTGGCATGTTTGGGATTCGAACCAAGAAGCTCAGCGCTGCTAGGCAGAAGTGCTAACTTCTAGCCACTGTGCTGCCACGTGTGGAACCTTCCTAAGCAGAAATACAGTACACATAAATACTGCATTTCTTTGGACATATAGGTGGTGAAATTACATTAGTCAGAAGTTATTCTTCTGGATTTATTCTGTGATATTTGGTGATTCTTGGTGTGTGAGTGTAGAATAGTGATGTTACCCTCTGAATTTTGGGAATGACATTTTTATTTATGATGTTGGTACACATATCCCATTTTTTTGGGCTCAAATTATAATCATTTGGAAATACTAAACAACACACAAAATTGTGACTCATTTTAAATTTGCATCAGCAATGGTATTGTTTATGGTTTGTAAATACATCTGTGTGAGTTCGGGTAAAGATTTTTGTGAGATAGACAGCAACAAGTGAGAGAAACAGAGAAAGATATATTTTACCAAAACATAAAAACATTCCACATTCTAGCATTCTTAAAAACAAAATAGATGAAGAAGAAGCAACATTGTTGCAAGGATAATTTACAGAGAAAGATACAGTTTATATTAACATTAAAAGTATTTATTTGGGGACGCTACAATTGTACCATTATAATCAATGGCTCAAACTTGCATTGGGCTATATAGCGCAAATTTTACTCTCAAAAATGCATTTTATCCCAGCGCTAATTTTGGTATTTACTATAGCGCCCTGTAAAAAAGGCGTGGGAGTTAAAATGAGAGTAGTCTGCATGTCTGAGCATGCTCAGTTGTGCTGGCACATAGTTGTACAGAGACAGGGAATGTATCTCTTCTCAAACTTTTAAAGATATTTCAGTGTATATATCACTTTTTAAAGCAGTTTAAAAGCATATTATCTTTAAACAATTTACCACATATTTAATACCATTTAGGAGATCATATCATGCTCTAAACATTATTTCCATGTGCAATTCTATAGGTTCTAGCAAGAGTCATGGTTTGGGCACTGCCTGTTGTCTGGGAGATATAGTGAATTTAATTTTGGGAGTATTTTTTACCCAGTGCTATAGTGAATTCCGTTTGGGCACTAATTAGAGCGATTTCATTATTTTGAGAGTATTTATTCGTGTGAATGCATATTAGCGCTATTAGCACTATAGTTTTTCACCACACATTCGGGGTCATTTACTAACACTGCACATCACCCTGAAACATGGTGGTGGCAGCATCATGTTGTAAGGATTCTTTCAGGAAAGCTGGTCAGAGTTGATGGGAAGATAGATAGAGCCAAATACAGGGAAATCTTAGAAGAAAACCTGTTAGAGTCTACAAAAGACTTAGGACTGGGATGGAGGTTTACCTTCCAGCAGGACAGCGACCCTAAATTACAGCCAGAGCTACAATGGAATGGTTTAGATCAAAGCATATTCATGTGTTAGAATGGCCCAGTCAAAGTCCAGACTTAAATCCAATTGAGAATCTGTGGCAAGACTTGACAATTGCTGTTCATAGATGCTCTCCATCCAATCTGAGGGAGCTTGCTGCTTTGCATAGAAGAATGGGCAAAAAATGTCAGTCTATAGATGCCCAAAGCTGGTAGAGACATCCCCCCAAAAAGGTTTGCAGCTGTAATTGCAAAAAAAAGGTGGTTCTACATAGTATTGACTCAGAGGAGCTGAATACAAATGCATGCCACACTTTCCACATATTTACTTGTAAAAAAATTTGAAAACCATTTATCAATTTCCTTCCACTTCACAATCATGGGCCACTCACATAAAATTCCAATAAAATGCATTTATGTTTTTGGTTGTAACATGACAAAATGTGGAAAATTTCAAGGGGTATGAATACTTTTTCAAGACACTGTATCTGCTACTGGACCCCGACTTGCTCACCTCCTTTTGGGGCGATCCTGAGAACCGTGACCTGGTACTAACATGCAGCAAAATCCATCTCCAACATCAAGACCACTGGTGAATATCGTTTAGTGCTTAGACCCCATACCTCAGGTGAGTCCACGTCATCCACCAGGGTGACCTCTTTGTGTACTATTCCAGCTGCCTAATGGGAGCCTCACCACTGCTTTAGCTACTGGTCTCCGAGTCTGACCCTGGACCATAACACCATATCTACATAATGCATCATTAACTGTGGAAATCCCATGTGTCTACGTTATTCTCTGGATTTTGCCCATTTCTTCAAGAAGTTGGTATTCCTATTTTTTTCTCCAAAATTCTACTTGTTGTTTCCACCATCAAAGTACACTTTATGAGATTATACATATAATATATACAAAGTCATGTAAATGATCATTTTCACATGGAATAAATAATGTACAGTATGCTTATACTGTATCTATTCCATAAGATTTCCAGCTGTCATGGGCACAACCCCCTCCACATTCCCAAATAAGGTAGTGACACTTTGACTTCAAAGCATGCAGTGGAAAGGACTTAAAAACATAGCCATGGTGGCATAAACTTAGAGAGCCCCAGCTACCCAATAGGGGACAAGTGAAGGTAGAGATGGAAAACTTTTAAACCCCTAAATGACCATTAAGAAAACTTGGAGAACTCCAGTTCCCTATCCTGCTGCTGTTACGGGCATATGCCATCAGATGACGACATCCCAGAGGGTGGGCTTCACAAGTGTCAGCACCAGAACCAGCTTCTGTCAATGGCTACCAGCAGGGGAGCAGTGCAGCTCACTCCACAGCTTGGCCCGGCAGTTCGCCATCAGACTAGTTAGATGACATGATCGGTCCGGAAGGTACAGTGGCACAATGTCTCACTACACCCACAGCTTCTGCAACTGTCTTTTTGTGAGTGCATCTGCTTTTTAATTAATGTTCAATAAACACCTATTGTTTTTTGTACACTTAGATATCTTGCGCTGGTTTATCATTGTTTTATTCCTATCCCACTGCCATCCTATTTCAATCCCCATCCAATCCCACCCCCAAAACATATCACTAGCCACCCTGATGCTGAAAACAAGAATTATGTAGATATGCATAGATCTGCATAGGGTACAATTGAGTCATTTTACAGGATGTCTGAAAAGTCTCCATATATGGGAAAATGAACAAACTCATATTATATTTTATATTTTTTATATTCATATACTTGCATAACAACAGATATCTTGGAATGTGTTTGCCATGTATGGGGGAGAAGTGTGTGTGTGTGTGTACAAAGAGGCGGTTTTCAGGCATTTTAGTGCTAGAAATAGTGCCTGTAAAGCGCCAGAAAACCGCCTCCCATGCCTCCCCAGTGTGAAAGAATGAGTGCTCTCACACCGGGGCGGTGCACTTGTGGGACATTACAAAAAGTCCTGCGAGCAGCATGTTTGGGGCGGTTTGGGAGCGATGTATGCAGCACTCCTAAACCGCCCCTGCTTATTAGAATGCATGGGCAGCGATTCGGAAGCGCCTGAAAAGCGATTCGGAAGCGCCACAGCACGGGCGGTTTTAACCCTTTCTTCGGCCACTAGAGGGGGTTAAAAGAGCCCCGCTAGTGGCCAAAAAGCGCTGCTAAAACAATGGTAAAGCGCCGCTAAAACTAGCGGCACGGCCCCAGTGTGACATTTCTCTAATGGTATGATTAGCTACAATTTTCTATCTTGCCTATGTATGGCGACTTTTGGGACACCCTGTAGTATGGAAAGACTGAGTCTCTATGTTTTACATTGATGGATAATGTATAACCAATACATTTTGTATGTTTTTGAGCATATTAGTTATGTTTTGGTATTTCTATTCAGACATGGCAATAGTAGTACAGGTGGTATAAATAACAGCAAGAGTTCTAAACTGAATCCATGATTGAAATGCACGTCATCTGCCCTGACAGAATACATTCTATGAAGCTAGTAACAGCTGTTAATTAGCTTCATCCTGGGTCGTCAGGGGTATATTTATCAATCTGCGTAAATTTTAGTCAGTCACAACAATTCACTCCGTGACTTTGTGGTGCAAAATGATTTTCAGCTTGCATGTATTTATGAAACAATGAGGAAAATAAAGCACAGAGCAGATGGGCTGATTGGTCTTTATATGCTGTCAACATCTGATGTCACAGAATAATTAAACTAAATGAAATGTTATGGAAAATGAA
The DNA here is from genome assembly GCA_037952925.1 of Lithobates clamitans. NCBI lineage: Eukaryota > Metazoa > Chordata > Amphibia > Anura > Ranidae > Lithobates > Lithobates clamitans. The sequence continues at coordinate 1,801,315 of JBBGZY010000545.1, forward strand.
TCACTATAACCAAATGCACCAATATACAAACAAAATTTAAAGCTAGTTCAATTTACATTGTGTTACATAATTGAATTAACTGCATCACTAGCAAGGCTGTGACTAAATAATTATGCAGTTGTGGAGTTCAGGAGAGTTTCTTTATTTTACAACATTTTACACAGCACTGATGCTCAGAACTATCCCCGCGGCAATAGGACTTTACCTACTTTAATGGGCAATGGGGAAAAAGTGTGTCAATTCAGATTATGTAATATTGTACTCAGTCTTCATAAGTAGTTGGCAGCTCGGTATGGATGAGAAAACTGCCTCTTTCTCTTCTAACATGGTGCCACCTAAGGCCTCATGTACACTGCAGCTGCTAAACTCATGTTTAGGAGCAGTTGGGAGTTTTTTTCAGCAGCCCCTGAACCCTCCCCAATGTTATCCTATGTGTACGTGCAGGGCAGCCACCAGAAATGGTGGGGCCCTTTACACAGCTTTAAGCCTGGCTCCCCCTCACCCCGGGCCTGACCGCCAACATTACCCAGGGCCCGCCCACTTGCTGTTCCATCGAATCTGCCCACTGGGCATCCTACGCCCTCCTTCTTCGTCATCTGATGTTCTCTATCCCATGTCCTCTTCGTCCTCCTAAAATCCCATCTCCTCCATCCCATGTCCTCCTCCTCCAGTCCCATCTCCCCCTACCACAGAAGGGGGGGGAAGTGGGACAGAAAGGGAGCAGGGGGACAGGTGGGGGCCTGTGCGTTAGGAGGGGGAAGTGGCACAGGAGAAGACCAGCATGACAGGAGGGGGCAACCGGATGAAAGGGGGCAGCAGAACTGGAAGGGGAAGTGTCATGGGAGGAGGTCAGTGGGTCAGAAGGGGGGCAGCAGAACAGGAGGAAGGGGGGCAGCGGGAAAAGTGGGGGAGGGGGCAGAATCACAGATTAGAGGCAGTGTCTCGGGTGGGGGACAGTGGGGCAGGTGAGAGGCAGTGTCACAGGTGGGGGGCAGAGGGACAGGTGGGAGGGAGTGTCAGGGGTAGGGGGACAGGGGGACAGGTGGGATAAAGTGGGACAGGTGGGAGGCAGTGTCACAGGTAGGGGGACAGCAGGATAGGTGGGAGGGATTGGGACAGGTGGGAGGGAGTGGGACAAGTTGGGAGCAGCGGGACAGGTGGGAGGCAGTGCCATGGAAGGGGGGCAACGGGCCAGGTGGAGGGCAGTGGGAAAAGTGGGGGAGGGGGCAGCATCGCAGATTAGAGTCGGGTGTCTCAGGTGAGGGACAGAGGGACAGGTGGGAGGGAGTGTCACAGGTAGGGGGACAGCAGTACAGGTGGGGGGCAGCGGAACATATAGGGGACAGTGTCACAGGTAGGGGGCAGTGGGACACATGGGAGGCAGTGTCACAGGTAGGGGGGGCAGAGGGACAGGTGGGGTGCAGCGTAACAGGTGGGAGGGAGTGTCGCACACACCTAGGGAAGCACCAGTCCTCCCAGCTCTCACATGTCCAGCAGTGCCAGGAGGGTTAGCTGAGCCTGTGTCCCATCTCCACCAGGATCTCCGGCGGCAGCTGCAAGAAAGGGGGACTTCTTCACCCTGACCTCCTCCTCCATGGGGCCCTCCGCTGGCACAACTGGCCCCACCCACCCCGCACAGTCTGGCGCACACTGGTACCTGACCGAAGCAGAGCTTACATGCCAAAATTTTTAAAAAATGGACAGTGTCTGCAGCAGAGAAGACCGGAGGAAGAAGACCGAAGGAAGAAGACTGGAGGGAGAAGACCGGAGGAAGAACACTGGAGAGAGAAGACCAGAGTAAGATTTTTAACCACTTCAAGCCCAAAGACGTCCTATGACGTCTTTGGCTTTCAGTGGGAGTATCTGAATGATGCCTGCAGCTACAGGCATCATTCAGATATCCTTGTTTTCAACCGGAGATTCCGCCACTTGATCGTTCTTACAGGTGATGGGAGGGGACATCCCCCTCCCGTCGCCATCCAGTGCTTCGAATGAATGAATCGGCCGCTGCCGGAATGACGACCATAGAGATTTCTGGTGACCAGGTGGTCACCAGTCATTTCTATGACCGTCGGAGGCCCGGGCGCGACGTTATGACGTCATGTCCGGGCCGCGGATGTAAACAAAGCCGCCATCGTGGCTGGTAAGCATGAGATCGTGGATTTTTTTTTCTGATCTCATGCTTTCCAGCCTGGAGGAGAGATGTGGAGTCTTGTTGACCCCGCATCTCTCCATAAAGAGGACCTGTCACAAACGATTCCTATTACAAGGGATGTTTACATTCCTTGTAATAGGAATAAAAGTGATTAAAAAAAATTTAAAAGAAAGTGTAAAAATAAAAAAAAATAAAGTCAAATAAAAATAAATAAATAATTTAAAACGCCCCTGTCCCCGGTAGCTCGCGCTCAGAAACGAACACACACCTAAGTCCCGCCCACATATATAAATGCTGTTCAAACCACACATGTATAGCCGCGTGCGTTAAAGCGCGAGCAACAATTCTAGCACTAGACCTCCTCTGTAACTCTAAACATGTAACCTGTAAAAAAACATCATCTTTCACATTGTACAAAAAATTGGGCTAACTTTACTGTTTTGTTATTTTCTAAAGTATGAAATGCATTTGAAAAATTGTTGTGCAAATACTGTGCGAGATAAAAAGTTGCAACAACCGCCATTTTATTCCTTTGGGTGTCTGCTAAAAAAAAATATAAAATGTTTGGGGGTTCTGAGTAATTTTCTAGCAAAAAAATTATGATCTTTACATGTAGGAGAGGAGTGTCAGAATAGGCCCAGTATGGAAGTGGTTAATAAAGGACTTTTTTAAAACTGTCTCTTGTTTTTATTTACACTACACTGCCTTTTTTGGGGGTGAATATCTAGGTGTACAATGTAACCCATACTCATACTCAATCACATAGGGGGGCAGGGAGGGAGGCCCCCTTGTTAAACAGGGCTTTCAGATTCCGATAAGCCCCCCCCCGCCCGCAGATCCCGACAACCACAGCCTAGGGTTGTCGGGAAGAGGTCTTTGTCTCCATAAACATGGGGACAAGATGCTTTTGGTAGGGGGGCGCAAAGTGTAGAAGGGATGAAGTTCTGAAGCAGTACATGAGCAGATGCTTCACTAGCTGAGGATGGTGAAGTAAGTGGGAAAGCTTCAGGAGAGAACTCATCCAAGAATACAGCGGGTAGCTGTGAGTAAAGCTTGAAGGAGTACAGTGGGTAGCTGTAAGTAAAACTTGAAGAGAAGTAAAGCGGGTAGTTGTGAGTAAAGCTTGAGGGATCCAGAGGGTAGCTATGAGTCCAAGGAACCCAAGCTTGAGGATTTACAGTAGGATACTGTGAGCTAAGCTTGAGGATCTAGCTGAATGGGTGAATGGCACCCATCTTTCCATCTTGCACTACACCCACCATGCCTAGTAACCTGCACCCTGAGGAGTAATGTCAGCCCTTCCCGCCTCTGGGGGTCACCACAAGGCCCTTGGAGGTTGGAGAGATCGATACATTTTGGTGCCCAACGTGGGGCTCAACGTCATTTTTGCTGTGGTCGCCCCTGGCAACAAACTGCAACTACACAAGATTTCATCTGGCTCCGTGAGAAAGTGGTAAGTAACATCTTTATTCCTTAGAGACTGTGTTATTATGCTTTTGAACCATGTGAGGAAGAACCTAAGTGTCTTTTTGCTCTTGGGAGAGTGTCAGCCTGGTCTTTTGTCACTTTACACCAGTGCTGAAGGGGTTAAGTCAGACTCTGTGATAGTTTTGGTGCACTGCTGGAGAAAAGAGGCGGGCACTGAAGTTTCTGAAGAGCATGTGAACCAATCCCTTGGCAGGGGGAGGAGTTGTCGCTCTGCAGAGGAGGAGAAGGAGACGCTGCTGTGTACACCGCCATCAGGAGTCCCTGTGTTGGGATACGGCTACCAAGAGGAAAGTATGGGGCAGTTCAGAGTCTCAATGTCTGATTGGAAAGTCTATGTACCGGGCATCAGTCCTGGCCCGAGTGGGCTGAAAGAGGTCCTTACCCACTGCGGAGTGCGATACGTGCCAAAAGGTAGCCTGGCGCTTTATACAGCTGGAGGCTATGAAGTAATCAGGCTGTTGTGTGCCAAGTGTTCCGGCCTAGCTACGAATGTTTGGCCCTGGATTACCTGCCGGCACTGCGGCAAGCCACTACTAGAGGTAGTTTTGCCAGCCTTACTCCCTTGGATGCTACAAGTGAATTGGGACAAGTGTGTCGCTATTCCAGCTCCAGAACACATTCCTGTGAACACTGATACTGTCACCCTGCTTGCTTAAGTGGCTGCTCCTTCAACAATTTTGACTGCTCCAAAGCCAGGCATCTCAGTGATCACCCATGGCCGCGGTCGGGGCCACCTATGTTCTTTGATGATGGAACCTCCCAGGGAGAAGATGACTGAGCCAGGTAAGCCTGATATGAGTGAGGGCAGTGTGCCTGTAAGGACTGTAAAGCCTGTAGCCACGAAGGGAGCAGAGTCAGTTTAATCTGCTCACGGCTGAAGAGTCCCTTACAGAGACAGATTCTGATATTCTGTCTGATCGGATCTTTGAACTGTTTTCCAACACTGTGTCTTGGCCTGAGAGATGGTCTGAAAGTGATGCTGAGCAGCAGTGTGAGCCTGCAGAGGAGGAAGTTCTCTCAACTATCCAAACCTCCAGTATTATTCCTGAGTTGTCAGCATCTGCATTATTATTATTATTATTATTATTCAGGATTTATATAGCGCCAACATTTTATGCAGCGCTTTACAATATAAAAGGGAGACAATACAGTTATAATACAATAAAATACAAGAGGATTAAGAGGGCCCTGCTCAGAAGAGCTTACAATCTAATAGGGTGGGGCAGGTGGTACAAAAGGTTGTAACTGTGGGGAATGAGCTGGTGGAAGTGGTAGGAGATTAGTTGGAGACGTGATAGGCTTCCCTGAAGAGATGAGTTTTCAGGGATCGCCTGAAGGTAGCAAGAGTAGGGGATAGCCGGATAGATGGAGGTAGCGAGTTCCAGAGGATTGGAGAGGCTCTGGAGAAATCCTGGAGACGAGCATGGGAGGAGGAGATGAGAGAGCTTGAAAGCAGGAGGTCTTGAGAGGAGCGGAGAGGTCAATTTGGATGATATTTGGAGACAAGATTAGCGATGTAGCTCGGGGCAGAGTTGTGAATGGCTTTGTATGTTGTGGTTAGTATTTTGAAATTAATTCGCTGGGTGATTGGGAGCCAGTGTAGGAATTGGAGTAGAGGGTTGGCAGACACTGAGCAGTTGGTAAGGTGGATAAGTGTGGCAGCAGCATTCATGATAGACTGAAGAGGGGATAGCCTATGGAGAGTTAAGCCAATGAGAAGGGAGTTGCAATAGTCAAGGCGAGAGATAACAAGTGAGTGAATGAGGAGCTTGGTGGTTTCATTTGTTAAAAAGGGGCGAATTTTAGAGATGTTACGGAGGTGAATTCTACAAACTTTTGACAACGATTGGATTTGAGGCTGAAATGACAAGTCAGAGTCTAGGATTACACCTAGTACCCTGGCGTGAGGGGAGGGACTGATGGTTGCATTGTTAATTTTGATAGAAAAGTCATCTGCATCTCTTGTTCTTTGTCCAGCAAATTCTCGGAAAGAGGAGCGGTGATCTCACCATGTTAAAACCCCAGATGCTGCGGGGCAAATGCTTTCTTCATCTACAAGTACATCTAAAAAGCCTGACAAAATTGCAGGTTACTGTGTCAAATGTGCCTTAGATACTCAAGTGTTACCCGGTTGTGGGGATCCAAAATTGCTGCCAAGATTGTCCAAATGGCAAAAAATTGTTATGAGGAATTTGGCTGAGGAGTATGGCTACTTGTACCCATATGTGCCTGAAAGTCTTGAAGCTGAAATCCAATGCAGGCGGGCACAGTGGGTTGATACTGCTATTCGAGAGTACCTGAAAGTTCCTGCTCACTGTGATATAAGAAAGTTGTTACCCCAATATTCTGGAAAGTATACTCATGTTCTGCTAACCTGGGACTATGGTCACCATATCTACCCAGACTGTGTTGTTATTCACAGGCCCAATCAAGTGGATGTGCAACACTACATTACTACTATTGGGTCATCTGGAAAGCCTGTTCAATTACCTGATCCTCCTTACTATTGGTAAAGCCAATCAACTATTGCAAGCTTGTGTCAAGTCAGCGTGGAACACATCGATGTGCTCAGTTTGGCTGTGTTAGGTCCACAAGAAGCTGCTCTGCATTTGAAAAATGTTGATGTGGGAACGCTCCTTGCCTATGCGGTTTGCTGCTTGACTGTGCTCCTGATACCAGCAGTTGCAGGAGGTGCCCTAAAAAGTGACCTGCTGGCCTGTACCCTGGAATTGCCAGTATGCCTCACTCTAAAAAGTGATCTCAATCCCCGGCCGTGATAAAGAAAGGTTGGGAAATGTTCTAAGTGCAAGGGAACTTTGTTGCTTCGGAAGATGGAAAGGTTCTTCATGATTACAGTCCCTTGCATGCTTGTGTGGTTAAAATGCTTGTGTGAAAATAGCCATGCACACTGTTCCAGTGTTCGTTCCTGGGAAAAATGGGAACTTACTGGAAAGTTTGCTGACCATGTATGTTGCAGTTACAAGAAAAGTGCCCATTGGACTTTGGGGCTCCAAGGACAATGGGATGTTTAGTTAGCTAGTCAGGTAGGCTGTGCTGTGGCAAAGGGGCAAGTCATTACCTATTATCTGGATCTAATGGACTTAAATGTTTACCTATGGACTGTTCTCTCTTTACTGACCATCAGGTGGTGAGAGCATGCCACTCTGAATGAGTCATAAGTTCTTGCTTCAAAATATTCCAATATAGGTTGCTAAGTGAATTTCATTCTCAGTTATGCTAAAAATGCTTTGGAAAAACTGTGTCACTCTTGCGGGAGTGGGTCCCTTTCTCCACCTGTAAATATTTCTAGGTACAGTTATCTGCTAGAATTATATATATATATATATATATATATATAGAGAGAGAGAGAGAGGATATACTGCTGTGTTCACTTTACACCCCTTTAGTTACTCTCAGCTGAGGGTAGAAAAAAGTTTCACAAATGTATATAAAGGTTTAGTTTGTACTAATATTGCTATAATAGTAGGTCATACTATAGTGTGTTGCAAAGTAGTCATATTTATCTATATTGCATAATCTTATGTAACAGGTGTTCCTCCATCCTCCGCATCTTCCTCGGATGAGGAGAGACAGGATCTTCATTGTGTACAGTAATGTTTATCTTTAATTGCATTATCGTGCAAATATTAGATAGATAGATAGATAGATAGATAGATAGATAGATAGATAGATAGATAGATAGATAGATAGATAGATAGATAGATAGGATATAAGGTTATTGCTTGGGACAGCTGGTAGCCTTGGGACAGCTGGTAGCCTCCTTCCAACTTCCAAGTGACACTCTATACCAGTGACACACGACCAGATCCATAGACTTTCTCCCTCAGTCTGCTTGCACAGGAACCCTGGGTTGTAGCTTGCATGCTTCAGGCCCTCAGATCTGCAATCTGAGGCTGCAAGGCCTTCCACGCAGCCGCCTACTCCCTACCTGAACCTCTCTCCTCCGAGGTGGGCTGGACTGGAACCCTGAGCCAATGTACAGTTACAATATAAATACAGTCACCCAGCCTGCACTGGGGCACCTCCCCTGCTAATTTGCCATTTGCTGTATCTACATCCATGCTTTCACCTGCTGGGTTTCCTCCCACTGTCCAATATGATTCATCACTATTGGATCAGTGTGAAATTCTCCAAGACAGAATGAATCAGCATCAGAGCACACTGAGCAGAACTCACTCATGAATCACTGCTATCTGTTAAGCAGGCAGCACATAGATTTGCCTGTCTACTTCTCTGTTAAGCAGAAAAGCCAAAAACTATATACACTTCCTAGCACCTAGACCTAGAAAGGGTGCTACACTTGTCTTAAACAGGGCTGTTAGTAAATTTAGTTGTGCTACGTGGTAACTAGCCTGGCTAATTTGTAGTCTTGATCAACTGCTTTTATCCTAAGCTTGAGGTTAATTGTCATCTCTCTCTTCTGTCAATAGGTGACACTATTGCCTTTGGCATTAAGATGATAGATGACAGTGAATTCAGGTTATGAATAGATGTGTTGTCTCAGCCAATCAGCAGGAGTTTTCTTTTGCCACTGAGCATGCTGGGATAGTCTATTTATTTGGAAGAAGTTAGGTAATCATCATAGGTGTGCGCAGCCTATTGCATTAGGGTGTGCACCCCAAAGCTCAAACACACATGCCTTTCTCTGCAGCCTCAGTTGCACTGGACAGTGAATGAATGGGAAGTGCTTTGTGCTGAACGGCTTCCTGTTCATTCACAAACTGAATGAACACAGTAAGCAAGTTAGTCCACTATGTTCATTTAGAAAAGGAAGGGGCTGGCTAATGACATATTTACTAGAACATCCCCTGCAGCAGGGGTAAGAGGAGAAGAGGGAGGCCAACAGTGCTGCAGGGGGAGGTGCAACGCGGGGGGAAGCCTGGCCAGGAGGGGCAATCGGCACTGCACATAGTGATTAGGGTGTGCCCAGGCACACCTGGCACACCCCTTGCGCACGCCTATGGTGATCATGGTTCTTTCCACCAGGGCTGCGGCCTGGGTGGGTGTGTGTGGAGCAGCAGCTGAGGTGTAGGCCTGAAGCCTGAGGCCTAGCCACGTGTGAAGAGGCTCGGCCCGAGGGGAACCTGACCATTGCTGGAGGCAAAGGAGAAGCCGTTGCCAGAGAGACAACCATTCTTGTTGCCGAAGGCAAGTGTAGAAGGGATGGAGTTCTGAAGGAATACCAGAGCAAATGCTTCACTAACCAGGAACGGTGAAGTAAGTGGGAAAGATTCAGTAGAGAACTCATCCAAGAATACAGCGGGTAGCTGTGAGTAAAGCTTGAAGGAGTACAGCGGGTAGCTGGAAGTAAAGCTAGAAGGGAAGTATAGCAGGTAGCTGTGAATGAAGCTTGAGAAGTCCAGCGGGTAGCTGGGAGATAAGCTTGGGGATCTTCAGTGGGATACTGTGAGCTAAGCTTGAGGATCTACAGTGGGATTCTGTGAGTTGAGTATCTACAGTGGGATACTGTGAATGAAATTACTGCCATAGGAGACAGCAGTTGCTACAAGATACAGATCACTGCGTTCAGCTTAACTTCCCTGGCGGTATGATTTTTTAAGTTCTTTGAACGGTAAAGCGATACATTGTTTTGCATGAAAATTTGGCGTTTTATATTGTAGGTCTGTAATTCTTAGGAATAACTCACTTAAATCTGTCCAAGCATAAGTCTAGTAGACATCCTGGGTATGATAAAGCTTGAAACACAAAATTTTAATTTATAATATAATAAATAACTATAAATAATTATAAAAATAATAATATAATAATAAATGTTATTTAATAATGTAATCAAATCAAAAACACTGAAATTTGCTCAGTCGCAGAATCGTCGCTGTTGTCACTTTCAGTGTCTGATGACGAATTTCCCTACGAATCACTATCGCTCAATTCTACAAATGATTCTAATGCACTATCGCTGTTTTCTAGCTGGTCTAAAACCGCTTTTGACGTACAGCGCTGCTTTTTGGATGTCATGGACATTCTCAAGTTTCCAGGCAGAAAGAACAGTATATATAATATAAAAAAGTGCAGACAGAGCACTGGACAAAGCACTAGGGACAAAACGGATGTGAAATGATTTGATACAGTAATATAATCTACAGATTACAGTGTATTATGTGTGCGTATGTGTTTTGTACTTTTTTGAATTTGCAGCCGGGCTCCATCCCCATTGCGTCACGACGCTCACAGGGAACAGAGCCCAGAACAGTAATACATCAGACGGAGGATACAGCAGGAGGACATGGCCTATTTTATGATTCAATGTAGAGTCAACTGAAGAATCGTTGTATATTCCCTTGCTGGACAACATTATTAATGATTTAAAAACTTGTTTTCCAGAAAATTCGATGCAGTGTTTCCACATTCAAACCTTGATGCCAGCAGTACTTTTTTTAAAAAAAATGGAAACCATGGTCCCTGTTGCTGTGCAATCATTATCAAAGCGTTTCCACCATCTTCTAGCTCATGGATCACCATGTCAGGGACCACGAGTGCCGCTTGTCAGGAACCGTCATGTCAGGGACCACCATGTCAGGGACCACCAGTCCTGAATGTCAGGGACAACCATGTCAGTAACCACCAGTGCCGAATGTCAGGAACCACCAGTGCCAAATTTAAGGGACCACCATGTCAGGGACCACCAGTGCCGCTTGTCAGGGACCACCATGTCAGGGACCACCAGTGCCGCTTGTCAGGCACTACCATGTCAGGGATCACCATGTCAGGGACCACAAGTGCCGCTTGTCAAGGACCATCATGTCAGAAACCATCAGTGCCGAATGTCAGGGACCACCTGTTATGGATCATCTGTCAGGGACCACCACGTCAGGGACCACAGTGTCATGTGACAGAGACCACCATGTCAGGGACCACCAGTGCCGAATGTCAGGGATCTCCAGTGCCGAATGTCAGGAACCACCATGTCAGGGACCACCAGTGCCGAATGTCAGGGACCTCCAGTGCCGAATGTCAGGAAATACCATGTCAGGGACCACCAGTGCCGCTTGTCAGGGACCACAAGTCAAGGACCACCATGTCAGGACCACCAGTGCTGCTTGTCAGGGACCCTCATGTTAGGGACCACCACCGGTGCCAAATGTCAGCGACCACCATGTCAGAGACCACCAGTGCCGCTTGTCAGGGACCACCATGTCAGAGACCACTAGTCAGGGACCACCAGTCCTGAATGTCAGGGACCACCATGTCAGGACCACCAGTGCTGCTTGTGAGGGACCACCATGTCAGGGATCACCAGTGCCGCTTGTCAGGGACCACCATGTCAGGAACCACCAGAGCCAAATGTCTGGGACCATCATGTCATGGACCACCAGTGCCGCTTGTCAGAGACCACGATGTCAGGGACCACCAGTGCCGCTTGTCAGGGACCACCATGTCAGGGACCACCAGTGCCGCTTGTCAGGGACCACCATTTTAGGGACCACCAGTGCTACTTGTCAGGGACCACAATCTCAGGGACCACCAGTGCCGCTTGTCAGGGACCACCAGTGCTGAATGTCAGGGACCACCATGTCAGTGACCACCAGTACCGCTTGTCAGGGACCACTATGTCAGGGACCACCAGTGCCACTTGTCAGGGACCACTATGTCAGGGACCACCATATCAGGGACCACCTGTGTTAAATGTCAGGGACCACCAGTGCAGAGTGGGATTATCATCAGAAATCACTTGTATGATGCACCGTCAGGCGTTCTAGGAGCATAAATGACACATTTTGTTTCCTGACTACCTATCACACTTTTGAAGGTCCTGGAGCACCAGGACAATGAAAGTACCCACAAAATGACTCCATTTTGAAAAGGAAACATCCCAACTGGTGACGGGTACTCGGGCACTCTGATGGGCTGGTGACAGGTACTCGGGTACTCTCATGAGCTGTAGATAGCTACTCAGGTACTCTGATGGGCTGGAGATAGGTACTCTGATGGGCTGGTGACAGGTAATCTGGTACTCTGATGGGCTGGTGACAGGTACTCGGGTACTCTGATGGGCTGGTGACAGGTACTCGGGTACTCTCATGAGCTGTAGATAGCTACTCAGGTACTCTGATGGGCTGGAGATAGGTACTCTGATGGGCTGGTGACAGGTAATCTGGTACTCTGATGGGCTGGTGACAGGTACTCTGGTACTCTGACGGGCTGGTGATAAGTACTTGGGGTACTCTGATAAGCTGGAGATAGGTACTTGGGTACTCTGATGAGCTGATTACAGGTACTCGGGTACTCTGATGGGCTGGTGAAAGGTACTCGGGTAATCTGATACTCTGGTGAGCTAGTGATAGGTACTCAGATGGGCTGTGATGGGTACTCTGATGGGCTGTGACGGGTACTCTGATGGGCTGTGACGGGTACTCTGATGGGCTGTGACGGGTACTCTGGGGCTGGTGACAGGTACTCAGATGCTGGTGAAGGGTACTCAGATGCTGGTGAAGGGTACTCAGATGCTGGTGACGGGTACTCTGGGGCTGGTGACAGGTACTCTGGGGCTGGTGACAGGTACTCTGGGGCTGGTGACAGGTACTCTGGGGCTGGTGACAGGTACTCTGGGGCTGGTGACAGGTACTCTGGGGCTGGTGACGGGTACTCAGATGCTGGTGACGGGTACTCAGATGCTGGTGACGGGTACTCAGATGCTGGTGACGGGTACTCAGATGCTGGTGACAGGTACTCAGATGCTGGTGACAGGTACTCAGATGCTGGTGACAGGTACTCAGATGCTGGTGACAGGTACTCAGATGCTGGTGACAGGTACGCTTAGGCTGGTGACAGGTACTCTTAGGCTGGTGACAGGTACTCTTAGGCTGGTGACAGGTACTCTTAGGCTGGTGACAGGTACTCTTAGGCTGGTGACAGGTACTCTTGGGCTGGTGACAGGTACTCAGATGATGGTGATGGGTACTCTGGGGCTAGTGACAGGTACTCTGGGGCTGGTGACAAGTTCTCAGATCCTGGTGACAGGTACTCTGGGGCTGGGGACAGGTGATTGGACACAGCCGGTCACGTGGTAAAGAGCCAATTTATTTGGCTCTTTATCCTGATCGGGGAGAGGCTGTGTCCTGAGGGACACGCCTGACCCCCGAATGCCGCGCTGCGGGCCCTCGGGGGCCCGCAGTAGCAGTGAGAATCTGAGGCCGTCATATGACGTCCACCCAGGATGGCAAGGTGTTTTTGCAGACGTCATTTGCCAATGGCCCGGTAGGGAAGTGCTTAAAGTAGAGGGCCACCCTGAAAAAAAAATTGCACCAAAATCCTAAAAAAATTTTAAAAAAAACATTTGAAAAAAAATGTTTTAACTTACCTGAACCCTTGTTGCTAGGCAGTCTTCCTAATCTGCCTGTTCCTATTCCGCAGCATGTTCTGCTCCTAGCTGAGCGACCCCGTTGCCTTCTGGGAACTGTGTGTGTTCCCAGAAAACCACGGGGCCATTCACAGATCGCCACGCCGCTCGCGCGTGTGCAGTAGGAAACTGGCAGTGAAGACGCAAGGCTCCACTGCCTGTTTCCCTTACCTAGGATGGCGGTACTGGGACCCGAGAGCCGTGGGACGGGTCAGCCATGGGCGGCCAACATCGCGGGCACCCAGGACAGGTAACTCTACTTATTTAAAGTCAGCAGCTACAGTGTTTGTAGCTGCTGACTTTAAACATTTTTTTTAGCTGGCCGGAATCCCGCTTTAAGCAGAATACTCCTGATACCAGGACAACAGGGAGAGAGAGGTAAAAAATAGGCATGATACCTGACAGAAAACGAATCTTTTAAGAAGATATTCATAGATGTGAGAGCCCTCACACCATAAAATGCTAAAAGGGAATTTCCCAAACAACCCCACAAGCCCTAAAGATGTGTTAAGGAAAAAAACTGCTACACACCAAGAAAGGGTAAAAGGTCCATAAGTAATTGACTTATTAGCAAGGATTTGAGTAAAGCAGTTCCACGCAATGATAGACCAAGATTACTAGCCTTAGGTAGTTGATAATTCATATCTAGACAAAGATTGCAGAAGATAGGCTTTGCATGAACTGCAAAAAACTAGGCAACTAACTCACTTCAGGGAAGGTCTGCTGAGTGTTCCACAAGAGGAATGACAGGAATAGGCACTAGGGTCCCTGTTGCCAACGTACCAGATTGAAATTTACTAACATGACACTCAAATTTTACTGGCACAGCCATGTTTTTACTGTTATTTCCTAAAGTTACAAAATTAGTTTTAAGTGAAAATTTTAGTAGGCTACAAACAAGTACAATATGCAATTAGTAATGTGATTTAAGGTAGATATTAGGGCAAAAAACATATTTGTTATTTTATTTTCAATATAATAAGTAAGTAGCTCAGGGACATGACTCAGGAGGGCAAGAAATTAGAATGTGCAGGCACACACACATGAAATTAACTCCCACAGTGACAGCAGTGTGCAGCAGCACAGATGATGATGGCACCTCACCAACACGACGCGTTCCCTCCTGAGTTACAATGACAGCCCCTCTCCTCACCAGGGGGTCCCTTTAGTCCACACAGCACTGGCAATCCAGCTCCTGGCTTGCCTTGCTCCCATCCCACAGACCTGCTGTCATGAACAGGTGTGACCAGACTGTGTGCACTGCACAGAGATAACCCAAACGCATGTAAAATGAATATATAATATTTATTAAAATAAGTGGTTATTCAGAAAATACACTACAAACAATAATATATATAGCAAGGGGCAATACCGAAATGACAGATGTCAGCCAGGCCAGGGTCATACACAGCAGGTCAGCAGGAACAAGGGATGTACCAGAGACATAAACGTTAGCCAAGCCAAGGTCATACACAGGAGATCAGCAACTGAACAAGGGCAGGTTGGGAAAGGGATATAATGGATGGGATAGGATACAGGCTCAGGAACAGGTTCAGGGTCCGATACAGGTTTACAGGATAACAGGTTCAGGATACAGGTTTAGGATACAGGTTCAGGATACAGGTTCAGGATACAGGTTCAGGATACAGGTTCAGGGCGCAAGGAAGAAAGATACCAAGGCAAGCATATGAGGGCTTGCCGGGTATTTATAGGACTGACTATAATTGACTTCAAGTCACACCTGAGCACAGAGGGTGCTGTTTGCTCCACACTGCTGGAGTGCACCCGCTGGTGGACACCGGTACTACGGCCCAAGGATGCAACAGTGCCACCAGCAGGAGAGACCTCTTACTGCAGGTCCCAGGTGTTGGAAGACACCCGCTGGTGGACACTGGTACTGCGATCCAAGAGGACAATAGCGCCACCAACGGGTAAACCCTCTCATGACACCTGCACATGAGGCTCCAGCCACTCACTTGCACCATGACATCACACAACACACTCAGGCACCGCCTCCGCCAGACCCACCCCCCCCCCCACTGGTCCTGTCCGAACACGTTGTAGCAAGCACTTGTATGCATAGCTCCCAACTGTCCCTTATTTGGAGCAATGTCCCTCTGTCCCTCATTTCTCCTCATTTATCCCTCATTTTGGTCTGATTTATATAGTTGTATATAAAATGCGCTTTTTATCTATCAAAAAGTGTTTTCCAGCACTAAGAGCTGGTTCACACGGGGGCGACTTGTCAGGCGACCTAGCCGCCTGACAAGTCGCCTCCCGTTCTGTACAAGGGAACTGTTCTAATCGGAGCGACACAAGTCGTGCCGCTTCTAGTGTGAACCGAGCCTTAACCTTTCATCTGATTTCTAAATTGCTACATTTGTAAATTCCAAAAGCCAATATAAAGGAATAGTAGTGGTAAAAAAAAGCACTTGTGGGTTTAACCAATCTTGTTTTTTTGTACAATTCTCCTTTAAGGGGGCGTGGCAAGGAGTGTGTCATATGCCTGCATACTTTTGCTCATAGCTGTCCCTTATTTCCATCTCAAAAAGTTGGGAGGTATGCTTGTATGGTCTCATTGGTTCCGGACTGGAACCGTGCATGCACAGTTCCAAACCGAGCCTCACAGACAAATTCTTTACTGTCAACCTTTTTCTGTCACTGGCATTTACTGGTAGGAGAAATGTGACTGTGTCAAAAAATGGGCAGATTTTTTTTTTTTGACAGTGTTGTCAACTGATGGTTGGCAACACTGACTGGGGTGGACACAAGAGTCAGTACTGTTGGCAGGGTTTAGTACTGCTGGAGGACACTGAAAAGACAGGCCCAGGTACACCCATCTACTGTACAGAGAATGGCCAGAAGTAGTCTTCATGGAAGAATTGCAGCCAAAAAGCCATACCTCCAATGTAGAAACAGGGCTAAGCGACTCAACTATGCACAAAAACATAGGAACTGGGGGGGGGGGGGGGGGGGCAGAAAATGGCTCTGGACTGATGAGTCAAAATTGTTATATTTGTATATTTTCTGTAGCAGGAGGCAGGTTCTTTAACGAAGGGCTGTAAAATTGTATGAAAATAAGTGTCTGCAGGTAACAGTTAAGCATGGTGGAGGTTCATGTGTTCACAGCCTGAGGAAGGAGTCCTGTGTGACTCCGAAATGCTGCACTCTCTTGCTTGTTATGTGATCATGCTTTAACCACTTCAGCCCCGGAAGGATTTACCCCCTTCCTGACCAGAGCACTTTTTACAATTCGGCACTGCGTCGCTTTAACTGCTAATTGCGCGGTCATGCAATGCTCTACCCAAACGAAATTTGCGTCCTTTTCTTCCCACAAATAGAGCTTTCTTTTTATGGTATTTGATCACCTCTGCTGTTTTTATTTTTTGCGCTATAAACGGAAAAAGACTGAAAATTTTGAAAAAAAATGATATTTTCTAATTTTTGTTATAAAAAAAATCCAATAAACTAAATTTTAGTCATACATTTAGGCCAAAATGTATTCGGCCACATGTCTTTGGTAAAAAAATGTCAATAAGCGTATATTTATTGGTTTGCGCAAAAGTTATAGCGTCTACAAACTAGGGTACATTTTCTGGAATTTACACAGCTTTTAGTTTATGACTGCCTATGTCATTTCTTGAGGTGCTAAAATGGCAGGGCAGTACAAAACCCCCCCAAATGACCCCATTTTGGAAAGTAGACACCCCAAGGAAATTGCTGAGAGGCATGTTGAGCCCATTGAATATTAATTTTTTTTGTCCCAAGTGATTGAATAATGACAAAAAAAAGAAAAAAAAAAAATTACAAAAAGTTGTCACTAAATGATATATTGCTCACACAGGCCATGGGCATATGTGGAATTGCACCCCAAAATACATTCAGCTGCTTCTCCTGAGTACGGGGATACCACATGTGTGGCACTTTTTGGGAGCCTAGCCGCGTACGGGGCCCCGAAAACCCAGCACCACCTTCAGGATTTCTAAGGGCATACATTTTTGATTTTACTCCTCACTACCTATCACAGTTTTGAAGGCCATAAAATGCCAAGATGGCACAAACCCCCCCCCAAATGACCCCATTTTGGAAAGTAGACACCCCAAGCTATTTGCTGAGAGGCATGGTGAGTATTTTGCAGCTCTCATTTGTTTTTGAAATTGAAGAAAGACCAGAAAAAATTTTTTTTTTTTTCTTTTTTTTTGGGCTGGGCCGGGCGGAGGGGCAAAACGCAGGTGCTAGCAGGTATCTGGGCTGATCCCGCTAACACTGCGTTTTTGGGAACCCTAAACTGCTGGGGACGCTAGTATAGATCTGATCGGATCAGATATTGATGCGTTCAGATACTATACCACTAAGGGAGGTGTACGGTGCGTGTACGGTGCGTGCGTGGGTGTTCGCGGTACTGGCGCTAATCTGACGCTGCCTAGGGCGACGCATATCACCGCCGGGCGATCAGGGGGCTAAACCTTTATTCGGTAATAAACAGCGGGTGCCCTGACACTATAAAAAATAAACGAACTAACCAGCGTCACCCGTAACGGTTATACGGTGATCAGTGGTGAAAGGGTTAACTAGGGGCCATCAAGGGGTTAAAACATTTATTAGATAGTATATGGGGGTCCCTGTCGCTATAAAACACTGACGGCGAACCTAAATATTTACGTCCCTAACTAGCGTCACCAGCGACACTAATACAGCGATCAGAAAAATGATCGCTTAGCGACACTGGTGACGGGGGGTGATCAAGGGGTTAAAACTTTATTAGGGGGGGTAAGGGGGGTACCCTAGACCTACAGGGGGCTAAACCTTTATTCGGTAATAAACGGCGGGTACCCTGACACTATAAAAATAAACGAACTAACCAGCGTCACCCGTAACGGTTATACGGTGATCAGTGGTGAAAGGGTTAACTAGGGGGCAATCAAGGGGTTAAAACATTTATTAGGTAGTATATGGGGGTCCCTGTCGCTATAAAACACTGACGGCGAACCTAAATATTTACGTCCCTAACTAGCGTCACCAGCGACACTAATACAGCGATCAGAAAAATGATCGCTTAGCGACACTGGTGAGGGGGGGTGATCAAGGGGTTAAAACTTTATTAGGGGGGGTAAGGGGGGTACCCTAGACCTACAGGGGGGTAACACTCACTGTCCCACCACTGCTAACTGTCACAAACTGACACTATGCAGTAATCAGGAAAAAAAAAAAAAAAAAAAAAAAAAACCTGCTTGGTGTCAGTTTGTGACAGGGGGGGGGGTGATTGGGGGGGGATCGGGGGGCGATCGGGGGGGGATCGGGGGTGTAATGTATGCCTGGCATGTTCTACTGTGTGTGTGTGTGTTGGTGCACTTACATGTCATCTCTCCTCGGCGCTGGAACGGAAACTGCCAGACCGAGGAGAGATGACATCACATCCTCTGCCTCTGTGTACTATACAGAGGCAGGGGATGTTTCTCATTGGCTGGGAGCGATCGCGAGGGGGGGGCCACGATCGGATGGCCTCCCCCTCGTCTGTCATCGCTCCCAACCAAATGCCGACCGCAGCTGGCACCGGGGGGGGTCCGATCGGACCCCCCACCCGCGGGAAGGCAATCACGTACTAGGTACGTGATTTTGCCTGCCCGTGCCGCTCTGCTCACGTATATAGGCGTGAGGCGGTCGGCAAGTGGTTAATAAAAAAACATTTGGATTCAACTTGAAGATCCATGGTGTGTTGGCAAATATCTTCATTGTGACACTTATGATCCAATCTCCAGCTAGTGGTGGCTGCAGCACCTAGTATCCTAGAGCCCTTTCCAAGTGTGTGTGATGAAAATATGGATTGTGGCCCCAAATGTATTCTGCAGCAGAACAATGATCCTAAACATAGGGCCAATGTCTTTAAGAACTATCTTCAGCATAAAGAAGAAAAGGGAGTTCTAGAAGTGATTGTTTGTCCCCACAGAGCCCTGATCTCAATATCATTGAGTCTATCTGAGATTACATGAAGAGACAGAAGGATTTGAGGCAGCTTACTTCCAAAGAAGATCTGTGGTTAGTTCTTCAAGATGGTAGGAACAACCTACAATCCGTGTTGCTTCAAAAACTGTGTGCAAGTTTACCTAGAGGAACTGATGCTGATTTAAAGACAAAGAGTGGTCCCACCAAATATTGATTTGATTTGGATTTATATACTGTTAATTTACTTTACATTTTGTTAATTGATAAAAATAAACTATTAATATTTCTATTTTTGAAAGCTTTCTTAATTTACAGCCTTTTTTGACACCTTCCTAAAACCTTTGCACAGTGGTGTACATTTACACTTTTGACACGTAAACGCACCTATTACAGCACATTGCAGGTGGTGTGAAACTAATTAGTGCAGGTTTTATCATTTTGTGTATTATTTAGGTGGTCAGAGTGCACATTAACCACTTGCCGCCTGCCCACCGTCAAATGACGGCTGGGCGGCTCGGCTCTCGTTCTGGGTGGATTTCATATGACGTCCATCCAGAACGACCGCTCTTGCACGCCCATGGGGGCACGCATAGCGGCGATCGGTGGTGCCGTGTGTCAGTCTGACACAACACTACACTGATCTCTTTAAAGAGCCTCTGATGGAGGCTCTTTACCACATGATCAGCCGTGTCCAATCACGGCTGATCACGATGTAATCAGGAAGAGCTGTTGATCAGCTTTTCCTCACTCACGTCTGACAGACGTGACTAGAGGAGAGCCGATTGGCTGCTCCCCTGACAGGGGGGGTATGTGCTGATTGTTTATCAGCGCAGCTCCCCCTTGGATGCCTACCCAGGATCACCAGGATGCCACCAGGACAACCAGGGATTGGCACCACACTGGACCACCAGGTATGCCACCCTAGTTCACCAGGGAAATGCCAACCCAGGCAGCTGCCAATTAGTGCCCATCCCCAATGGCTGCCAGTGCCATCAGTGATGCCTATCATTGCCATTTATCAGTGCCCATCAGTGCCACGTATCAGTGCCCAGCAGTGGCGCCTATCAGTGCCCATCAGTGCCGCCTATCAGTGCCACCCATAAGTACCCATCAGTGCAGCCTTTCAGTGTCACCTATCAGTGCCCATCAGTGCCCACCAGTACCACCTATGAGTGCCCATCAGTGCCGCCTATCAATGCCCATCAGTGCTGCATATCAGTGTCACTCATCAGTGCCGCTTATCAGTGCACATCAGTGCCGCCTACCAGTGCCCAATGTCAGTGCCCATCAGTGCCAACTCATTGGTGCCACCTCATTGGTGCCACCTCATCGGTGCCGCCTTATCAGTGCCCATCAGTGAAGGAAAAAACTTACTTATTTACAAAATTTTATAACAGAAACAAAAGAAAAACTTTTTTTTTCAAAATTTTAGGTCTTTTTTTATTTGTTTAGTAAAAAATTAAAAACGCAGAGTGATCAAATACCACCAAAAGAAAGCTCTATTTGTGGGAACAAAAAGATAAAAATTCTGTTTGGGTACAGTGTAGCATGACCGCGCAATTGTCATTTAAATAGCGACAGCGCTAAAAGCTGAAAATTGGCTTGGGCAGGAAGGGGGTGTAAATTCCTGGTATTGAAGTAGTTAAAGGCTGTAAACTGAGCTGTCATTGGCAATTTGGCAGCAATAGAACCCACCTGTTTAGGAATGTCTATAATTCAAATGTTTTACCTTTAGCTATACTTTAACCACTTAAATACCGGGCATTTTCTCCCCCTTCCTGCCCAGGTCAATTTTCAGTTTTCAACGCTATGGCACTTTATATGACAATTGCGCGGTAATGCAACACTGTACCCAAATTCATTTTTATTATTTTTTTCCCCACAAATAGAGCTTTCTTTTGGTGGTATTTGATCACCTCTGTGGTTTTTATTTCTTGCGCTATAAACAAAAGAAGAGTGACAAGTTTGAAAAAAACTATATTTTTTAATTTTTGCTATATTAAATATCCCAATTTTTGAAAAAAAAACAAACAAATATTTTCCTCAATTTAGGCTGATATGTATTCTTCTACATATTTTTGGTAAAAAAAAAAAAAGTTATAGCGTCTACAAAATAGGTAATAGAATTATGGCATTTTAAAAAAAAATTCTTTACTAGTAATGGCGGTGATCTGAGATTTTTATCATGACTGTGACATTGCAGCGGACATATCAGACACTTTTGACACTATTTTGGGACCATTCACATTTATACAGCATTTTGCTATAAAAATGCACTGATTACTGTATAAATGTCACCGGCAGGGAAGGAGTTAACACTAGGGGGCGATCAAAAGGTTCTAACTGTAGATGGAGGGAACTCACAAGGGGAGGAGACTGATCGGTGTTCCTCTGTACTGGGAACACACGATTGGTCTCCTCTCCCCTGACAGGACGTGTTTCTGTGTTTACACACACAGATCCACGCCCGTCTCTGTTACCGGCAATTGCAGGTGTGGCCACTGGGCAAACGCATCGGCTCCCGCGTGCCCCCTGGATGGCCGGGAAGCCGAGGACATCATATGACGCCTGCCCAGGATGGAAGATCCCTCCTGCAGACGTGATTTGACTATGGGCGGGGAAGGAAATGGTCAATAAGCAAACCTAATGGATTCTATTAGCAAATATGTTTACAAAGTGAAGGCAAAACCACAGTTTTTGAAACAGTAATACTGTTTCATTACTGACAAAAGTTTGCAAAAAACATGTTTACGTGATTGTTAAGCCACTTAGTAATTTACACGCAGTCCCCTCTGTTGGAAAGCATCCTATGCTGCAGTGTATGTGCTTTGTAAAAAATATGCCCATTACTACCTTACTTCACAGCGCCGCTTGGGGCTCACGTGATTTCTTTCTGCTCCCTCTCCCGATCTGACAGCTAGAGCGGGAGGGACTGAGAATCTCCTGCTGATGTCAGTCAGGTGAGGGGGAGAGCTGAGATGTCAGTCAGGGAGGACGGGAGCAGCGAAGAGTCACGTGAGCGCTAAGCGGCTAAGTAAAATAAGGTACAAATGGGCAAAGCACATACACTGCAACATAGAACACTTTCTAACAGAGGGGATTGCATGTAATTTACACTGTAATTACAGCAGCAGGAGGAGAGGGGCGGCACTGTTACTATCGGACAGGCAGGAAGGGGAGGGGTAGAGGACAAGGGAGAACAAAGAGGAGAGCTGCAGATGATGGAGGCACATAAATTGACCACGGTGTCAGGGCTCAGCAGCCATGATAAACCGTGGTCAGTTTACAGAGGGGAGGGCAGAACCAGGCAGGATCAGCCAGGTATTTCAGGTGATACAGGGCGCCAAATTACACAGCACAAACACTGTGCTGTTTAACATGCTTTAAAGTAACAGGATTTTTTTTTTTTTAAGAGTTTCAAATGCTTTAAGAAAATTGGAATTCCAGGTGTGGGAAATTTGAGAAGTACTAATCATTAAAATGTTATAATGTAATGCTCCTGTCAACAAATCTTTTGAGAATAAGTGACATCTCATAAGAAGGTTTTCATGCTGACCTTAAGTAATCTTCAGAAATTATGTTAGCTAATGTTTCTCTCTACAGGATGCCTGATGACTTGAACATCTTTGATCTTCAGCTGCAGGTTCTCAAGTTGGATCTATCAGCTAATTAGCTGAAATATATCTCTATTCCAGGAGCCTGTGCAATTTCAGACTGCAATTATAAATTATCTTGGGTCAGTGGTGGCTGATTATTTTTGTATGCTTTGAGTATTCTGGTACAGTTAAGTGTGGCAACAGATTATAAAGCTGTGCCTACACCTAAATTTATTTTATGTAAGCTTTTTAGGGCATCATTTGGCAAAGGGTCCGAAAAAAAGAATTGTCTATAATACCATTTACCGGTAGATTCTTTATTTTTTAATTAACAATTTTATTAAAATTTTTCTTTTACATAACAGGGAAAAGGAAATAAAAAAACTGACTCTGGACATCACACGAGATCAAAACAAAACTGTATACAAATTAAACACAAAGCTACATGAGGTTTAAAGCAGTCCCGGTAAAGCAGCATTTCTCAATATCTATACTGACATATACAAAATAAATAGGGGAATGGTGTAATAAAGTGATCATCATTATGTCGACACATTACAGCAAAAAGAGTGCTTAGCAATAATACTGGACCCTAAATAAGAGGCCTATATCTAGTTTAATAATCTCACAGAATATCCAGAAAACAATAAATAAAGTTGAAGAAAAAAAAAAGGGAGTAATACACCGTAGTTCCTCACACCTGGGTACAAAAAGTGCCAAGATCCAAGTTGACAGAGGGCTGTGGGGCCTCAAGGGGGGTCCTATTTCGAGTGCCAGGGCTCCCACACTGCATTATGTTCTACCGTGTCCAATAATAATTCTGTAAGTGTCTCCATGATCTCCACATCTTTTATCCTAGTTGATAACTCAGTGGGGGTCGGTGGCAACTCTCCTTTCAAGTGAAGAGCTACCAAGCACCTTGCGGCTGTCAGGATACGAGATACAAATTTTTTTGGTAGTCTGGTTAACCTAGGGGGGAGTAACCCCAATAGAATAATTTTGGAGTAAGGGGAATATCCAGGTCAAGTAATCGCTGGATAAGGTTCTGAACTCCAATACGGTTGCAAGAGGAGCCATTGCCAATAAATATGGAACACAGTATCACGACCTTTGCGACATTGCCAACGGCGGTCCAAAGTTGAGGGATATATGGCCCGTAGATGATGGTCAGGGGTCATATACCAGAAGTAAAGTGCCTTCTACGCATTCTCTTTATAGAGGATGCAGAGTGAACTTTTGGCTGCCTGAGACCATATAACCCTCCACTGTTCTATGGAAATCCTCCTCAGGAGTCTGTTCCTATCTGAGCATGTACCCATGCTTCCCCTGGGTATCTATATTATACTCATTCAATATCCTATAGATATAAGAAACTAGACCTTTTTGAGATGGGCCCGAGAGGACTATCCATTCAAATGGTGTCAGTTTAAAGAATTGGAGACTAGGAGCAAAAGATAGGACATAATGGCTTTTTTGAAGGTTGCCAAAGAAGGCTCTATGTGGTAAGTCATTTTTCCCTCGAAGGTCTTCAAAAGATAAAAGTGTTCTCGTTACAGGGTCAACTAGGTGGCCAAAGGGGAAATCATTTGATGAGTTATACAGGAAGGCTGTCAATAAAGAAGCCTCGGATTGGAGGGAGTGTTTGTTTTTCCACAAATTGCGTAAAAGTGCCATGGAGTGCAAAAGAGAGGATGAAGGAATTTCCTAATCGGCATTCCAAAGTAAATTGTTTGGGTGAATTCCATTTAGTTACTTTAAGGTTTTCGGGTTGCAGCTTTTATTCTCCTACCATCGTTTTCTATGGCAGATTTGTATTTTATTGATAATATAAAGACTCTAAATGTTCTGTAGCGCTTATCCCCGAAGGAGCAGCTGATATTTTATTGGGCCTTTGCCGTCACCCCCTTACCTGTATTTCCACCATATACGGGACTTAGAGTCTGTATTAGGCCTTACGCCCACCAATGTATGCACCAGTCACTTAGTTCTGTTTCCAATGCTTTATTGCAAAACTTTTAAAGAGGTAGCAGTAAAGAGGTGGAAGAGGAGTTGCAGGAGAGTTCAGATACCTTATGCAGATCACTGAGGAATTTGAGATCCTTGAAGACAAGTACACTTTCAGTCTATGGATCTTGCTCACCCGGATAGGCCTCTCACACTAGCTTAGCAACCGGAATGATGCACGGACAAAAAGTCTCTGCCACAGACTTGAGAAGAACAAAATGGTTAAACAATCCTCTACCACAGGATTTAGTATCAGTTGAACGATCCTCTGCCACAGGATTTAGTATTAGTTGAACGATCCTCTGCCACAGGATTTAGTATTAGTTGAACAGCAACACAGTACCAGAACCTTTAAGCCGACCCGGCAGTACTGTGCGGTAGGTTGATTAGGATGCATCCTCCAATTGAGTCACCAGGCTCCTCTTGAGATACCAGCCTTTCGCTCAGTCCTCTCCAAGATGAGTCCTCCCCCAGATCTTTCAATTGCTCGGCTTCTTCTCGCAGGAAAAACAGCACAGGACCACCTCTGAACCAACAGGCCCCAGACGACCTCTGGGCCTACTTGTAGTAACATAGCCTCGGGCCAGCATGGTCCCGAGACAGGAAAGAAGTTGTCACAGACCTTGGGCCAGGAGGGCCAGGAGGCAATGAGCTAAAAAATGGCATCTTCCCCTTAAGTACCCTCTCCCAGAATGCACAGAGGTGGACCACCCCCACTGTGTTAATTCTGAGAAAGAAGGACACTCAATCCACCTCAGCCTGTTGCTCTTCCAACACTGGCCTGTGGTGACAGCGACACCTACAGACAACAGTGTGGAACTACACGCAACACAGCCAATGCTGGAACAGAAGCTAATTTAGCCACAGATTAAATCTGAATTGTGTACAGAACAGATAACCCCCTACATTTACATGCAAGCGCCTGGTCAACAGGAACAGGGCACTACAGTTCATATTCATTAGTTTAAAGAAAGCTTGTGCTGAGAAAGTATGGATGCAGCCATTGCTGAGCTTTTTTTCTAACGTCATCTGGTTTGTGCTGAATTAGTGGTTTTAGTACTTTCTAAGTCTTTGACTCTGGATGTTTTGCTTGCGTCTATCTAGCAAGGTTACTTTGCGGTAAAAGCAAGGAAGCTGAGACCTCTGCAGTATGTAAATGTGCTTTAACTAAATGAAAATGCTGTACATACAAAACGATTACAATATTGGGAATACAAATCAAGACTGACAGATATATCAAGCAAGATGCCTAGTATATAAGCAGAAACTATGGTCTGTAAACAGTAGAAATACGCTTAAAAGTTACTTAACTACGGTTACTGTGTGTTTGTGATCTCTGTTGACAACGAGGACTCAGTTAGCATTTGCTTTGGAGATCAGGTATCTTTCTTCTTTGCTGATTACAGACTTTCTGGTTCTAATGCATGATGAAGTCCTTCTGGTCTTAAGGCATGATGCAAGTCCTCTTGGTCATAAGGCATGATAAGATTCTTCTTGGTCTTAAGGCATGATGAGAGTCTTCTTCGTCTTAAGGCATGATGAGAGTCTTGTCCAGCTTATGCTTGATAACCTTTTATATAGTTCAGGTTGTTTACCATAACAACTGACAAACAGAAAGTCATCTCTGTAGCATTCAATTAGAGAGGCACTCGCAAATTCTACCTCAAGATGACACTCTGCCATCATACATGTCACAGGTTATATATTACCTGTTTACTGTAGCTATAGAGACAATAGACTGCTGAAACTGTCAACTGAAATGCAACAATAGTATCTAAGTTCCCATTGTTTGAGGACAGTCTGTGTATACTTTTTACCAAGGCATTCGTTGGCGAAGCATCCTTAAACAAACTTGCAGTAACCTGATTTCTATTCTATGACAGTCTTATAGAAAAAAAATTCATATAATATATTTTATATCAAATGCAACACATTCCGCCCTTGATTTTTCTCTCAAACTCCACACAGACTAATAACTCATAATAAATATTCATTTTCCTTGAATGCAACTTCCTCCCATATTTCTGCCACTAAGAACGTATTTCAGTCTTTAGCTAAAAGTTCCATAGAAAGTCCATTCTAAAGTTCTTTAGAAACCAGTCCAGGCTTGTAATACAGCAAAGGCCTTGCTCTCTGCAGCTCATGCGGTCTTCCGTCATTCTGTCCATCATGAAACCACTTTTCTCTGGTCTTCCTATGAATCAAATCGTGGACAGCCTGTGGAGTGCAAAACAAAGTGGATTATCTGTTCCTTCTAATAATACATAAGCAATAAACAAGAAAAAACTGCGCTATAACATTAATAAGTATATGAGTGCATAAAAATCAATTAATGCATAACAAAGTTCAAAGTTCATAGAGGTTTATTATAAACATTGTCAGTTATAGAGGAAACGTACGTCGGGAGGTTGACGCTCTGACGTCATCGTGACCTTGATGTAAACGGGCGCTTGTTATGCCGGCCGGCGAACTGCTCTTTTAACTACTCCTTTTTTGTAAGTGTTATACTTTTTATAATAAATCTCTGTGTATCGGATTTACACTATGGCCACCTCTCTTTTGTCCTCATGATTCTGATTTCAGGTTGGTTTATGAGCCATTATCCGTCGCACTTCATTAGCCACGCTGAACACGGAGAAGCTGCATCATTGGTTGGTCATTTTGGATCTCGGTTCACATACAAGCTTAATTTGCTTGCTTTCTGGTAAGTGGGAATTTCACGTGGTGGTGGATCACTATGAGTGGTGTTCAACCCTAAGCTTTCTGCACAAGTTTTCACTGTAAATCATTGAGGGAATATGCCTTGGGACTGTCCTTAATTTTATGGAAGATTTCTATGATCTCCTACCTTATGAACTTTGTTATGCATTGATTGATTTTTATGCACTCATATACTTATTAATGTTATAGCGCAGTTTTTTTCTTGTTTATTGTTGTTTTTTGTGTATATCTCACAATTTGATAGTTCCTATCTATGACTAATGAGATACTTCACAATGGATGCACATGCATTCTGATGGGGTAGATGCTGTAAGGCCAGTTATAGATGGGGGCAGCAGCTCACTTTCTGTATGCATGTTGTTTAGGTCAGGCAATGCACTGACCCCTTTGCAGCCATGGTGCTAAATGCTGGGTGTTCAGTGTGTCCCTGTACCTCCCATCAGAATGCACGTGCTTCCATTGTGGATTCTCTCATTAGTCAGAGATAGGAAATACAGGTGTGACAGACCTAGCCGGGTACAGGCATTAGAGGACTGGAACTACTGACTAACTTCGGAGTCAACCCGTCTGGAGTCTCCTCCTGTGTTAGTCTCCTGCCGAAAGGGGAGAAATGTGACAGACCTAGCCGGGAGAGAGACTTTTGGAGGGGACTGTATGCTAGGCTCTTGCCGATCGATCGTGGGCCCTGGCATTTGGGGGAACAGTGCTGTTTGTGAGCAATATGAGCAGGAGGTCTGCACCTCCTCTTTTAGTGTATAAAAGAGCCTGTATATTGCAATAAAAGAGATTCCTGGTTGAACTTACATACAGCCTGCCTGGTGTTTGTTCTGAGCTATCACAACTGGGTTAGAACGGCACATAGCTGTAGTTCTAATCCCGGAGCATTGGATGACCGAGCAATCAGATGTTGCGATCTGCAATCTGATTCTATAGCAGCAGAGGAGTGTCAGGAGAGTGGAACCGAGGGAGAAAGGGGCTTGTTACATTGGTTGGCAGCCGTGGGATTTGGTCTCCAGTTACTGGGACACTCCAAACTAGCCTGCAGGAGAGCCACGCTGAAAGACTTACTTGAGAGGCGTGGAGGGAATGGTGGGATCGTGCTTCCTTGCCGTGAACACATCCAAGCCATCACCTGGATCCAAGGTCCAGATAGCAGGAGAGGAGAGATACCAGCCACCATGGATGAGGAATTCAGAAGGAGGTTGCGAGAGATGCAGATACAGCATAGAGGACCAGTATCAGAGCAGGTCCTGCTAGGATGGTTTGATTCTATGCGCTGTGAACTCTGGAAGGAAGCAGTAGCCCGTGAGCAGCGACACCAGGGAAAAGTTCTCCCCTCCATCCATGAGAGGTACTGGTCGCAGTAGGAAGTGCCAATGCTGTTTTGGGGGGAACAGCCGAACCAGGAGTGGACAGTCGAGTTAAGCAGGCTGATCTGGGCAGAAATGCGGTTGGATGAGGGCTACAGAGCCCTCCAGTGGTATGTAGCCCAAGTGTGCCCATGGACAGCAGATGACAGCCCCACGGAAGGCTTTGACTACGATGGCCTGGGATTGTTATACTGGAGGCTGTCCAGGGACCTTGACTTTGGGAGTGATCGGGAGTGGCATTTGGAGGAAATAATGGAGCACAGGGAGCGGAGACTGAATGTCTCAGAAATGCACTGGGCACAGGAAGATTTGGAGTTTCTGGCCGTTCAGGAATGGGAGCTGGAGATTGCCTACAAACAGCTGTTAGACTCTGCTCAGCAGCAGGGTGGTGCTCCCTTTGCCTGGGACTATCAGGAAATACCAGTTGACAACTCTGAAATCCTGGCTGAAGAGTTGTATTGTGGCAGAGTAACGGTGTGCTTTGCCAACCTGCACCCGCAGCTATGGAGGCGGAGGTCTTATTGCGGATGCAGCAAGTGCTGACTGACCTTAATGAACCTGTTTCTGTATTGGATGATCTTGGATGGAGGAATGTGCCTGTCCAGCAGAATGCCAGAGAATCGGCAGTGGAAAATCTGGAGATCGCTATCCCCTAAGCTGAAGTGCTGACAACAGCTGTGCCCAGCACTGATAGCATCTTCTGGGTTCCAGGGACAGGAGATGGTGAACCTTTATCTCCAGACACCAGTTGCAGAGACAGGGGATTTGATAGACTTTTCTGCTGAGGAAGAACAACCTGGTGAGCCTCCAGCAGAAGAAGAGCTGTTATTAGGGCCAAACTTCACTGTGCTCTGCCCAGCACCAACAGAAGTATCTGTGAAGTTACAAGGAACTTCCCCAACTGAAGCGCTGGCAACTGGACAGAGGGTCCAAGACCTCTGCCCCACACCTGTGGCAGTTTCGGAGGCTCAGGGTGAGAAGGTGGCAATCACTTCCCAGCAGCAGATACCGGGGGAGAAGGGAGAGGAGGTGTTCGTCGTCCCTCCCCAACAGTTAGCCGGAGCAGATGGTGTGGGGTTTCCAGCAGAAGGGCTGGCAACAGGGCCGAGTACTGCTGGACTCTGCCCTCAACTAACAGGGGATGGATTTCCTGTGAAGGTGGATGGGACTTCAGTCTCCACCTGTATACCCCAGGGATGCTGGGCAGTTGGCCCAGATCCCCAACAGCATGACGGAGTGAGCCCAGACACCCTGTCTTCTCTCCAGCGGCAGAAAGGACTCCAGGGAGAAGGGCCAGTCCAGGCCTCTCCCCAGCGGCAGATATGTTCTCTGAGAGAGGCAGAGGTTGGCTGGGTGAGTAATGCTTTGCTTGGAACAATTTGTTTGGGGTACTGTGTGGGTACAGGCATTAGAGGACTGGAACTACTGACTAACTTCGGAGTCAACCCGTCTGGAGTCTCCTCCTGTGTTAGTCTCCTGCCGAAAGGGGAGAAATGTGACAGACCTAGCCGGGAGAGAGACTTTTGGAGGGGACTGTATGCTAGGCTCTTGCCGATCGATCGTGGGCCCTGGCATTTGGGGGAACAGTGCTGTTTGTGAGCTGTATGCCTGGGGACCCTTGAGGCGTTATTACTGTGGATTCGAGTCCTGGTCCCCCAGGACACACAGACTCTGGGGACCCTGGATTTGCCATATTGGAATAGTGACTGATTCATACCATTGGGAGTCCTACTGTTAAATGCTAATGTCAGCAATTCCAGCTACCTGTCTGTTGTCTGCTAAAATGTGTATTGTAAATAAGTCTCTAGTATGGGATCTAAGAGTCATTAGATCCCCATTGCTGTTTGTGTTTAATTAACTTTGCTATTGTGATAATGTTGATTGGATTTTCTGAACTACAAGACAGCCAGGCTGGCCTAAAGGTCATGTCTGAGTCATCTAGGCTGTCTAAAGGGATTAGTTAATTAGCTCATGTTAATTAGGTTAATTAGGTTACAGCTGTATTGTTAGAGTAATATGAGCAGGAGGTCTGCACCTCCTCTTTTAGTGCATAAAAGAGCCTGTATATTGCAATAAAAGAGATTCCTGGTTGAACTTACATACAGCCTGCCTGGTGTTTGTTCTGAGCTATCACAACTGGGTTAGAATGGCACATAGCTGTAGTTCTAATCCCAGAGCATTGGATGACCGAGCAATCAGATGTTGCGATCTGCAATCTGATTCTATAGCAGCAGAGGAGTGTCAGGAGAGTGGAACCGAGCGAGCAAGGGGCTTGTTACAACAGGTAACAGGGTGCCTTGTTGGAGCCTGTAGCTTATGCATGCATTTGCAAATGTGTGCAGACTAAACCCCTGTTTTTAACGCATACTGTTAGACAGGTTGGTTGCAAGCTGGTTGGTAAGTAGAGCTTGGATTTTTCCTTGTATTTTTTCCTTGGTTGTTTTTTGTCATTTTGTTGCCCTCCAATGCTCATTGTTGTAAGGCCAGTTATATATGGGGGCAGCGGCTCACTTTCTGGTGTCCGTTTATGAAGCAGTGAAATCTATTCACTGCTTCATTCGCCGGCATTCACAGAGGAGATCTTTCTCCTCTGTGTGCCTGTTTATGAAGCTTTGTAGATCGCTTCACCTTCAGAGGAGTGAAGCGATTTACAAACGCTTCCAACAGTGGAGAACGGCCCCTGATACTGGAATCTCGTAAGACTTTACGAGATTACAGCACCAGAAATTCACAGAAACACCGAGATGTCAGTTTATTAAGCAGTGATAAATTATCACTGCTCAATACACTGACAGACGGCGTGGTTAATGTTAAAAAAATAACGAGTCCCCCTACATTATATATTTATATATGTACACACACATTATATATACATGTATATGCACACACATTTTATATATACTGTATATATATATACATATTTATATATATATATATATATATATATATATATATATATATATATATGTATATATATGTATACACATAAATATGACAGGGGGACATGGTTACAGTGTTGGGGGGTCTGAAGGAGGTATAAGGAAGTTAAAAATCTTCCTCCCCCCTCAGATCGCCCCAGATTCCCTCTGAGCTGGTGAATTGGGGAGTGGGAATTCTGACACAGATTACCAGTGAAGTGCTCAGATCGCAGCTTCATAAACTGGCCGTTTATGTGTCATTCAATGAGGATTCTCCATGTGTGGAGATCATCGGCGGGAGAACACAGTCAAACACTTCTCCCCCCCGATTATCTCTGTTTCATAAACCGTTTATGGACTGTGATCAGCGGCTGTCCTCTGGATCACTGCTGATCACTGCTTCATAAACGGACACCTCTGTATGTATCTAACTTGCTTCTTGCCTGGATCTCTGATCAACACTTTGCCAACTGTCTGTATCCACTTCTGACCCTCCCAAAGAACATCAATAGGGAGGAGAGCAAATATACTGATATTTCCCAGTTTACTGCTGTTTATTTTGGAAGGTTTGATGTTATAGAGCTGTACTTTCCACTCTTGCTGAGAAGTATCCACTAACCAGTCAAAGTCCCAGCCACTGTCTTAAAGCTCATCTGCCAATGCAAATATACCCTCAAACCTTCCTGCCTGATTCCCTCTCGTTCCTAGATAGGCTTCAGTTTCAGATACGTCACTCTTGGTTTCTATGTCATGGGAAGCAGTAACATGGTACCTGTTAAGCTCTGTTTTTTTAGGAACCTTACGTAAATACCGAACTCTGCACTCCAGCTGTGGAATCTGCACCTCAGCCCCAACCATCCTCTCATATGGTGTGCTCTTGGCTATTGGCCTAGAATTTAACAACATGACTGCCTGTGTGAGGACCCGATCCCACCCCTAGTATATGAGCGGGTGTAAGCTTGCGTATCTGGTCCTTTAATATCTTTCAATCAAACCAGCTGCTTGTGAATGGTATGGGATATGGCACAACCAGTACACTTCAGAGTCTTTGGCCCATTGCTGTAAGGTTAATCCAGTGAAATGTGAGCCATTATCACTTTGGACTTGTTTTGGACAACCGTAAGCAATGACAACCGTAATCCAAAGTTTCTGGAGCAGTTAAAGAGTTGTGGCTTGATCTGCACTTTGCAAGGATGAACAAGCAAAACTTCTGAATAGGTGTCTACTGCAGTGCAACAATATAACAGTCCATTGCTTCCCCGGGGCAATCTGCAAAATCTCAGCAGGCTTCTCACCCCTCTTAATCGACCCAGTGGAGTACTTTTGCAATGGCTATTGTCGCACTTCTCCACACACTGTAAATAGGCCTATTACAGTCTTTATCATGTCTAAGGATGTGGGCATTCCTCTCTGCCCATTTAAACTGCTTTATGTCCCAAATGTTCAGATTGCTTGTGGGCCCAGTTGGCCAAGTTCATCAAGACAGGATCAATTGGCACAACTGTATTCATCTTGGCGATTTTATCTGCCACTCTGTTATAGTCCTCAAAGTCTGGGTTTAGGAGTACATGTGCATCAACATGCCCCACATTTATGGTGCGGGAGTGAGCTTCCTTCCAGATGTCAAGTATGTAGTATGCTCTGCGCTCAGGATAATGGGTAGCAGCCCCTCTATTTGGGTTCCCTAGGGAACATACACAGAATATAAGTAAAGAGTGGGGTAAGTGGCGCTACCCTATTAAAAGAGGAATAATAAATATAAGCCCTCCTCCCAACAAGGAGGGTGCCTACTGGGGTTAAATGTGTATGTATGTGTCCAACAATGGTGAGTAGGCAAAAAACGTGCTTATACAAGTGTAACTAAAGTAAAAAGTGCACATAGATAAATGTAATAAGTAGTTAAAGAGAACTGTATATGATCATGACTAAGCAAATACCGTATTTATCGGCGTATAACACGCACAGGGGTATAAAACGCACATTCATTTTAAGAGGGAAGTTTCAGGAAAAAATCTTACATTTTAAATAAGGAACTTTGAAGCAAAATAAGGGTCAGTGCCCATCTGGAGCCTCACCAGTGCCATCAATGCAGCCTGATCAATGCCCATCTGCAGCCTCACCATTGCCATCAATTCAGCAGCCACACCATTGCCATTGATGCAGCAGCTTCATCAATGCCATCAATGCAACAGCCTCACCATTGCCATCAGTGCTGCCTGATCGATGCCCATCTACAGCCTAGAGGGGACAGGGAGGGGGGTGGGATGAGCGCCGACAGATTACATACAGTGAGAATCTCCTATGATAGACAGAACAGTGGTCCAATGGCGGTCCAGGAGATGGGACTTCCTATTACAGAGGCCGCCAAGTAAACAGGAGATTCTCACTGTATGTAATCTGACTGCCCTCGTCCCGCTCCCCCCCCTGTCCCCTCCGAGGCAGCTAAAATTGAAGTATTGGCGTATAACACGCACACGCTATTTGCACCCGATTTTCATGGTGAAAAAGTGAGTGTTATACGCCAATAAATACAGTAATTTGAACTGTGCATACATATAAAACAAACCAATAATGTGAGCTCCAAACCATGTGTGTATAATAAAAAATGTTGCCTAGATAAAATTTCCAAAAAAGGCCAAACAGATGGTAAAAAATAGTTGCTCAGTTAGAATATCCCACACTCATATATAGTCAAAAAAGTGTGTGAGAGCAGAGGTGTAAATATAGTCCCAAACAGAATGTGTAAAACTCAAAATATAAGTCCCAACAATAGGTATGTGTAAACCATAAAATAGTTCCAAAGTAGTCAATTGAGACTTATTCAGGTGACTTCAGTGCTCAGGCAAAACAGGTGACTCGTGGTGATCCCCCCCATTAGGTCCCCGCTCACCAAACGTTGTTACCCCTGCAGGGGTAGTAGGCAAATGTGGGTGGCCACGGATGGACTTTTTCCCTTAGCTGTCCCAGTATCCCATCTATTGATCCCACAGGCTCCTCGGTTGCTTCCGACCAATCAGGGGTGCTATGCACCAGTCAGCGTCTCTTAGGAGTCACTCCAAAGTATCTAAGCCTGGGTCCTTCCTGTTTGCTATGCTCTGCAGAACAGGGTTGTCAATTGTCAGTAAATTCCCTCCCAGTTTGTAAAATCCATAGCCGCAGACTGTATCACTCGGCCCCGCCCCCCCAGCGCGCCACGTCATTGATTTGATTGACAGCAGTGGGAGCCAATGGCTGCGCTGCTATCAATCATCCAATGAAAGAGCTGAGAAGCCCGGTTGAGAAGCCAGCATGTTCATGACGCAGGACTTTTGAGGGCTCAGGTAAGTAAATGGGGGGGCTGGGGGGCCGATAATCGTTGGATGTTTTTTCAACTTAATGCATAGAATGCATTAAGGTGAAAAAACATGTATCTTTACAACCCCTTTAAGTAGGTAGGACTGACGAGCAGGATATCATCAACAGCTGAGTAACTGTGGAGAGAGATGGGAGCTGGCAATTAGCCGACAGCTAAGCGGCCAGCTCAGAGAAGGAAGGGCTGAGCCCAGCCCTGACACTGGGTGCTGGTGAAAGTAAAAAACCCTGTCAACTATTTTGAAATGTCTCTGACATCCCCAGCTGCAATACCCCCTCTTTCTTGAAGATACCACTTCCATTTCATCAGTGTCTGGTTCTGGGCTACAGCTGCCCTAGTAGTCAGTCCATTATCTCTCACCCATCCCAATGAAGTATGGATGGTGACTGTGTCCTTTCCTGTAATGGCCTCTACATGTTGAAGTGCTGTGTAGGCCCCAAACAGATACTTCTCTAGGGGAGTGTATCTCTTCTGTGCTCCTGTCGGTTGTTTGGACCAAAATTCAATGGGTATTGCTCTCAGTCCTTTCTTTTCATTTGATTCAATTGAAATGGAAAATCAGTCAGCGCAAAAAATAAATCCTAACTGTAAAATAAAAGCAGCTGAACACTGAAGGCAAACATATAAAACCCTAAAGTATACAAAATGGATATGCAGTGCAGCGCTATATGTACAACCAAAAGACTCAAATGTTACTCATAACATAAATATAAAGTCCCCTTTAAATGTAGAAATAAGCACGTTGATAGAAAAGAGGTCTCCTCTGCGGTGGTCTAGGTGCTCATAAATGTTCATACAGTGCAATGCAATCCGTGATTCCACCACCAGTTAGCCAAACCGCTCACCTCAGCAAGTGGAACCCCTGAGCCAACAGATGGTTCAGAAAGGCATTTACCACTCTCAGTGGACATGGATGGAAACTTGCATGGGCAGACAGTAACGCGATTTTAGGAGACAGCACTCAGTTATTCTCAATTGGTGATCATATTCACATGTAATATAAAAATGAATATATAGTGCACACTGTGTGGCTAAACTAATCACATTTATTGAAAGTCAGGTACTCACATACAAAGCACTACACGCTAGTGCTGGGATAAAGGTATAAAATGACATCATAGGATAACATCAAATAGAGAAGGTGGCTGTAGTGATGTCCAAAAGGAACTCCCGCACGTGTATCGTCCGAATCTGGACTTCCTCAGCTGTAATGATTACCGCTGAGGAAGTCCAGATTCGGACGATACACATGGCTAACTGGTGGTGGAATCACTGATTGCATTGCACTGTATGAGCATTTATGAGCACCTAGACCACCGCAGAGGAGACCTCTTTTCTATCAACCTGTTTACTTCTACATTTAAAGGGGACTTTATATTTATGTTATGAGCAACATTTGAGTCTTCTGGTTGTACATATAGCGCTGCACTGCATATCTATTTTTAATTTGGTTGCCACAGACTCCAAGATAAGGCACCATCCTACTCCACTACATCCAGCTGAAATGGTACTCCTTGTCTCACAGGTACTAATCCCTGATGCTGCAAAATGGCTTCTTTAGCAGCAAAGAATGCAGTCCGCTGCTCTGAACTCCATGAGAACTCAGTCTTTTACCTGGTGACATTGTATCTTGATCTTGGGATCAGTTCAAGATGTGGGACTAATGATCTCCAGAATCCCACAACTCCAGTGAACTTCTATGCCTCCTCTTTGGTAGTAGGGACCGACAGTGCCTGGATAGTTTGCACAACTGTCTCTGGAGGTTTCCTCTGCGCCCAGACCACATCATTCCCAGGAATTTCACCTCTGTGACAGGTCCTTGCACTCTGTCTCTGTTGACAGCCCACCCTCTGTTCTCCATGTGCTGTATCAGCAGGTGCAGTGCTTCAGTTACACCTTCTTTTGTCCCAGAGATCATATGTCATCAATGTAGTGAAACATAGCGACTTTCAAATTCAGGATACTTAAATCTCGGGCAAAATCATGACAAATCAAAATCCTTGACAAATCGTTGGAAAATGAACATAGTCTTCAGGAAGCATGGTAAAAGTTTACTGGCGGCCATCCTACACAAAGGCAAACTAGTTCTGACACTCTGGGTCTATCAAAATAGAAAATAAACCATTAATGTATATCACAGCATGATATTCTCTTGCCTCTTTAACAATTTTCTCAACAATTGAAATCATATCTGGTACAGCTGACTTCAATGGAGGAGCCACTTTGTTTAGACCTCTGTAATCCAAAGTCATTCTATATGTCCCATCAGGTTTCTTCACTGGGAATACCGGAGACAAGAAAGTACTTAGAGCACGTCTAAGGATCCCTACTCTCAACAGTTCTTAAATAGTCTCCCCAATTTCTTTGTGACCTCCAGGAAGTCTGTACTGCTTGAGACAGATTGGCTTCTCTGGTGGAGGAAAGAAGAGAGGGGTCCATTTCGCATGACTTCTGACCACAGCCTTCAACCGCCCTAACCAGATACGCTTTATCAGAATACCCGAATGTGAATGTACCCCTTTCAGTCTGAATTGACTGACCTTGAAGTACATCCATCTCAAGAATATTTTTGGGTAACTCTGATACCAAAACATTTGTCCAAAATCCTGGTCCCTTGTCAATAGCCAATTTCACCCGTGTCCTAACTGCTGGTGTGGTTTGCCCTCCCAAACCTTCTACATAAATCAATTCTCCTTTGTGATGGGGAAGGATTTCCTTGCAAAAATGTAACTTCAGCTCCAGTATCAACTAAAGCCATCACATGTGTAGGAGAAGATGACCCCCCCATACAGTGACAGGTGCATATGGATGTCGGTCTCCTGCTGTCACTGTCCTCACTGTTATTACAGGAGACCCACCTTCCCTTCAAAAAAGAATAAGAAACCTCCAAATTGCCTTTTCTGATTTTCTCTAACTCCCCAGGATAAAGGTATTTGGGTTTGGGTTCAAGTGCAGTTTTGGGAATTGGTTTGGGGATAACAGAGTCTGTTCTGTTTTCTCTAAATCTAAGCTGATGTTATTTTCTAAATGTTTCCACCTCTTCAGCATTTCTGCAGTAGAAATTCCATCTATCTCATCTTTAGGTACTCCTGCCTTTAATCGGTCCACCCACATTTCTTTCCTGGAGATAACTAGCCTAGTTTTCGCTTCACCTCCTGTCTTCTCTCCCCCATTCCCTTACTTCTCTGTTCTTTTCTGCTTGTTTTCTTCCTGTCTGACTTTGACCTTATCTACTGCCCTGACAGGTTTTGTTGTAGTTTCCTCTAACTCCCCCAACTGGCTTAAAAGGGTAGTGGCTTTGTGAAACTTGCTGTTTAATCCCAGGCCTCCCAGCAAGGACAATAAAGGAGCTTGGAGATTAAATGGTGTAGACTTGATTAACTTACAGTGCATAGCAGACATAAAGGGTTCCTTATCTGACCCATCCATTTTGGATATGTATTTAATCTGGTTATACAACCCATCTCACGTAACATGGAAATATCTCCTATTGTTCTCCAGGAGTAGGTATTTTCCAGGTCACTAGGACTAGCGTATACTCGGACTATTCCATCTCACGAGATCTAAAAGTGAAAAATTCACATAAGCTCTCTGGCTTTTCGCATTGACTGACGCAATTATGGATCATGGGTTAACACTCCTATAACCACTGCTTCTTTACCTGACAAAACAACACTGTCTGCCCCTTCATCCCGCAAATGTAGGAGCCAACTCAATAGGGGTTCCCCAGACCTTTGTTTGTATTGTTTTGCCAGCTCATGGAGTTCAGATTGTGTAAACTCCAAAAACTTCCTCAAATTCAACATCTCTGGAGTTGTGATAATGTACTTCCCCATCTGCCATATACTCTTTCATGGTGCATTTTTTATTATTAGTAATGAGCTGTCTTGTACACTTTTTCTTTCCCAATGGATAATCATCATCAGAAAACATCAAACTATCTCCTCATTCTCACTATCATTTTAGGAGACCACATCCTCACAATCCCAGTTTTGGGATGTGACAATGGCACATACTCTGGCTTTACTAACAGGTTTACAGCCCTTCC
Organism: Lithobates clamitans; assembly: GCA_037952925.1. NCBI lineage: Eukaryota > Metazoa > Chordata > Amphibia > Anura > Ranidae > Lithobates > Lithobates clamitans. Next base: position 1,840,289 of record JBBGZY010000545.1, read on the forward strand.
TTTTCCTTAAGGCATTAATTAATTTGGCCATGAGGGCTGCACAGTGCACATCACTCTTGTAAATCATCAGCCCGACTAGCAGTTGAACTAACACACTCCGAAGCAACTGCTAGCTGGTCTTTTAATGCCTTCATTTCTACCTCTGCCTTCTCCCTCCTTTGTGATTCGGTATAGAGAGCATGAAGAAAGTACCAAACCACTGTTGACACTGTTCTCTTCTCTGCTTTACTTAAATCCAACCCCTTAAGGCTAAAATCTACAAAATGATCTGAGACTTTATCACCCCAAGTCTTATTTAAGGGAGAAGCATAAACAGCTTACACAGCATTTTTTCCTAGCACAAGCTACACAACACATCACAGAAAACAGGTCTGCTTCGGTTGAACTTTAGCGCAATTGTCTCGGACGAGCCCCCAATTGTTTTGCTTGCATCTATCTAGCAAGGTTACTTTGCGGTATAAGGAAGCTGAGACCTCTGCAGTGTGTAAATGTGCTTTTACTGAACAAAAATGCTGTACATACAAAACTATTACAATATAATACACATCAAGACTGACAGATATACCAAGCAAAATGCTTAGCAAATAAGCAGAAACTATGGTCTGTAAACAGTAAAAATAAACACTGGTTACTGTGTGATCATGATCACCGTTGACAAAGAGGACTCAGATGGCACTTGCTTTGGAAATAAGGTATCTTTCTTGTTTGCTGATTACAGACTTTTCCTGGTTCTATTACTTGATGAATTCCTTCCAGTCTTAAGGCATGATGCAAATCCTCTTGGTCTTAAGGCATGATAAAAGTCTTCTTGGTCTTAAGGCATGATACAAGTCTTCTTCGTCTTAAGGCATGATGCGAGTCTTGTCCAGCTTACGCCTGACAACCCTTCATATAGCTCAGGTTGTTTACCATAACAACCGACTAACAGAAAGACATCTCTGTAGCATTCAATTAGAGAGGCACTCTCAAATTCTACCTCAAGATGGCACTCTACCATCATACACGCCATAGGTTATATTTTACCTGTTTACTGTAGCTATAGAGACAATAGACTGCTGAAACTGTCAACTGAAATGCAACAATGGTATCTAAGTTCTTATTGTTTGAGGACAGTCTGTGTACTTGTTACCAAGCCATTCGTTTGAGAAGCATCCTCAAACAAATCTGCAGTAACCTGATTTCTATTCTATGACAGTCTTATAGAAAAATCATTCATAAAATATATATTTTATATCAAACGCAACACACTGCACAAGTCTGCATATTAGGAGTTCTCACTTGGCATTGACTCTCCTAATCTTCATGTAGGCAAGTTGCCAACTCTTGGTTAGTCAGTCTTCCTAGATTCCTAGGCTGGGAGGGAAGGGGTTAATGCTTGTGTTGCCTTCCTTTGTGTGTTCCCCTGATTTTACCTTGGGGGTTTGGCCACCCTCCTGTGTTGATATAAAGGGAGGAGGCCTGGATCCACAAGGGGGGGGGGAAACCTAGAAAAAGCATGGGAACTTAGGGCTCAGGATGCAAGTGCAGAGGCTCCGAATTATATCCTAAGAAGCTTGTTGGAACGACTATTCATCAGAATACTCCCAAGAACATAAACTTCTTTGCTTGGATTATTGCCTGTTTGGACTTCTCTCAAAGATGCTACACCCATAAAGGTAACTTGAGGCAGTCACCATTAAAGCGGAGCTCCACCTTAAAAAAAAATATTAAAAGCCAGTAGCTACAAATACTGCAGCTGCTGACTTTTAATAAATGGACACTTACCTGTCCCAAGGTCCAGCGATGTCGGCAGCCGAAGCTGATCGATCGCTCATCTCTCGGCTGCCCCCACCGCCATCCTCGGTCAGGGAATCAGGAAGTGAAGCGTTGCGGCTTCACTGCCCGGTTCCCTACTGCGCATGCGTGAGTCGCGCTGCACGTCTATACTGGTCCCCGCTGTGTTGTGGGAACTGTGTGTTTCCTAGAACACAACGGCGGGGGGGGGGCGGGAATTTACGGCTAGCTGCACCCTGAAAGGTGCCAATTGAGCCACCGGAGGAGGGGAGGAATCCGATGAGCGGAAGTTCCACTTTAGGGTGGAACTCCGCTTTAAGTTTAGTTAGGGAAAATACATTACTGCATGTTGTACATGTTCTGCCAAATGTTCAGTAAAGTTGTTCACTCTGCTCAAAGCCTGAAGTTACTCAAGGGGTGCATGTGGGGTCCTGGCATGTCTCTAAGGAACCTGGGTCTGAATTAACACATTGGGGTCTGTGAAACACCACTATGAAAAAGGGTTAACTTGCAAAGATGTTGCTATGGGTAACCAATAGAAACAGCAACCAGTCATTGGCATGGTATCTGAATATTCAAAAAAAAAAAATAAGTGGTCATGAGACTTTATCTGAGGCATGTCACTTCAAAAATGATACTTAGAGTACAAAGAGTTTAAAATGTATTTGACAATTAAAATTTAACATTCCATGATCATAGAGTACATGATAAAAATTTTCAAAGTTGTAGAACCATATTCAAAAGAGCTGACATATAAGAAAATATACATGATTGATGGAATAAATTAATATTGTACTGATGCCTAGTAATATATACACAAACAAATACATGATTGACATAAATTGTGAAAACCAAGATGTCTTGACATCCTAAAAACTATGTGTTTCATGGATCCCGTCCACTCATCAGGAGTTTGATATAAGAATTATCTATAAATGTAGGTAAGTAAAAAATTATGATAGTAAATGGTTCCCTGAAAGGGGGAAAAAAGGAAAAAGAACTTAAAAGGGCAAAATGCCTAAATACTTATAAATCAGCTCAAACAATTGACCCAGCGTCTAAAAGGGGGAATAGGGGCGTCAGAAAAGTAAAGTGTTCAAAAGTAAAGGAGAGACAGCAAAGCACCTTAGGACCAAGAGATAATAACAAAAGGAGGGGGGAGATTAATTGATTGGGAAGGAATGGGAAAAAAAGTGAAAAAATCCACCAACACACATCAGTTTGAAATAAAATTAACAGAAATCGTGTGCATGAGCGAGGTCACAAAACCACCAGTACACACCAGTTAGAAATGAGTAGAAAAGTGCTCAATACAAGAGACAAAAATACATAAAAAAAAAATCCCCCCCTTTTGCTATTATTTCTTGGACCTAAGGGGCTTTGCTCTCTCTTCTTTACTTTTCAACACTTAGGTGCTTCCTTTGGGTATGTTGGACACATCACTTAGACACGAACATCCCTATTGATATACATCCTTTATATTTACACACACATATATATATATATATATATATATATATATATATATATACACACACACATACACAGTATATACACATATTTTTTAAGATCAATACAGGCTACATGTGTTTTCATCATTTTATAGATTTTCCATGGACTGCACCTTGGAAACCTGGCCTGCTCCTCGACTGTTCCCTAGACCTGGATGGGTTTTCCTGCCTCAGCCCTGGGTCAGATACTTGTCTGACGCCCCTATTCCCCCTTTTAGATGCTAGGTCAATTTTTTGATCTGATTTGTAAGTATTAAGCCCTTTTAAGATCTTCTTTCTTTTTTTTCCCCCTTTCAGGAAACCATTTACTATCATCATTTTTTACTTACATTTATAGATAATTCTTACATCAAACTCTTGATGTGTGGACGGGATCCACGAAATGCGTAGAGTTTTTAGGATGTGAAGACATCTTGGTTTTCACAATTTATGTCAATGTCATGGTTATGCGGTAATCTTTCTCTGTCAGCTTACCTCATCTCATGTGTTCAGACTAAGAGGGCAGCCACTCTCACCTGGTCGTTTTTATAACCTCTCCTCTAAGCATGGCTCCACCCCAGGCCCTATCAGGGAACCCTATATTGACCTGTGCACTGCAAGCCAGCGGTGTTGATCAACCATTGTGTATTTACTGTGTGTTTGGCTTCCTGTTTCCTGCTTGCCGTGTGCTCTATGTTTGTCTCTGTTATCGACCTTGGTGTGTTCTTGACTATTCCTGTCTGCTCGTGATCCTGACCTTTTGGCATGTCCCCGACTATCTCTGTTTGCCTGTGACCCTGAACCTTTGGCGTGTACTCTGTTGTTCCTGTCTGGTAGTCGCCCTGACCTCTGCCTTGTCCCTTTACTATCCTTGTTGTTCCAGCCTGCTGCTACCTCTATCTCCTGTAGTCTACCGTGAGCATGAGCTATGAGACCCTGGGGGCCGCGACCTGGAGCCAGACTGCAGCGCAGTCCATCCTCACCACTGGAGGCTCTGCTGAACACCTGCTGGCTCTTAGACTCCGCTTCCTGGGGAATCTATGCTCTAGCTCCCACTGGGATCTGTGTTAGTGATCCAGTAGACCTGCTTTCTGAACCTCCCTGAGTACTATCCGCAGCAGTCAGTCCTAGGGTCCACTATCTTAGCGGTGCACTTCCGATTCCTACGGAGTGCATCTGTCACCTGATCTCAGGTGACCTGACAGTCAATCATGTATTTGTTTATATATTACTAGATATCGGTACAATATGAATTTATTCCATCAATCATGTATATTATGTCAGCTCTTTTGAATATGGTTTGAAAAATTGTATCATGTACGCTATGTATCATTTTTGAAGTGACATGCCTCATATAAAGTCCCATGACCACTGCTTTTTTTGTTTGTATGTACATTAGGGATGGAGTCCTGGCATGGTGCTTGTGTCAGGTCACAATTCTTTTCCTTATATACCTGACATGGTGACAGGTTCTATGGTAGTGAGGGGGATTGGAATTCTGCTCCCACCCTAGTTGTCTGTCCCTGTCAGTCTCTGGGATCAGATTAGCGTTACGGGCATCTAATACCTGGTCACTTGGTACAAAAGGAGAAGGGTTAAGTGGAGCACACCTTGAGGTTCACGCTATGTGCTTGGCAGAAGCCTATTCTGTTACTGGGAGTGAGGTAACAGAGGTAGGTTGACTGGTGGGGTGGGCGTAAGCACCTTGTGCCCTTCCTAATGCAATACATACTGTACACCTGTTAAAGTGTGTAGGACAAGAGACAACATCTTCTGGAGGAACTCCGCATATAACACTACACACAAGTGGCTCATCTCTGAGTTGGGGGACTGGCCTAATGTTTGATTTTCACATGACCGTGGCCCTTGCCTGGTCCCGGGCATTGATGAGTATGCCTTCGGGTAAGGTGTTACCCCTGTGCCGGGTCAAGTGATCCCATTTATCACCTGGCATGGCCATAGGAACCCACTTTTGTGTAGGCCTCCTATGTGACCTAAACATGACATCCAATAAGTTAGTTATAATATAATAATATATTATATAATGTAATAGGGAACATATGGAGGAAGTGTCAGCCACCTATTGCAACACGCACCCTACCATTACATGCATTCTTGTTCTGGGTCAGTGACACCTTTTGTGCTCGCAGTCTGTATCTTACAGCCAGGCGGCGTGGCTCTTGTTGCGGGAGGGCGTCATATGACAGCCTCCCATTTAAACAGGGAATGCGTGCAATCGTGCGTGCGCATCCCTGTTCCTTCAGCGGCGACATGTCACAGAGACACCGCTCGCCACCGAGGGGGGTGAACAGCCATTGGACATGGCTGTTTACCACGTGATTGGCCGTGATGAAGTCACGGCCGATCACAGATGGTTCCACCCCAATGTGCGCGTTTGCGAGCGCACACGTCGGTGGCGGCGTGTTTCCGTGTGTACCCGACGCCGGTAAACAGCCATTGGCCGGCTGCTTACCCACGTGATTGGCTGTGATCCTTTCACAGCCGATTACTAAATGTAAACAGCCATCACCTGTCACCCATCAGTGACCGCCAGCCATCACCCGTCACCCATCAGTGACCGTGGCCTATCACCTGTCTGTGACCATCACCCGTCAGTGACCATCACCCATCAGTGACCATCGCCTGTCACACCGTCATCACCTATCAGTGAACGTCACCTGACACCCATCGCACAGCCCATCAGTGACCGTCACCTGCCACCTGTCACACAGCCATCAGCGTCATGTCCAAAAGAGTATACACCAGTGAGGAGGCGTTCCAGATCCTCTCCATGACTGATGAGAGCAACGGGGAGTACTCATCAGATTCCAATTCTGATTCCGAATCAAATTCGGCATTTGAACCGAATAGAGAATCGGCAAATGATTCGGAGGAAGAATGGGTCCCTCCTAAAAGGGCACGGCACTCTGCAAACCAGGATTATATTCCCAGGCCCAGTACCAGCGCTGCCACCAGCAATAGGCCCCGGGAACAAATGCCCAGTACCAGCGCTGCCGCCGGCGATAGGCCCCAGGAACAAAATGCCCAGACCCAGTACCAGTGCTGCCACATCACGCCTGAGTACCAGCACAGGAAATTCCAATCCAACTACTGGAGTGTAACATCCCCCAAGAGCCAGGGCCTCTACATACATGCCAGATGGTCTTGCCAACCCAACATGGCTGCCTTCCAACTCGGCATCACCAATTATTCCCCCTTACACAGCACAGCCAGGTGTGCAGACCAACACCCAAAATTTCTCAGAGATTGATTTCTTTCATATGTTTTTGTGCGACACTATGCTGCAATTTATTGTGGACCAGACAAATTTATATGCCCAGCAGTATATTGCCAACAACCCCAAATCATCCTATGCCTGTCCGTTTGAGTGGAGAGATCTAAATTTGGAGGAGTTCAAATTGTTTATGGGCCTCACCCTAAACATGGGGATTACAAAAAAAATGAAGGACATGCCTATTGGTCCACCAACCCTATCCACAACATGCCCTTTAATTCTGCCGTAATGTCCAGGTCCTGATACAAGATGATAATGTGCTTTCTTCACTTCAGCGACAACACCCAGTGCCCTCCCCACAATCATCCAAATTACGACAAGCTATATAAGATTTGCCCACTGATAAATTTCTTTTCCCAACAATTTGCAGAACTCTATGTCCCCGATGAGAATATATGTGTCGATGAGTCCCTGGTACCCTTTTCAGGTCGGCTAGGAATAAAGCAATATATTCCTAGCAAAAGGGCCAGATACGGAGTAAAATTATTCAAGCTCTGTGAGAGAGCCACGAGATATCTGTATGCGTTCCGCATATATGAAGGAAGAGATTCCTAGCTCCAGCCCCCTGAATGGCCGGCCTACATGTGCACAACTGGAAAGATTGTATGGGATCTGGTATACCCACTTCTGAACAAAGGATATCACATATATCTTGACAATTTCTACACCAGCCTGCTCCTTTTCAAATACTTATATATTGCAAAAATCTTGGCCTGTGGAACCTCCAGATCTATCTCCACAAACTATAGCGAACAAAAAGCTGCGAAGGGAGGAAAGAGCATCATTGAGATGCAACGAAGTGCTGGCCTTGAGGTGGAAGGATAAAAGGGACGTGCACATGATGTCCACCATCCATGACGACACTACAATTGAGGTACAAAGAAGACAAGGTCCCATTGAAAAGCCAACATGTGTCCAAGATTATAATCTCTACATGGGGGGGGGGTGGATTTCAATGATCAAATGATTCAGCCCTATTTGTCAATAAGGAGGTCCCGATTCTGGTACAAGAAGGTAGCAATTTATCTCATCCATTTGGCCATTTATAATTCCTATATAGTCTACACCAATTCCGTGGAAAGTCCCGCTCCCTTCCTAAAATTCATAGAAGAAGTTGTCACGTCCCTCATCTATCACCAAAGAACCCCCCCAGAAGACCTTGGCTCTGAGACTGCTTGCCGACTTCATGAGCGCCACTTCCCATTCAGCATTCCACCATCTGAAGCAGGCCGAAGAAGGCAAAAAAAAATGTCGCGTGTGCACCAAAAGAGGATTTCGAAAAGATACCAGTTACCATTGTCCCCAGTGTCCCTTCCAACCTGGTCTTTGCATTGGTGAATGCTTCCAACATTATCATATGTCCCTAAAATATTAGCCCATATTTTTAACCATTTCCCCATTTTCATCATCTGTGCTGACCATTTTCCATTCTTCCCCAAATAACCATGCCACTGCCTTCCACGTGAACTGACCCTGGCCTGTTTTTTGACTCTGCCTAACGTTTAGACTGCTTCCACGTGAACTGACCCTGGCCTATTTTGTGACTATGCCTCTGCCTACCGTTCAGACTGCTTCCACGTAAACTGACCCTGGCCTGTTTTATTAACTACGCTACTGTCTACTGCTTGGACTGCTTGCACGTGAACTGACCTTGGCCTGTTTTATGGACTATGCTTTTGCCTACCGCTTGAACTGATCTGTTGCCCTGCTACTGTAGTACACAGGGGTCTCACATATGTGAGGGGCTCCGGATGGAGAAAACTATTTTTTTCTTTTTCCCTGGGTTTCATAAATTCCAGATTAGGGTCTGGAGTCCAGAGGCTTCATAGAGATTTGGGTGGGTCGAAGCCTCTACCCCTGTGCCCCTGTGCACAGGTCTTACCTGATTGCGGCCCTCAGCATGCTGCTGACTTACTGCCACCATGCCTCTGTCTGCCGCATGAACGGACCACACTGCTACCTGGACTATGCAAATAATTAGCTGTAGCAAGAGGCAGTATGTTTATGAAGGGCTGGAGAGCGGTACAATAATAAGTGTCTGCAAGTAACAGTGTATCAGGACCAATATTATGGCTGTGCTGGCTGTCTCTGCCTGGACAATTTCTATGGACTGTGCTGTGCTGACAATATCCTTGTGCTGACTATAGACAATATTCCTGCCTGCTGCCTGGATAATTACTATTGCTGTCAGTAAGCATATCCCTGCCTGCTGCCCGGACCAGTGCTCTCCTCTGTGGATACCACTAAAAGCACAGGTAATGCTTTTTTTTTACCCTTTCCGTAATAAAATTTATTTTGAATTGTAATCCTTGGTATGTACGTGCTATGTATTAGAAATATGAAGGGCTTTCAAAAATGATAGGTTGCCAGGAAATTACATATGTCATTTATGCTCCTAGAACGCCTGATGGTGCTACTTGGATGTTGGGCCTCTGTATGTGGTCAGGCTGTGTAAAAGTCTCACACATGTGGTATCGCCATACTCAGGAGTATCAGAATGTATTTTGGGGTGTCATCTTTGCTATGTACATGCTATGTGTTGAAAATATCTGATAAATGGACAACTTTGTGTAAAAAAAAAGAAAATGCGTTTTCATTTTCTTCCACATTTTCTAAAATCTTCTGTAAAAAAATGAACCGTTTAAAAGACTCGTTATGCCTCATAGATTATACGTTGGGGTGTTTGCTTTCTGAAATGGGGTCATTTTGGGGGCAATTCCATTGTCCTGGTGCTCCAGGGCCTTCAAAAGTGTAATAGGTGGTGGAGAAATGGGATGTGTCATTTATGCTCGTAGAACGCCTGAAGATGCTACTTCAATGTTGGGCCTTTGTATGTGGCCAGGCTGTGTAAAAGTCCCACACATGTGGTATTGCCATACTCGGGAAGTGTAGCAGAATGTATTTTGGGGTGTAATTTGTTGTATGCATATGCTCTGGGAGAGAAATAACATGTTAATATGACAATTTTGTAAAAAAAAAAATCTTCATTTTGCAAAGAATTGTGGGAAAAAATTACAACTTAAAAAAATTCACCATGCTACTTACTTAGTAACTTGGAATGTCTACTTTCTACAAAGGGATCATTTAGGGGGTATTTGTACTTTTCTGGCTTGTTAGTGTCCCAAGATATGAGATAGGACGTCAGTACATCAGGTGTGATTAGATGTGATCAATTTTCAGTGATTGGCACCATAGTTTTTAGACTCTATAACTTTCACAAAGACCAATATACACTAATTTGGGTTATTTTTACCAAAGAGATGTAGCAGTATAAATTTTGGCCAAAATTTATGAAGAAAAATTACTATTTTGCAAAATTTTATGACAGAAACAAAGAAAAAGGCATTTTTTCACAAAATTTACGGTCTTTTTTATTTATAGCACAAAAAATAAAAAACCCACTAGTGATTAAATACCACCAAAAGAAAGCTCTATTTGTGTGAAAAAAAGATGCACACTTCATATGGGTACAGTGTTGCATGACTGAGTAATCGTCATTCAAAGTGTGAGAGCGCTGAAAGCTGAAAATTGGTCTGGGCAGGAAAGGGGGTGTAAGTGCACTGTATTGAAGTGGTTAACAATGTTCATCAAAATACCCCTTGCTGCCAGCTATCAACTGATACTGTTTGTAGCTGCTGGCGGTGAAACCTGGCTGTCACTGGTTGCTTTAATCTCTACTAATGATCGGGCTTATAGTATGTCAGCAATGATGTAGTGATCACATGCAAGCTTAAAGCTTCATTTAGAAAATAATGCTTTGCAGAGACCCATGCATCCAATTGCATCTAGATGACCTGGTGATCTTGCCAGTAACACATTTCCTGTCTTAGGGTGGCTCCACTCTGGCTGGAGGAGCAATGGAGACAGCCATGGGCAACAGCATTGGCACACTCTGGAGAGGGTAATATTAGATTCACACTAGCAGATTTAGATGCGCATAACTAACAAATTAACCACTTCAGCACTGGAAGGTTTATCCCCCTTCATGACCAGGCCATTTTTTGTGCTACGGCACTGCGTTCCTTTAACTGACAATTGTCATGCGACACTGTACCCAAATAAAATGGTTGTCCTTTTTTCATATTTTTGGTAAAGAAAAAAACATCAATAAGCGTATATTGGTTTGCGCAACAGTTATAGCGCCTACAACCAAAAGGATGTTTTTAATGATCTTTTTACTCTTTTTTTTACCTAGTAATGGCGGCCATTAACAACTTATAACGGGACTGTGATATTGCGGCAGAAAAATCAGACACCTAACTGATGCTTTTGACACTTTTTGGGGAGCGGTGACACTAATGCAGTGATCAGTGCTAAAAAATATACACCGTCACTGTACTAATGACACTGTCAGGGAAGGAGTTAACATCAGGGGCGATCAAAGGGTTAAATGTGTTCCTAGGGAATACTTACTAACTGTGAGGGAGGTGCTTTGACTGGGGGAAGGTAAAGAACCGTGTTCCTGCTTAGCAGAAACATAGGGTCAGTACATTCTCCTGAACAATCAGCGGGTCCCGGCGGACATGACGCGCGCCCCAGACCTGGAAGTGTCAGATCACATACTAGGTACCTGATCTGGCACAGAGCGGCCGCCCTGCCGTAGTATATGTGCGTGGGGCGGTTCTGCAAGCGATTAAAGCCAAAATCTTGTACTTTGTTATCAGTAGTAATAGTTTTTTTCTTTTTGGGATAAAAGCTTTATATAAATGAATTAAAGCTGATCATTGTAAGCACCCTTGTGAATGTTAAATGGTTCCTCTTAGCCCTATAACTGCCACTTTTGCTGCACAGCTTGGTCTGTTAAAGGAAGATGATAAATAACAGGCTTATTGGCTGGGTAACCAGGTTAAAATAAAGGGGGAAAAAGAGCCTAAAAAAAAAAAGAAAAGTAATGTGTACGCCACATATAAGAATTGGTAAGCTGCTATATAACCATTATATAATGGTTATGTATATAATCATTATATAATGGTTACATGTATATAATACATTTTTTTTTTGGGTTGAATACCGCTTTAAGCTAAGCAAATGTTTCATTAGTGACCCTTTCCTAGTGACTTCATTAGTAACTAGGTTCCTTCATGACAAGTTATAAGCTCATAAATTGTACTCATTAGGTACCGTCAAAAGATGTAAGAGCCTTTGGACAGAACAAAGAACACAGGCAACGTGGAGATACAATTTTATACAATGTAGAATGTCGCCTGATAAAAAACACCCCTTTTGTTTTAGAAATACACACAAGGCATTGAAATTTGTTCAGCTCTGGGGCAAGCAGAACTGAGTGGCAGCTGAGCAATTGGCCTGCAGGCTGGTTTGATTATAATGATTTGAATCAACGTCGGAAGCCACTCATCCACCACAGAGGTCAGTGCAGCAAAGTCTGAGGCTGTTAAATAAGGAAGCAGAGCTGTCATTCTCTGTTGTATTTCACAGTGAACGCGGGTGATTTTAAGAAGTAAAATGTTGATTGACAGTTAGGCTTCCCTAGAGCCTGTGCATCAGTGGAGGTCTTTGAGATGCACGGGTCTTGCTATTAAGATTTCTCCCAAAAATATGGGTACTAGTTGTCCTTCAATCCCTGAAATTTAGATTTAATTGGCTCCTGCACCTAGTTAAAAAATAGATGTAGACAAAGTAAGATTAAGGTCTCATTTAAATTTTAGGGAACGGCAACTGATAGCATTGCAAAAAAAGAAAGGGGGGAGGGTGGGACTTTAAATGAGGTAAAAGGGGAAAAGACCACCGCTCTATATAAATGCAAAAAATTAACACAATCAAGTAATAAAGTGACAAAAAATTGAATGAAGAGCAAAAGCAGCCGCTAAAGGTGAGATACACACACTAGAGACAATCAATATGATTTATATGATTTGACCATGAACTTTATTATTTATTACCCATCCTAATTATTTACTCCTTCCTTTATTTTATGATTGACTTTAAATGAGGTGCGCGTGGTGGAACCAAACAAATCCATATACTAATATATTTATTTATAAACCAGATATTGGTATAAATATAAATATAAAACATGCATAAAAGCATATATGCATATAAAGTATCAATATACATATTGTAAATAGTAGCCAACATGACACAGAGAATAAATGTTGTACATCATAATCCCCGAGATAGGGTAAACATTGACATTCTATCAGGATAAGTACAGCAGTAAAACCTTCTAAAATCATTAATATGAAATGTATTCATCAAATGAGCTTGACACGTTTCATGGACTTCTATCCACTCATCAGGCGCAACTCGATGTTCTAGGAGGGGGATAAAAAACTGATAGCAGCGCTAAAACCAGTAAGATAAAATTGTATACATTTTTAGATATTTAGAGGGCTTTTATTTCAGTTAAAAAAAGAGACACGTATAAATGTAAAATGTATTTACTTAAAACTATAGCAACCCAGTACGAACTAAAATAATGAAGGGGCTCTTTTTTGGTCTGCTTTTTGAAAATGCTGGCCTTTACTTTTATTTTCATAAATTATTTGACAATTTTAAATAGGTTTTTTGTTTCTTGTAGATTAAGGGGTACAGTGTAAAGGGTACAGTGCAAATGTCACCTGAAATGTGCCAAAGTCATGTATGCACTAAGCCCCATTCTGCCCATCAAAACTAGCCCCCCTGACGTATTTGACTAGTGCCTTATGAAGAAAGCTGCATGACAACTTCAAAGAAAGAGAAGATTTATAGCTGTCTTCCCATCCATGGCGTGAACCAGCAGCTTATACATTACAAGGTATCTTCACTCTCATGAGTCACCTTTCCAGCTCTCTAGTTTCCCCAATGCACCTACAAAATTGTTGGTATTACATAATGACTTGATAATGCATGAATATCACAGTATTTAACAACTTGCCAACTGGGCCATAGACAAATGATGTCCTGGACAGGAAGTGGAATACCAGGGTTATGGCTGCAGCAATCTGTAATAACCCGATATTCAGCAATTCTTTACAAGATTAAAGTGGTCCCAGTGGCAAATTCGCTACTGGATCACTTTTAGAAGTGGCGGAGGGGTGTCCCCGGGCTTACCTGACTGATCAGTGAGGCCTAGGGTTGCCCCATCCCTTTAAAACCGAACACAAATTCATTACACAGATTTTGAGACTAATTTAATATAGATAAGGCACTGAGTTTAATTGCCACCAGCCACAAAACCTGTGTAATTAATATGTGTTCTATGGGTTGACTGTGCAGCCCAGTCAAGTTCCTCCACCCCAAACTTGCTCACCCATATCTTTATGGACCTTGGTTTGTGCACTGGTGCGCAATCATGTTGGAACAGGAAGGGGCCATCCCCAAACTGCTCCCACAAACTTGGGAGCATGAAATTGTCCAAAATGTCTTAGTATGCTGACGCCATAAGAGTTCTTTTCACTGGAACTAAGGGGCCAAGCCCAACCCCTGAAAAACAACCTCATACCATAATCCCCCCACCACCAAATGATTTGGACCAGTGCACAAAGCAGGGTCCATAAAGACATGGATAAGTGAGTTTAGGGTAGAGGAATTTGACTTGCCTGCACAGAGTACTGACCTCAACCTGATACAACACCTTTGGGATGAATTAGAGGGGAGACTGCGAGCCAAGCCTTTTCGTCCAACATCAGTGCCTGACTTCACAAAAGCACTTCTGGAAGAATGGTCAAACATTCCCATAGACACACTGCTAAACCTTGTGAACAGCCTTCCCAGAAGAGTGGAAGCTGGTATAGCTGCAAAGGGTGGGCCAACTTAATATTAAACCCTACTAACTAAGACTGGAATGTCATTAAAGTTCATGTGCGTGACAAGGCAGGTGCCCCAATACTTTTGACAATATAACATATATAATGTTTGGGGGTTCTATGTAAAATTTCGAGCAAGAAAAACCCAGATTTTTACATATACAGGCGGTCCCCGGGTTACAAACAAGATGGGGTCTGTAGGTTTGTTCTTAAGTTGAATCTGTTTGTAATTCGGAACAGATACATTTTTAAGCCAAAAAAAATATTTTGAAGCTTTTTGGATAGCGTAGGGAAGGGTTAACACCCCTGCAACATTTGTTTTGCTGGCTGTGCCCCTGTTCAGAAGATTTCATCTCACTTTCTGTCCCAATGACAATTGGATTTGAAAAATTTTGGGTTGTTGTAGAAACAAGCCTTGGTGATAAAGCATCAGTGGAGACACCTCTTTCCCATAATAACTCCTACAGGAGTGAATTTCCTTCCCTAGGGGTAGATTTCCTCTCACTTCCTGTTGTCTCCCTCCATTTGTAAGTAGGAGTTGTTTGTAACTAGGGGATCGCCTCTATAAGAAAAGTGTCAGAATTGGCCTGGTAGGCAAGTGGTTAAATTAAAGGTAGTTCAGGAAATTCCATTGGTACATTGCACCCAAGAATTTAGTGTGAAAGGTCAATCATTAACCACTTCCTGTCCATGCTATAGCCAAAAGACGGCTACAGCGTGGGCTTAGTATGCTGGGAAGGTGTTCATGAGTCCTTCGGACTCCGCTGATCACAGATCGGGGTAAAGGGCCAATCACAATGGCCCTTTACCACGTGATCAGCTGTGTCCAATGATAGCTGATCACAGGATGTAAACACAAGCCGGTTATAGGATTATCAGTGTCCTGATTATTAGTGCAGTCCCACCAGTGCTGCCAGTCGTGCCCACCAGTGCCACCTATCAGTGCCCACCAGTGCCACCTATCAGTGCCCATCAGTGCTGCCAATCAGTGCCCATCAGTGCCGACTTCCAGTGCCTAGCAGTGCCACCTATCAGTTTCCATCAGTTCTGCCTATCGGTGTTGCCTATCAGTGCCACCTCTCAGTGCCCTTCAGTGCCATCTATTAGAGCCCATCAGTGCCGCCTATCAGTGCTGCCTATCTGTGCCACCTATCAGTGCAGTCTCATCAGTACCCACCAGTGCCGCCTCATTAGTGCCCATTAATGCCACCTATCAGTACCCATCAGTGCCTATCAGTCCAGCCTCATCAGTGCACATCAGTGAAGGAAAAAGATGATCTGTTTGCAATTTTTTTTAACAAACTTTGAAAAATGTTTAGTTTTTTTTTTTTAATTATTTGATTAGCAAAAAATTTAAATCCCAGTGGTGATTAAATATTACCAAAAGAAAGCTTTATTTGTGTAAAAAAAATATGATAAAAATGTCATATAGGTACAGTGTTGCATGACTGCAAAGTGTGACAGCACTGAAAGCTGAAAATTGGCCTGGGCACGAAGAGGGTAAAAGTGCTCAGTAGGCAAGTGGTTACAGCTCAACTTCAGTCAAATCATTTTATTTTTGAATAGAACAGGGAAGGTTTAATGCCTCATTTTAATGCTGACTGTGTTCCTGCTAAGGAGATTTCCCCCTGCTATCACATCAAGATGAAAAGTGATGAGAAATCTCTCCAATGTGAACACAAACAAAAACACATTTGTAGTAGAATGGGGAAGAGCTTAGGACTCCTGAGAATGTTTCTAATGCAGCGTACACACAAGCGGAATTTCCCTCAGAAAAAACTTGGATGGTTTTTCCGACGGAATTCCACTCAAGCCTGCCTTGCATACACACAGTCACACAAAAGTTCTCTGAACTTTCAACCGTCAAGAACACGGTGACGTACAAGCCGAGAAAATGAAGTTCAATGCTTCCGAGCATACGTCAAATTGTTTCCAAGCATGCGTGATTTTTTGCGTGTCCGAATTGCATACAGACAAACGCATTTTCGGATAGGAACTTTTTTCGACCGAAAAATAGAGAACCTGCTCTCAATCTTTTGCTGGCTGGAATTCCGCCAGCAAAAGTCCGATGGAGCATACACACGGTCGGAATTTCTGACCAAAAGCTCACATCCGACTTTTGCTGGCGGAATTTCTGATCGTGTGTACGGGGCATGAGATTATCTGTGCTTCCTGGCAACTGCTTCCCCAAATGTTTTAGACTGTAACATTTTGTACAGATACATTTTCTTACCACATTTTTTACAAAAGTTATCAGCTTCCTTGTCCGTAAGTATAAACCAAAGAGATGTTTGAAGTATAATGCAAGTCATTTACGATGGCCCTGCATATACGTGGAACTTGAGGATAGATCTCTTGTATTGTAAATGAATATGCATCATGCATGATGGTTTTTATTGTTAGAATTCCATTTTAAATATGTATGAATAAATGTTTGAGAAATTGGTAAGAAAATTTACTTGACGAAAAGGAATCTTTCTATGTGAAATGTGCCAATAAAGTCCCATTTTCCCTCTTTTGCAAATAACATAATCTTAAATTCTTGAATAAGGATTTAGGTATCTTATTTACCAGCAAAATATAGCTTGGATGATAGCAACACATTTTAGAAATAAAAAAACCTGACAGAAATTGTAAAGCCGCGTACACACAATCGGACTTCTCGTCGGAAAAAGATATGATGGCTTTTCCGACGGGATTCCGGTCAAGTTTGCCTTGCATACACACGGTCACACAAAAGTTCGCTGAACTTACAACCGCCAAGAACGCGGTGACGCACAACACTACGATGAGCCGAGAAAATGAAATTCAATGCTTCCGAGCATGTGTCGAATTGTTTCCGAGCATGCGTAGGAATTTTGCGCTTCGGAATTGCAACAGACGATCGCATTTTCAGATAGGAACTTTTTCCGACCGAAAAATTGAGAACATGCTCTAAATCTTTTGCTGGCTGGAATTCGGCCAGCAAAAGTCTGATGGAGCATACACACAGTCGCATTTTCCTCTCATCGGTCATACATCGGTCAGCATACACATCGGTCTTTTGCGGGCCGAAATTCTGTTCATGTGTACGCGGCATTACTCTTCACACTCTATTACTCTATCCAAAGCAATCTAAAAAATATTGGCTGGAAGAAGGCTTTACGATAATTATCTAGCTATGACCAGCTACTAAAAATTCTTCTAGTACAAAGACATCAGAGGCACAGGATCAATGAAAAGCTGACATGTTTCACACCACTACAGGGTGCTTAGTCATAGCTGTTGGAAGATGGAATGACCGTCCATATATATGGGGATGAGAAAAAGGTAGATCAAACAGGAAATGCCTCTGATAGGCCACCCACATGGACACGTCAGTCCAAATTCCTGGACACATATGAAACACCTGGTGCATACAACCTCATGCAGGTGCATGGGATATCTTAATGAATTAACTTAAAGGGGTTGTAAAGGTATACATTTTTTCACCTTAATGCATTCTATGCATTAAGGTGAAAACACTTTTGATAATACCGCCGCCAGCAGCCCCCCCCCCGTTTTACTTACCTGACACCTCAAAAACTCGCCTGCTCGTTCCCGACCTCCATTCAGCAGATCAGCCTGGTCACTGATTGGCTATAGTGGATGGATTGAAAGCAGCGCAGCCATTGGCTCGCGCTGCTGTCAATCACATCCAATGACGCGGCGCGCCGGGGGGCGGGGCCGAGTGATACAGCGAGCGGCTATAGCCGCCGGCTGTATCACGGGAGCGCGCCCGCAATAACGAACCACCATGCGAGGGAGCTCGCATTAAGGTGGTTAGTTATTGTGGGGAGGAGCTGAGACAGCCGCCGAGGGACCCCAGAAAAGCAGGTTCGGGGCCACTCTGTGCAGAACGAGCTGCACAGTGAAGGTAAGTATAACATGTTTGTTATTTTTAAAGAAAAAAAAAATTACCTTTACAACCCCTTTAACCAGTTCCCGACCGACTCACGTGTGTTTACGGAGGCAGAATGGCTCCCCTGCGTGAATACCCGTACAGGTACGGGGTTCCTTTAAGACCTGACAGAGGTCACACGCGCGCGCCGGAGGGGGACCCAATGCGCGTGGCTGGCGGTCGCTAACGCTGCCGGCCACGCGCGATCGCGTGCATGAGCACCAGCACAGGGATTTGTGTGTAAAAAAATCCTCCCTATGCTGAGACCACTGTCTTCTTTTATACAAGCGCTTGATTTTACTGCTAAACACGTGAGTGTATTTCCTTTGCTTTTTTATGTATTAAAATTTCTATACAGAGTTACACTATATGCCTTCCTCTTTCTTTTAATGATGGGGCTGACTGCCTATATCTACCGAGTCTATCCATACCTTACACCTGTTCGGAGGTCCATCTGGAGGTCATATCGGAATAGAGCATCTGATCCCCTTGGTATATTATACCACAAAGCTTGATTGACTCACTAGGTATAAACATATTTGAGTTCAATCCCTCTGGTAAGCAGCTTCTGGTGTCTTTGGTGGTGGACCTACTATTAACTGTTATTACATCATACATATTTGAAGTTAAAGACTGTCACTATATTATATCCACATGGTTGAGGATTATCATCACACATGATTGAAGCTTGTCACTGACTTTTTTCTTTTTTGGACATCACACGTCCAAGTTCCTCTGTTTATAGACAGCACATGTCATAATAGAGGACTGCTTGGAGTATTTTTAAGCACATCATTTATTATTCACGTTTTTTGTACTCATATTATTTGTTATGGTTTATATGATCACATAAGCGCTGCACATTTCACCCAATTTGACCAAGGTGGAATGGCTGTTCCGCATCCACAAATGTATTATTTTGCGGCCCAGTTACAGCACTTTACGGGGTGGGACCTAGAGACAAGCAAGGACCCCTCCAGGAGGCTCCTTGTTGGCCCAGACGTAGCTTACACCGCCTTATCTCATATGGAGATGGGATTCCCTAACACACCTTCTAATTGCCCCACGACTCAACTACTTATGAAAATATGGAAGGGAGTCAGGAATACACTTGGAGTCACGGGATATATGCGTCAAACTTCCATTTGGCACAATCGCATCTACACAGACCTTGCCAGGGTTCCAAAACATTCAATTTGGGAGAGAGCAAGGATTAGATTCATATATCAGATTGTAGCTGACTCTAGATTGAAACCATACTCTCAATTATTAGTAGAATTCCCTGTGCTCAAAGACCACCACTTTCAATATATTCAACTACAACATGCTATGAGATCCCAGAGTAAACACTCTAATTTGAAACTGGATGACTCAGAGTTCTTGAATTCTATATTCGTTGAACCTGAGAAGAAAGGGGCTCAAGAATTTATACCCATCTATCACATATACAGGCCCCTGACCTTTTACCATGCAGGGAGAAATAGGAGAGCGATATCGGCCCTATAGATGGAGAGCAATGGGCACAGATTTTGGAGGTAGGACCACTAGTGTCAGTATCTGCAGCACAGAGGCTATCCCATCTGTTCATATTGCATTGTGTATACCGCAAACCGGTGCAGTTGCACAAATGGGGTAGATGGGGACACCCCTATCTGTCTGAAGTGTCAAGCCCAACCAGGAGACCTTATCCATATGCTCTGGAGATGTCCTAAATTGGTAAGGTACTGGAGTTCCATTGTAGCCAAAATCAATAACATTTTTCAGTTGGAAACTGACCCATTGACGTGCCTATTGGGGAGCCTACATGAGGAACTGTACACCCCTTTGGTGTGCACTGCACTCACAAGACTCCTATATATAGCTAGAAAACTGATTGGCCGTCTGTGGCTCTCGGCAACTACACCTACAATAAAACAATGGATCCAGCAGGTTAATACCACCCTTATTAGGGAAAAAAATACATAACAACATAGGAAATCACCAAGTAAATTCTATGGTATATGGCAATGTTGGCTGGCCTCACCAGAAGTGGCACCACAACGACTGGTACTAGATAGATTGCTATTAGGATAGCAACTTTAGTATGGGAACTCTTGGGAACCAAAAGGCAGAGCAAAAGACTCGGTGAAGGATGCCTACTAGTAACTGTACACTCCTAATAATTCCGGTATTACCAGCGAGACTAAAGAGAGTTATTTGCTTTTTTTTTTGTTATGCTTTTATTTTCCCTTTTTTCCCGTTGTTTATGTTTGTTGTGCCCCCTTGGTTAGGGGTGCACAGAGGGCACTGGTATCATACAATGGTCTTTATGATATGGCATTGACAGAATGGGTATGCACTTTCGAATATTTATAGATTGTTTAGATTGTAACAAACATTGTTGTACATTACGTGTATACTTGTGATATTATACCGTGTAGTGCCTTTTCATCAATAAAAACCTTTGTTGATTAAAAATAAAAATAAAAAATTGCAGATCTCTGCCATTACTAGTAAAAAAAAAAAAAATTATAATAAAAATGCCATAAATCTTTCCCATAGTTTGTAGACGCTATAACTTTTGCGTAAACCAATCAATATACGCTTATTGAGATTTTTTTTCAAGAAAATATTGGCCTAAACTGATTTTTAAAAAACATTTTTGGGGATATTTATTATAGATAAAAGTAAAAAATATTGTTTTTTTTTTCAAATTTGTCGCTCTTTTTTTGTGTATAACGCAAAAAATTAAAAACGCAGAGGTGATCAAATAGCACCAAAAGAAAGCTCTATTTGTGGGAAAAAAGGACACAAATTTAGTTTGGGTACAGCATTGCATGACTGTGCTATTACCAGTTAAAGCGTCACAGTGCCAAATTGTAAAAAGTGCTCTGGTCAGGAAGGGGGGTGAAACCTTCCGGGCTGAAGTGGTTAAATGCGACATTCCAAAATAACCTGATGCATTGTACAGCACAAAAATGCATATTGAACAAACATAATCTGTAAATATTCATACTTAAAATTTGGAACAAATTAATCTATAAACAAATGATAAAAAAGTAAAAAAATTAAAAGAAAATACATGAACAGTAAAAAAAGAATAAATACACAAATGAAAAAGTAAAAAGCTGAAAAACCAAGTACCACTGTGCATATATATATATATATATATATATATATATATATATATATATATATATATATATATATATAGATATAGATATATACATACATACAAATGCATATTAAAAACATGAGTTTATGCAAATAAAATAAAACACATTGAAACACGGTGTCTTTTGTTTTTTCTGTGTTTTTTCTATGTTTGTTCTGTATAACAAAAGAATGAAAAATAACTAATATATATATATATATATATATATATATATATATATATATATATATATATATATATCAGTGATATTGTAATGCGAAATATGTCACTGATTCCAGTACTACTATGTACATATAACTGTGCTGATCACAGTATGGGAGGAATAATATAGTTTTAGTTTGTCAATAATCTTGTTTAACCCCTTTTTCGACCAGCTGCTGCAGCTATACTGCAGCAGGTTGGCTTCCCTGGGCGAGCCTTAGTAGCTATTGACAGTATCTGTCAATTTAAACAGACAGATCTCCGTGCTGTCAGGGATGAGGAGACTGATCTGTTGTTCATACTAAGTATGAACAACGATCGGTCTCCTCACCCAGGCAGTCCCATCCCCCCCACAGTTAAACTCACTCCCTAGGTAACACAGTTAACCCCTTGATCGCCCTACTGTTAACCCCTTCCCTGCCAGTAACATTTACACAGTAATCGGTGCATTTTTATAGCACTGATCGCTGTATAAATGCCAATGGTCCCAAAAATGTGTCAAAAGTGTCTGATCTGTCTGCCATAATGTTGCAGTCCTGATAAAAATCGCTGATCACCGCCATTACTAGTAAAAAAAATAATAATAATAAAAATTCCATAAATCTTTCCCCTATTTTGTAGACACTATAACTTTTGTGCAAACCAATCAATATACGCTTATTGCGATTTTTATTACCAAATATATGTAGAAGAATACATATCGGCCTAAATTGAGGAAAAAATTAGCTTTTTTTTTTTTAAAAAAAAATGTGGATATTTATTATAGCAAAAAGTACAAAATATTGTGTTTTTGTCAAAATTGTCGCAAATTTTTTGTTTATAGCGCAAAAAATAAAAAACACAATTGCGTCGCAGGACCGTGCAATTGTCAGTTAAAGCGACGCAGTGCCGCATCGCCTGGACATTGAGCAGCCAAATCTTCCGGGGCTGAAGTGGTTAATGGAAGCATCTTTATCAAAGTCGAAAATCAAAGTCAATCCTCCCCAAACAAGGGTGGAGACATCCACCACATGTGGAGGTTACCACTTCCTCTGTACGCCAACAGGAAAGGTTCCCCGGGTGTGCGGCGCACAATGTCAGCCCTGCCCACATCCAATGGCAATTGATACACTGGTACAGTATGTTGAGCTATCTGTGCTGCTGTACATACTGGGATGAATGCACTTTTTCATTACGCAGTACCATTATGACAGAGATTTATCAATTCACTCTTTGGGGGTCATTTACTAAGATGAATGTGCTGCGCCGGTTCAAACCTTAATTGGTACGCCGGATAAGTCCTTAATTGAGCTTGTGAACCGGTGCACGCACATCAGTACCTGGCCGCGAGAATGTTTCCAGCGCAATCCCATCGCGCTGGTTCTCGCCGAGGTACATCTTGCGCTCGCTGCAATAGGAAAAACACATCTTCCTATTAAAGCAGTACGAGAAAAACCGGCATAGGTTCCCCCTGAGGGGTATACCAGGCCCTTCGGTCTGGTATGGATTGTAAGGGGAACCCCCTACACCGAAAAAATGATGTGGGGGGTCGCCCCAAAATCCATACCAGACCCTTATCCGAGCACGCAGCCTGGCCGATCGGGAAAGGGGGTGGGGATGGGCGAGCGCCCCCTCCCCTCCTGAACCGTACCAGGCCGAATGCCCTCAACATGGGGGATGGGTGCTTTGGGGAAGGGGGCGCGCTGCGGCCCCCCCACCCCAAAGCACCTTGTCCCCATGTTGATGAGGACAAGGGCCTCTTCCCAACAACCAATGGCCAGGGTGGGGGGCTTATCAGAATCTGGAGCCCCCTTTAATAAGGGGACCCCCAGATCCCAGCCCCCCACCCTGCGTGAATGAGTATGGGGTACATGATACCCCTACCCATTCACCTGGGGGCAAAAAAGTGTCAAGAAAAAAAACACACTAGACAGGTTTTTAAAGTAATTTATTAGGAAGCTCCGGGGGTCTTCTTCCGACTTCGGGGGTTTCTTCTGCGCTGTCCGGCCTCTTCTCCCAGTGTCCGGTTCTTCTGCCGAGCTCCCCCGCTATCTTCTGCTCTTTTTCCGCTCTTTTGCTAGCGGGGGCCCGGTCTTCTCCCGCTGTCCGGTTCTTCTCCTATTTCCGGTATCTTCTTCCAGCTCTTTTGCTAGCGGGGGCCCGGTCTTCTGCCACTGTCCGTTTCTTCTGTCGCTGTCTGGTTCTTCTCTGGTATCTTCTGCCGGACTCCCCTGCTATCTTCTTCCAGCTCTTTTGCTAGCGGGGGCCCGGTCTTCTACCCGCTATCCGGTTGTTCTCAGCTCTCCGTTATCTTCTGCTGGACTCCCCCGCTATCTTCTTCCAGCTCTTTCTGGTATGGATATTAAGGAGAAACCCACGCCAAAATGTAAAAAAAAATGGCGTGGGGGTCCCCCTCAAAATCCATACCAGGCCCTTCAGGTCGGGTATGGATTTTAAGGGGAACCCCGCGCCAAATTTTTTTTAAAAATGGCGTGGGGTTCCCCTAAAAATCCATACCAGACCCTTATCCGAGCACGCAACCTGGCAGGCCGCAGGAAAAGAGGGGGGGATGAGAGAGCTCCCCCCCTCCTGAACCGTACCAGGCCACATGCCCTTGACATTGGGAGGGTGCTTTGGGGTCCCCCCCAAAACACCTTGTCCCCATGTTGATGAGGACAAGGGCCTCATCCCCACAACACTTGCCCAGTGGTTGTGGGGGTCTGCGGGCGGGGGGCTTATCGGAATCTGGAAGCCCTCTTTAACAAGTGGACCCCCATATCCTGGCCCTGTGTGAAATGGTACCATTTCACAAAAAAAGTGTCAAAAATGACTAGAGACAGTTTTTGACAATTCCTTTATTTAAAGTCTTCTTTTATCCATCTTTGGGTCTTCTTCCTTCTTCCTTCCTTCATCCTTTGGTTTTGTTCCTCCATCTTCTTCTTCCTCTGCTTCTTCCTCCAATCCTCGGCTTCTTGCTCCGGTGTTCTCGTCCGGCATCTTCTTCAGCGACGTCTTTTTTCTGGCTTAGTTCTCGGGCGGCTCCGCATCCATGAAGGGAGGCTCCCGCTGTGTGACGCTTCTCGTCTTCTGACACTTATATAACGGAACCGTGCTTCGGAGGGGGCGGGGTCACCGGGTGTCCCCGCCCTCCATTTTTTAAGCAGTGTCAGAAGACGAGAAGCGTCACACTGCGGCAGCCTCCCATCATGGATGCGGAGCTGCCCAAGAACGAAGCGGGGAAGAAGACACCACGGAGGGAGATGCCGGATGAGAACACTGGAGCAAGAAGCCAAGGATCGGAGGAAGAAGCAGGGGAAGAAGAAGATGGAGGAAGAAACCGAAGGATGAAGAAGGGAAGAAGGAAGAAGACCCGAAGAAGATGGAAAGAAGAAGACCTTAAATAAAGGAATTGTCAAAAACTGTCTCTTGTCATTTTTAAAATTTTTGACACTTTTTTTGTGAAATGGTAGGTACCCCCTTACCATTTCACACAGGAGGGGGGGACCGGGATCTGGGGGTCCCCTTGTTAAAGGGGGCTTCCAGATTCCAATAAGCCCCCCACCTGCAGACCCCCACAACTACCGGGCAAGGGTTGCGGGAATGAGGCCCTTGTCCTCATCAAAATGGGGACAAGGTGCTTTGGGGGGCTACCCCAAAGCACCCTCCCAATGTTGAGGAAATGTGGCCTGGTATGGTTCAGGAGGGGGGGCGCTCTCTTGTCCCCCCCTCTTTTCCTGCGGCCTGCCAGGTTGCATGCTCAGATAAGGGTCTGGTATGGATTTTTAGGGGGACCCCATGCCATTTTTTTTTTTGGAGCGGGGTTCCCCTTAAAATCAATACCAGACCTGAAGGGCCTAGTATGGATTTTGAGGGGCACCCCTAGGCCATTTTTTTTATTTTTGGCGTGGGGTTCCCCTTAATATCCATACCAGAACTGAAGGGCCTGGTATTGAATTTCGGGGGAACCCCACGCATTTTTTTTCTTAATTTAGTTTTTTTCCTAATGCTGTTTTTATCAATGAACTTTCATATGTATTGCTGGACCGACATTACATTATTGCCGCGAAGTGAACCAACGTTAAAAAAAAAAGTGTAGAGGTGCGGCCATTCAACCTATGCAAATGCATTTACGTTGCTTGACATTTACTAAGATTTTGCCAGCGCACTGAACCAATGCATTTGAACAAGCGCAAATGCCGTTTGAGCATGCGCAGTGCATAAATTCACCTCCCGCAGTTCTAAATGTACTTGCCGGCTTGTTCAGAAAAAGTTACTTTCTCATTCTATTTTGGGCATATTTGTGACTTGGGCAGTTAGTACTATACTTCCTCACATCACCCCACATCACCCCCATAATATTGGCACTTCTAGCTTGTTTAAATTTTAAGTTAAAGATGCCGTGCGCCATGTCTTAAGTGGCGTACCGATCGCCTCTTCCCGTGCGCCGGGAAGAGAATAGTAAATACGCTGTGTTACCAGCGCATATGTTTTGTAAATACGAAAATGTCATTTGCGCATCGGCGTGCGCCACAACTCATGGCGCACATGCTTCGTAAATCAGCTCATTTATGTCTTTAGATGTTATTCAAGCTACTGCTTTGCAATATTAGAACTCCTGGTGGCTCTGTCTCTATAATAATTTTTATACACATTTATTGCAATTATATCAGGACCTTTAAGGCTTACAGGTATGTGGATTTTTTACCTTGATATAGACTTTGAGTATGATGCTGAAGTAGCCTTTACAATTAAAGTAGTATAAACCTAAGTGTGCTGACAGCATAATCCGGATATGTTTGCCGTCAATGGCTCCACCACAGTTAGAAAGGTTCCACATATTCATAAAATCTTTCGCTATTCCAAGCCAATCCTCAGGGCAAGTTGGAAACTAAAAAAAAAAAAATGATTACGGTTATGCTATGTAATTATTCATGCATTGTTTATGCATTCATCAAAATAACTTTCCCGCAAGTTGGTTGGCAAGGGCATATGGGACAATTCTTCTCTCCTCAGAAGTCAATCCTTGCTCCAAAATCTTTCTTTTCTTCTTTTTTGTTGCCTCCTTATCCAATGCCATTATTGCCAGCATAGCAATTGCTAGCTTCCTCTTCCTCTGAGCATCCATAGCTGGACCACAATCCACGACTATACCAACAGAATAAGGACACCTCCAATGACAGATGTGTCATGCACGGCAACGATATATGACAGGTTTCAGTGGGAGGATTCCCAAAGGTAGAAAATTTGTTACATTATTTCCGCTGACTGTATAATCAATCTAGGACAAATGTACTGTTTATGTTGGTATCGATCGATAATATGTGTTGGTCGGCATCTATTGATATAATGATGGCGTTCTCGCATGCACGTTTGACAGATTTTTTAAATTACGAATGTTTTTTTCGAAAGATTTTCTAACTGTGTATGGCCAGCATTACATAAGAGAAATAACAGCATCATATCATGTATATGAATTGATATGAAATAAAGATGTTGTCTGAATATGATACTGGTTGCATGGACAATTCCTACCCACTTCGGAGTAACCTGGACTCCTTCTTCAGGGATGGTCCGTTATGCAATTTAGTACAGCTTATGATCTAAAAAATATAAAGAAACATATTATACATCCATTGAACACTAGATGGCAGCAAAGTTGACAGTGAGAACATTTGACTACGGTTCTGATACTTACAGAGTTAACAGTCCCATGGATGGCAACCAACAGACACATAGAGTAGTAAACAAGGAATGAATGGCAAGAGGATGGATGGATAGGCTCCAAAGGGGGATAGCAGTTGGAGAAGATGAGTCTGGTCAGAAGAATTTCGGCAGGAGACCGCAGATATGCATACTGGGACCAGTTTGGCGTCCCTGGAAGAGGGAGAAGGGTAATATTTAAGAAGTACGTTTATACAGAGAGAGAGGGGTATATTCGAATTTACATGGCTCTATGCTGCAGATTGACTGCGCTTTTAAGAATAAGCATACCTGGAGTAGCTGAACTTTATCACTATATACTCAGTGAGAGATTATTGTATCATGGCTTCTACTAGGTCATATATTTAATTAGTCCAGCCTTTATACCCTAAGACATTGCCTAGGGGGTCCTAATAGAGCAGAAACAGAGGAAGACTATATAAGTGTCCATCAACCAAAAGACATCTCTATCAAACAGTCTAAGATAAACAGATGCAGATAAGCATCTATATCAAAGTCAAAAATCCACATACCTGTAAGCTTTAAGGGTCCTGATATAATTGCAATAAATATGTATAAAAATTATTAGACAGAGCCACCAGGAGATCTAGTATTGCAAAGCAGTAGCTTGAATAACATCTAAAGACACAAAGAGTGAATTGATCAATCTCTGTCATAATGGTACTGTGTAATGAAAAAGTGCATTCATCCCAGTATGTACAGCAGCACAGATAGCACAAAATACCTGTGTATCAATTGCCAGTATTTCCAAGGGGGTGTGTACGGTGGCACCAGTAGCCATAAGAAGGAGAGCTTCTCTCTCCTATATTTATATGGTAACTAATAGATGAAACAATCCTCCCCAAACAGGGGTGGAGACATCCAAAACATGTGGAGGTGACCACTTCCTGTGTGAGCCAACAGGAAAGATTCCCCAGGTGTGCGGCGCACAAAGTCAGCCCTGCCCACATCCAATGGCAATTGATACATTGGTACAGTATTTTGAGCTATCTGTTTGCAATGCCAAATATGAGTTCTTCTATTTGGACTTTGGGAGGAATGGCCGGAATTCCGATGGTGGGGTTTTTAAGAGGACTGAATTTCGAAGACGTCTTGCAAGTGGAGAATTACATTTACCACCTGAAGAAGAGAATGTGGAAGGGCTAAAGTTAGTTTTTGTGGCTGATGAAGCATTCCCTCTGCTGGATAATATTCTAAAGCCATACCCTATGCGGAACCTAAACCAATAACAAGAAATATATAATTACAGAGTCTCGAGAGCCAGGCGTGTGGTGGAGAATGCCTTCGGCATCATGTCAAATAGGTTCCTCATATTTCATCCAGCCATCAATCTGTGTTTGCCCAAGATTAATGCGATAGTGGAATGCTGTTGTGTGCTGCACAACTTCCTGCGTTGGCAAATGCAACTACATGCCTTCATCTTCCACTGACAGAGAGGACCTATTGACAGGAACCCTTATCCCTGGAGAGTGGAGATCAGAGAGTGATGCACTGGCAAACCTAGCACCTGAACAGCCCCGCTTGTCAACAGCTTCTGCTCACCAAAATAGGGAGGGCTACATGGATTTTTTTGGGGGAAAGGATGGCTGTTTCATGGCAAAACAATGTATAGTGGCCTGTTTCCTGCTTAATATTTCCTGCCAATTAAGTTTGTTTACCATAAATGTTTTGGAGCACATGACACATGTGTATACTTGCTAAAGATTTCATTTAATAAACAGTTTGTGTATTATTTTACCTGTGCATAAATGTTTTCTTCATGATCAAATATTTCAGGTGATATGGGTGACTCAGGGGAACTAGGGTCCAGGGAGCAGCAATTAGTTATTGGAGTTTCCAGACCCAAGAGAATCCTTAGGCTCTCAAAATACCACAATCGAGGTACATAGACATCATCAGCTCCAACACCAGATCTTTTGGAATCTTCTATTTTTTTATTTTCCTTCTTAAAGACAGTGCGAAGATTTTCAATCTTGCCTTTGACATCTAATACAGTAACATGTGGTGTTATGGTTTTCAATAAGTCAGCTAACTTTTGGTATGCCTCATCTCGCAACTGCCTATTGGAATAGTCCTTTGATGTCTTATGCCAGAGGCAGGAATTTTCCCGGTACAGATCAATAAATTGTGGGAGGAAATTTGGGGAGGTAAATTTGGTTGCCATTGCTGTAGGAAAATGTAAAAACATGATACTAGTCAAGAAATATAACAGCATAACACCAAACCACTATGGGGGTCATTTACTATAGCGCCAAAAAATTATCCTGCAGTACCAAAAAATAACTCTCAAAAAAGGCCAGAAAGACTTCAACTCTCAGAAAGTCAGCGCTAATGCAAATGGAAAGCAGCGCTATTGCGGCATTAATGCCTGTCAGATCACAAATGGGGCTCGAACCTGCAAAATCCAAAGTTCTCACTGAAGGCTTATATGCAAGTTCTTTGCCATAAAAAGTGTTTGGAGACCTGGTTCCTGCCCCAGGGGACATGTATCAATGCAAAAAAAAATTAAAAACCGTCAGTTTTTTCAGGAGCAGTGATTTTAATAATGCTTAGAGTGAAACAATAAAAATGTAATATTCCTTTACATTTCGTACCTGGGGGGTGTCTATAGTATGCCTGTAAAGGGGTGCATGTTTCCCGTGTTTAGAACAGTCTGACAGCAAAATGAAATTTCAAAGGAAAAAAAGTCATTTAAAAGTACTTGCGGTAAAATTTAGGCAGGCTTGTACTATTATATCAGGCCTGGTTGTTTATTTTGGGAACTGGGAGTGTCAGTATAGTGCAGGGTGTGGCCACCTGTGCTTGGACCCAGAGATGCCCCCTCTTGCTTTCAATGAAATGATTTTGGAAGAGAGTTTGGACTTGGGATCTGAGTGACAGGCAGCTTGTAGGGGAGTTCTGGCCAATCATTAATTTGTTTGGCAGGAGGCGGGACTCTCATAAAAACTGGGGTCGTATGACAGAGAGGGAGTGGTGTGGGAGTTTTTGCAGGGAGGGAGAGCCTGCAGGGAGAGGTTCCCCTGCGGGGAGCCGAGCGGAGCCCCCCCCCCTACGGGGAAGGAAGGGGACCGGGACACCAGACGGCATGTAGTCGCGGGTGTCGCTGGATGCCCCTATGGGGAAGGGAGCGTTCCAGACTGGAGAGAAAGTACAGAGAAACACTTATGAAAGAAGTAGCAACTAAGCGGACTACATCTGGGCAGTCGATTGTTTGTGAGTGGAACATGGACTATCGATCAAGTGAGTGAAAGCCCAGGGGAAGGGTACTACCAGAGGCTGAGGGATGTTGGTACGCAAGTCAGCGAAACAGGTGGTGATGGCCTGTGACTTTGGGTTCAACAATGCCCCGGGATTCCAATCAGTCAGGAGGGAGGAATTATTCAGAGTAATCTCTTCTTTAGCTCAACTTGGAAGTACCATATAGACAGGAAGTAGTGGTAAAAAGGTGGCGGTAAAGCTACAAGTACAAATAGAGATACAGTCTGTTCTAAGAAGTTCTGCAGGTGAAGAAGTTATTCAGAGTGACTCTTTACCATACATTCTCTAGCAAATCTACTTCCGTCTTCCCCACAAAGAAATCATTGAGAGTGATTTCTTATAGTCCGCATTGTTTTAAGTCTTTGCATGGAACAGGCAAAAGAAGAAATTATAAAGCAGTATAAGAGCATCTCAGAAAAACCCTTCTCCTATCCCAACCTAACCCTTCTCTATTTCTATGGGCTGCAATGGGCTAGATGGTAAATATAATTTACGGATATAACACATAAATTGCAGCCCCTACGGGGGTAGTGCGCTGCAACTAAATGAAAATATACAAAACATCAAGTGAGTCCAAGAGTCACAAACATGATATAGTGTGTGAATTCTTGACTGTTGTATCACCAACTTCCTCCACCTTGTGAAATCACCACCAATAATCAAGATGTGCTCTTACCAGAGAGCGTTGACCCCCTATTACGAGAGGTCAACAGGGGCTTGTATGTCTGGGAAACTCCAACTCCGTCGTGAGATCCACATAAGGTATGTAAGAGATACAGCTCCAAATGGCCAGTGGGGGAAGTGGCGAATCCTCTCAATCCAGCCGTGGCATCAGACAATGTACCCCAAATAAGAGTTTAACGCCAGAACAGTGTAAAATCTTTTTCCAACAGAATTTATTGAAGGTAATGCACTTACATGAGAAAAAGTAAAAACAGCATATGCCAGACACATTGGCTTCCAATTGTAAATCCTCTAATTGCAATGACAGGAAATGACGCCCTCGCCCTGCCCTTTTTTGTATTCAAGAATTTATCAAACATACAATATAATAAAAGATAAAGTGCTCTCAGTAGCCAGGAATTCATTTTTTGAGTAGTGCAAAGTTAAAGTACTTAGGAGTGTTTGACAAAGAAGAGATCAATAAAGGATTTTAAAGCAAACTTCACATGGGCTTTAAAACATTTTGCAACCTTTCCAAGTACTTCCCAACTACTGGATCTGAAAGGCTGTAATGACTGCATTTCTTGCAAATTGCATTATGCTGTGCTGACTCAAATGCCGTATGTAAAGTTTGGACACTTCTACCGCATTAATTTCAATGGTTTCCCTCTAGGAAGGCATTGGCAGCATGTACCAAAAAAAGTCAGAAAAACATGATCATTGGATCCTCTAATGGATTTAAAGTTGAACTCCAGCCTTACCTTTTCCTTAGTACATGCATTCACACTTCCCTCCTGTGCCAATATTTAATATTCCTCTGTGCTTGCATACTCATTATTTACCACTAGATGGCAAAGAAGGGGCAAGACCCTCCTCTTGACTTGCCCAACTCCCGAGCTGAGCGACTTACAATTACAAACCAGTTCTCTCTTACACTGAGGTACCAATGTTGGCCTGCCTACATCCATTAGTTCCTGCTGTAAATCAATCTTCCCTGGCTTGTGGCCCTGTAAACTAAGCTATGGTGATGTGAAAGAGCTATGTTCCAACCTCTCCCACACGGTACAGGCTTGAGAAGGGGAAAGGAACAGCCAAAAACCAGCAATTACATCATGAGCACCACAAAAAGAATGTTTTAACAAGGGGAGACATTTTTAAATACAACTAATAATAGCATAGTGATTAGGGAGGTAAGAGGAGTGAGAGAATGCATTTTTTAAATCAGATTACACGTCATCTTTAATACCCATGTATGTAGCCATAAGAAAAGGTAAATTAGCAAGCTGCAGGATAGAGTCTTTTTTTCTGCAGTTTTAAATAAATTAGGGAAAGGGCTAAAACCCATGCCAGTTTATTTTTTCTACAAACCAAGAAGTGAATTCTGATGGGTGACTTACTGAAGTCCCATTTCAGCAAAAAAAAGTTACACCAATGTTTTAAGAGCATGGTGGCCCCGGTTTATAAGGTGACAGACATAGATCTTTTTAAGCTTTGTCACCTTGAAAAAGAGGGCCATCGAGCTCTTGAAATGTTGGTTTGACTTTTTTTTTCCAATATCAGACTTCAGGTTTTCTCTCCATTTCTGGATTTTATATGGTACCATTGTAAAGCCATGCTCCCACCCTTTACCCACCCATACCTATTGATGTCTGTGTGGTATCGTTTAAAGAATCATTTATTTTTGCGGTCTGGCTCCCATTGCGGAGATCTTGCTTAATGTACAGTTAGATCCATGTATATTTGGACACAGGCACAGTTTTCATACTTTTGGCTCTGTATGCCCCCAGAATACAATTAAAACAAAACAATACAAATTAATTTGAAGTACAGACTTTCAGCTTTAATCCAAGGGGTTGAATATAAATATCAAGTGCAAATTTTAGGAACTGCAACCATTTTTATACACAGTCCCACCATTTTCAGGGGCTCAAATGTAATTGGACAAATGACTATAATCATAAAAAAATGTTCATTTTTAATGTTTTGTTGAGAATCCTTTACTGGCAATGACTGCCTGAAGTCTGGAAGCCATGGACATTACCAAAGATGGGGTTTCCTCCTTTCTGATGCTTTGCCAGGCTCTAGCTGCAGCTGTATTAAGTTGTTCTTTGTGGGTCTTTCTACCTTTACTTTTGCCTTCAGCAAGTGAAATACTTGCTCAGTTGGGTTGAGATCAGGTGATTGACTCGGCCATTGCAGAATATTCCACTTCTTTTCCTTCAAAAGTTCCTGGGTTGCTTTTGCAGTGTGTTTTGGATCATTGTCCAATCAACTTTGCTAAATTTGGGCTGACAGCATATCTCTAAACACCGCAGAATTCATCTGTCACATCATCAATAAATATCAATAACCCAGTGCCACTGGAAGTCATGCATGCCCATGCCACCACACTGCCTCTACCATGTTTTACAGATGTAGTTGTGTGCTTTGGATCATGAGCTGTTCCAAGCCTTCTCCATACTTTGTTCTTCCCCCCATTCTGGTACAGATTAATCTTAGTTTCATTCATCCAAAGAATGCTTTTCCACAACTGGTCTGGCTTTTTTTGGCAAAGTCTAATCTGACTTTTCTATTCTTCAGGCTTATGAATGGTTAGCACCTTGTAGTGAGCCCTCTACATTTGCTCTTGTGAAGTTTTCTCTTGATTGTAGACTTTGACAAATATACACCCACCTCCTGGAGAGTGTCCTTCACTTGTCTGGATGTTGTGAATGGGTTTTTCTCTAACAGAGAGCATCCTGCAATCATCCACCACTGTTGTCTTCCATGGACGTCCAGGCCTTTTTATGGTGTTGAGCTCACCAGTGCGTTCATCTTTCCTCAGAATGTACCAAACTGTTGATTTGGCAACTCCTAATGTTGCTGCTATCTCTCTGACCTGATTTGTTTCATTTTTTAAGCCTCATGCCCTGTACACATGACCGGTTTTGCCGTCGGAATAAACTCAGAAGGTTTCTCCGACGGAACTCCAACGGAATTCTATTCAAGCGGTCTTGCCTACACACGGTCAAACCAAAGTCTGACCAAAGTCCAACCGTCCAGAACGCGGTGACATACAGCACGTACAACGGGATAGAAAAAGGAAGTTCAATAGCCAGTAGCCAATAGCTTCCATCTCGTACTTGCTTCAGAGCATGCATCGTTTTTGGTCTGTCGGAACAGCATACAGACAAGCGCTTTTCCCGATAGGAATTGGTTCCATTGGAAATATTTAGAACATGTTCTATTTCTAGGTCCATCAGATAAGGCACACACACGATCGGAATATACGATGAAAAGCTTCCTTCTGACTTTTTCTGTCGGACAATACGCTCGTGTGTACGCGGCTTAACAATGGCCTATTTCACTTGCATGGACAGCTCCTTTGAACGCATGATGTAGGTTCACAGCAATAGATTCCAAATGCAAATACCACACTTAGAATCAACTCCAAACCTTTTACCTACTTAAAGAAGTAGTCCACACCTGGTCATGAAACAGCTTTTGATTCAATTGTCCAATTACTTTTGGTCTCTTGAAAAAGGGAGGATGACTATTCTTAAGAGCTGTAATTCCTAAACCCTTCCTCCGATTTGGATGTACATACCCTCAAATTAAACCTGAGAGTGTGACTTTCAGGCCATATCTATTATATAACTATAGCTTGAATATATTTTGGTAAACACCTGAAAAAACACAAAAATTGTGCCTGTGTCCAAATATATATATGGCCCTAACTATATATCAAATATATATAAGTGATTTAGCTCTTCCAGGTAGGGAGTGCACATGCACGCCGCCGGCCTCCAAAAAGTGTCAGCTAGTGTCCAAATTGTACGCCGCAATATTGCAGTTCCGCTATAAGTTGCCATTACTAGTAAAGAATAAATAAATAGATAAAATATCTCATAGTTTGCATATTCTATAACTTATGCATAAACCAATCAACGTATGCTTATTGGGTCTTGTTTTACCAAAAATATGTAGCAGAATACCTATTGGTCTAAATTTATGAAGAAATTAGATTTTTTAAATTTTTTTATTGGATATGTTTTATAGCAGAAAGTAAAAAATATTGTTTTTTTTCAGAATTGTCTCAGCTCTATTTGTGGGAAAAAAGGACATCTATTTTATTTGGGTACAGTGTCGCATGACAGCGCAATTGTCAGTTAAAGTAACTCAGTGCCATATCACAAAAAATTGCCTGGTCTTGAAGGGGGTAAATCTTTCAGAGGTCAAGTGGTTTTTAAAGTAATTGTAAAGGCTAAAGGTTTTATACCATTTTCTGTCTGAGGCCACATGACTGCCCTCATAGAAAACTGCTTGCTATGAGAGCAGAAAGGCAGCAAGAGCCAGGAGCCACGGTGGGGTACTACAGAAGAGGAGGATCAGGGCTGCTCTGTGCAAACTATTTCACAGAGCAGGTAAGTATAATATGTTTGTTATTAAAAAAAAACAAAAAACCTTTACAATCACTTTAACTTTCTGTCCCAGAGACGCAACAAGTGAAGATAAAATCTATACAAAGTCAGCGGAATTCCCTTCTCAGACAATTGTCACCAGAACAGGTGTTCCCATTGGAAAATTTACCCTCACCTCTAAAATGTTGGATTTCTCAATACTTTGTTTCGGTCACAGTGCACAGACAACAGAAAATAGCTTGACAGGCAGGGGCGTAGGTAAGGGGGGGTCAGGGGTGTTCAACCCCCCCAAAGCATCCTGGCAAAATGCCCAAACAGTGTCCCTGCTTTTTAGCCTCAGCATCAGCACAATAGGAGCAATCAGAGTTTCGGAGTGCAGCAGCCATCCCCCCTTCTATTGTGCCAAATCCCCTCAGTTTAATAAGGGGTCCCCCTGAAAAGTGGATAGTGGAGGTCCAAAAAGGACTGGCAGGGATGGTGTAAATCCGTGGATGAGACGCAACATCAATGGTGTTCAACTTCAATAAATGGGAAGAGATAGGTACTTTTACCGGATAAGGTGGACTCCCCTGTCAGCGACATGGAGTCAGTAAAGCAGTAAGCCCCACTGGGCTAGTAGAAGGATATCCGGAATGCTGGAGCTGGCAGGATGGGCTTCAACCGACAAACCTCCAAAGATCATCAGGATGGGTCATCTAGGTAGGAATTCCAAACCCGGAACCTTGGAAGCACGGTGTGTCACAAATGGCCCAGAATGGGCAATCACTCTCATCGAGGTAATATGTAAAAGAAAATTAAAACTTCCGCATAGTGCAGGCATGCCCCAGTTGAAGACCATTGGGTCGAAATGCGTCGGACGGTTACCCCCTCTCCATGCTGCCTTTGTTTTTTCAGTGATCACTATTTTATTTGTATGGCTTTTTTAGCAATAAAAATCCCCTTTTTTACCTGCACTATGCGGAAGTTTTAATTTTCTTTTACATATTACCTCGATGAGAGCGATTGCCCATTCTGGGCCATTTGTGACACACCGTGCTTCCAAGGTTCTGGGTTAGAAATTCCTACCTAGATGACCCATCATGATGATTTTTGGAGGTTTGTCGGTTGAAGCCCATCCTGCCAGCTCCAGCATTCCGGATATCCTTCTACTAGCCCCATGGGGCTTACTGCCTTACTGACTCCATGTCGCTGACAGGGGAGTCCACCTTATCCGGTAAGAGTACCTATCTCTTCCCATTTATTGAAGTTGAACACCATTGATGTTGCATCTCATCCACGGATTTGCAGCATCCCTGCCAGTCCTTTTTGGACCTCCACTATCCACTTTTGCTCTTGGTAGTGTGTTGACACAAGTGGACATTCATTATTTCACTTCTTTGATTAAGACTTTATGATTTATTTATCACATTATTCACCACCAAGGTTAACATTTATGGACTTGATTTATTGTTTATTTTTTTAATACTTTCATAGCGCTGCATTTTTCACTTCTCATTTCACTGTTTTTGTCACAACGTATGCGGCTGCTGATTCATTTTGTTTCTTATTAGTGAGCGCAGTGTTTTGTATATTTCCATCCGTCCCCCTGAAAAGCATGAAATTACTGCGAGGTCTCAGATGCCGGCAATTGACAGTGCAGAGTTGATTGAACTCCTAGACTCCTCCTCAAGGTATCATATGACACAGCTGAAGGGAGACTGGGGATGCAGAAGTTTTCCTGCTTCTGTGCCGTGCTGAATCTGAGGTCTGGTAAGTGGGGAGGCATCAATTTTCTGTTTTGGGAATGAGGAAGTGAGAATTCCAGCCTGGGGAATTTCTTTTGGTGGGGGGTTAAAGAAACGGGGGTGGGTTTGCTTTTGGAGAAGGGGGGAGCTTCTTGTAGAGAAGTTTACAGAGGGTGGATAATGGCAGGTATTTGCTTCTGGGAGGGAGTTTGATTGGATGAAGGGAGATTTTCTTCATAATTAGGAATCTTTGTTGGGGGAGAGGGTGTTGACTGAGGGAGATATTTTTGCTTTGGGGAGTCGGTTTGGAGACACGGGGGTTTAATTTTTGGGGGGATATTTGAGGGAGGGAGATATTTTACAGTGGATATCTTTGCTTGGGGAGGGTTCTTAGGAGGGAGAGGGTGATTTTTTTTCTTTTAAAAGAGATTTTTTTTTAATTATACTTACCTGGGTGAATGGAGCATCGATCCAATGTTGCATCTGCCCCCAGCTGCTTCTAAGACCAACAACAGATCGATCAAAGACAGCTGATCACTCAGTTCTCAACCTTCAGTAAGCAAAGAGTGGTGACTGTCAGTCCCTGCCTCTACCCCCCCCCCCACGCTCACTGGAATGCCAGGCTGTAGAGGGGGCCAGAGCGGCTGGCTCAGGGTCTCAGCGGCTGACTGAGAGGCTGAGCGAGCTGCTGGTCCAGGCATCTGGGTGAATCCTGACTTTAAAGTTAGGATCTTTCCATAGCCTGGACCTGCTAAGTGATGTCAGCTGACAACAGGCTATAGCTGGCTGTCGGCTAAAAATGGGTCACAAAAGTGCATAACGATTTTTACTCCTCCCCAGGAGAAGTAAAACCAAGCGGTATGCCGTCCCTTCAGAGCACATGCACCGGTGACATCACCGGCTGCTTTCCATGTGAATATCTCCTAAACACCACATGTTTAGGAGATATTCACTGTACCTACAGATAAGCGTTATTATAGGCTTACTTGTAGGTACAAGTTCAAAAGCTGGAT
The DNA here is from genome assembly GCA_037952925.1 of Lithobates clamitans. Classification (NCBI taxonomy): domain Eukaryota; kingdom Metazoa; phylum Chordata; class Amphibia; order Anura; family Ranidae; genus Lithobates; species Lithobates clamitans. The sequence goes on from JBBGZY010000545.1 coordinate 1,878,624, forward strand.
TTACTACAGTTTAAAATATTTCTTAAAATATTTCATAAAATTTCTTAGGACACAGTTTAAGGTTAAAATAAATTTACTGAATTTACTGCCTACCACAATATGTTACCCCTTGCACCTGCTCAACTTGCACAGTAAGGTTAGCTAAAATCCAGTCTTGGGTCTCATTCATATATTCTACATGACCATGGTGCAGCAAGTATACTGCAAATACCTGCACCCGGGATCAGATGTTCTAGTATCTGCTGAGCCTGTACACCTGAGCGATGGGCTGAAAAGAGCCAAGGCTGTCTGCTGCTGTAAACATGTATCCACCTGTATCTGCACATCCATGGTTACCTGCATGTAGGGATACATTTTTGCCCTTGGATAAAATCTCTCTGCATCCAGGGTCAGAAATTTGTCCCTAACATCAGGTAACCACTGTGACCCACAGTTTGTTAGTGTGTCGCTCAGGCTCAATCGATGTGGGGAGTAATGTAGATGATATCAAATGTGCTGCAGGAGTGCCGGCAAGGGATGGAGCTCATCCCAGCTCCTGTAGTCACTGAAAGGAAGAGAGAAAAAAAATCCCTGGTGCCGCACATCCACGGAGTCCTATGGTAATGTAGTAGTGATGGGAGAGACCTCAGCCCGGGTTTTCACCAGGCCACACCCCAATGTGTTTGCTTTGTCCCCCGGAGCTTAAACATGGGGACCACTGGATGTACAGATACATGTTAACAGCAGTGGCTCTTTTCAGCCCATAGCTCATTTGAAGAGGCTGAGCAGCTGACAAAAATTGGAACATCTGGGATCCTAGCTGTAGGTACTCATGGTATATTTGCCATTCCATGGCCGATTAGAACATATGAATGAGATCTAAAGCCTGGTTCACAGGTTTTTTTTTTAATTCAACCCAGCGGGCTGAACGAAAGAAAAACTAGGGAGCTTAGGAAGAGCTCACTGTACTAATGAGTACACTAACGCACCACAACTGCGTGCATTGCGTTCCATTCAGTTGAATGGAGATCATTTTTGCTGCATTGAAAAGCCTCATGGCCCCACTTTGCTGTCACAGTTTTTTACCGTACCTCCCCCAACATAAAAGTGTAAATGATGCCTTTGAGTTTGAAAGACTTGAACCCCCCCCAGGAAAAAAACAATATCCACAGCCCTGTTACAGGGATTCTAATCATTCTATAATTTATACAGTACAAAAAAGATGTTTGTTTTTGGAGAGTACGTGAAGCATTCAGCATGAGCGGACTGTCTGACAGAGCATTAGAAAGCATATCAGAATAGAGGTGCAGAACAAGAGAAATCTAGAATGTCTAGTTGTAAAGTATTACCTCAATTTATAGACAAGGACAATCTGTTTTATGGTAGCAACATTTTGTAATTCATTTCTATAGCACTGCAAAACTTGTTTATAGGAATAAGTCAGCAAAAGTTGCATCTACATATTTTAACCTGTCTCTATATCACTGCAAAAATTGTGGACAGGAATAACTTAGTGAAAATTGCATTTTTCTTTTGAGGCACCTACGAAAAAACTGGATCTTTTTATTTATTTATTTTTTGGGTAAAGAAAGGGAAACCATATGGTACTTTTTTGTTTGCACAGATGTTTATGCATTAAACAAATATAAGGATAATCCCAGAATAAGAACTTGTTAAGCACAACATTTGGAGATGTTAGATCCCTAAAACATAATAAAAAAAAAGAAGAAAAAACCCTATCAGAGCTCATATTCTGCTATTGCCATTTTAAAGAAAAAAAAAATAGCAGAAGAACTGCAAATACATTAAATAAAATGTACACGCAGCATACAATGAACTACATAAGAAAAAATAATTTTGCACAGCATGTATTTTTGGGAACATTGCAATGCAAGAGTGATTTAATGGGTCAGATGGGAAATATGTGCAGCTTTTTATGTTATGACACAAAACCCACGTCTGCTTCTGGCGAGTAAAATAAATTGTGCATCAGCAGCTAATGGCTGAGTAAGAGCAAACAAGAGCAAAATATGGAAAGATTCCATTGAATAAGACTGACAGAACTTTGAAAAATAACATAAAGTAAATTTTAAATAAAATTATTGTTTGGAGATTGAGCTATACAGTGCCTTGAAAAAGTATTCATACCCCTTGAAAGTTTTCAGTTTGTCACGTTACAAGCAAAAACGTAAATGTATTTTATTGGGATTTTATGTGATAGACCAACACAAAGTGGCACATAATTGTGAAGTGGAAGGAAAATGATAAATGGTTTTAAATTTTTTTCACCAATAAATATCTTATATTTCAATATTTTTATTGCAAAAGCTCAGGCAGTAACAAACAGGCCATTCAAACAATAACCTGTGCAGGGGTTATCAATAGGGCAAAGGTATAAGACCATACAGCAATAGTAAACATAAATAATGTAAACCGTTGACAGGAGAACAGTTCTAAACAATAGGACTTTCTCAGGTAATCATTGGTATGAGACTGAGGTAATGATCATCATCAACAACAACCAGAACCAAAACCCCCAGAAACCATAAGTAAAGTAGGGCTAAGCATTATCTCAGGTCTCAGGCAGATGTAGAACATGTGGGAAAAACTGCACCGCACAAGGGAATAGGGAAGGGAGGGTAAAAGGAGGATGATGATTAGGAAGTGACTGGAAGACTTCTATAATTATACCTGGGAATATTCATGTAAGCAGAGCCATGTAAGGCCCTTAAGATAACCTAACACAGAAAAGATTACGCAACAGGAAAAAGGGAGAAAGAGAAACTCCGAATGAAGGAAGGAGAGAGAGAAAAAGTAAGAAAAAAGAAAAGGGACGACTCGTTAGGGAACTGAGATATGTTGGAACCCACGGATCCCATATTTTATCAAATTTCTTGATGTTATTATGGAGTGTATGGGTGAGTTTATCATTGATCATAATCCAATTAACCACTTACGGACTCCCCCCCGTCATTATACGTTGGTACTTTGAAGAGGGATATCGTTGTTTTGGCAGCAGTTAGCTACCATAGCCCTGATATCCTATCTTCTTCAGAGAACGGTCCGCTTTCAGATAAAAGTAGTCTCTGTGGCAGATTCACCGCGATATCACTTTTATCGGCGGCGCGAGAGGGCCCCCCTCACGCCACGCTACGGTGCCCTCCGCCGCTACCGACGGTGATCGGGTCCTCCTCCGTGTGTGGCATGGAGATGAGTGAGGGGAAGATGGCCCCCACCCATCTCCATACCATTGCAGGGTGGAGGCGACGTCAAAACGCCACTTCCGCCCATAGCTCTTAAAGAGACATTTTTTACTTATTCATTTTTTTCAAATGACATTTAATCTTTTTTTTTTTTTATTGCATTTTAGGGTAAATATGAGATTTGAGGTCTTTTTGACCCCAGATCTCATATTTAAGAGGTCCTATCATGTTTTTTTTTCTATTACAAGGGATGTTTACATACAATAGGAGTAAAAGTGACACTTTTTTAAAAAAAAGAACAGTGTAAAAATAAAAAATAAAAGGTAAAATAAATGAAAAAAAAAATGTTAAACGCACCCCACCCCGCCAAACTCACGTGCAGAAGCGAACACATATGTGAGCAGTGCCCACATATAAAAACGGTGTTCAAACCACACATGTGAGGTATTGCCGCGATTGTTAGAATGAGAGCAATAATTCTAGCCCTAGACCTCCTCTGTAACTCAAAACATGCAACCTATATAATTCTTTAAATAATGCCTATGGAGATTTTTAAGGGTAAAATTTTGTCGCCATTTCACGAGCGGGCGCAATTTTGAAGCATGACATGTTGGGTATCAATTTACTCGGCGTAACATTATCTTTCACAATCTAAAGAAAAATTGGGCTAACTTTTTACTGTTGTCTTATTTTTTAATTCAAAAAGTGTATTTTTTTTTTAAAAAGTGCGCTTATAAGACCGCTGCGCAAATACGGTGTGACAGAAAGTATTGTAACGACCGCCATTTAATTCTCTAGGGTGTTAGAAAAAATATATATAATGTTTGAGGGTTCTAAGTAATTTTTTAGCAAAAAAATGTTTTTAACTTGTAAACACCAAATCTCAGAAAGAGGCTCGGTCCTTAAGTGGTTAAGCGTGTTCTTTACATAGTCAAGTGGAATTACTGACTGTTTCCAATGCTTAGCAATAGCAATTCTCGCCGCTAACAATATATATATGTGATCAATCTCACTGACTTCCTGGGAACCTCATCAGGTAACTTAAGAGAGCTGCCTCTGGAGAACTACGATCATTTACCCCGTCACGAATTTATTAAGTTAAATATCCAAATCCAAAATCTATTCACGAGGGGACACTAACATCAGATATGATGCATTGTCCCCAACTGACGACAACTTAAAAAAAAAGTGGGCGGTGTAGACAGATGCATTTTAGCCACCCAGGTAGGTACCATATACCAACGTAGGAGTGTTTTATAATTTGCTTCAATTAGCATTGTATTAATGGAAACTTTGGATAGAGCATAAGCAATATCTTGCCATTCAGACAAGTCAAGGGTAAAATTCAGATCCTTTTTCCACTGGGTCATATAAGGGAGTTTTGAATTCGGATCAGTGAGGGAGGCATGAACTGCAGATACTCATCTTTTCAATACACCCCTCGTTTGACAAGATAATTCGAAATTCGTAAGTGTAAGTGACCCGATTAGTAAGGATGTAATTTGATTGTATCCAAATAGTTCACTGGTGGGCAACCGTAGTGTGTCCTTAAAGTGTGGTAAGGTGTAAATCGATCCCCATTGAGATAGTCACCAATCCTTAACAACCCCTTATTTATCCACTAATGAAACAATGAAGGTACCAGCCCAGATGGGAACTCTGGGTTACAGAAAATAGGAGCCAATGGTGTATGCAGGGATGAAAGGGATTTACGAGGACGCACTCTGTCCCAGACAGCCAACGAGTGTGATAAAGTAGGACACAGAATAGGAGGACACAAACGGCTAGGTAGCCATAATAGAGAACCTATAAGCTAAGGGACCGCAGGAGAGCACCTCAACAGAGACCCAAAGTGGTGTAGGTCCCTTAGCGGTAGTATAGGCAAGTTGGGCAATTTGGGCCACTTGGAAATAGGCTATTAAATTAGGAAGGCCAACCCTACCCCGTAGTTTTGAGGTATGTAAAGTCAATTTGTGAATCCAAGGCTTCTTATTCCCCATATAAAATGGAGGACTTCAGTTTGCAAATGCTGTGAATCTCCTCTCGGGACTGCTATTGGTAGGGTTCTGAAATAGTAAGGTATCCTAGACAAAAATGTCATCTTGATGGAATTGATTCTGCCAAACCAAGCTAGAAAGTAGAGATCTTCCCGAAGCTTTTTAAAAAGTGGGGAATAATTAGCTCTATAAAGCGTCTCAATAGAAGGTGTTAGTTTAATCCCTAAATATGGAATGGAGCATTGTGCCCATTGGAAATTATAAGTATCCCGAAGGGACTGTAATGTAAAAGGGGACGAAGAGACATTGAGAGCTGTTGTTTTATTAGGATTCAGGGAAAGACCAGAAAGTCGTGAAAATTGATCTAATAACGTTAGTAAATTAGGTCAATTAATTCAGGGGCAGCCATCAGAAATGTTTGGGCCCCTTACACAGCTTTAGGCCTGGACCCCTCCCGAGCCTGACCACCAACATTCCCCAGGGTTTGCCCACGGGCCATCCCACCGAATCCACACACCGGCCACCTCACCTGTATGCACTCAGCCCTCCCCCTCAATCCTGTATATATGTCAGCCCCCCTCAATCCTGTATATATGCCAGCCCCCCTCACACCTGTACATATGTCAGCCACACATCCCTGCACACACCTGTATGTATGTCAGCCCCCCCACACACCTGTATATATGTCAGCTCCCACCTGTATATATGCCAGCCCCCCTCACACCTGTATATATGTCAGCCCCATCCCAGTATATATGTCAGCCCCCCACACCTGTATATATGCCAGCCCCCTCCCACCTGTATATATGTCAGCCCCCCCACACACACCTGTATATATGTCAGCCCCCCCTGCACCTGTATATATTCCAGCCCCTCTCGCACCTGTATATATGTCAGCCCCACCCCCCATCCACACACACACACACCTGTATATATGCCAGCCCCCTCACACCTGTATATATGCCAGCCCCCTCACACTTGTATATATGCATAGGTGTGCGCAGCCTATTGCATTAGGGTGTGCACCCCAAAGCTCATATGCATGTGTGTGCATGTGTATATACTGACAGTGTCAGTGGAGCAATGGACGGTGTCAGTAGAGAGGTAGACGGTGTCATAAGGGCAGAGATTGGTGTTAGTAGGGCAGTTACGATATTATTTTTTTTTTTTTTTTAGGAGAAATAAGAAAAAAGGAGATTTTTTTTTTTTGGTGAAATATCAGTGGTCTAAATATTGTAAATATGCACCACACAGGGTGATTAGGGTGTGCCCAGGCACACCTGGCACACCCTGTGCGCGCGCCTATGTATATATGTTAACCCCCCCCTTACACCTGTATATATGTCAGCCCCCCACACACACACCTGTATATATGCTAGCCCCCCTCACACCTGTATATATGCCAGCCCCGCTAACACCTGTATATATGCAAGCCCCCCTCACACCTGTATATATGTCAGCCCCGTTCACACCTGTGTATATGCCAGCCCCACGCCCCCACACCTGTATATATGCCAGTCCCACACCTCTATATATGCCAGCCCCACCTCTCTCCACCTGTATATATGTTAGTCCCCCCACACCTGTATATATGCCAGCCCCCCACACCTATATATATGTCAGCCCCCACCTGTATATATGTGTCAGCCCCACACACACACAAATCTGTAAACACAAAAGCCTCTGGCCCTTCCCTGTACTCAAACAGCCCCCTTCCCTTTCCTTCACAGCCCCTACTTAAAGGAAATCTTCCTACCTAGTCCCAGCTCATTTTCACAAAGCTGGCATGTTGCTGACACAGAGGAGCACAGTACAGGCAGCTCACACGAGGGGTGCACATGCACATAGTAGCCAGAAGTGGCAGTAAAGAGCTAGATGTCTGAGTTCAATGACACAGAGAGCAGAAGAAGCTGCAAGATCGTGCTATACACAACACGGCTTCCCTTCACCCGTCCTGCCTTCTTCTGGCCCGGGCGGTAGAGTTGCCACCTCATCCCTTTAAACCCGAACACATATGAATTACACAGGTTATGTGACTGATTAAAGTGGTAATTAAACTCAGTTGTTGCCTTATCTGCATTTAATTAGCCACAGAACCTGTGTAATTCATATGTGTTCGGGTTTAAAGGGATGAGGTGGCAACCCTACCGGGTGGGCCCCTCGGCTCCTTTCAGTTGTATCGGCTGTACCCCCCTTAAGGCAGCCCTGAATATACATAAGGACATCATCAGCAAATAAAGCACATTTATGCTTTACAGCAGACGCCATGAATGTTAGAGTGAGAGCGAATTGCTAAAGCTAGGGTCACGATTGCTAATGCAAAAAGTGAGGGAAACTATAGCCTCTTATCGAAATTTGAGCCAGGGGAATGCTATATAAATTTCTTAATAAAGAAAGAAACCTAGAGCTGTAACCATAGGCCTCTAAAGTTATAGATAGTCCCAGTTCAAGCTATCAAAGGCCTTATGGAGATCTAACGAAAGAAGCAAAAGTTTGCAAGAAAGGGGAGCATCGGGGGGCGTGTCCGGACGTTGAGCTGAGGAGACGTGCGGGAGCCCAGCTCCTAATACACAGCGCAAATCCAGTGCCATCCGCTGCTCTAGACTGGTCTATTACGGCCGCAGAGTGCAGTCTTCTGGCCCCAGACCCCTGCTGCCCTCATCCCGGAGCATATTTGGGTCATTAACGGCCGGATTCCCTGTTTAACTGAGCCTCCCTCCAGGCCGTCGAGGCCCGCCGCCATCTTGGGGCCTACGGACGGACTGGGGATCCCCGCAGCCTGGACCCACGATCCGGAAGGCGGACGGCCAATCTGCCCATACCGGACGGCCGATCCACCTCTGAGGACCTCTCGGGATAGTTCAGCAGCACCCAGAAGATATAGGAGCCCTTCCGACAGCCGCCCTCGGCATCCTGCGGCCTACCATTCAGCCGCGGCCTGCGGCCTTGCCTACGGACGATCCCCAGGGACACAGTGAGTAGCCTATTCTACCCATCCACCTACAGCTAAGTCCCCAGAGGGCGTTAATCTACCCGGTTCTCCACCACTGCTTGCCCTGGAGGAATTCTAGTGATTAAAGGCGGCGGAATTCCCTCACCCGGCGGCCGTCCACTAGGATACACCGCGGCTTCGGCCTACTCCTGGAAGCCAGCGGCCATCTTGGGACTCCATAATACACCCTACAGTTATCCTCTCTTCTTTCTCCTCTCCCTCAACTACACTGCCCCCCCCTACTACCTGGACTTGCAGAGATTGTCTCCCTCCTGCATTGTTGATGATGAGAGAAGATTGAGCTGCAAATTGGTGTTTTTGTCAAATCTAAATAAGACACGACCTCACCTATACGATGAATATCGTCTCAATAGGTCCAAAGTCTCGGGGGGCGCAGTGAGCAAGATGGCGAACGCGCCGTGAGGGAGCTCCCAGTCCGACCCGACATATCCCGGCTTAACAAGCAACCTTCCACACATGGAGATGCGGCATGAGCTCTCATAGAGGCTACAGCACCAGGGCGACAACAAAAGGGACAACTAATCCAGCCACCCCGCTCGGTATCCGGAGACACTTCAGAGGAAGGCAGGAACTCTCTCCGGGCGCCATTGTATCGGCACCACGTGCACTCCGTACGTCCCGAGCTGAGCGCGGCTCCACCATGTCACAATCCCCCTCACCTACACTCTCTTTGGAGACAAATCCGCATATGGGGACCCCAGCTGTATTCCGATCGGGGTCGGCAGATACCCCACACAGCCAACCTCGCTTAGAAGATGACCTCCGCACCATGCTGCAGGCCCTGCCCACAAGAGCAGACATTGAAAGCCTAATACAGCGAGTGGAAGAAGCTCACAGGAGAGACATACAAGAGGTCAAAACAGAACTGAATACTATCAATACCCGGGTAACCACCGGTGAAAACCTGACCTCTGCCCTGGAAGCACGGGTGCTATCCCTAGAGCAGGCACGTGAGTCACAGGCTATAGAAGTGCAAGAGATGCAGCTCCATATAGAGGAAATGGAGGACCGCAGCCGCCGCAACAACCTGCGGCTGCGGGGATCCCTGAGGCCACAGGTTCGGAAGACCTCGCGGAAACAGTAACCGCAATATTCCACAGGCTGCTGGAGACGCCACCACCCACCCTAGAAATCGATCGGGTACATCGCACCCTGGGCCCGAGATCCACGGACCCCGCAAGACCCCGAGACGTGCTTTGCCGCCTACACCGGTATTCTCAGAAAGAAACCATCCTCAGAAAAGCATGGAAAAATGGCGACATCGACTTTGATGGAGCACACATCCAAATACTACCGGACATTTCCAGAGCGACTTTACAACGCCGGGCTATGCTGAAACCAGCATTGGAAGCAGCTAGAAGTCGAGGCTGCACTTACAGATGGGGATACCCCCTGGCGGTGATAGTCCGCTCCGACAACTCATCATTCACACTGCGCTCCCCGGCAGATCTCCCGGCCTTTTTCACCTTCCTGGGATCTGACCCGGTTCAAGTCCCGAATTGGCTGATGAAGATACCGAGACCGACGGGCCGCACAGGACTAAATCCGAGTAGACCCACCCAAGCTAACCGTTCCCGGAGTCAGAGGGGTCGCTCTCGAGTCCCTGTCACCAACAGGTCACATGAGTCATGATCATACTGCCTTTCTAGTTTCTCAAGTTCAATATGCAGGAGTTGATGCTACAACATTTTTAACGATACCCCCCCATGAGCTGCCACTTCTCAGAGGACAGCCCCTTCCAGTTTCGGCTGGCGTCTACCATACGTTTGACATACCCCCGGGCCCTGGTAAAAGATAGTCACACTTACATGGGAATCTGCCAGACATATTCTACTTCATGGCTTTTATGTTCACTCCCCCCGGACTTCCGATAAGGGGAAACGATTCTATATTGCTAAATGTGAAAGTCTCCCCCGATACACTACCTGAGAATACTGGGATACCGTATTGAGCTCAACCCATGGCAGACTACATGCATATGTACCCCCTCCTTTACGAGGATTGACCCATGGAGATGAACTACTACATGGTACAGAACAGCAGTCTATATGTCCTAATAGTCTGACTTCTCTTCTCCTATGTTTTGACTGTCAAGGGAAGAAACAAGCAGTGCCCCATCAAGATGATCAACGGGAACTCCCCACCACGGCTACTACCGGGTAAACATAGACGCTTATCTTTCTTAAGCTATGATACATTCAGGGGCCGTATATATATATATATATATAGAGAAGAGTAACGGTAGACTGTTGTGAAGGGATATCTGCTGGACACGCTTACTGGGAGGGACAATCGTATGCAATGTTTAACCTGCATATCTTATTGTATTATTTTATTTGATTATGCTTGATTTCCTAAACTTCAACCTCGGGTTTATACTGTTTATGTTAGACAGTTGTAAGGTCTATATTTGACCTTTCTATGTTTCAAGTCGCTTACTTTTTCCACTTTTTCCAATTTACACCACATGTGCGGTTGGGAAGTTCATGCTTGCCCACTCCAATATACATAAGAAGAGCCGGGAGGGACACGGGCGGTAACCGGGACACTCCCACGGCCCTTGCTGGACACACTCCCACCTAGGCCCACGCTCGTAATTCAGGCCTCCCTGAAGAGCGTGTAAGCAACGTTTTGCTAACTACGTTAGATTCTTTACTAGGGGGCTAACCACCCTCTTTTTTCCCTTTTTTTTTTCTTTTCTCTCTTTCACTCCTTTCTTTTTCTCTTCTTACCCCTACTTTCCTCCCCGCCTCGCTCCCCTAACCTTACTACTTACCCACTTTCTAAACCCCCCCCCCCCCCAAATTCGCAGCGATTATGGACGAACTCCACATCGTCTCTTTAAATGTAAAAGGACTTAACGTCCCTGAAAAACGCCGAATGTTGCAGAATGACATGAAACGTATAAAAGCGGACATCGTGTTACTGCAAGAGACACATTTTAGGGAAAATGCTTTCCCTATTTTAAAAAATAGATTTTACCCGACAGTGTATCACTCCACATACTCAGAAACCAAGTCTAGAGGAGTTTCCATCCAAATTTCAGCTAGAGTCCCATGGTCTCTACTTGACATACGAACAGACCCGATGGGAAGGTACCTCTTCCTTAAAGGCATGATAGGAGAAGTGAAAGTAACCATAGCCAATCTCTATGCTCCAAACTGCCAACAAGATGTTTTCACCAGGAAACACCTTAAACTACTCCAAACTTTCTCAGAAGGCCAACTCATTATGGGTGGCGATCTTAATACTGCCCTGATCCCATCAGAAGACACTTCGGCGGGGATTTCCTCCACGCCCAGAAGTACACGTAAAATGATACATGCAGCTTTACACGCTGCACAATTGATAGATGTCTGGCGCCTCTTGCACCCAGGAGAAAGGGATTATACATTCTGTTCCCAACCACACCATTCTTACTCACGCATAGACTACCTCTTCGTGCCTCATGGACAGTTACAGGCAGTCAGGGGCGCCACTATAGGGTCAATCACGTGGTCTGACCATGCCCCAGTCATGATGAGATATGCTTTGATGGACTTCCACAGGGGACAAAGGAAACCTTGGAGACTTAATGAGAGCCTCCTACAAGACCCGGAGACACTGGCTGACATAATGAGGGAAATCACACATTATTTTCAAGCTAACACATCCTCGGACAGTGACACGGGACTAGTTTGGGAAGCCCACAAGGCAGTGATCCGGGGTGTTCTCATAAAACATGGGGCGAGACTTAAAAAGATGAGGACTGAACAAATGACCTTACTAATCAACAAACTACAGGCGCTCGAAACCTCACATAAGCAGAATCAGACTAGACAAATAGGAGCCGAACTTGACACGATTCGTATGCAAATCAAAGACTTACTCCACTTCAGAGCTAAAGCGGCATTACAGATTTCCCGGAAAAAAGTGTATGAGTCAGGAAACAAATGTGGCAGATTGTTAGCACAATCCCTTCGAACACAAAAGTTAGCATCTTATATACCACACGTAACTTCCCCCGAAGGTCAGAAAAGGAGTCTACCCCAACAAATTACAAACGAATTCAAATCTTATTACGAGAAATTATATAACCTACCCACGACACCACAGACACCGGAACAGATGACAGAATACTTAACTAAATCGCTAATGCCCACATTACAGACTGAAACGCGAGACATCTTAGAGGAACCTATTACACTGCCAGAGATACAACTAGCAATACGTAACACAAAACCAGGGAAAGCTCCAGGCCCAGACGGCCTCACGACTCAATATTACAAAACATTACTACCATCTCTGGGAAATCACTTATTAAAACTGTTCAATAACCATAGTGAGGGGAACATTTTTCATAGTTCTACACTACAGGCCCAGATATCGGTCATTCCCAAGGAAGGGAAGGACCAGACACAATGTGGGAGTTATCGCCCTATTTCCTTACTCAATACAGACCTCAAATTGTTCACCAAAATATTAGCAACCAGATTACAACTACACTTACCCCAGCTAATACACTTAGACCAAGTGGGATTTGTCCCAACCAGGGAAGCAAGGGACAACACCATTAAAGTCTTGAACCTACTCCACACGACCAACAACACGAACACTCCAAGCGTCTTCATCAGCACTGACGCCGAAAAGGCGTTTGACCGCATAAATTGGGCGTTTATGTTTGCAACACTTCGACATGTAGGGATCGGCAATACCATGATGAGATGGATAAAAGCAGTCTACACGACACCGACGGCTAGAGTCAGGGCAAATGGAGTACTATCAGACACGTTCCCGATCACCAATGGGACGAGACAGGGATGCCCTCTCTCTCCCCTTCTTTTTGCACTATCAATCGAGCCCTTCTTGTGCCACATTAGACTAAACCCCAATATCTCGGGAGTAATGATAAACCAGGCACAATATAAGGTGTCCGCTTACGCGGACGACCTTATGTTTTCTATCACAAACCCAATAACATCACTCCCGAACCTACTCAAGGAATTTGACATATACGGTTCCCTCTCCAATCTGAGGATCAATCTCACCAAATCAGAAGCCATGGGGGTGGGAATACCACACTCAAGGCTTATACTTCTCCAATCTAACTTCCACCTAAAATCGACCAACACAGCACTGAAATACCTGGGTACAAGGATCCCCCAAACACTTTCGAAGCTTTACACACTAAACTTCCCGCCACTACTAAAAACAGTCAAATCACTTTTAAATAATTGGAGCAAGGGACTACACTCCTGGTTGGGAAGGTGTAACATACTAAAAATGTCCATACTTCCAAAGTTCCTTTACCTCATGCAAGCCCTGCCAGTAAACATACCTACAGCCTATTTCAAGCAAATACAGTCGACATTCACCGAATTCGTATGGGCCAAACAAAGACCACGACTTGCAAACAAAATACTCGTCCTCCCCAAACAATATGGAGGCCTGGCATTGCCGGATGCCCGTTCTTACTATCAGGCAACTCATTTGGGAAGAATGGTGGATTGGTGTCGTCACCGAGAAACCAAACTATGGGTCCAAATGGAACAAGATCAAAGTACAGTGCCTCTCCAGAGGGTCCCATGGTGTTACTCAAACTTGCCATCGGAGACCAGGAGACACTCTCTAATAGGTGCGACTGCACAAATTTGTGCCAGGCATATCGCACGGGCAACACTAACTTCGCCGAATTCCCCTCTATATCCAATACTAGGAAACCCATTATTTACACCGGGCTTGAAGGACACGGTCTTTAGAAACATGGCAGAGTCAGGCCTACACCAAGCGTCTCATTTTAGCTCTGGTGGTCGTTGGAAAACAGCCACAGAACTCTCTGATCCCATGGGTACATTTCGCCTAGACTTTTTGAGGGCATCTCAGTTAAGCCATTTCCTGAAATCACTCCAACCTCCCACGAACGCTCAAATTCTCACCACATTAGAAGAACTATGTTCCGCCTCGGGGGTAGTACCACACACGCTCTCTCTGATATACAACCTGTTAAATACACCACCGACGGACTTCACACCACCGGGCTTACTTAAATGGGAAAGGGACCTAGACTGCAATTTTACCACACCCAAGAGACAACAAATCCTCCGATTCACGCACAAGTCCTCTATCTGCGCCAAAACCCAAGAGACAAACTACAAAATTCTCACTCAGTGGTACAGAACCCCAGCACTGCTACACAAGTTCTTCCCGACGACATCTGACCTCTGCTGGCGATGCCAGACAGAACCAGGGACATTATTGCATATCTTCTGGTCATGTCCCAGACTAGCGAACTTTTGGCAAACAATACGGGAGACAGTAGGTAAATTTACAGACTACAACATCAGTGACGACCCAGTCTTTTTCCTCCTACACGCATCAGACATTCCGATAAAGACATACAAAAACTCAGTGACCCGACACCTCTTAGACGCAGCTAAAGCCTGCATCCCACTACATTGGAAGTCCACAATACCACCAACCATAGACCTTTGGATGACCAAGGTGGAGGAAATTAAGAGTATGGAAGACCTTATCCACACTGCACAAAACAAACAGGAAAAGTTCTCCAAAACATGGCAGCTGTGGAACATGTTTATATACTCCAGTGAAGGCCAAGCTATGAGAGAAACCTCACTGACTAATTGACCTTTTACTAGGTAATTTTATCTTAACTTCTAAACTTTTGCATAGAGAACAGATAATGACGCTACAGTTACATTTTTGTTACACCTTATTAACACACTCCATGATCGCGGCGAATGCTTCCCTTTACCCCTTTCTTTCCCTCTCCCCTACCCTATCCCCTAGCCCCTCAACCCCCCTTCTTTCCTTATCCTTTTCTTTCCCTCTCCTAGTAGGATACTCCTACAATTCTTGGACAATGTGAAAAAAAGAAGGGAAGGAGCTCATGGGACTGTACTAACCTAACATGACACATAGTAAGACGCATATAGGTTCCTTTGCAGGGTGGAGAGAAGTCTACACCTATTTTTAGTGACTAATGCATATTGATGTGTTATGTAATTGTTATGTTTGTTGACAATTCTCTGTACATTGTATTGTATCGGTCCATGTGGGCCTCCTTTTCTGTTATAAATAAAAAATAAAAAAAAATAAAAAAAGAAAGGGGAGCATCCCAGTTCGCCCATACTGCTGAAATTAGTGTGATAGACCGAAGAATTTGATCCAAAGTTTAAAGCCCAGCAATAAATCCTGATTGATCCTTATGTATATAATCTGCTAAAAAGGTATTAAGATGCAGGGCTAAGAATTTTGTGAGAATCTTCAAATCACAATTAATCAGGGATATTGGGCGAGATGGTAGGGGTAGGCTCCCCAAAAATGATTTAATGGACGAAGGGTGCACCATCCAGAGGTTGACCATATAGATCAGCATAAAAATTATGGAATTCTTGAAGTATCTTTTGGGGATCTTTAGAGATATGACCCCGCAAAAGCCTAATTTTTGGAAGGGTCGAATGAGAAAACCTAGGAGTGAGTTTGTGTGCAAGCAGAGACCCGGTCGATCACGCCAACCTATGATTGGACCAACGTAATTGTTTTTCTGCTTTCATGGTAAGGCAGATATTAAGTTCCAATCTAGCATTTTCTAGTTTATTTAACAACTCAGGGGATGGGGAATTTTGTGTTGGGTAGCTAAAGCCTCATACTCCCTCAATTTGCCTAATATCAACTCATCATGAGCCTATTTAAATCTAGATGTCAACCCAATAAAAAAAAAACCTAAACGAAGCTTTGTGGGCAGCTCAGTTAATAGCGGGCGTAGTATCCTCTGCTTTATTGATTTAAAAATATGTTTTTAAGTGAGTAGCAATATCCAAACAATCGGATTCATTACTGAGGAGGAATTCATTCAGGCGCCAGTGGGACTTGGCCGTCCTAGATGTTAAATCAGAGAACATCAGCACAACTGCGTCCTTGTCTGACCATGGAGTAGGTATTATTTTGGCTGAGTGTAGTTTGGGTAGAAGTCCCGAGAGGAGAAACATATGGTCTATGCGAGAATAGTGGTTATGAACCCTAGAAAAATGGGAATAATCCCTAGAGGTGGGATTAGCCTCTCTCCAAGCATCCACCAGATCATAGTGGTATGGCAATTGTGCAAATCTATGACTTTGGTTGGGGATCTGCAGGGCCGATCCTACCTGGGGTGCGCAGGGTGCTTTTCACCCGGGCGCCTGCAGAGGTGGGGGCGCCAAAGAGCCAGAGTTCTCCCCTCCCTCCTTCTCTCCTTGTGCGTGTCCATCCAGAACACCAGTGTGAG
Organism: Lithobates clamitans; assembly: GCA_037952925.1. Lineage (NCBI taxonomy): Eukaryota > Metazoa > Chordata > Amphibia > Anura > Ranidae > Lithobates > Lithobates clamitans. Next base: position 1,895,079 of record JBBGZY010000545.1, read on the forward strand.
CATAGGCCAGCCCGTCCAGCCTGGCAGTGCTTGGGGGAGGGGCGCTCCTCTTCCTTACACGAGGGTTCTAGTCAGTGGCTGCTGAGTGCTAATGTGCGGGAATGAATTCCTCACACTGGGATCCCGCACTGTCTCTACCAACTCCAGTTGGAATGCCTCCCCCTCCCATCTCTATCTCGGGCTGCAAGGAGAGAGAACCGAGGTGAGTCAGTGTTCAGTGTGCTGTGTGTAGGAATGGCATCCCCAGCACACCTTTACATGTGCTCTGGGCTGCCCCTGCTAGGAGATGTTTTATGGCATGATAGATTACATAGGATGCACAGGCCCTGTCCCTTCCTGCACCTCAGTAGTCCATCTACAGAAGTGATGTATAATGAGATGTACTAAGAGCCCTTTCACACTTACAGTGCGGGGGCATCGGTGGTATTAGTCTGCAGTCTCGGACCATCTCCTGTACTATGTCTGCAGTCTCTGATCATCCCCTGTATTATGTCTGCAGTCTCTGATCATCTCCTGTATTATGTCTGCAGTCTCTGACCATCTCCTGTAGTATGTCTGCAGTCTCTGACCATCTCCTGTACTATGTCTGCAGTCTCTGACCATCTCCTGTACTATGTCTGCAGTCTCTTACCATCTCCTGTACTATGTCTGCAGTCTCTGACCATCTCCTGTACTATGTCTGCAGTCTCTGACCATCTCCTGTACTATGTCTGCAGTCTCTGACCATCTCCTGTACTATGTCTGTAGTCTCTGACCATCTCCTGTACTATGTCTGTAGTCTCTGACCATCTCCTGTACTATGTCTGCAGTCTCTGACCATCTCCTGTACCATGTCTGCAGCCTCTGACCGTCTCCTGTACTATGTCTGCAGTCCCTGACCGTCTCCTATACTATATCTGCAGTCTCTGATTTTCTCCTGTACTATGTGTGCAGTCTCTGACCATCTCCTGTATTATGTCTGCAGTCTCTGATCATCTCCTGTTCTATGTCTGCAGTCTCTGACCATCTCCTATACTATGTCTGCAGTCTCTGACCATCTCCTGTACTATGTCTGCAGTCTCTGACCATCTCCTGTACTATGTCTGCAGTCTCTAACCATCTCCTATATCATGTCTGCAGTCTTTGACCATCTCCTGTACTATGTCTGCAGTCTCTGACCCTCTCCTGTACTATGTCTGCAGTCTCTAACCATCTCCTACATCATGTCTGCAGTCTCTGACCGTCTCCTGTATTATGTCTGCAGTCTCTGATCGGCTCCTGTACTATGTGTGCAGTCTCTGACCATCTCCTGTACTATGTCTATAGTCTCTGACCATCTCCTGTACCATGTCTGCAGTCTCTGATCATCTCCTGTAATATGAATGCAGTCTCTGATTATCTCCTGTACCATGTCTGCAGTCTCTGATCATCTCCTGTATTATGACTGCAGTCTCTTACCATCTCTTGTATTATGTCTGCAGTCTCTGACCATCTCCTGTACTATGTCTGCAGTCTCTGACCCTCTCCTATACTATGTCTGCAGTCTCTAACCGTCTCCTATATCATGTCTGCAGTCTCTGATCATCTCTTGTACTATGTCTGCAGTCTCTAACCGTCTCCTGTACTATGTCTGCAGGCTCTAACCATCTCCTGTATCATGTCTGCAGTCTCGGACCATCTCCTATACTATGTCTGCAGTCTCTGACCATCTCCTGTACTATGTCTGCAGTCTCTGACCCTCTCCTGTACTATGTCTGCAGTCTCTGACCATCTCCTGTACTATGTCTGCAGTCTATGACCCTCTCCTGTACTATGTGTCCAGTCCCTGACCATCTCCTGTGTTATGTCTGCAGTCTCTGATCATCTCCTGTACTATGTCTGCGGTCTCTGACCATCTCCTGTACTATGTCTGCAGTCTCTGACCATCTCCTGTACTATGTCTGCAGTCTCTGACCATCTCCTGTACTATGTCTGCAGTCTCTGACCCTCTCCTGTACTATGTCTCTGACCATCTCCTGTACTATGTCTGTGGTCTCTGACCATCTCCTGTACTATGTCTGCAGTCTCTGACCATCTCCTGTACTATGTCTGCAGTCTCTGACCATCTCCTGTACTATGTCTGCAGTCTCTGAACCTCTCCTGTACTATGTCTGCAGTCTCTGACCATCTCCTGTACTATGTCTGTAGTCTCTGACCATCTTCTGTACTATGTCTGTAGTCTCTGACCATCTCCTGTACTATGTCTGCAGTCTCTGGTCATCTCCTGTACTATGTCTGCAGTCTCTGACCATCTCCTGTATTATGTCTGCAGTCTCTGACCATCTCCTGTATTGTGTCTTCAGTCTCTGATCATCTCCTGTACTATGTCTGCAGTCTCTGATCATCTCCTGTACTATGTCTGCAGTCTCTGATCATCTCCTGTACTATGTCTGCAGTCTCTGGTCATCTCCTGTACTATGTCTGCAGTCTCTGACCCTCTCCTGTACTATGTCTCTGACCATCTCCTGTACTATGTCTGTGGTCTCTGACCATCTCCTGTACTATGTCTGCAGTCTCTGACCATCTCCTGTACTATGTCTGCAGTCTCTGACCATCTCCTGTACTATGTCTGCAGTCTCTGAACCTCTCCTGTACTATGTCTGCAGTCTCTGACCATCTCCTGTACTATGTCTGTAGTCTCTGACCATCTTCTGTACTATGTCTGTAGTCTCTGACCATCTCCTGTACTATGTCTGCAGTCTCTGGTCATCTCCTGTACTATGTCTGCAGTCTCTGACCATCTCCTGTATTATGTCTGCAGTCTCTGACCATCTCCTGTATTGTGTCTTCAGTCTCTGATCATCTCCTGTACTATGTCTGCAGTCTCTGATCATCTCCTGTACTATGTCTGCAGTCTCTGATCATCTCCTGTACTATGTCTGCAGTCTCTGGTCATCTCCTGTACTATGTCTGCAGTCTCTGATCATCTCCTATATCATATCTGCAGTCTCCGATCCGTCTCTTGTACTATGTCTGCAGTCTCTGACCATCTCCTGTATCATGTCTGTAGTATTTCTGGGGGCTCTTTCTAACAGAAGCGCTCTCTGCCTCCATCAGAGAGGCCCCCCTCCAGGTCCCAATAAAGTACTCTTGCTTCTCTTACTGTATTTTGTTTATTGTACCTGTAAGGATCCCAGGGTAATGAAGACTTTGTGGTGGAGCATCTCTGTGGTTGAGCCGTTTCCATAGAAATATTTGTAAAGGGGAGGAGTTACTAAAATGACCACGTCCATGTGGGGGCGCCAGAAATATTTCTGCACCCAAGTGCCTGTGACCCTAGGATCGGCCCTGGGGATCTGAGCTTTACAACATGATTTATCCATGACCTGGTCCAAAGCAAGGTTAGAGTCACCTGCTAAAATCACATCCCCTTCCAATTCGCCTGCCAAAAATTGGAGCAAGAAGCCAAAAAACGCTACTTGTTTTGTATTAGGAGCATAATAGACCAATAAAGTCACTAAGTCTACTCCCAAATGTCCCTTCATCAGTAGGTATCGTCTCTCCTTATCTTTGAGGACTTTAGTTTAGACAAAAAGAAAGCCATCTAGAAAAACGCTACTCCTCTTATTTTTTCTGAAGTGTTCTGACCATTCTCTGTTCTGCAGTCTCTGACCATCTCCTGTACTATGTCTGCAGTCTCTGACCATCTCCTGTACTATGTCTGCAGTCTCTGACCCTCTCCTGTACTATGTCTGCAGTCTCTGACCATCTCCTGTACTATGTCTGCGGTCTCTGACCATCTCCTGTACTATGTCTGTGGTCTCTGACCATCTCCTGTACTATGTCTGCAGTCTCTGACCATCTCCTGTACTATGTCTGCAGTCTCTGACCATCTCCTGTACTATGTCTGCAGTCTCTGAACCTCTCCTGTACTATGTCTGCAGTCTCTGACCATCTCCTGTACTATGTCTGTAGTCTCTGACCATCTTCTGTACTATGTCTGTAGTCTCTGACCATCTCCTGTACTATGTCTGCAGTCTCTGACCCTCTCCTGTACTATGTCTGCAGTCTCTGACCATTTCCTGTATTATGTCTGCAGTCTCTGACCCTCTCCTGTACTATGTGTGCAGTCTCTGACCATCTCCTGTGTTATGTCTGCAGTCTCTGATCATCTCCTGTACTATGTCTGCGGTCTCTGACCATCTCCTGTACTATGTCTGCAGTCTCTGACCCTCTCCTGTACTATGTCTGCAGTCTCTGACCATCTCCTGTACTATGTCTGCAGTCTCTGACCATCTCCTGTACTATGTCTGCGGTCTCTGACCATCTCCTGTACTATGTCTGCAGTCTCTGACCATCTCCTGTACTATGTCTGCAGTCTCTGACCATTTCCTGTACTATGTCTGCAGTCTCTGACCCTCTCATGTACTATGTCTGCAGTCTCTGACCATCTCCTGTACTATGTCTGTAGTCTCTGACCATCTCCTGTACTATGTCTGTAGTCTCTGACCATCTCCTGTATTATGTCTGCAGTCTCTGACCATCTCCTGTACTATGTCTGATGTCTCTGACCATCTCCTGTACCATGTCTGCAGTCTCTGATCGTCTCCTGTACTACATCTGCGGTATCTGATCGTCTCCTGTACTATGTGTGCAGTCTCTGACCATCTCCTGTATTATGTCTGCAGTCTCTGATCATCTCCTGTATTACGTCTGCAGCCTCTGATCATCTCCTGCACTATGTCTGCAGTCTCTGACCATCTTCTGTACCATGTCTGCGGTCTCTGACCGTCTCCTGTACTATACCTGCAGTCTCTGATCGTCTCCTGTACTATGTGTGCAGTCTCTGACCATCTCCTTTATTATGTCTGCAGTCTCTGGTCATCTCCTGTACTATGTCTGCAGTCTCTGACCATCTCCTGTATTATGTCTGCAGTCTCTGACCATCTCCTGTATTGTGTCTTCAGTCTCTGATCATCTCCTGTACTATGTCTGCAGTCTCTGATCATCTCCTGTACTATGTCTGCAGTCTCTGATCATCTCCTGTACTATGTCTGCAGTCTCTGGTCATCTCCTGTACTATGTCTGCAGTCTCTGATCATCTCCTATATCATATCTGCAGTCTCCGATCCGTCTCTTGTACTATGTCTGCAGTCTCTGACCATCTCCTGTATCATGTCTGTAGTATTTCTGGGGGCTCTTTCTAACAGAAGCGCTCTCTGCCTCCATCAGAGAGGCCCCCCTCCAGGTCCCAATAAAGTACTCTTGCTTCTCTTACTGTATTTTGTTTATTGTACCTGTAAGGATCCCAGGGTAATGAAGACTTTGTGGTGGAGCATCTCTGTGGTTGAGCCGTTTCCATAGAAATATTTGTAAAGGGGAGGAGTTACTAAAATGACCACGTCCATGTGGGGGCGCCAGAAATATTTCTGCACCCAAGTGCCTGTGACCCTAGGATCGGCCCTGGGGATCTGAGCTTTACAACATGATTTATCCATGACCTGGTCCAAAGCAAGGTTAGAGTCACCTGCTAAAATCACATCCCCTTCCAATTCGCCTGCCAAAAATTGGAGCAAGAAGCCAAAAAACGCTACTTGTTTTGTATTAGGAGCATAATAGACCAATAAAGTCACTAAGTCTACTCCCAAATGTCCCTTCATCAGTAGGTATCGTCCCTCCTTATCTTTGAGGACTTTAGTTTAGACAAAAAGAAAGCCATCTAGAAAAACGCTACTCCTCTTATTTTTTCTGAAGTGTTGGCAAAAAAACAAGTAGGGAAGTCATTGTGAATATATTGAGGTGAAAAGGAGGTGGCTAAATGCATTTCTTGTAATTTGGCACCTAAGGAACGGTAGTGTGTGAAAACCTTTATTTGTTTAGAGGGTGACCCTAACCCCTGAAAATTGTGCGAAAGCATTCAGATGGGATTAATTGTATTCACTACCTTAGACATTGGAAACAGCAGGCAAAGACATCAACAGAAAACTCACCCACCAGCCCGGGAGAGCCAAATTCCAGAAAAGCCAGCAGAGTCCCGGATGACCCTCAAGAAAACATAGTTAAAGGTTAAGAGAAAAGCAAGGAAAAGAAAAAAAAAGAAAGAAATGCTCGGGCCAGGAGACTCCTGGCTCCATACAAAATGACAACTTAGCGCAACATGATGCAAACAAGTAAATACAAATAACCCAGAACTAATGGTATGGGAGCAGAGGAGTCTTCTCCAACACTAAGCAATGAGAAGAGTCCTTCTAATAGGGAGAGTGCATAGACTCCTCCCAGCACCATGTAGTATACATAGAAAGTTAAAGGCTCCAAAATGCCCTGGTAAAAAAGGACTATAATAACATTGATAATAAACCAACAACATGTATATAATTGGGCTAGCATAAATACATTAGACCAATGTCAAGTATTGAAATGTAATCCTGAAGAAACTAAAGCTGCCAAATGGAAGGCACATGTAAAAAAAAAACTCAAAAAAGGGAAAATATATATGCAGTGGCTAATGTCCTATGATCAGACCACTGAGAAGCCACTGCAAAAAGCAAAAAGAAAGAAAAAGTCAACTGGCAGCAAACAGCAAGTTCTCAGGTAATGCAGTGAGAAGTTGTTGATTTCTTCGTTGGCGAGGAAGACCAAAGGGGGGAGAGTGGAGGTGGAGGATCACTGGATCTTGATTGATTACGAGATGGGGGGTTATGAGAAATGAAACCCAACTTCAATAAGATTTTTTCCCCTTCAGTGAACATAGAAAAGGAGTAGGATTTGCCATTGTAAGTGAACTGGAGCCAGAATGGGTAGTTCCATCGATAGTGAATGTCCCGTTGAATCAGAGGTGAAAGCAGGGGTTTGAAAGCTCTTCACTTCTGGATTAGGAGAGAAGGTGTAGATTGCGCTGGACTGATTCCATCAGTCACTGCTGTAGGTTATGTAGAGTGTAGGCAGATGGGAAGAGTTGGTTTCCATAGATTCATGCCCAGTTGGAGGAAAAGGTGGTGGTGAGCCCTATTAGGGCCTGGGTTTCTACTTTGGGGTATGGCCTTGTGGTCGACTTCGCATTGAATCGGACTGATAGATGTGCAAACGCTGACTATGTGTTCAGAGGCAGCATTCCTCTCTGAACATAGTCAGCGTTTGAACATCTATCCGTCTGATCTATATGCCAAAGGCCCAACAGGACCATTTTTTAACAACTTTTATTAGCAGCCCTGATGTCCCCCAAAACACGTTGGCCTCATTTTTTTGCTGTAACTTCAAATAAAACATCTTTAATACCTACATTTACTGGATACCGGGCGCTCCTTTACTTTCACTTCTTTCCTTCTCTTCTGAATGTTAGCCTGGGATATATCTGCAAAGACTTGAATTTTGTACCCATCAATTTCCAGATCTGTATGATCCCTGGCATATCGCATAACCGCCTCTTTGAAGAAATGGGGCTTTACAATCACATCCCTGGGAGGTCCATCTGGTTTAGGGGGAACTAGAGCTCTGTGTATGCGATCAAGTTCCATATGAATTTCATCAATATCAGGCACTGCAGCTTGCATGAGAGAATAATGGAAATTACATCTTTCACTGTTTCAGGAAGACATCTAATACGAAAATTGTAGTGCCTAGAATGGTTTTCAAGGTCATCAATTTTGGCATACGCCTCCTCTAGGCAATCTTGCAAGTCAGTAATCATATTAGAATTTTGGAACACTCTATGAACAGTATCATCCACTTTTGATTCAATACTGTCTAATCAGTGACGCAGTTCCTGAAAATCTTGTGTAGCGCTGGTAGATTTCTAATCTACCGCTTATAGGTAAATTTAATGGATCATCTGTGCTATACATTGTTCAGGTTTAATCTAAGGTTAGTTTAGCCTCTGTTCCAGCTTGGGTGTGTTGCGTGCAGTTCCACATTGCGCCTGTGGGTGTCGTTGTCATCGTGGGTCAATGTTGGAAAGCAACAAGCTGAAGTGCATGAGTGCTCTTCTGTCCCAGAGATAACTCGGCAGAGGTGGTCCTCCGAGTTGCATTCTGGGAGAGGGTATTTATGGGGCAGACGCCACGTTTCGGGGAGATTTTTGCCTCGTGGCCCTCCTGGCCTAGAGGTATGTGTCAGTGAGTGCTATCTCGTAGCCCTCCGGCTTGGGCGGGTAGGCCCAGAAGTCTGTCTGGGGCCTGCTACTGCTAGGATGGTCCTGTGCTGTCTGTCCTGCGGGAAGAAGCCGGACAATTGAGAAGAATCCAGGGGAGGACCCGTCTTGGAAGGGACCATGCGGAGCGCTGGTCTGGAGAGGGGTCTGGTGACTCAATTGGAGGACACATCCTAAGTTACCCTACCACACAAGTACTGCCGGGTCGGCTTAAAGGTTCTGGTACTGTGTTTGCTATTCATCGAAAACTACTACATCCTGTGGCAGAGGATCGTATCAGTTTGTCCCACCAAAGTCTGTGGCAGAGACTTTTTGTTCGTGCTGCATACCGGCTGCTAGGGCAGTGAGAGAAACCTATCCGGACGGGCAAAGATTTAATCCTAAGCTGAGGATACATTCATCCTAAAGATTTAAATTCCTTGACGCTACGCCAAGAAAAGGTATTTGAACACCCCTGCAACTCTCCTTCTACCTCTTTCCTGCTACTTCTTCCAGTTATCCCCATTAAAGCATTGAAAAAGTACTTAAGTGACTGTTGCCTACATTGCCTCGCAGTAAGCTCAACGGAGACCCCTAGATCCGATGTTGGTAAAATTACAGGTAACAAGGGGATGGTAACAGCCTGCTTTAAAACAGCAGCTCCACCGTGAGTTAGTGCTACACTTGTTTTAGCTCTAATGCCAGTTTATTGGTGGCTTTTTCTAATTCCCTCTGCAGCAGGTAAGCAAAACGAGCAAGGAGTATGGGATCCCCTGAATATTATGGCTGAGTAGGAGGAGAAGCAAGAGGATCTATGGGGCTATCAGAGACAGACTCCTGGCTGCTGGTTTGGCTGAGGAGTATGTCTGTCTGTCTGAGGAGGCCTGGGAGGCATGGCCTGGAGACAAAGCTGCAGCTTGGGAAGGAGAGCTAGAAGGGCTTGGTGGGGAGCAGGGATGATCCCTGGGCTCACTTGCCAATGGAGAGGCATTGGAGAAGCTTGCTTCCCTATCTCCAGGTCCAGAGAATTTCTGCTTTGATCGCTGCTGTAGCGGTTCGTCTCCCATTGTAGCCGGAGACATGTGGGAGCTAATGCTGGTCACCATCTTGCCTCCCCTGCCCGCCGCACAAGTCGGCTTGCCGAAGCCACCTTGGGACTTCCCTGTTGGCCGGAATGGCATAGATTAGGCCCATCCCCACAACAAGCGGATTGGGTATTTGCCGAGGCCAGTGAGGTGTGGAGCTGCCAAAGAAAGCTGCCGGTGCTGGGAGTGTGTGGAGCCGCTTAGAAGCACATCCACCCGCGCATGCGTTCCAAATAAATATCTTAAAGGGGCATGCATTTGTATTCAGCCCCCTTTACTCTGATACCCCTAACCAAAATCTAGTGGAACCAATTGCTTTCACCTAATTAGTAAATAGAACCCCCCTGTGTGTAATTTAATCTCAGTATAAATACAGCTATTCTGTGAAGTCCTCAGAGGTTTGTTAGAGAACCTTAGTGAACAAACAGCATCATGAAGGCTAAGGAACACACCAGAGAGGTCAGGGATAAAGTTGTGGAGAAGTTTAAAGCAGGGTTAGGTTATAAAAAAATATTCCAAGCTTTAAACATCTCACGGAGCACTGTTCAATCCATCATCTGAAAATAGAAAGAGTATGGCACAACTGCAAACCTACCAAGAAAGGGCTGTCCACAAACTGACAGGCTGGGCAAGGAGAGCATTAATCAGAGAAGCAGCCAAGAGGCCCATGGTAACTTTCTGGAGGAGCTGCAGAGATCCACAACTCAAGTGGAAGAATCTGTACACAAGACAACTATTAGTCCACAAATCCCTCTTCCCTTTATGGAAAAGGGGTAAGAAGAAAGCCATTGTTGAAAGAATACCATAAGAAGTCCTGTTTGCAGTTTGCGAGAAGCCATGTGGGGAATATAGCAAACATGTGGAAGAAGGTGCTCTGGTCAAATTGAACATTTTGTCCTAAAAGCAAAATGAAATGTGTGGTGGAAAACTAACACTGCGCATCACCCTGAACAGGAAGATGAGAGGATGGGGTGGAGGTTCACCTTCAAGTAGGACAATGACCCTAAACATACAGTCAGAGCTACAATGGAATGGTTTAGATCAAAGCATATTCATGTGTTAGAATGGCCCAGTCAAAGATCAGACTTAGATCCAATGGGAATCTGTGGCAGGACTTGAAAATTGATTTTCACAGACGCTCTCCATCCAATCTGACAGAGCTTGAGCTATTTTGCAAAGAATGGTCAAAAATGTCACTCTCTGGATGTGCAAAGCTGGTAGAGACATACCCAAAAAGACTTGCAGCCGCAATTGCACCATAAGGTGGTTCTACAAAGTATTGATTCAGGGGGGCTGAATACAAATGCACACCACACTTTTCAGATATTTATTTTTTATCACATAAAATTCCAATAAAATACATTTACATTTTTTGTTGTAACATGACATGTGGAAAATGTCAAGGGGTATGAATACTTTTTCAATGCACTGTATGGGACTGTTGGTGCTGTCTAAACTGGCCTGGTTTGCCTTCAAAATACACAAATTTCTTAATAGTAGAATAAATGTGTAAAGGGGGAATTAGGTGAAGTAGCTGCTGTTCTTATTTCTAACAATCATAAATGTTTTAGTAAAATTTAGAAGGAAAAAGTGTATATATTGCAGTCTACCACTCCTTCGATGTGGCAGTTGAATTCATTTTCTTTTTCACAAGTTTTTCTCTTTTTTTACCTTGTAATCCTACAAATAGCACACTTCTTGTCCAAAGGTAGTTATGTTCACTCCACTGTATCTAGGAACAGGGTAGTTTTGACAGGTTGTTGATTTTTAAGAGAGCCCAGACTGGTAACCTCAGAGAACTCAGACACAGGATACTCCACATTCATGACATGTAATGCATCAATATGAACCACAATGGTATCAATAAGCTTAGGGATTAGGTCAACAAACTGAACCTCCTCAAGTACAAAATCATCCAAAAAGATAGACCGTGCTCCTTATCATCCTAAGCTGAGTGTACAGACTTCAAACAGGAGACAACATTCCAGACTGTAAGCATCAGGTCCTTGAGGAGGGACACTGCTAGATACTGCAGAGCTGTTAGTGGATTGGGAGCCAAAAAGGCTATGGGCCCCCCTCCTTTGTGTTAAGAGGGGGCTAAGAAGCTAGAGATTGGATTTGTCTTTCATGGCTTGAATAAGCCAAGTAATATGTGGACACAAGGGATTTAGTCAGGAAGCTCTTCTTTTGGCCTCTAACATCCAAGCCAAGATGACAAGGGGGCTTCCCATGCACCTCTTGACCTAGACACCCCTGGCGTATTGAACAGGAAGATGAGAGGACACAGAGTGGCAAGGATGCCAAAAGCTAACTTGTAGCAAAAGGCTTGACTACGAGGTGCTCATACAAACCTTAGCAATCCTAAGGTGGAGGTCTGCTAAGCAACCAGGAGGCACTGAACCTCTGTAAAAAAAAATTGCATAAACTGATGAAGTGGCATATCAGCCAAAAAATCTTTGGTGTTAGCAATAAATGTCTATTCCATACTTCTGATGTCTTTAATCCTTCCATGACCATCACACTACAGGACAAAGTGTGCTTCTGGGGGTTTTTTTTTCTCCACCCACAAGTTTCCATCACCACCCTAATATCTCTCCTGAAAACTCAGGGCATCAAGTGTGACCACCTATCTTCTGCGTGTAAACAGGGATATTCTCCACGTGTCAAACTGGAAGATTACATTTGTCATAAATTGTGGTTACTCACAACCTTACCAAATGTAAGTTTTTTGCATTTCTGTCAAATCAGATTCACATTTCCAAAAACACTGCATATTTACTATACTATAGTGGCTCTCTCATCTATCCTCTTGTTTTCTCTTTTCCCGCAAAGTTTGCCCTACCACAGCTTCATACTATCAAGAGTGTCTTCAGGGATAGAGTTACGCAAGTGGGTGTATTATAGCCCTGGGCCTGTAAAGCATTCTGCAGCCAACCAACACAGTATTCTGGGTGTCTGAAGAGTGCCATAAGCAAAACCCAGTGCCCAAAGGTCACATTACAGGTAGGTATAGTGTTTTTATAATATCGGAGTCCAGGTACATCGCCAGGTACATCGCCTCCAAGGCATCGCCAAAGATCAGTTAATCCAGAAAGCAGCAGTGTGAGCCCTGATAGCTCTGCAGCTAACAAAGAGCCTTGACAAAAGAAAAATACCTTGATTAAAAAAAAAAATGTAGGTTGCTTGCCATTGTCCAATTCTCCTGTAGGCAGCAGTGTAACCCTGTCATCTCACTCTGACTCTGTGTCCCTAATGTTAAGAATGTGTTTTTCCCATACAGAGGGGGGCACTTTTTTTTCATTTCAATATGTTTATTGATTTTATCATTAACAGCAGATGATATATGCAAAAAAAGATTGCATAAACCAGTGTTACAGCAGGTGAACAGTCAATAAACAGAATAAAGCACAATGCAAACAGTGTGGTACCACTATTCCCATATGATTAAGTATTACAGATATGAAAGACAAGCAGCACTGTAGTCCAGACAAAAGAGCATATAAAATTGGAGAAATTGAGTGCAACTAACAGGTTGTGTAAGAAAAATAGAAATATGTAAAGAGTAAGGAAAAGAGAGAGAAGCAATGAATAAGAAGAGGAGGGTTGATAGAGAAGGGTGGGGAAGGGAAAGAGGGACAGGTAAGGAGGGAGGCATAATGCAGAAAATCCCCAACTATTGCAAAAGTGCCTAATAAGATAAATAAGTTCTGTACAGAAAGAGTAGGATGACGATATGTGATCCACAGATCCCAAACCTTGAGAATTTTTTCATAACTATTGGTGAGAATATTTTATGTTGCTTGCTATAGGTGCGTTTCGCATTGTAAAAGGATTTTATTCCAATCCCCACCTCTGATGGGGACATGGATACGGTCCAAAACTGTAAAGTTTACAGATGGCATCCTATATCCATGTCCCCTGGCTACATGTCTGCCAGGGGGAAGATACAAGTTGCCAATTTGCATACTTTGTAAGTGCTTGCTTACATGTTGTCCAAATTCTTGTCGGGTTTTCCCGACGTAGAAAGCCCTGCATTGGCATTGTACTAGGTATACCACTCCCCGAGTCTTACAATTGGCGAAATGTTTCAATTGGAAGCATTCGCCATTGGGTAATGGAAAGGAGGTTCTCTTGCCAATAACTCTACAAAAAGAACATGAACCACAGGGGAAAGTCCCCCAGGTTTTACAAGGGTCCTGTCTTTGATTCCCTTTGTATTCACTGCGGGTTAGCATCTCTGCCAGGGAACCTGCCTTCCTGAAAGTAATCTGGGGTTTGGGGGTAAGAAAACCCCCTAAGATAGGGTCATCAGTGAGAGTCGACCAGTATTTTGTAAGGATCTTCCTTATGTTATTGTGTTCGTTGGAGTAGCGTAAGATGATCCTTGTTGTATCATCATGTTTTTGAGTTTTGGTTTTAAAAATTAGAGCATGTCTTTCCTGATCCTTAACCCGGTTGAAGGCTTTTTTCAGAGAGGATTTTGTATATCCCCTTGTGAGCAATCTCTTGCTCAATTTGTCTGCCTCACATTGGAAAGTTTCCATGGTGGTGCAATTACGTTTTAGCCGTAAAAATTGGCTGAAAGGTATGGATTTCTTGAGGGGTTCAGGGTGGAAGCTGTCAGCGTGCAGAAGAGTATTGCCGGCAGTTTCCTTCCTGTAAAGGCTGCTGGCAAGTTTCACATCCTTATTCTTATAGATGCTAATGTCCAAAAAATTGATCATGTGATGATCATAGGACATTGTAAAAAACAAATTCAAAGCATTATGATTCATTTCTCTTAGGCAACCTTTGAGAATATCCTCTGGACCATTCCATATCAGGAAGATATCATCTATGTATCTTTGCCAAAGGATGATATATTCAGTATATGTGGTTAGCTGGTCATTGGACAAGAAAGCTTTTTCCCACTCCCCCAGGTACAGGTTTGCATAAGAGGGGGCGCAACACGTCCCCATAGCAACACCCTGTACCTGGAGGTAGTGGGAACCCTTAAACAGAAAGACATGTGTCTAAGAATGAAATCCAACATCTCAAGTATGAATTTGTTGAATTTCCATTCTGTGGTTGCCTTTTGTTGTAACACACAACTAACCGCAGCTATCCCCAGATCATGCGGACACACTTGTCTTTGTACTCCTCACCTGGTTGCTGCCACACACTCTTAACACCATCTGAACCAAATAAGTTTATCTTGGTTTCATCAGACCACAGGACATGGTTCCAGTAATCCATGTCCTTAGTCTGCTTGTCTTCAGCAAACTGCAGGCTTTCTTGTGCAACATCTTTAGAGAAGGCTTTCTTCTGGGACGATAGCCATGCAGACCAATTTGATGCAGTGTGCATCATATGGTCTGAACACTGACAGGCTAACCCCCCATCTTCAACCTCTGCAGCAATGCTGGCAGCACTCATACGTCTGTTTCCCCAAAGACAGCCTCTGGATATGACGCTGAGCATGTGCACTCAACCTCTTTGGTCGACCATGGGGGGGCCTGTTCTGAGTGGAACCTGTCCTGGTAAACCACTGTATGGTCTTGGCCACCGTGCTGCAACTCAGTTTCAGGGTCTTGGCAATCTTCTTATAGCCTAGGCCATCTTTATGTATGAGAGATTGAGAGCGATAACACCAAATTTAACACACCTGCTCCCCATTCACACCTGAAACCTTGTAACACTAACGAGTCACATGACACCGGGGAAGATAAATAGCTATTTGGGCTCAATTTGGACATTTTTCACTTAAGGGTATACTCACTTTTGTTGCCAGCGGTTTAGACATTAATGGCATTGTGTTGAATTATTTTGAGGGGACAGCAAATTTACACTGTTATACAAGCTGTACACTCACTACTTTACATTGTAGCAAAGAGTAATTTCTCCAGTGTTGTCAGATGAAAAGATATAATAAATGTATATATATATATATATATATATATATATATATATATATATATATATATATATATATATACACACAAACATTCTTATAGTGTCAACAAGAAAATCAAGAGTCCACAGTGATATCAATGAATCCTTCTATATAAAGTGCCAGTGCTCAAAATTAGTGCTAAGTTGATGCTTTTCTTCTTGTATACAATAAAGTGCTTCCCACTGCAAACACTTTGCTCTGTGCGGCTTTGTGCCCCGAACCCCAGTGGGTCCAAACTTACCAAATGGAGATGACCGCCTTTAGCATATACCAAAGAGGGTCTGCAGTGCTTTTCCACAGATCCACTGTGCATGGTCGCTTTCCTCGGTTTACAACCTGACACAGAACCCTGGAACAGCTCTCATGCAGGGAATCAGGGATCAAACAGAAAGGGATCTCATAGTGTATATATATATATATATATATATATATATATATATATATATATATATATATACTATATACTCTATACCAGGGATCCTCAAACTACGGCCCTCCAGCTGTTGCGGAACTACACATCCCATGAGGCATTGTAAAACTCTGACATTTACAGACATGGCTAGGCATGATGGGAATTGTAGTTCTTGAACAACTGGAGGGCAATAGTTTGAAGACCCTTGCTCTATACCATATTATTATGTAACATATTGGTGAGAATACTAGTTAATTGTTAATGAAGAAACTGTCAGTTCAGCTTTCAACCTCAATGTAAAAGCATTGATACACTTCAGAAGACTAAGCTTCCTTGGTTTTACCACAAGAACTTAATAGATAGACGGAAAGCATTACACTCAAAGAAACATGTGCACTGCTTTTTCCAAGCTCTAGCTATTGTAAATTTGAAGGCCAGGAAAACTAAGTATGACAGTTAAAATTGTTGTCTAGTAATATTAGGGAGTTTGAAATGTAAAAGAGCTAACCAGGGATCTTTGGGAAGATGAATCCCAAATAACGTATGTAGAAGTAAAAACACTTTGTCCTAAATGGCCAAGAATTGGGTAGGTTCACCATGTATGTAGGACATCACCTGCAGTCTGGCAACCTCCAAAACAAAAAACTGTATGGCCAGGGAACATATGAGCGAGTCTGGAAGGTACCAGGTGCCACCTGGTTAGAACTTTATATGCTGACTCAAGGGTGTAGATTAGGGATGAGCCGAACACCCCCCTGTTCGGTTCGCACCAGAACATGCGAACAGGAAAAAAGTTTGTTCGAACACGCGAACACCGTTAAAGTCTATGGGACACGAACATGAATAATCAAAAGTGCTAATTTTAAAGGCTTATATGCAAGTTATTGTCATAAAAAGTGTTTGGGGACCTGGGTCCTGCCCCAGGGGACATGGATCAATGCAAAAAAAAGTTTTAAAAACGGACTTTTTTCAGGAGCAGTGATTTTAATAATGCTTAAAGTCAAACAATAAAAGTGTAATATCCCTTTAAATTTCATAGCTGGGGGGTGTCTATAGTATGCCTGTAAAGGGGCACATGTTTCCTGTGTTTAGAACAGTCTGACAGCAAAATTACATTTTGAAGGAAAAAAGCCATTTAAAACTACTCCCGGCTATTGCATTGCCGGTCCGACAATACACATAGAAGTTCATTGATAAAAATGGCATGGGAATTCCCCACAGGGGAACCCCGAACCAAAATTTAAAAAAAAATGACGTGGGGTCCCCCTAAATTCCATACCAGGCCCTTCAGGTCTGGTATGGATATTAAGGGGAACCCCGGCCAAAATTTAAAAAAAAAATGACGTGGGGTCCCCCTAAATTCCATACCAGACCCTTCAGGTCTGGTAGGGATTTTAAGGGGAACCCCGGGCAAAAAAAAACGGCGTGGGGTCCCCCCAAGAATCCATACCAGACCCTTATCCGAGCAAGCAACCTGGCAGGCCACAGGAAAAGAGGGGGGGACGAGAGAGCGCCCCCCCTCCTGAACCGTACCAGGCCACATGCCCTCAACATTGGGAGGGTGCTTTGGGGTAGCCCCCCAAAACACCTTGTCCCCATGTTGATGAGGACAGGGGCCTCATCCCCACAACCCTGGCCGGTGGTTGTGGGGGTCTGCGGGCGGGGGGGCTTATCGGAATCTGGAAGCCCCCTTTAACAAGGGGCCCCCCAGATCCCCGCCTCCCCCTGTGTGAAATGGTAAGGGGGTACTTGTACCCCTACCATTTCACTAAAAAACTGTCAAGAATGTTAAAAATGACAAGAGACAGTTTTTGACAATTCCTTTATTTAAATGCTTCTTCTTTCTTCTATCTTCCTTCATCATCTTCTTCTTCTTCTGGTTCTTCTGGCTCTTCTGGTTCTTCCTCCGGCGTTCTCGTCCAGCATCTCCTCCGCGGCGTCTTCTATCTTCTTCTCCTCGGGACGCTCCGCACCCATGGCATGGGGGGAGGCTCCCGCTCTTCTCTTCATCTTCTTCTCTTCTTCATCTTCTTCTTCATATATCCATACCAGACCTGAAGGGCCTGGTATGGAATTTAGGGGGACCCCCACATCATTCATTTTTTTTTTTAATTTTGGTTCGGGGTTCCCCTGTGGGGAATTCCCATGCCGTTTTTATCAATGAACTTCTATGTGTATTGTCGGACCGGCAATGCAATAGCCGCGAGTAGTTTGAAATGGCTTTTTTCCTTCGAAATGTCATTTTGCTGTCAGACTGTTCTAAACACGGGAAACATGCGCCCCTTTACAGGCATACTATAGACACCCCCCAGCTACGAAATTTAAAGGGATATTACACTTTTATTGTTTGACTTTAAGCATTATTAAAATCACTGCTCCTGAAAAAACGTCAGTTTTTAAAACTTTCTTTTGCATTGATCCATGTCTCCTGGGGCAGGACCCAGGTCCCCAAACACTTTTTATGACAATAACATATAAGCCTTTAAAATTAGCACTTTTGATTTCTCCCATAGACTTTTAAAGGGTGTTCCGCGGCATTCGAATTTGCCGCGAACACCCCAAATTGTTCGCTGTTCAGCGAACTTGCGAACAGCCAATGTTCGAGTCGAACATGAGTTCGACTCAAACTCGAAGCTCATCCCTAGTGTAGATATTAAGTGTATAAATGGCAATAGTATTCCAGGTATCATGCCAGTCTTTTTCTGATATTATGGCTTTTAAGTCTTCTTCTGATTTCACTACATAAGCGTGTATACTAGGAGAAGGTAATCAATTAAGGTGGGAATAAACTATGGAAGTCAGTTTAAGTGCTAAGGGGGTATAGTGGCATATGTGTTCAAAGATGGTCAAAGTAGAAGAAAGGTATTTATCAGGTATGAGAGAAGTAATCTAATTTCTAATTTGGTGTATCTAAATAGTTCAGGGGAGAGGGCCTTAAACCTTTCTCAAAGAACCAATGTAGGAGAATGGAGTCCTTCTCCAAGAGTGAAAAGGCCCAAATGAGTCCGTGTTTGTTCCACCAAAAAAGGCAGCTGTAGAATCAAGTCTTGTTTGTAAAAGTGGATGGCCTATCAAAGGACACAAGGGAAGGTTAGCAGAGAGTAATTAACTGGAATATTTGAGACCATCTGAGACTCTCAAAGTATGCTACATCAAAGGGCTAATTGTCGATGGCTGCAAATTAGGTGGGGACAAAGGCAGTAATTATATGTTTAAAGGGGCGCAGGAGGTAGCTTCCAATTTTATGAACAGATGGGCCTCATTAGAGGCATACAGGGTGACTAAAGGAATAATTTGGGTGGCTTGATGTTGATTTAAAAGTTTGGAACACTTGGGCCACCCTGATGTCTATGTATTTACATGGTTTTGGGGAATTATAGGTCTGTGGTTATGCCAAATAAAGGACATGGCATAATTTTGAAAGGATTTAATAGCAAAGGAGGGAACTTGGGTAGGGAGGGTGTGAAAAAAGTATAAAAGCTTCGGTAGAATGTTCATTTTAATTGAGTTGATTCTCCTCATCGAAGAGATTGAATGTTGAGTCAAGGACATTATTTAAGATTTAAACCACTTAAGGACCAAGCCTCTTTTTGACACATGTTGTTTACAAGTTAAAATCATTTTTTTTTTGCTAGAAAATGACTTACAACCCTCAAGCATTATATATTTTTTCAGACACTCTAGAGAATAAAATGGCGGTTGTTGCAATACTTTATGTCACACCATATTTGCACAGCTGTCTTACAAGCGCAATGTTTTTGGAAAATTAAAAAATAAGACAACAGTAAAGCTAGTCCAATTTTTTATTATATTGTAAAAGAAAATGTTACGGCGAGTAAATTGATATCCATAATGTCATGCTTCAAAATTGCATCCACTCGTGGAATGGTGACAAACTTTGACCCTTAAAAATCTCCATAAGCGACGTTTAAAAATGTCTACAGGTTACCAGCTTTGAGTTACAGAGGAGGTTTTGGGCTAGAATTATTGCTCTCGCTCTAACGATCATGGCGATACCTCACGTGTGTGGTTTGAACACCCTTTTCATATGCGGGCATGACTTATGTATGCGTTCATTTCTGCACGCAAGCTCGGTGGGACGGGGTGCTTTCAATTGTTTTATTTTATTTTTTTCTTATTTATTTTACTTTTTATTTTTTATGTTTTACACTGTACACTGTACTTTTAGAAAGAATTAAAAAAGGCCTCAGATCTCACATTTACACTTAAATGCAATAAAAAATAAAACAATATAAAAATGAAATGTTTTTTAAAAAGAAAAAAAAAATCCCCTTTAAGACCATTGGGCAGAAGTGACGTTTGACGTCGCTTCCATCATCCAATGTTATGGAGCCAAGTGGGGGCCATTTTTCCCTCACTTGGCTCCCGGCCTGTCAGGGGAGAGGACGTGATCGTCTCTGCCGCTACCGGTGGTACAATTCGTTATAATGGGTTGTCAGCTGGACTTTTGGATATTCTAGTCTTCTATCAGCACAGGTAAATTTTAAGGTGACTTGAGTGTTTTGAGCATTGAGTTAGGTAAAGAAATGTTGAGGTCCACCGATTTACCTTTCATAAACATAAAAATTTGAGATTTGGACAAAAGAATGTAAAATAGATACTAGATTAGGCAATAGTATAATAGACCAAAAGAATAAAAATTACTGCGCTTCCCTACACCCCCAAGCTGCAGTTCTAATTCATAGGTAAAAGAATCAAATATATAGAAAAACAGTTAACAGAACCGCGCTAAAAAAAATTAATAATATTAATCCGTTCCTATGACAACGTTCAATAGGACGAAACGTACGTCGGAAGGCAGACGCGCTGACGTCATCGTTTCTTTCTCACTGTGAACGGGTGCATGCAGGCCGGCCGGCTGTTATACGATACATGCTGTTTATTTGATGCTTCCATGTAAGTGTGCTACTTTTACTTTTGCTTATTAAATTGTTTATGGGGATTCACACTATGGAGGATGTGTCTTTCATTTCCCTGGGTTCCCTTTGCTGAGTTTTGGCCTCTATGACGGAGAGTTCCGGGTGATCCTCCCTCCATGTTGAGACTGATGGTGGTGTCCCTGCAGAGTGGAATTTGTACATAAGCTTTGATTAAGCTTACCTCTGGTAAGCGTACATCTTTATAGGTGGTGGATCCTTTTTCACGAGGTGTTTTTTGTCCATTAAGACTTCAATCACTACTGGTGGAATTATCAACAATAAGGACTGTTTTCATTTGAAATCACTATTAGTCACGGACTTATTCTTTTTATCACTTCTTACAATCTATTTACCTTAAGTTTTTTTAATACAGTCACAATACCCATTAACTAATTAATTAATCATAATCATGTTATGTTGACATTTGGATTTGGAATATATTATGTTGTTTTGATTTTAACACATTATTTGAGATATTTTGGTCGATGGGAATTTTATCCATTATAATTTTATTAATATTTTTTTAGCGCGGTTCTGTTAACTGTTTTTCAATGATATAATAGGTTGGGTTAAAGTTAGTAGCAAATCATCAGGAAAGAGACTGAGTTTATAATTATGATGGCCAGAGTGTAAACTATAGATGTTGGAGTTTATTCTGTTAAGGTGTGCCGAAGGTTCCGGGGCAAGCACAAATAGTATTGGGGAAAGAGGACAGGCCTGGCGAGTTCCTCTCTCATTAGGGAAGAAGATTGAGAAATTATTTAAATATTTATTTTATATTTAGCTGATGGACCATAGTAGAAGGATTTTAGCGAGGATAAAAAACAACTTTGAAATCCCCATTTTTGTAATATATATTGTAGATAATTCCAGGAGATGGTGTCAAAGGCTTTATGTATGTTGAGTGGTAATAACATATTTTGCAATTTGTTGTTATGGAGAAGATTTATCAAATGGATTGCCTTACTTGTATAATTGGGACTTGTCTATTTGAGATAAAACCCATCTGATCTTTATGAATCAGGGTGGTGATGGAAGAATTTAACTAGGTGGCTAGTACTTTAACAAGTAGCTTGATGTCAGTGTTAAGTAGGGAGAGAAGGCAAAAGTCTAAGTGGTCCTTTCCTGGTTTGGGTAACATGGCTATGTGGCCTCTGAGAGAAAAAGGATGGAGGTCTGAATGAGATTTTGAATGGTTACATAAACTAGTGAGGTGTGGGGGTAAAATATCAGTGTAATGCCCTGTACACATGGTCGGATTTTCTGACGGAAAATGTGTGATAGGACCTTGTTGTCGGAAATTCCGACCATGTGTAGGCTCCATCACACATTTTCCATCGGATTTTCTGACACACAAAGTTTGAGAGCAGGATATAAAATTTTCCGACAACAAAATCCGTTGTCGGAAATTCCGATTGTGTGTACACAAGTGCCATGCATGCTCAGAATAAATAAAGAGATGAAAGCTATTGGCCACTGCCCCGTTTATAGTCCCGACGTACTTGTTTTACGTCACTGCGTTTAGAACGATCGGATTTTCCGACAACTTTGTGTGACCGTGTGTATGCAAGACAAGTTTGAGCCTAGGATTTTGTTATCGGAATGTCCGAACAAAGTCCGACCGTGTGTACGAGGCATTAGTCTTATAATAAAGTGCTGTGAAGCTGTCAGGGTTAGGAGAATTTCAGGAATTATGACATTAGCATCCATTTTATGTCTCGTGGCTTGTGTGAGGGTTTGGAGGGAGACATCTGCAAGGAGTTGATCTGCAGAGAGGGCAAAGGGGACACAAATGTTGTAAAAGAGAGAAAACAAGTGGTGTCGGGCTTTAAGGGTCCATATCGCAGTAATAAATACAGAAAACCCAATTAGTACAGACAGCAATCATCTTATCAGTTTGTTAGAATTTTAAATGTATACTAATTGTTAGAATTTGAGACGAAGGAGGTAACTGCAGCTCTTTAGGCCTCATTTTCAGCTTTTAGAAGCAACTCTATGTTATGCTATGTGTCCATGCACATTTGGGTGTTTACAGGCATATTTGTAGGGGAGAGTTTACAAAAAACCTTCACCAGTGCATTTTTGAAAGAAGCTTTTGGGCAAAAAAAAATACTTGATGTGTGTAAACGCACCTGGGCACGGCATTTAGATGCATCAAGCTTTTTAAGTGTATATTTTTTCTAGTGCTTTGGGGAAAAACACTTATAAATGCAATTGCACCTAAACACTATGCTGCACAGAAGCATTCTTTATGCTGCTTTTTTTCTGCCAGCAGTTCTGGCATTTTTTTCTGTTGCCTGATGTACATGGACTCTTAAGGGCACATGTCACTGGAGGTTGAGTCTTCCATGGAAAAGGTTACAGTGGCAACTGTAAAATATGGATCTCTTATCACTTTCTGTCACAGTGACAATGGTCACCAGAGGGTGCATTTCCCCAGTGTTGACACTTGAGAGGGATTTCAAAACTTCCCAAATCTATCTAAGTAAAATTAACATTGCCATAAATAAACTTTAATAAAGAATGCCCTGACTGCGTTTCAACCTTCCACTGTGACAGCGATAGGAAAGAATCTGAACCAAGCTATTTAAGCTACCCATACGCTGTTAGTTTTTTTTCCCTTTAGCCCCACTGAATGAAAAAAAGAAAACAGATTCCTCCATCTACACAAAGAGGTGGATGGAGGAAAACCCTGCTGGGACATTGGGGAAGATTTACTAAAACTGGTGCACACAGAATCTGGTGTACCTGTGCATAGAAACCAATCAGCTTCCAGATTGTATTGTCAAAGCTTAATGGAACAAGCTGAAGTTAGAAGCTGATTGGTTACTATGTACAGCTGCACCAGATTCTGTGTGCACCAGTTTTAGTAAATCAACCCCATTGCATTCTGTATAGTTTTCCAACATGACCCTTCAACAGAAGTTAATCAAACAATTGAATTTTATCGAGTGGGGACGGCCACACACCAATCAAAATTTGGCCAGTCCGACAAATTCATTTATTATAATGCTGCTATGACAGTCAAATAGGCTCAGGTACAGCTGGTCTGAAGTTAAAGCGGAGGGCCACCCTGAAAAAAAAAATGCCACCAAAATTCCTAAAAAAATTTAAAAAAAACATTTGGAAAAAAATTTTTTTTATACTTACCTAAACCCTTGTTGCTAGGCAGTCTTCCTAATCTGCCTCTTCCTATTCTGCGGCGTGTTCTTCTCCTCGGTGAGCGGCCCCGTTGTCTTCTGGGAACTGTGTGTATTCCCAGAACACCAAGGGTCCATTCACAGATCGCTGCGCCGCTCGCGCGTGCGCAGTAGGTAACTGACGTGTTTTTTCAACTTAATGCATCCTATGCATTAAGGTGAAAAAACACCTGTCAGTGACTGTCCCCCCATTTTACTTACCTGAGCCCTCAAACTTCACCCACGGGGACGCACCATCTCTTTGCCCGAGGTTCTTGGCTCTTGATTGGATAGATTGATAGCAACGCAGACATTGGCTCCCGCTGCTGTGAATCAAATCTAATGATGCGAGCGCCGGGGGCGGGGCCCAGTCCTGCATTCGGCAGCTATGCGCCCACGAGGTAATCCCCCGGGAGAGCGCTTCTCCTAGGAGGTTATCTGATGCGGGCAAGAGCTGCGAGAGCCACCGGGGGACCCCAGAAGAGAAGGTTCGGGGCCACTCTGTGCAAAACGAGCTGCACAGTGGAGGCAAGTATGACATGTTTGTTATTTTTTTTAAAAAGGCCTTTACAATCACTTTAAGGATAAGTATTTTAGTGTTTTGGGTGTGATCATCAGCTACACAAATAACCCATAAGTTTAGTTAATGGTGTCAAAAGTTTGTGTGTTGAAATCTCTGGTGCCAACATTCCTGCACTCAAAACAAACCACAATAGTTTTCAGAAGCCAAAAATGAGTGCACTGCTTTTCACAAATTAACTTGTCTAAACAAAGTCCTCTCAATAAATTCTGTCCTGTAAAAATAGCAATAGGAAATTGAACGTCTTTTTCAGGAAATCTTTTTAACGCTGTTTTTGTTTCTAAATGTGACCCTTAATGTACTTAAAAGCATCTGCCATATCCAATCTTCCAACCTTTCTTCAACAGTGACGCACAAGGGGAAACAGAACAACCCTGAAAGTGTAATTGCTCCAAGGTCAGTCCTATTCTCAGTCCATCCTACTGTCATCCAGTTTAGTATGAATAATTTAGCTGAAGTGACATCCAGTAAAATAATCTAACTAGAGTAAAGTGCAGTTTATATAACCTTTGTTGCTATATAAACCCTATATCTTTCAGTTACGGTCTATGTCAGCATGGAGTCTGATAATGTCTGACCTGCTTTTCCCTTCAGAGTAAATACTGTTCATTAATGTTGTAGCGTTTCAGGGGACGAAGACCAAATTTCAATGTTCTTGGCTTAGTCTCAGATTTGAATACTGTTTTACTTGCATAAAAGGGGTTTAAGTGACTGGATGGTCCTCGGTACAATACGGCACCTCATCCCAATGAGTTTAGAATTGAGATTAAACCAGAGATAAGGGGATTATTACGGTGCCAAAAGAAAACTAAAGTACATAGGATATAAAAGTATAATGTTTTATTAACAACTTTAAAAAGAGATTTGTACAATATTACATATCACAGGTGTGCACAAAACTGGGAAATTAAAAACAATTTGTAGCAGTCTTACAAGACCTAGCCTAAGAGCGTGATGGCCAATCTTGCAAGTAATCAGAAGTCCTACATGTTTCGCCTGAAATGGCTTCCTCAGGGACAGTTGGTTGTACCTGTATCGCTACTGTGAAATGAAAAATTCGTAATCAGACGAAGAAAATGACAGCATAATGACATGCGGTATACTTAACATGAGTAGAGAATATAAATTTTGTGAGGCTGTCAGACGTGACCATGCATCAGACCACAGAAGGCAGAACTTAATGAGCACCAAGTGCATTCCACCCACCCAGATGGCCCCCATAATCCAATGGGTATCCCAAAGTGCCTTAAGATGGAAAGATACCTACCTGCTGGTCACCAGGGGCAGGCATGGGGGGATCCTGGGGCAAATCCAGGATATTAATGCACAATATGAGGCTGCAGGGGGCAAATAAGAGGACCTGGTGGATAAAGGACAGTATATACATTTTAGAATGGGTGAAAAGGCTTGAATGGATTCCAGAAATTGTCTGGATCCACAAGCCAGAGAACATAAGATCAGACTAACATAGTCTCACAAAGTACTTACAGTGTATATAGTTCCCAAAAAAGAAGAAGAAGAAGGCAGGACACCCAGTAGGCTGAAATTATATCTTCAAAAATGGCAATTGGATAATGACAGGGAATGGATGAAAAAATCTAAAAGTAATTGATGAAGTGTTGTTATATAAGTAAAATCTAAGAAATGAATCGTCCATATAAAAAGTATTGTACGAATACTAGAAATAGACAGAGGGTGTCATATACAAGAAATAGTGTGTG
This sequence comes from Lithobates clamitans, assembly GCA_037952925.1. Taxonomy (NCBI): domain Eukaryota; kingdom Metazoa; phylum Chordata; class Amphibia; order Anura; family Ranidae; genus Lithobates; species Lithobates clamitans. The sequence continues at coordinate 1,921,011 of JBBGZY010000545.1, forward strand.
TTTAAACAAACAGAGATGGGTAAACAAACTTACCCAAAGATTCAAAGTAATATTGAAATATAATGAGCTATATATTTTTCATAGATGGACATACTTTAAGTAGCTCAAAAGACATCCTGCTGCAAGAAAAACGTAGAGGGAAGGCACTTGTAAAATACTGATATTATACAAGAATGGGATGGGTGGACAACAAGAAGCTTGTAAACTTACCGTAATGTGTAATAGCGTTAGCATGGGTGCCCTGAAGTCTCCGGCGGTGTTGTGGCCGAGGAAGCCGGCGGTCTTATACCCCCACACACGTGCAGCGTCTGACGTCACTGCACGTGTGAGCGGACAGGAGGCGCCACTGCGCATGCGCCCGACAACAAAGCTCCCGGGCCTACAAGGTCCAGGAGGCTTTGTGGGGATATCAGAAGCTGCGTGTGTGAGCACGCAGCGGATGATGCAATAGACTGTGGAGCCGATCAAAACAGCGGCGTCACAGTCTACCAGGAGATGTAACCAGATTCAAGGATCACCTGAATGGCAGTGGCAGGGGGCGGGCAAATGCTAACAATTAGCATTGCCCTTGGGTGTCCATGCAGCTGGGGTAGCATTAAAAACCTGGATGTACAACACAGGGATCTGATCCACCTGTCACTCAGGCATCCAGCAGGAATGGTTGCACAAAGCTACTCAAGGGAGACTACGACGGAGCAGGGGAGCGACCTGGGGGGGGCCGAATGGAGGAAAAGGAGGGCCAGATTCAGGCTCCAAAGGGTGGGGTGGGGTGAGGCACCGGGGGTATATGGGGAACTGTGGGTCGCACACCACCCGCACACCATTAGGGTGAAGGAAGGATCAGTCCCCATCATATTCCCCGGATAAATCAGGTCCGACAGCTCCACAAATTACAAAGCAAAAACTAAAATACAAATGAACCAACATAACAAAAAACATTATTCAATAGTAAGTTTTCGAAATCTACACCTGTACACGTCTAGCTCATGTTAATGATAAAAACAAGAGTAACATATAAATCATATGGTATTTTAGATATATAGAATAATGAATGATCCCGAGATGCATGGTGTGACTGGGGCGTGGGGAAGAAACAAATGGGAGAAAGAATACAGATACATATGACACAAAGTCATAATAAAAAGATTAAAGAAATGATTTAAAACTGATGTATTCATTTAACCCTGTAAATTTGGTGGCATCCAGGGTATGTATCCATTTGGTCTCAAGTTGGAGTAGTTTTTGATCAATGCCACCGCCCCTGGCATGTACAGGAACATGCTCAAGGGCGGTGAAGCCAATGACCTGGGGATTAAAGTTGTGTTGATGTGCCACATGTCGATTAATGGAGGTGGACGTCTTCGGTTTGTAGAGTGGTTTCATATGGTCCCTGATACGTATGCAGAATGGGCGTTTGGTTTTCCCAACATAATAACAGCCACAAGAGCAGGTGGCCAAGTATACTACACCTACAGATTGACATGTAATTGTGTGCTTGATTTTGTGAGTATGGCCATTAGGAAGCGGGATTTCGCGAGAGTCATAGATAAATTCGCATACGTCACAATTTCCACAAGGAAATGTGCCGAACGTTCTTAAAGTGGATTCAGATTTGGACGAGTGATGGCTGACTATCAATTTGTCTCTGAGTGATGGAGATCGTCGGTAGGTAATATCTGGGTGTGGTTGGATATATTTGTTGATGGTATTTTCAGCCGTGAGTAATGGCCAAAATTTATTAAGAATATCTCTTACTTGATTGTGATTTTGTGAAAACTGAGTAATGAGACGAACGGGTTGAAAAGTATCCCGATTTTTGGTAGAAAAAATCATTTTTTTCCTGTCTAGTTTTTTAACCTTATTGAAGGCATGCTTCAATAGTGTATAGCTATATCCTCTAGTTTTGAGTCTATGATACAGATCACGGGAGGCTGTGAAAAAGTCGGTTTCATGCGAACAATTACGTTTAATACGAAGATACTGACTATAGGGAATACTATTTAAGAGTGGTTTTGGATGGGCACTATTGGCGTGAAGAATAGTGTTTCCAGATGTCCCCTTACGGTACAACGACGAGGAAAGGTTCCCATTAGAGTCAAGTTGAATCTCCAAATCCAAAAAGGTAATTTTGGTCTGGCTACATTCCATTGTAAATTTCAAGTTGAAAGTATTGATGGCTAACATATCAACAAATTGAGAAAGTTGTCCCCGAGTGCCAGACCAAAAGAAAATCACATTATCTATATATCTGTGCCACGACACAACGTGGCACAAAAAATGGGTTAGATCAGGATTGGCAAACAGTTCTCTTTCCCACCCCCCCAGGTACAGGTTTGTGTAGGATGGTGCACATTTAGTGCCCATAGCCACACCCTGCACCTGGAGGAAGTGGGAAGAGCCAAACATGAAATGATTCCGTGTCAAAATAAAACGTAGAAGGTTAATGACAAATTGGCCATATGCTTCAAATTTGGGACCTCTTTCTTGTATTAGTTTGGTGACCACATCAATACCATTATTGTGAGGGATGACATTATAAAGGCTTTCTACATCTAAAGCAACCAACCATACATTATGAGGTAAATGTAGGTCCTCAAGAATACGGAGAAGGTGTATTGTATCTTTGACGTACGAAGGAAGTGATGTGACATGTGGACTGAGGTACTTATCAACAAGTGCGCTTACGTTTTCGGTAAGGCATTGGCACCCGGACACGATAAGATGGCCGGGCAGAGACTCTAAGGATTTATGCAGTTTTGGTAAAGCGTAAAAGGTTGGTATTTTGGGATCTTTCACATTTAAAAATTTCCAAGTATTAATATCTATAACGCCTTGTTGATAAGCAGAAAAGATGAGTTCATAGTATTCCGTCGCAAAGTTGTCAGTAAGTAGCCGGGAAATAGGTCGATACCAGTCCTTGTTGTCGAGGATGTTGCGGCACATGGATTCATATGCCGCAACATCCATAACAACCAAGTTTCCGCCCTTATCGGCTGGTTTAATAACCAGCCCAGGGTGGTTTTGTATAGATTTTAAAGCCTGTTTTTGGGCAAGGGATAAATTGGACGAATGGGGAGTGGAAAACTCTTGATGTTTAATTGCATTAGTAATTTGTTCTACAAATGCCCAGATGTTCGGGTTGGTAGAAAGTGTGGGAAAAGATTTTGATTTTGGTTTGAAAGAAGAAGCAGGAGGGTAGGAGACACCAGAGACCACTATTCCAGCATCATCCATGGATAACTGGTAGTCGTCGTCTGTGCCACCCTATTCCAAAAGTGTTAGAAGATCCTCAATGGCCTTAATTTCAGCCAGTGTGGGAGTGGTACTGTGTGACGAAGAGTCGGTGGCCATAATTTGAGAGGGTTTGTCATAGATAACTTTGTACATCAATTTCCTCGCAAATAAATGAATATCTTTAACAAATTGGAATTTGTTAAAGTCAGCAGAGGGGCAAAACATAAGACCTAACTGGAGCACCTTTACTTGTTCTTTACTAAGAGGAAAAGAAGAGAGATTTACTACATGTAGATCATTGGTTCGTTGTGAGGAAGGGCATCTGAGTGATGCGGTGTAGGACTCTGCGGTGAGTCCAGTGCTTGAGCTAAAAAAATGGGGGCGATCTTGGGGTCAGTGAATTGTGTGTTCGTGGGAAACATAGAGGTGAGGTTCGGTTCACTTACCCGTCTTCCAATGGAAGCGGAGAGAGCGAGAGGTGCTGGTGTCGTAGTTGTAAGTGCGGGGTGCGCAGTTCGAGTGGTAGTGAGCGGTGGTCGTGGCAGTGCACGTGTTAGAGGAGTGGAAATGCTAGTAGTTTTAGGTCGAACAACCATAGGTTTCGATACATTACTAGCTCCGAAAGTGCGCCGAATAGAGTCAGTGGAGGTGGTGGATAGTTCACCCTTTCTTTTCTTAGGGATCCTATCCTGTGATAAATCTCGATATGTGGTCGATGTGCTAGAAGAAAAGGAAGTAGAAAAAACATTAGGTGCCTCATTGTTGTTCTCATTATACTGTCATTTTCTTCGTCTGATTACGAATTTTTCATTTCACAGTAGCGATACAGGTACAACCAACTGTCCCTGAGGAAGCCATTTCAGGCGAAACATGTAGGACTTCTGATTACCTGCATACAAGATTGGCCATCACGCTCTTAGGCTAGGTCTTGTAAGACTGCTACAAATTGTTTTTAATTTCCCCAGTTTTGTGCACACATGTGATATGTAATATTGTACAAATCTCTTTTTAAACTTGTTAATAAAACATTATACTTTGATATCCTATATACTTTAGTTTTCTTTTGGCACCATAATAATCCCCTTATCTCTGGTTCAATTTCAATTCTCAACTGTTTTACTTGCATTGTCTCATTCTCAGGATCAAAGCACTTGAGGTATTATATCAAAGACAATATAATATACAATGTAAAAGGAAGTAATAGAATGAAAAGACTGATTCTACTTTTTGAGCTGGTCTTAATATCTAGGGGTCTTGTTGGAGGTTAAATATAGGAGCCACCATCAGTCACAATCAGAGGGTCATAGGTTTCTTAAAGTCTGATAGCATGTTAACCAACTGTACAATACAGTGTCCCAGCTTCCGAGTGCAATGTGTGATATTAGGCAATGAAAAAAAAAAGGCAAAAAAACCAACAGATTTCAGTTATCCTTTTGACCTTCCGAAACTCCTGTTTGTCTGCATCAGAGAAAGTAAGTAAAGCTGTAGATGCCAGACATATACATTTAGAATGCTGTCAGAACTTCTATGGAAAAAATATGTTTATATATAGAATCATTTTAATTTTGGACTATAAGAGTCTTCTAACCAGGCTAAGAGACATGGACCTATTACCATTTAACCAGCCCAAGGGAAAGAAATGGCCGGGGGAGTTAGATCAACAAGGTTGTTTACAGAACAAATTCTCTGAACAATGGAGTTTCTGGTATTTACACAAAACCAACCAAAGAGACACTGATCAATGTTTAGAAGGACCTCATAAATGTGTATTGTGAAGAGACATTGTATATTTGCCCAGGTGACAGAAGTCAACATTCTCAGATATTGTAACACTAAATGAAGGACGTCAAGTTTCTATATTTTAATGTTATATGTAAAAAAAAAAATTAACAAGCCTTGTGTGTCCAGCGTTTGCCATTGTCTCAATGTTGGAAAAATAAACAAGAAATTAGACCTTTACAAATGAACTTCTTGCAAAAGTCTACCATCTCCCTAGCTAAAATTATTTATATAACATTATAGTTAGTTTCATGGACTCTATATTGAAAGTCATAAGGTTAAGACATTATGACGCTGTTGTAATATACAGTACCTCACAAAAGTGAGTACAACCCTCACATTTTTGTAAATATTTTATTATATCTTTTCATGTGACAACACTGAAGAAATTACACTTTGCTACAATGTAAAGTAGTGAGTGTACAGATTGTATAACAGTGTCAATTTGCTGTCCCCTTAAAATAACTCCATACACAGCCATTAATGTCTAAACTGCTGGAACAAAAGTGAGTACACCCCTAAGTGAAAATGTCCAAATTGGGCCCAAAGTGTCAATATTTTGTGTGGCCACCATTACTTTCCAGCACTGCCTTAACCCTCTTGGGCATGGAGTTCACCAGAGCTTCACAGGTTGCCACTGGAGTCCTCTTCCACTCCTCCATGACAAATTCATGGAGCTTGTGGATGTTAGAGACCTTCCGCTCCTCCACCTTCTGTTTGAGGATGCCCCACAGATGCTCAATAGAGTTTAGGTTTGGAGACATTCTTGGCCAGTCTATCATCTGTACCTTCAGCTTCTTTAGCGGGGCGGTGGTCACCTTGGAGGTGTGTTTGGGGTCAGTATCATGTTGGAATACTGCCCTGCAGCCCAGTCTCCGAAGGGAGGGGATCATGCTCAGCTTCAGTATGTCACAGTACATGTTGGCATTCATGGTTCCTTCAATGAACTGTAGCTCCCCAGTGCCAGAAGCACTCATGCAGCCCCAGACCATGACACTCCCACCACCATCCTTGACTGTAGGCAAGACACGCTTGTCTTTGTACTCCTCACCTGGATACTGCCACACACGCTTAACACCATCTGAACCAGGACATGTTTCCAGAAATCCATGTCCTTAGTCTGCTTGTCTTCAGCAAACTGTGTGTGGGCTTTCTTGTGCAACATCTTTAGAGGAGGCTTCCTTCTGGGACGGTAGCCATGCAGACCAATTTGATGCAGTGTGTGGCATATGGTCTGAGCACTGACAGGCTAACCCCCCACCTCTTCAAGCTCTGCAGCAATGCTTGCAGCACTCATACGTCTATTTCCCAAAGACAGCCTCTGGATATGATGCTGAGCATGTGCACTCAACCTCTTTGGTCGACCATGGGGACGCCTGTTCTGAGCCTGTTCCTGTTAAACCGCTGTATGGTCTTGGCCACCGTGCTGCAGCTCAGTTTCAGGGTCTTGCTATTTTGTTTTTTAGTATAGGAGTCCTTCTATGGGTGACCTTGGGTAAAAAAGATGATCCCCTCTGTCTCATTACTTTAATAGGAATGTACAGATGTAACAAGCCGTTGTGTATGACTTGTGGATTTGTCAATCATGGACAAAAGAGCTTTACCCATAAGGGTAGGCTCTTCCTTTTTGACAAATTCCACAATTGCTCTGGTGACTATGTGGTGTATTGCCTCATATGCCCTTGTATGCTGTTATATGTTGGCCGGACCATCTGCCCATTAAGACAACGGTTTGGTAAGCATCGCCGTTTGGTGGAATTAGGTTGTGACAAACATAGCGTGCCACGCCATTTTTTAAAGCATCATGCTCGGTCCACAGTAGGCCTTCGTGTATGGGTCACTGAATCTATACCTAAGGGCTTATCAGAAGCAGATCATTTTTCGCGATTATGTGAACGCAAAACATTCTGGATCTACACTCTGGACACCCTTGCTCCCAATGGACTTAACGAGGAACTTGAGGTTAACACTATTCTTGAAATTCAAAAATGTTTTAATTCTCTAATGTTTTAATTCTCTTTTTAATTACTTTGCTGGGTTTACATCTGGTCACTTATTATATTGGTTATTTAGTAATTATTATTATTCCATTTGATATATTTATGGCAGCATGCATGTGTGCGTGTGACAATAGATGCATGCACATGTAGTACATTCTGCGTATTATATATGTTTTTTACTAGCTATGATGGGCGGGTGTAATGGGTGTATATGTGCATGCTACGTAGCACATCCTGCACACCATTCACAGTCATCTTGGTTTGGTGTGTTTAGACGCACATGCACCTATTTCATTCTCTCCCAATTTTATACTATCCTTTTTTTCCCCTTTTTCTAGTACATTACTTCATGAATTTATTATTTTTATTTTTATTTTAAAATTTTATTTTTATTTCCATTTTTATTTTTAAATTTCATTTTGATTAATATTCTTTATTTGTTTGGACATGGTAGCCCCTTCAGTGCTTGTTGTCACTTCTCTTTTTTTCTAAATTGGAGAATAATTTAGAGTTTTCCTTTATTAAATATTAATGAATTCTTCTTTTTAATTAAATATACATATATATAATTTTTATTTGTATTTTCCACATGGATTTGCACTATTATATGTTTTTCATTATAGCTGCTCTAAGGTGGCGCTATTGTTTTTTTATATATGGTCACCCTTTTAAGTATGTTATGTACGAATTACAGAGTATATATAGACCCCAATATCTCTTCTATATAAAATACACTTTTTATATAATACATACATATCCCTTCACACATATACAGATCACATATTTCCCAAAACATACTGCATTGCCTGAGGTACACAACATCCTTTGTTGATCGTTTAGCCAGCTGTTTGCTTTCCCAGTCAGCAGATGGCACTTATAAATAGTGTTTCACCTTTTCCCTATCTTTACACTTGAGAAAGGAGCGCGTATGCGCCTCACGGGCCTTGCGCACACTCTGAAACGCGTTGTGTTTTCCACAGTCATTGACGTCACAGGCTGCTTCCACGGGTTGGCTGCTCCTCTCCTCTGCAGGACTGGCTGTGTTCCGTCCCGGCTCCCCGCCGTATTGCAGCATGGATTTGGAACATTCTTGGGAACCGGCTCCCCTTACACCACTTTCTTCTAATACACATTCACCTGCCTAGAGCACCGCTGTGTTTTTAAATGTAAGTGGCTACGTTTTATCTTGTTTGTTGTTTTGTTTTTACATTCATAAATATTGACTTTAAATATATAATATATATATATATATATATATATATATGTATATAATATATATCGAATACAAAAAAAAAATGTATCCTTACAAAATATCCCAGTGCTGGAAAAACAACTCCACCCATTGATTGGCAGCCATCTTGTGATGGTCTGGTCCACGACCCCTTCAAAGCCACCTTTGATATATATATATATATATTTTTTTTTATTATTATTTATTTTACATTTAACTTTTTCTTTTCTTTTTTTTTTTTGGCCGTATTGGCGCACAGTTTTACATATTCCGACCAGTGGCGGAGTTATCAGGGTCATAGCAGTCGAACTTGTGACTGGGCCCTGTAGTTCTGCCACTTCAGGGGGACCCGCCCATGTGAGGGGCTCGCCTGACTGTTCTTTGTCCATTCTGGCTAATGTGGTAAGGGCGGCATGTGTTGCTTAATTCCACCACTGGAAGGGGGGCTTTCACCTGCTGAGGGGGGAGAGAGATGGCAGAGGCAGTGCTGAGACTGTGTACCGCCACGCCCCCCCTATCCAGAGGCATAGAGAATGTAGGGAGGCAGGGCGGACACTGAAAAATAAAGTCAGCAGACATGCTGACACCAATTGAGTGAAGGTGGGGAAGGGACTCTCCCTTCTACGACTGCGTGGAATCCCTGTCCCAACTACCCATGAGGCAAGGCATTCCTGGAGGAGGCACGGTGACGTAATTCTGAGGAGGAATCGTTTGACGGTAAGTAAAGTGACATTTTGCAGTGCAATCAATCCCAACCTCCACCACCTCTACCTCGTACTGATCCTAACCCCCCACCACCATCTCAGATTGCATCCCTATCCCCCCCATCACCTCTACAACAGAGGTGATGGGGGGATAGGGATGGAATCAGTAGTGGGAATGGGATCAGTAAGAGGCAGAGGTAGTGGTGGGAGAGGATGGCATCACCACTGCTACTGATGCCACCCCCTCAAGTACCACCGCAGCCACCCCCCCTAAGTACCACCACAACTACCCCCTCTCAAGTACCACCACAGCCACCCCCCTAAGTACCACCACAGCCACCCCCTCTCAAGTACCACCGCTGCCACCCACCTCAAGTACCACCTCAGCCACTCCCCTTCAAGTACCACGCAGCCACCCCCTCTCAAGTACCACCGCTGCCACCCCCCTCAAGTACTACCGCAGCCACCCCCCCTCAAGTACCACCACAGCCACCCCCCCTCAAGTACCACCGCTTCCACCTCCCCCCTCAACACCAAAATCATGCTCTTCTGGGGGGGGCCTTCATGATTTCTTGCACCGGGACCCTAGTTACGCCTCTGATTCCGACGTGTATTCTATCTTCAGGAGAATAACAGTCACATCCTGCAAATAGTGGCTTATTATCTGACAGGTAGTTATCAATTGTTATGCTGTCTAAGGAGGAATTAATTACAGAATTGAATCTAATATATATACTCCGCTGTAACAGTTCATTTTAGAACTTCATTTCAAATATCTTATTGTCTATGCATATCCCAATCTGACTATTATTTATGGTGTTTGTAAAGTGACTTCTGCCTAATAAATATTAACTTATTTTTTATCTCAGTCTCAGTCCATACCTACACCCAATCTTATTGTGTTATTCAAAGAATTTCTGCATGTCAAAATAACTCCGAATATAACCTGCGGGAAAAAAAGGTCCTGTGCGAGTTTGATTCGTGTGCGATGCGAACTCAGCTCCATAGACTGCAACATTTGCAGTAGAATCGCAAGAACACATATAGAATTTGCAATGCAAATTCGCAACGTAATCGGAACAAAATCGCGCTAAATTCGCACTGCAGCAGTGTGAACCTAGCCTTAGTGAGACACAACTCTGGAGGAATGAGAAGAGGAGGCACAGTAGACAGCACCATTGTCCGTCTGGGGGAGAATAGTGTTACATGCATTAGAAGATTTAGAACCACTAAGAAATTGAAGCCAAACTCCAGCTCACCCTTTATAATCAGTTACAGCAGTTTTTTTTCCTTTTGGGATAAAGGTTTTACATGAATACTGTAAATAAAAGCTGATCGTTTTAATCACCGCTGCCAGAGTAAAGCGGAGAGTTTGTGCTGTAAAAAACAACGGACTTGCTGGTTGGAATACTTGATGAAAATAGAAGAAAGAAAGCCTAAAAAAAGGAAACAAATACATCCATCACATCTAAGAATTGGTATGCTACAATATAATAAATATTTGCTTTAGGGTTTAATGCTGCTTTAAACACTGAAAGTCCTACTTACTAAGGGAATTTCAAATGTCCACTCAATAAATAAATTGTGTGAATATTCAATTATCTAATCATGTGCAGATGAAATTAGTAAACATGAATTTACCCCCCCTATGATTAGATAAATAAATCTTCAACTAATTTATTAGGTCCAACTGTGACTATTTCTCTTTAAAGAAACATATCTGAGACATAAATAAAACCTGTCATAACAGCAATACAGAGGTTACCATTTCAGACCTCTTATTCTGAAAATGCTAGTCATGCAGATCCTCTTACTTCTGTTCTTTGTAACACTGAACAAGAACACATATTCAGATAGGAACGTTTGACTTTTCCTGGTTTCTATGATATACATACTTGTTGCAGGCCAGTGACTCAATGTATTGAAGTGAATGGGTCGGCTTAAACCTGAGGCAACTAGCATTTCCAGAAGTAAGTTAGCAATGGCAGCTCCTGTTGCTCTCATGGCAGGTTTAATTCAAGTACTTCTGTAACACCAATGCATTTTGTTGAATCATTGTGATTTTATACCATTCTGAAACACTAGTTCTCTCTAACCTAAGCCCTTGTCTATAATATGTAGAGCATAGGGCGTTTTCAGTTCTGGGATCAGACGTGACTTGGACTTGAAAAACCTCCCTCTCTTTTCTGATTTCAGACGCCAAATCCAAATCGGAACTACTGTTCAGAGCAGACCCATGTAGTCGATTTATATACTTATCTCTAAGGACTAGATTTTCCTCATGCTATGGAGAGGGCTGTTCGTATGTGTTATTAATGACAGCCAGTATTAAAGCAGATGTATAGGATAATTTTATTTTCTAAAATAATAAACACGTTATACTTATAGTGCATCCGGAAAGTATTCACAGCACTTCACTTTTTCCCCAATTTGTTATGTTACAGCATTATTCCAAAATTGATTAAATTCATTATTTCCCTAAAAATTTTACAAACAATACCCCATAATGACAACGTGAAAGAAGTTTGCTTGAAATCTTTGCAAATTTTGAAAAATAAAAAATGAAAAAAATCACATGTACACAAGTATTCACAGCAATTGAGCTCAGGTTCATTCTGTTTCCACTGATCATCCTTGAGATGTTTCTACAACTTGATTGGAGTCCACCTCTGGTAAATTCAGTTGATTGGACAGTTTGTAAAGGCTCACCCCTGTCTATATAAGGTCCCACAGTTAACAGTGCATGTCAGAGCAACAAACCAAGCCATGAAGGCCAAGGAATTTTCTGTAGACCTCTGAGACAGGATTGTATTGAGGCACAGATCTGGGGAAGGGTACAGAAAAATTTCAGGGAAGTGACCAAGAACCCAATGGTCACCCTAACAGAGCTCCAGCGTTTCTCTGTGGAGAGAGGAGAACCTTCCAGAAGAGCAACCATCTCTGCAGCACTCCACCAATCAGGCCTGTATGGTAAAGTGGCCAGACAGAAGCCACTCCTCAGTAAAAGGCACATGACAGCCTGCCTGGAGTTTACCAAAAGGCACCTGAAGGACTCTCAGACCATGAGAAACAAAATTCTCTGGTCTGATGAAACAAAGATTGAACTCTTTGGCCTGAATGGCAAGTGTCATGTCTGGAGGAAACCAGGCACTGCTCATCACTTGGCCAATACCATCCCTACAGTGAAGCATAGTGGTGAAGGCATCTGTTAGGTACCTGGTAGTAGAGCCTGACTTGTAGGAGAAGACCTCTCATACAACGCTGGTTCAGGAGCCACTGGAGTGGGGACAGTGGTCTCCTGAGCGCAGTGGGGCAAGGAGTGCCTGTTGGAGTGTAGTCACTGATGCTGGAGTGAGTTAGAGATCCCTCCAGGGATGGCTGGACTGCAGGTAAGGTGGTGACTGGAAGCAGCAGGCTGACACACTGGAGTTGCAGAGATCACAGGAGCTGGAGGTGCAACAGCAAGAGCAAACAGCAGGCACAAGCAGGGTCAGACAGTCCGGGTCGGCAGGTAGATGAGACAGGTAATCACGGCAGGCAGAGGCAGAGTCGGTAGTCAAGCAGAGGTTGGCAACGGTATCTGGTAGAGGCATCAGAGTAGTCAGGCAGGCCGGGTCGGGTTGGAGCAGGACGGATGGTCAGACAAGCTGGGTCAAATCAGGTAATAGTCAATCAGATGCAGGTTTAACAGGAATCACAGAGCTGAAATGAAGCAGCAATGCACCCATGGAACAGGGGAACTCTTATGCGCTCTTTGGCTCCAAAACGGCGCTAACACGAACGCGCCCACACGTGCCGCGCACCCGCACGCCCGCGCGCCGCGCTGATGCATGGAAACAGTAGCAGTTTGTTGCCGTGTTTGCACAGGGGCGCGCCGGCACATAGGCGCATGCAAGCGCCCAGGTCTGGCGCTGGTAGATCCCTGACAGCATCATTCTGTGGGCATGTTTTTCAGTGGCAGGAGTTGGGAGACTAGCCAGGATTGAGGGAAAGATGACTGCAGCAATGTATAGGGACATCCTTGATGAAAACCTGCTCCAGAGTGCTCTGGACCTCAGACTGGGGAAAAGGTTCATCTTCCAACAGGACAATGACCCTAAGCACACAGACAAGATAACAAAGGAGTGGCTATGGGACAAGTCTGTGAATGTCCTTGAGTGGCCCAGCTAGACTCCAGACTTGAACCCGATTGAACATCTCTGGAAAGATCTGAAAATGGCTGTGCACCGACGCTCCCCATCCAACCTGATGGAGCTTGAGAGGCCATGCAAAGAAGAATGGGAGAAACTGCCCAAAAATAGGTATGTCAAGCTTGAAACATCATACTCAAAAAGACTTGAGGCTGTAATTGGTGCCAATTCAACCATGTATTGAGCAAAGGCTGTAAATACTTATGTACATGTGTATTTTTTCATTTTTTATTTTTAATAAATTTGAAAAGATTTCAAACAAATTTCTTTCACGTTGTCACTATGGGGTATTGTTTGTAGAATTTTGAGGAAAATAATGAATTTAATCCATTTTGGAATAAGGCTGTAAAATGTGGAAAAAGTGAAGCGCTGCGAATACTTTCAATATGCACTATACCTGCTCTGTGCAGTGGTATTGCACAGAGAGGTCCCGAACCTCCTTTTCTCTTAGACCCATTTCACACTAAGGCACTTTTCAGACATTTTAGCGCTAAAAATAGCACATGTAAAGCGTCTGAAAAGCACCCCTTAAGCCACCCTAGTGTAAAAGCCTAAGTGCTCTCACATTAAAGCGGTGCACTTGCAGAATGGGAAAAATAGTCCTGCAAGCACCATCTTTGGGGCAATGTATACGCTGCTCTCAAAATGCCCTGCCCATTGAAATAAATGGGCAGCGCTACCGAAGCACCTGCAAATCGCTTTGGTAGCGCCGCAACACTGGCGGTATTAACCCTTTCTTCGGCCGTTAGTGGGGGTTAAAAGCGCCCCGCTAGCGGTCGAAAAGCGCCACTATAACAGATGTAAAGCACCACTAAAACTAGCGGCGCTTTACCGCTAACGCTCGCAACACCCCAGTGTGAAGGGGTTTTAACCTCTTCTATGTGTGCCAAAAAAACAAGCCACTTGCTTAGCTGGCACACCTGCAGTCTCGCTCCCAAGTCAGGCTGTGTGCATCCATAAACGCACACACCCCAAGATTTGATAGCAAATGGCTCCCACTGCTGCCTTCGTGTCCCATGATGAGAAAAACAGAGAACAGTATACTGCAAATAGGCACAGTACTGGATCAAGATAGGACTCGGTAAGTATATAGTTAGGTGAAGGGGCAATACAAATACTGGTACATTTTTTATCTTAATGCAGAGAATGCATTAACCACATGCCTACATGGCACTTTTACCCCCTTCCTGCCAGGTAGACATTCATTTCATTCTGAATAAAAATTCTGACAAAATTGTCATTATTCGGAGATTCAGATGTATTCGAATTTCCGAATTACAATAGTAACGGATTTAAACAAATCCAAAATAACAAAACTAAATCCAGACAAAATTGGGCCGAAATTCTAATTCTCTCTCTCTCCCCCCTCAGCAGGCTTTCACCTGCTGAGGGGGGAGAGAGATGGCAGAGGCAGTGCTGAGACTGTGTACCGCCACGCCCCCCCTATCCAGAGGCATAGAGAATGTAGGGAGGCAGGGCGGACACTGAAAAATAAAGTCAGCAGACATGCTGACACCAATTGAGTGAAGGTGGGGAAGGGACTCTCCCTTCTACGACTGCGTGGAATCCCTGTCCCAACTACCCATGAGGCAAGGCATTCCTGGAGGAGGCACGGTGACGTAATTCTGAGGAGGAATCGTTTGACGGTAAGTAAAGTGACATTTTGCAGTGCAATCAATCCCAACCTCCACCACCTCTACCTCGTACTGATCCTAACCCCCCACCACCATCTCAGATTGCATCCCTATCCCCCCCATCACCTTTACAACAGAGGTGATGGGGGGATAGGGATGGAATCAGTAGTGGGAATGGGATCAGTAAGAGGCAGAGGTAGTGGTGGGAGAGGATGGCATCACCACTGCTACTGATGCCACCCCCTCAAGTACCACCGCAGCCACCCCCCCTAAGTACCACCACAACTACCCCCTCTCAAGTACCACCACAGCCACCCCCCTAAGTACCACCACAGCCACCCCCTCTCAAGTACCACCGCTGCCACCCACCTCAAGTACCACCTCAGCCACTCCCCTTCAAGTACCACGCAGCCACCCCCTCTCAAGTACCACCGCTGCCACCCCCCTCAAGTACTACCGCAGCCACCCCCCCTCAAGTACCACCACAGCCACCCCCCCTCAAGTACCACCGCTTCCACCTCCCCCCTCAACACCAAAATCATGCTCTTCTGGGGGGGGCCTTCATGATTTCTTGCACCGGGACCCTAGTTACGCCTCTGATTCCGACGTGTATTCTATCTTCAGGAGAATAACAGTCACATCCTGCAAATAGTGGCTTATTATCTGACAGATAGTTATCAATTGTTATGCTGTCTAAGGAGGAATTAATTACAGAATTGAATCTAATATATATACTCCGCTGTAACAGTTCATTTTAGAACTTCATTTCAAATATCTTATTGTCTATGCATATCCCAATCTGACTATTATTTATGGTGTTTGTAAAGTGACTTCTGCCTAATAAATATTAACTTATTTTTTATCTCAGTCTCAGTCCATACCTACACCCAATCTTATTGTGTTATTCAAAGAATTTCTGCATGTCAAAATAACTCAGGAATAATTTATTAAGTCAGCTTAATTCATTTTTATAGATTGTTTTTGTATTGGAGGCACTCTTGTCCATCGATCGATTAAACAATCGATATAGCTGACTAAATTCATTGTTCAGAAATTCCCCGACAATGCACAGTTGTAATAATATAAGCGGGATTAAACCCAAAACCAAAAATGGATTATATTGCAGCTTACCAATCATTAGGTGTGGTGGTTGTTTTATTTTCTTTGACTTCTTTCCCTCTATATTCACCTGGTGATCTGGCCAGTAACACACCTCTTGTATTATTGGCTAGGTTCACACTGCTGCAAATTCTATTGCGAATTTGAGCTGTTGCGATCGCTCAAATTGGCAAGTCATTTAAATTACATAGATTAACATTAGTGCCGTTCACATCAATGCGTTGCGAATATAACCTGCGGGAAAAAAAGGTCCCGTGCGAGTTTGATTCGTGTGCGATGCGAATTCAGCTCCATAGACTGCAACATTTGCAGTAGAATCGCAAGAACACATATAGAATTTGCAATGCAAATTCGCAACGTAATCGGAACAAAATCGCGCTAAATTCACACTGCAGCAGTGTGAACCTAGCCTTAGTGAGACACAACTCTGGAGGAATGAGAAGAGGAGGCACAGTAGACAGCACCATTGTCCGTCTGGGGGAGAATAGTGTTACATGCATTAAAAGATTTAGAACCACTAAGAAATTGAAGCCAAACTCCAGCTCACCCTTTATAGTCAGTTACAGCAGTTTTTTTTCCTTTTGGGATAAAGGTTTTAAATGAATACTGTAAATAAAAGCAGATCGTTTTAATCACCGCTGCCAGAGTAAAGCGGAGAGTTTGTGCTGTAAAAAACAACGGACTTTCTGGTTGGAATACTTGATGAAAATAGAAGAAAGAAAGCCTAAAAAAAGGAAACAAATACATCCATCACATCTAAGAATTGGTAAGCTACAATATAATAAATATTTGCTTTAGGGTTTAATGCTGCTTTAAACACTGAAAGTCCTACTTACTAAGGGAATTTCAAATGTCCACTCAATAAATAAATTGTGTGAATATTCAATTATCTAATCATGTGCAGATGAAATTAGTAAACATGAATTTACTCCCCCTATGATTAGATAAATAAATCTTCAAATAATTTATTAGGTCCAACTGTGACTATTTCTCTTTAAAGAAACGTATCTGAGACATAAATAAAACCTGTCATAACAGCAATACAGAGGTTACCATTTCAGACCTCTTATTCTGAAAATGCTAGTCATGCAGATCCTCTTACTTCTGTTCTTTGTAACACTGAACAAGAACACATATTCAGATAGGAACGTTTGACTTTTCCTGGTTTCTATGATATACATACTTGTTGCAGGCCAGTGACTCAATGTATTGAAGTGAATGGGTCGGCTTAAACCTGAGGCAACTAGCGTTTGCAGAAAAGTAAGTTAGCAATGGCAGCTCCTGTTGCTCTCATGGCAGGTTTAATTCAAGTACTTCTGTAACACCAATGCATTTTGTTGAATCATTGTGATTTTATACCATTCTGAAACACTAGTTCTCTCTAACCTAAGCCCTTGTCTATAATATGTAGAGCATAGGGCATTTTCAGTTCTGGGATCAGACGTGACTTGGACTTGAAAAACCTCCCTCTCTTTTCTGATTTCAGACTCCAAATCCAAATCAGAACTACTGTTCAGAGCAGACCCATGTAGTCGATTTATATACTTATCTCTAAGGACTAGATTTTCCTCATGCTATGGAGAGGGCTGTTCGTATGTGTTATTAATGACAGCCAGTATTAAAGCAGATGTATAGGATAATTTTATTTTCTAAAATAATAAACACATTATACTTATAGTGCATCCGGAAAGTATTCACAGCACTTCACTTTTTCCCCAATTTGTTATGTTACAGCATTATTCCAAAATTGATTAAATTCATTATATCCCTAAAAATTTTACAAACAATACCCCATAATGACAACGTGAAAGAAGTTTGCTTGAAATCTTTGCAAATTTTGAAAAATAAAAAATGAAAAAAATCACATGTACACAAGTATTTACAGCAATTGAGCTCAGGTTCATTCTGTTTCCACTGATCATCCTTGAGATGTTTCTACAACTTGATTGGAGTCCACCTCTGGTAAATTCAGTTGATTGGACAGTTTGAAAAGGCTCACCCCTGTCTATATAAGGTCCCACAGTTAACAGTGCATGTCAGAGCAACAAACCAAGCCATGAAGGCCAAGGAATTGTCTGTAGACCTCTGAGACAGGATTGTATTGAGGCACAGATCTGGGGAAGGGTACAGAAAAATTTCAGGGAAGTGACCAAGAACCCAATGGTCACCCTAACAGAGCTCCAGCGTTTCTCTGCGGAGAGAGGAGAACCTTCCAGAAGAGCAACCATCTCTGCAGCACTCCACCAATCAGGCCTGTATGGTAAAGTGGCCAGACAAAAGCCACTCCTCAGTAAAAGGCACATGACAGTCTGCCTGGAGTTTACCAAAAGGCACCTGAAGGACTCTCAGACCATGAGAAACAAAATTCTCTGGTCTGATGAAACAAAGATTGAACTCTTTGGCCTGAATGGCAAGTGTCATGTCTGGAGGAAACCAGGCACTGCTCATCACTTGGCCAATACCATCCCTACAGTGAAGCATAGTGGTGAAGGCATCTGTTAGGTACCTGGTAGTAGAGCCTGACTTGTAGGAGAAGACCTCTTATACAACGCTGGTTCAGGAGCCACTGGAGTGGGGACAGTGGGGTAGGAGTGCCTGTTGGAGAGTAGTCACTGATGCTGGAGTGAGGTAGAGATCCCTCCAGGGATGGCTGGACTGCAGGTAAGGTGGTGATTGGAAGCAGCAGGCTGACACACTGAAGTTGCAGAGATCACAGGAGCTGGAGCTGGAGGTGCAACAGCAAGAGCAAACAGCAGGCACAAGCAGGGTCAGACAGTCCGGGTCGGCAGGTAGATGAGACAGGTAATCACGGCAGGCAGAGGCAGAGTCGGTAGTCAAGCAGAGGTTGGCAACGGTATCTGGTAGAGGCAGCAGAGTAGTCAGGCAGGCCGGGTCGGGTTGGAGCAGGACGGATGGTCAGACAAGCCGGGTCAAATCAGGTAACAGTCAATTAGATGCAGGTTTAACAGGAATCACAGAGCTGAGATGAAGCAGCAATGCACCCATGGAACAGGGGAACTCTTATGCGCTCTTTGGCTCCAAAACGGCGCTAACACGAACGCTAACACGAACGCGCGCGCCCGCACGCACGCACACGCACCGCGCACCCGCACGCCCGCGCGCCGCGCTGATGCATGGAAACAGTAGCAGTTTGTTGCCGTGTTTGCACAGGGGTGCGCCGGCACATAGACGCATGCAAGCGCCCAGGTCTGGCGCTGGTAGATCCCTGACAGCATCATTCTGTGGGGATGTTTTTCACTGGCAGGAGTTGGGAGACTAGCCAGGATTGAGGGAAAGATGACTGCAGCAATGTATAGGGACATCCTTGATGAAAACCTGCTCCAGAGTGCTCTGGACCTCAGACTGGGGAAAAGGTTCATCTTCCAACAGGACAATGACCCTAAGCACACAGACAAGATAACTAAGGAGTGGCTATGGGACAAGTCTGTGAATGTCCTTGAGTGGCCCAGCTAGACTCCAGACTTGAACCCGATTGAACATCTCTGGAAAGATCTGAAAATGGCTGTGCACCGACGCTTCCCATCCAACCTGATGGAGCTTGAGAGGCCATGCAAAGAAGAATGGGAGAAACTGCCCAAAAATAGGTATGTCAAGCTTGAAACATCATACTCAAAAAGACTTGAGGCTGTAATTGGTGCCAATTCAACCATGTATTGAGCAAAGGCTGTAAATACTTATGTAAATGTGTATTTTTTCATTTTTTATTTTTAATAAATTTGAAAAGATTTCAAACAAACTTCTTTCACATTCTCACTATGGGGTATTGTTTGTAGACTTTTGAGGAAAATAATGAATTTAATCCATTTTGAAATAAGGCTGTAAAATGTGGAAAAAGTGAAGCGCTGTGAATACTTTCAATATGCACTATACCTGCTCTGTGCAGTGGTATTGCACAGAGAGGTCCCGAACCTCCTTTTCTCTTAGACCCCTTTCACACTAAGGCACTTTTCAGACATTTTAGCGCTAAAAATAGCACATGTAAAGCGCCTGAAAAGCACCCCTTAAGCCACCCCAGTGTAAAAGCCCAAGTGCTCTCACATTGAAGCGGTGCACTTGCAGAATGGGAAAAATAGTCCTGCAAGCAGCATCTTTGGGGCAGTGTATACGCTGCTCTCAAAATGCCCTGCCCATTGAAATAAATGGGCAGCGCTACCGAAGCACCTGCAAATCGCTTTGGTAGCGCCGCAACACTGGCGGTATTAACCCTTTCTTCAACCGTTAGTGGGGGTTAAAAGCGCCCCGCTAGCGGTCGAAAAGCGCCACTATAACAGATGTAAAGCGCCACTAAAACTAGCGGCGCTTTACCGCTAACGCCCGCACCACCCCAGTGTGAAGGGGTTTTAACCTCTTCTATGTGTGCCAAAAAAACAAGCCACTTGCTATGCTGGCACACCTGCAGTCTCGCTCCCAAGTCAGGCTGTGTGCATCCATAAACGCACACACCCCAAGATTTGATAGCAAATGGCTCCCACTGCTGCCTTCGTGTCCCATGACGAGAGAAACAGAGAACAGTATACTGCAAATGGGCACAGTACTGGGTCAAGATAGGACTCGGTAAGTATATAGTTAGGTGAAGGGGCCATACAAATACTGGTACATTTTTTATCTTAATGCAGAGAATGCATTAACCACATGCCTACATGGCACTTTTACCCCCTTCCTGACAGGTAGACATTCATTTCATTCTGAATCAAAATTCGGACAAAATTGTCATTATTCGGAGATTTAGATGTATTCGAATTTCCGAATTACAATAGTAACAGATTTAAACAAATCCAAAATAACAAAACTAAATCCAGACAAAATTGGGCCGAAATTCTAATTCAAATTGAATTAGAAAACAAATTTGAATTTGAAAACAAGAATAGAATAAAATAGAATAGAAAAGAAATGAATAGAATAGAAAAGAAAGATATAGAACAGAATAGAGTAAAACAGAACAGAATAGAACAGAAAAGAATAGAAAAAATGATAGAATAGAAAGAATATAACCGTCCATAATTTGAATTGAATGAATTTGACTTTGATTAGAAACAAATAGAATAGAAAAGAATAGAATAAAAAATAAGAGAACAGAATAAAAAACAAATCGAATAGAATAAATTAGAAAGGATACAACTATCTTCCAAAATTCGAATTTAGAATATAATAAATTCTAATTTGAATAGATTTTAAAAGAATTGAAAAAAATTGAACATAATAGAATAGAAAATAATAAAACCGAGAATAGAATAGAAAAGAATAGAATAGAAAAAATAATAGAATAGAATAACTCTCCTCTTAATTTCAAATTCCAAATAGAATATATACTAATTAGAATAAAATAGAATAGATTAAAAAAGAATAGAAAATAATAGAGTAGAATAAAAAACAGAATCGAATTCAATAGAATAGAATAAAATAGAAAGAATATAACGATCTTCCAAAATTCAAATTTTCAAATAGAATACATTTGAATTTGAATCAAAATGATTAGAAAAGAATAGAATAGAATATAAAATAAAAGAATAGAATAAAATAGAAATTAATAGAGTAAAACAGAGCTGTTGTGCTCTAGAGAATAATTTTCCTGCACACCAGACATGTGTTCATACAAAACAGTAATATGCATTGGTTGGCAGAAATAAATGTTACATAAAATATTGAAAACCAATTGAAACACCCGCTAATGGGAGTGCTGTACTTACTGAATCACACAAAAATGATTAAATTCCTCGTAAAGTCAATAACAGTATATATGACGATTATACAGAACGTCTGTATTTCACAAATTCAGCTGTTACTAAAATTACTATACCACAGGTAAGTAAGTGATAAACAGCGTGAAATAAAATAGTCCACTATAACGTCAACAGAAAGAAAAATTACAAAAAAATTGTACTGTAAAAATGAAGTTAAAAAAAAATCTACAAATTGGTTATCGCCTCAAGGGAATTATTTATCTAACTGTTCAATAATCAATATTTTCAAATAAAAACAAATTAATATACTGTAAGGTAATGAAAACTAGGAATTAATGAGGCCTGTCTCAACCTGAAGTAAAAACACCAAGATGCCTCCATCCCTAAATGCTATGCGAAAACAAAAGAAGTGAGGTTGTGACTTTTCATGAGGCATGTTGGTGTGTATAATAATATATAAAATAAACATAAATGAGTTGAATGTCACAATCCTCTAGGAGTACATTGTGGTAGATGTTAATAACTATAATAATAATAAAACCGATAGCAATGAAAAATATGATACAAAATGTAATCATAAAGAGTCAATATATAATATTTAGGAATGGGCCGAACACCCCCCTTTTCGGTTCGCATCCAGAACATGCGAACAGGCAAAAAATTTGTTCGAACACGCGAACACCGTTAAACTCTATGGGACACGAACATGAAAAATCTAAAGTGCTCATTTTAAAAATTAATATGCAAGTTATTGTCATAAAAAGTGTTTGGGGACCTGGGTCCTGCCCCAGGGGACATGTCTCAATGCAAAAAAAAATTTTAAAAACAGACGTTTTTTTCGGGAGCAGTGATTTTAATAATGCTTAAAGTGAAACAATAAAAGTGAAATATTCCTTTAAATTTCATACCTGGGGGTGTCTATAGTATGCCTGTAAAGTAGCGCATGTTTCCCGTGTTTATAACAGTCCGAGAGCAAAATGACATTTCTAAAGGAAATTTAAAAGTACTAGCGCTAGTACTTTTCATGAATTGTCGGTCCCGACAATACACATAAAAGTCGTGTAACCCCGCCCCCCTCTGATGCAATGGGAATCCTGCGTTGCATCAGAGGGGGGCAGGGTCACCTGTACACATCACTGGGAAACCCTGGCGTTTCCCCTTGTCATAGGGGGACGGGGTCACGTGACGGGTGGCCCTGCCCTCAGCTACATAAGAGCTGTCAAGCTGGCGCCGCGTCATTGGCTGGGTGCCTCCGGTGGAGGCAGGATCCTGTGCGTGTTCCTCGCTGGAGTCGCTGGAGATCATCCATCGCTGGAGAACGAGAATTGGATTACATCGCTGAAGTAGGAGCATGGATTTATTGGATTACATCGCTGGAATCTCTTTTTTATTCTAAATGTTTTCATTTTTAACCATCATATGACGGCCAGGCGGCATGGCTCTCATTCAGAGAGGGCGTCATATGACGCCCTGCCCTTTAAACAGGGAATGCTCGCGATCGTGTGCGCGCATCCCTGTACCCTCGGTGGCGGGGTGTCACACAGACACCGCTCGCCACCGAGGGGGGTAAACAGCCATTGGGCATGGCTGTTTACCACATGATCGGCATGATGAAGTCACGGCCGATGACATGGTACCGCCCCCATTGTGCACGACGCATGCACCGCGCGTTCACGTTGTGGCGGCGTGTTCCCGGGAACACTGCTCGTCAGCCCGGTGGCTGTTTACCACGTGATCGGCTGTGATCCTTTCACAGCTGATCACTAAATGTAAACACAGTGCGGTAACTAGCTGCTACCAGCTCTTTTCTCCTCACAAACCGTTTCCAGTATGAGGAGAGAAGAGCCAGGAGCAGTGAGTTACTGATCTGTGTCTGTATTGTACTGCATCAAGCACAACACTTGTCCCATTGCCCCCCCAATTGTCATCTGTCACCCAACAGTCACCACAGTCACCCCATAAAGTGCACCTGTCACATAAGAGACTGCCATCAGTGACCGTCAGCGGTGCACCTGTCAGCCATCACCCGTCACCCATCAGTGACTGTCGGCCATCATCCGTCACCCATCAGTGACCATCAGCCGTCACCTTTCACCTATCACCCGTCACCCATCAGTGACCATCAGCCATCACCTGTCACCCATCAGTGACGTCAGCCATTACCCGTCACCCATCAGTGACCATCAGCCATTACCCGTCACCCATCAGTGACCATCAGCCATTACCCATCACCCATCAGTGACCGTCAGCCGTTACCCATCACCCATCAGTGACCATCAGCCATCACCCGTCACATACTGTATCAGTGATGTCAGCCATTACCTGTCACCCATCAGTGACGTCAGCCATTACCCGTCACCCATCAGTGACCGCAAGCCATTGCCCATCACCCATCAGTGACCGTCAGCCATCACCCATAAGTGGCCATCAGCCGTCACCCGTCAGCCATCACCCGTCACCCATCATTGACCATTAGCCATCACCCATCACCCATCAGTGACGTCAGCCATTACACATCACCCATCAGTGACCATCAGCCATTACCCGTCACCCATCAGTGACCGTCAGCCATCACCCGTCACCCATCAGTGACCATCAGCCATCACCCGTCACATATCAGTGACGTCAGCCATTACCTGTCACCCATCAGTGATGTCAGCCATTACCCGTCACTCATCAGTGACGTCAGCCATTACCTGTCACCCATCAGTGACGTCAGCCATTACCCGTCACCCATCAGTGACGTCAGCCATTACCCGTCACCCATCAGTGACATCAGCCATTACCCGTCACCCATCAGTGACTATCAGCGGTGCACCCATCACCCATCAGTGACTGTCAGCCGTCACCCGTCAGCCATCACCTGTCACCCATCAGTGACCATCAGCCATCACCCGTCACATATCAGTGACGTCAGCCATTACCCGTCACCCATCAGTGACGTCAGCCATTACCCGTCACCCATCAGTGACGTCAGCCATTACCCGTCACCCATCAGTGACATCAGCCATTACCCGTCACCCATCAGTGACTATCAGCGGTGCACCCATCACCCATCAGTGACTGTCAGCCGTCACCCGTCAGCCATCACCTGTCACCCATCAGTGACCATCAGCCATCACCCGTCACATATCAGTGACGTCAGCCATTACCCGTCACCCATCAGTGACGTCAGCCATTACCCGTCACCCATCAGTGACGTCAGCCATTACCCGTCACTCATCAGTGACCTCAGCCATTACCCGTCACCCATCAGTGACAGCAGCCATTACCCATCACCCATCAGTGACCATCAGCGGTGCACCCATCACCCATCAGTGACCGTGGCCTGTCACCCGTCTGTGACCATCACCCGTCAGTGACCATCACCCATCACCATCTGTGACCTGTCACCCATCAGTGACCATCGCCTGTCACACCGTCATCACCTATCAGTGAACGTCACCTGCCACCCATCTCACAGCCCATCAGTGATCATCACCTGCCACACAGCCTTCAGCATCATGTCCAAAAGATTATATACCAGTGAGGAGGCGTTCCAGATCCTCTCCATGACTGATGAGAGCAACGGGGAGTTCTCATCAGATTCCAATTCTGATTCCGAATCAAATTTGGCATTTAAACCGAATAGTGAATCGGCAAATGATTCGGAGGAAGAATGGGTCCCTCCTAAAAGGGACGGCACTCTGGAAACCAGGATTATATTCCAAGGCCCAGTACCAGTGCTGCCGCCAGCAATAGGCCCCAAGAACAAATTCCCAGTACCGCCAGCGATAGGCCCAGGGAACAAATGCCCAGCACAAGCGCTTCCGCCGGCGATAGGCCCCAGGAACAAATGCCCAGACCCAGTACCAGTGCTACCACATCACGCCTGAGTACCAGCACAGGAAATTCAAATCCCCCAACTACTGGAGTGTCACGTCCCCCAAGAGCCAGGGCCTCTACATATATGCCAGATGGTCTTGCCAACCCAACATGGCTGCCATCCGACTCGGGATCACCAATTATTCCCCCTTTCACAGCACAGCCAGGTGTGCAGGCCAACACCCAAAATTTCACAGCGATTGATTTTTTTTATCTGTTTTTGCCCGACACTGCTGCAGTTCATTGTGGACCAGACAAATTTATATGCCCAGCAGTATATTGCCAACAACCCCCAATCATCCTATGCCCATCCATTTGAGTGGAGAGATCTGAATTTGGAGGAGTTCAAATTGTTTATGGGCCTCACCCTAAACATGGGGCTTGCAAAAAAAAAAGAAGGACATGCCTATTGGTCCACCAACCCCATCCACAACATGCCCATTTATTCTGCCGTAATTAATAACTATAATAATAATAAAACCGATAGCAATGAAAAATTTATGATACAAAATGTAATCATAAAGAGTCAATATATAATAATTAGGGATGGGCCGAACACCCCCCTTTTCGGTTCGCATCCAGAACATGCGAACAGGCAAAAAATTTGTTCGAACACGCGAACACCATTAAACTCTATGGGACACGAACATGAAAAATCTAAAGTGCTAATTTGAAAAATTAATATGCAAGTTATTGTCATAAAAAGTGTTTGGGGACCTGGGTCCTGCCCCAGGGGACATGTCTCAATGCAAAAAAAAGTTTTAAAAACAGACGTTTTTTCGGGAGCAGTGATTTTAATAATGCTTAAAGTGAAACAATAAAAGTGAAATATTCCTTTAAATTTCATACCTGGGGGTGTCTATAGTATGCCTGTAAAGTAGCGCATGTTTCCCGTGTTTATAACAGTCCGAGAGCAAAATGACATTTCTAAAGGAAAAAAAAGTAATTTAAAAGTACTAGCGCTAGTACTTTTCATGAATTGTCGGTCCCGACAATACACATAAAAGTCGTGTGACCCTGCCCCCCTCTGATGCAATGGGAATCCTGCGTTGCATCAGAGGGGGGCAGGGTCACCTGTACACGTCACTGGGAAACTCCGGCGTTTCCCCTTGTCATAGGGGGACGGGGTCACGTGACGGGTGGCCCCACCCTCAGCTACATAAGAGCTGTCAAGCTGGCGCCGCGTCATTGGCTGGGTGCCTCCGGTGGAGGCAGGATCCTGTGCGTGTTCCTCGCTGGAGTTGCTGGAGATCATCCATCGCTGGAGAACGAGAATTGGATTACATCGCTGAAGTAGGAGCATGGATTTATTGGATTACATCGCTGGAATCTCTTTTTTATTCTAAATGTTTTCATTTTTAACCATCATATGACGGCCAGGCGGCATGGCTCTCATTCAGGAAGGGCGTCATATGATGCCCTTCCCTTTAAACAGGGAATGCGCGCGATCGTGTGCGCGCATCCCTGTACCCTCGGTGGCGGGGTGTCACACAGACACCGCTCGCCACCGAGGGGGGTAAACAGCCATTGGGCATGGCTGTTTACCACATGGTCGGCATGATGAAGTCACGGCCGATGACATGGTACCGCCCCCATTGTGCACGACGCATGCACCGCGCGTTCACGCCGTGGCGGCGTGTTCCCGGGAACACTGCTCGTCAGCCCGGTGGCTGTTTACCACGTGATCGGCTGTGATCCTTTCACAGCTGATCACTAAATGTAAACACAGTGCGGTAACTAGCTGCTACCAGCTCTTTTCTCCTCACAAACCGTTTCCAGTGTGAGGAGAGAAGAGCCAGAAGCAGTGAGTTACTGATCTGTGTCTGTATTGTACTGCATCAAGCACAACACTTGTCCCATTGCCCCCCCAATTGTCATCTGTCACCCAACAGTCACCACAGTCACCCCATAAAGTGCACCTGTCACATAAGAGACTGCCATCAGTGACCGTCAGCGGTGCACCCGTCAGCCATCACCCATCAGTGACTGTCGGCCATCATCTGTCACCCATCAGTGACCATCAGCCGTCACCTGTCACCTGTCACCCGTCACCCATCAGTGACCATCAGCCATCACCTGTCACCCATCAGTGACGTCAGCCATTACCCAACACCCATCAGTGACCATCAGCCATTACCCATCACCCATCAGTGACCGTCAGCCGTCAGCCGTCACCCATCACCTATCAGTGACCATCAGCCATCACCCGTCACATACTGTATCAGTGATGTTAGCCATTACCTGTCACCCATCAGTGACGTCAGCCATTACCCATCACCCATCAGTGACCGCAAGCCTTTGCCCATCACCCATCAGTGACCGTCAGCCATCACCCATCAGTGACCGTCAGCCGTCACCCGTCAGCCATCCCCCGTCACCCATCAGTGACCATTAGCCATCACCCATCACCCATCAGTGACGTCAGCCATTACACATCACCCATCAGTGACCATCAGCCATTACCCGTCACCCATCAGTGACCGTCAGCCGTCAGCCATCACCCGTCACCCATCAGTGACCATCAGCCATCACCCGTCACATATCAGTGACGTCAGCCATTACCTGTCACCCATCAGTGATGTCAGCCATTACCCATCACTCATCAGTGACGTCAGCCATTACCTGTCACCCATCAGTGACGTCAGCCATTACCCGTCACCCATCAGTGACGTCAGCCATTACCTGTCACCCATCAGTGACATCAGCCATTACCCGTCACCCATCAGTGACCATCAGCGGTGCACCCATCCCCCATCAGTGACTGTCAGCCGTCACCCGTCAGCCATCACCTGTCACCCATCAGTGACCATCAGCCATCACCCGTCACATATCAGTGACGTCAGCCATTACCCGTCACCCATCAGTGATGTCAGCCATTACCCATCACCCATCAGTGACGTCAGCCATTACCCGTCACTCATCAGTGACCTCAGCCATTACCCGTCACCCATCAGTGACAGCAGCCATTACCCGTCACCCATCAGTGACCATCAGCGGTGCACCCATCAGTGACCGTGGCCTGTCACCCGTCTGTGACCATCACCCGTCAGTGACCATCACCCGTCACCGTCTGTGACCTGTCACCCATCAGTGACCATCGCCTGTCACACCGTCATCACCTATCAGTGAACGTCACCTGCCACCCATCTCACAGCCCATCAGTGATCATCACCTGCCACACAGCCTTCAGCATCATGTCCAAAATATTATATACCAGTGAGGAGGCGTTCCAGATCCTCTCCATGACTGATGAGAGCAACGGGGAGTTCTCATCAGATTCCAATTCTGATTCCGAATCATTTGAACCGAATAGTGAATCGGCAAATGATTCGGAGGAAGAATGGGTCCCTCCTAAAAGGGACGGCACTCTGGAAACCAGGATTATATTCCAAGGCCCAGTACCAGCGCTGCTGCCAGCAATAGGCCCCAAGAACAAATTCCCAGTACCGCCAGCGATAGGCCCAGGGAACAAATGCCCAGCACAAGCACTTCCGCCGGCGATAGGCCCCAGGAACAAATGCCCAGACCCAGTACCAGTGCTACCACATCACGCCTGAGTACCAGCACAGGAAATTCAAATCCCCCAACTACTGGAGTGTCACGTCCCCCAAGAGCCAGGGCCTCTACATATATGCCAGATGGTCTTGCCAACCCAACATAGCTGCCATCCGACTCGGGATCACCAATTATTCCCCCTTTCACAGCACAGCCAGGTGTGCAGGCCAACACCCAAAATTTCACAGCGATTGATTTTTTTTATCTGTTTTTGCCCGACACTTTGCTGCAATTCATTGTGGACCAGACAAATTTATATGCCCATCAGTATATTGCCAACAACCCCCAATCATCCTATGCCCATCCATTTGAGTGGAGAGATCTGAATTTGGAGGAGTTCAAATTGTTTATGGGCCTCACCCTAAACATGGGGCTTGCAAAAAAAAAAGAAGGACATGCCTATTGGTCCACCAACCCCATCCACAACATGCCCATTTATTCTGCTGTAATGGCCAGGTCTTGATACAAAATGATAATGCGCTTTCTTCATTTTAGCGACAAAACCCAATGCCCTCCCCGTAATCATCCAAATTACGACAAATTATATAAACTTCGCCCACTGATAAATTTGTTTTCCCAACAATTTGCAGAACTCTATGTCCCCGATCAGAACATATGTGTCGATGAGTCCCTGGTACCCTTTTCAGGCTGGCTAGGAATAAAGCAATATATTCCTAGCAAAAGGACCAGGTACGGAGTAAAATTATACAAGCTCTGTGAGAGAGACACGGGATATTTGTATGCGTTCCGCATATATGAAGGAAAAGATTCCCAGCTCCAGCCCCCTGAGTGCCCGGCCTACATGGGCAGAATTGGAAAGATTGTATGGGACTTGGCATACCCAATTCTGAACAAAGGATATCACATATACCTTGACAATTTGTACCCTGGCCTGCCCCTTTTCAAACACCTATACATTGCAAAAACCCTGGCCTGCGGAACCTCCAGAAAAAATAGGAAGGGCTTCCCACAATCTCTAGAAAACAAAAAGCTGCAAAGGGGGGAAAGAGCAGCATTGAGATGCAAAGAAGTGCTGGCCTTGAGGTGGAAGGATAAAAGGGATGTGCACATGATGTCCACCATCCATGACGACACTACAATTGAGGTTCAAAGAAGACGAGGTCCCATTGAAAAGCCAGTATGTGTCCAAGATTACAATCTCTACATGGGGGGGGGTGGATTTCAATGATAAAATGATTCAGCTCTATTTGTCGATAAGGAGATCCCGATTCTGGTACAAGAAGGTAGCAATTTATCTCATCCATTTGACCTTTTATAATTCCTACGTAGTCTACACCAAATCCACAGAAAGCCCCGCCCCCTTCCTACAATTCATAGAAGAAGTTGTTACTTCCCTCATCTATCACCAAAGACCCACCCAAAAGACCTTTGCTCTGAGGCTGTTAGCCGACTTCATGAGCGCCCCTTCAACATTCCACAATCTGAAGCAGGCTGAAGAAGGCAAAAAAATGTCGCGTGTGCACCAATAAAAGGATTTCAAAAAGATACCAACTACCATTGTCCCCAGTGTCCCTCCCAACCTGGCCTTTGCATTGGTGAATGCTTCCAACTTTATCATACATCCCTAAAATATTAGCCCATATTTTTAACCATTTCTCCATTTTCATCATCTGTGCTGACCATTTTCCCCAAATAACCATGCCACTGCTTTCCACGTGAACTGACCCTGGCCTGTTTTTTGACTATGGCTCTGCCTACCGTTTGGACTGCCTCCACGTGAACTGACCCTGGCCTGTTTTGTGACTATGCCTCTGCCTACCATTTGGACTGCTTCCACGTGAACTGACCCTGGCCTGTTTTGTGACTATGCCTCTGCCTACCGTTTGGACTGCTTCCACGTGAACTGACCCTGGCCTGTTTTTTGACTATGCCTCTGCCCACCATTTGGACTGCTTCCACGTGAACTGACCCTGGCCTGTTTTGTGACTATGCCTATGTCTACCGTTTGGACTGCCTTCACGTGAACTGACCCTGGCCTGTTTTATCAACTACGCTACTGCCTACCGCTTGGACTGCTTGCATGTGAACTAACCCTGGCCTGTTTTATGGACTATGATTGCGCTACTACTGTAGTACACAGGGGTCTCACATATGTGAGGGGCTCCAGAATTGTTTTTCCGGATGGAGAAAACAATTTTTTTTTGTTTTCTCCGGGTTTTGGAATTTCCGGATTAGGGTCTAGAGTCCGGAGGCTTCATAGAGATTTGGGTGGGTCAAAGCCTCTACCCCTGTGCCCCTGTGCACAGGTCTTACCTGATTGCTTCCATCAGCCTGCTGCTGACTTACTGCCATAATGCCTCTGCCTGCCGCATGGACTACCTGGACTATGCAAATAATTAGCTGTAGCAAGAGGCAGTATGTTTATGAAGGGCTGGAGAGCGGTACAATGAGTGTCTGCAGGTAACAGTGTACCAGGACCAATATTATGGCTGTGCTGGCTGTCTCTGCCTGGACAATTTCTATGGACTGTGCTGTGCTGACAATATCCTTGTGCTGACTATAGACAATATTCCTGCCTGCTGCCTGGATAATTACTATTGCTGTCGCTAAGCACATCCCTGCCTGCTGCCTGGACCAGTTCCCTTCTCTATGGATACTACTAAAAGCACAGCTGTATGTGGCCAGGCTGTGTAAAAAGCTCATACATGTGGTATCGCCACAGAATGTATTTTGGGGTGTCATCTTTGCTATGTATATGCTATGTGTTGGAAATATCTGATAAATGGTCAACTTTGTGTATAAAAAAAATGCGTTTTCATTTTTTTTTCCACATATTCCAAAAACTTCTGGAAAAAAATGAACCATTCAAAAGACTCATTATGCCTCATAGATTATACGTTGGGGAGTTTGCTTTCCAAAATGGGGTCATTTTGGGGGCAATTTCATTGTCTTGGTGCTCCAGGGCCGTCAAAATTGTAATAGGTGGTTGAGAAATGAGATGTGTCATTTATACTTGTAGAACGCCTGAAGATGCTACTTCAATGTTGGGCCTTTGTATGTGGCCAGGCTGTGTAAAAGTCTAACACATGTGGTATTGCCATACTCAGGAGGAGTATCAGAATGTATTGTGGGATGTCATCTTTGCTATGTACATGCTGGACAACTTTGTGTAAAAAAAAAAAAAAAATGCGTTTTCATTTTTTTGCCACATTTTCCAAAAACTTCTGGAAAAAAATGAACTGTTTAAAAGACTCATTATGCCTCATAAATTGTACACTTTGGTGTTTGCTTTCCAAAATGGGGTCATTTTGGGGCAATTCCATTGTCCTGGTGCTCCAGGGCCTTCAAGAGTGTAATAAGTGGTTGAGAAATGAGATGTGTCATTTTTGCTTGTAGAACGCCTGAAGATGCTACTTCAATGTGGGGCCTTTGTATGTGGCCAGGCTGTGTAAAAGTATCCTACATGTGGTGTCGCCATACTCAGAAAGAGTAGCAGAATGTATTTTGGGGTGTAATTTGTTGTATGCATATGCTCTGTGAGAGAAATAACCTGTTAATATGACAATTTTGTAAAAAAAAAAAAAAATCTTAATTTTGCAAAGAAAAGAATTGTGGGAAAAAATTACAAATTAAAAAACTCACCATGCTACTTACTTAATACCTTGGAATGTCTACTTTCTAAAAAGGGTCATTTGGGGGGTATTTGTACTTTTCTGACTTATTAGTGTCTCAAAAAATGAGATAGGCCTTCAGTACATCAGGTGTGATTAGATGTGATCAATTTTCAGTGATTGGCACCATAGTTTGTAGACTCTATAACTTTCACAAAGACCAAATAATTTACATTTCTTTGGGTTATTTTTACTGAAGATATGTAGAAGTATAAATTTTGGCCAAAATTTATGAGTAAAAATGACTAATTTGCAAAATTTTATGACAGAAACAAAGAAAAAGGCGTTTTTTCACAAAATTTACGGACTTTTTTATTTATAGCACAAAAAATAAAAAACCCACTAGTGATTAAATATCACCAAAAGAAATCTCTATTTGTGTGAAAAAAAGGATGCAGATTTCATGTGGGTACATTGTTGCATGACTGAGTAATTGTGATTAAAGTGTGAGAGCGCTGAAAGCTGAAAATTGGTCTGGGCAGGAAGGGGGTGTAAGTGCACTGTATTGAGGTGGTTAATAAAGAACTTGTCCCAAGCTGTCTCCTGTGGTTTTTTAACATTTTGACACTTTCTTTTTGTGAAATGGTAAGGGTACAATGTACCCCTTACAAATTCACATGGGGGGCCGGGATCTGGGTGTCCCCTTTGTTAAAGGGGGCTTCCAGATTCCGATAAGTCCCCCGCCCACAGACCCCCTCAACCACCGGGCAAGGGTTGTGGGGATGAGGCCCTTGTCCCCATCAACATGGGGACATCCTCCCCATGTTGAGGGCATGTGGCCTGGTACGGTTCAGGAGGGGGGGGCGCTCTCTCTTCTCCCCCTCTTTTCCTGCTGCCTGCCAGGTTGCATGCTAAGATAAGGCTCTGGTGTGGATTTTTGAGGGAACCCCATGCCATTTTTTATTAAATTTTGGCGCAGAGTTCCCCTTAAAATCCATACCAGACCATTCGGTATGGATTTTTTGGGCGGAACCTCACGCCATTTTTTTAAAAATGTTGACGCGGAGTTCCCCCTAATATCCATACCAGACCTGAAGGGCCTGGTAATGGAATTTTGGGGGACCCCCACGCATTTTTATTTTTTATTAAATGACTTTCAATGACTTTTATGTGTATTGTCGGGACCGACAATTCATTAATAGCCGGCACTAGCGCTAGTACTTTTAAATGACTTTTTTTTTCTTTTAGAAATGTCATTTTGCTCTCGGACTGTTACAAACACAGGAAACATGCGCTACTTTACAGGCATACTATAGACACCCCCCAGGTACTAAATTTAAAGGAATATATTTTACTTTTATTGTTTCACTTTAAGCATTATTAAAATCACTTCTCCCAAAAAAAGGCCATTTTTAAAACTTTTTTTTGCATTGATACATGTCCCCTGGGGCAGGACCCGGGTCCCCAAACACTTTTTATGACAATAACTTGCATATTAACCTTTAAAATTAGCACTTTAGATTTCTCCCATAAACTTTTAAAGGGTGTTCCGCAGCTTTTCGAATTTGCCGCGAACACCACAAATTGTTCGCTGTTCGGCGAACGAGCGAACAGCCAACAGATAGCCCATCCCTAAAAATAATAATAGATTTAATAACAAATTATTGATTAGAGAACATGATTTGTGGCAAACAAAGTAAATAATAAGCGATCAAATACATACAAATAATTTAAAAATGATCAACGTGATATATGGAATTGATACAGGTTGTAATATGATACAGTTATTAGGGCAAATTTGTATTTGGCATCCACAGATGAACCCTCAACGCGTTTCATGACCTCTTGCCAATCATCAGGAGTTGGATGCATGAATGAACTAAATGCGATTTTGCGATGCGATTTGTGGTGCGTTTTGTTGCGACTTTAATAACGACTTTGTGCGACTTGGATGTTCTGCGATTTAGTCATAGTGATGTAATTCCTTATCCTGCTTATTTATTTCCCCTTCCTCTTTCATTGTCACGTGTTGTATGTTTGTTAGCAAACATGTTGGCTATGCAATATGTTGGGTCAGAAGTCATTTTGGCTGCTGTAGCAGCATTTATAGATAAAGAAGAGGAGGATAACCGGAGGAGGAGAAGGCATAGGTTTTGGATCCATCCCATCATCGCCCAAAGGGAAGTGAGAGGCCAGTTTGGGGTCCTTTACAATGACCTCCGGGCTCATGAAGACAAATCCTTCAACTACACAAGGATGTCAATTAGAAGGTGAGAACATTTTTTGATGTCAACTTGCAAATGCTGCCAGATATATTTATGAAAATGTGTATATGCCTGGTCAGTATGACTCTTTTTATAATTTTTAGATATGAATAGCTAGAAGTGTTAACTATAACCTGATCAAATTGTTAGAAAAATGGAACTTCATTTGTAAATGTTTGATTTTTACATGGTCAGTGTAGATAATAGCCATATTTTTTCTCTTTACAGTTTTGATGAATTGTTGGCTTTGCTCTCTAGTCATCTAGAGCGACAAAACACAAGTTTCAGAAGGAATATTCCAGCTGTTGAAAGACTCATAATAACATTGAGGTAACTTTTCATACCTACTGTTTCTTCTTCTTAATTTCTATGTGGCATTTGGAGATCCACATCATTCTTTCATCATCTTTACATGAAGTCCAAAAATAACAATTGCTCGTATGTTTTGTTTTCAGTGGTCCCGGAAACTGAACTATTGGTTGGTCCAGGGAAATCCACTGATGGACCAGGGTAAAATTTCCTTTCCAGAAAAGGCGGAACCTGACTGGGTGTAGGCTGCCTAAGTTGGTGAGTGGTTGGGGGGCCAAGGGTAGAGGTAGTGGGGGCAGGAATTGGATGCAACATGCGTGGCCTTATTATTATTCAGCATATTACCATACTGGTCACAGTATGGACGGTTTATTGGTGGAGCATACTGTGTACTTGGAAAGTGAGTGTATTGTTGATAGGGGGGATATTGGGGAAGGGGGGGTTGCATATATGCTGATGATGTTGTTTGCCCCTCACCCACAAATGATTGAGCAGTTGACATTAAAGCCATCCTGAGTGCATATTTTTTCTCAGGGGGTACCTGTTTACATATGCCTAAAATTACAGTGAGAAATGCTGTGTCTTCACACTGGTTTTCAGCCATTTTAGTGGACATCTGACTGACTACATCTAAAATTTTATCCATGGGTTTCACAGGCCAGGCACTTCCCCTTGAAGATCTTCGCAAAGGCCTAGAGACATTGCTAGGTCCTGGTTCTGCATCCTCCTCATTCATTGAGTTTGATGTTGACCTTGATTCATCTACGAACAGTTCCTTGTCAACATTGTCTTGGAATTGTTCTTGCTCCTTCTCCTCCGCAGCTTCCTCTGCCTCATCTTCTGCTGCCAAACCCTGTGTGCTGTCTTCCCAGCTTGCTTGGGTTCTGAAATACAAATCACATATTTTTTAAGTAAGCATTACTATTTGATGTGTACATTCGTAACATATGCCTGCTGATAACTTACTCTCGCATTTCCAACACTGGTTTCAAAAAATCAAGATCCCCGGCATGGGCATATGGGGCTAATCTTTTTGAGCCGGAACCACTCCTTTCTTCTTTTAATTTGCGTAAGTACCGGTTGTAGCTGTCTTTGAGACTTCTCCATCGAGTTTCTAACAAGTGCACTACAAAATATAAAGCAAATAATAAATTAAAAACAAAAACTTTAGTAACTGCCTATAGGTGATTCATTTGCTAGGCTGCATAATTGATATGGATGGTGTTAAAACAACCGCTAAATATATCACCCATGACACCTACATAATTTGACATGTGCTGGAGGATGTTGACAGGGCCATCTTTAATATTATTTAATATTATTTGGACCCTGGTCAAATATTATTTGCTGGCCCACACACACAGATTTACTTTCCTGCAGCCACAGGTTACAGGAAAGTAACTATATAAATTCCACCATCAACACAGATAGTGTTGACAGGGGATACCCTCCTGCCAAACCATTGTGATCTCCTGGCAGGAGAAGCGGTCCCCACCAAGAAAACACAGTGCACATTGTTAACACACACCCATTGGTTACAGAAAGTGCTAAGCAGCATATATCAACCACTTACTTTTTGAAGAACGATCTGTGGCTGATAAAGAGTCCCAGGTCTCATAATATATGCGAGCCACTTGCAACCATGCTCTCTCCTTCTTTGCATGATCTTTGTAACCTGGATCTCTGAGGTCATATATTGCCGGACGTTGTTTGACAAGCCGAATAATTTCCTCATTGTCATGCACTTGTCGCTTATTTTTTCTAGCCCTAGGCATGCTTCCTGCTGTCTTCCACACTCATATACATCAATATAGGAAGTGATGTATTTGGGAGGAGCAGAGATCATGTGCTTCCGTAGACTTCCGTGGAAGTCGCAACAAAGTCGCGGTGTCAGACATGTACATACGACTGCATTGCGACTTAATACCTTTCTATGGAGAACAAGTCGCACCGAAGACGGAACAAAGTAGTGCAAGAACCTTTTTTCGAGTCGCTGCAACTTGAGTCGCACCAATTAGAACGGGGACCATTGAAATACATGGGTTTTGACTTGTCATGCGACTTGACATGTGTCAAGTCGCAAAATAAGTCGCAGTAGTGGAAACAGAGCCTTACCGTCAGAATTTGGGTCTGGAATAGAAGAGAAATCTTGGGCATGCAACTTAGTGAGCTGCTTGTGTAATTCTGACACATACATCTTTAATGAACAATGCATTAATGTCATCTCTTGTGGGAAAAAACAATCCTGTCTTTGAGGGTCTCCCAAACAATATCTCAAATGGAGATAGTTTTTCTGGACCTCTAGGAGTATGTCGCATTGATTTCAACACCAGAAGGAGAGCTTGCACCCAAGTAAGGTGTGTATCTTCACAAATTTTGGCTAGTGTATTCTTAAGCATCCCATTATACCTTTTGACCTTCCCTGACGCCTGCGGGTGATAGAGAGTGTGGAACTTTTGTTAAATTTGGAGTCCTCCCTCAACCTTCACCATCACTTGGCCTGTGAAATGGCTCCCTTGATCAGATTCTACGGTCTCTATTAGGCTATACCTGCACACAAATTCCTGCAATCGTTTCTTTGCAGTGACTGACGCATTTGCATTGGCTACAGGCCAGGCCTCTACCCATCCTGAAAACATGTCTACACATACTAGGACATATTGGAATTGTCTGCATTTTGGCAATTGAATGTAATCAATCTGCAGTATCTGGAAGGGATACTGCGCTTTGGGCAAATGCTTAGTTGGGGTTTTGACAAGCCTCCCAGGATTATGTATCTGACATGTTTTGTACCCTTGACAGAATCTCTCCAGTTGTGAATCTGGTGGCCACCCAGTGAGATGTGATTGTGGAGACCATTGCAGATGAGAGGGGCTGTGCGATGCCTCAGCCAAGTATGGATACAGTGCTGGAGGGGTACAGTACCTTCCATTCTCATGAGCCCAAAGTCTATTGGTTTCTTTACATCCCTGGTCTCGCCACTTCTGTTTTGTCTTTTCATCGGTTTGCACTTGCAAGTTCTCCAAAACAGTCAAATCTACCTGATCAGGACTGTCGGAGGTGTGGCCATGATTTCCACAGACTCAATACAGGTTACAGCAGCTGCCTTTGAAGCGGTATCTGCTTTAGCATGCCCAAGTGAAACCTCTTCCGTGCCTTTGTTGTGTGCTGCACATTTTAGGACTGCTATTTCCTCTGGGAACTAAAGTGCCTCAAGGACTTTCTTAATGAGCTCACCATGTTTGATAGGTTTCCCACAGTTGGTCAGGAAGCCTCTTAGTTTCCATAGTTGGCCAAAATCGTGGCATATGCCAAAAGCTTATCTTGGGTCTGTGCAGACATTGAGCTCTTTTTCTTTCCCTGCTATGCAAGTTTGCATGAGAGCCATAAGCTCTGCCATCTGAGTGAAATGATGCCCAGGTAGTTTTCCTTGGAAAAGGATTTCATCCTTGGTGACTACTAAATATCCAGTAACAGGGTGCCCTTCTTCAGCATAGAAGCGGGACCCATCTACAAAAACAGTGAGGTCAGCATTGTGGATGGGGGTGTCTCATACTCTCTGGGCTTCCAGATAATGATCCTCCATTTCTGCATTGCAGTCATGGCTTTCTATTTCATCTTGCGATGTCTCTGGTAGCAATGTAGCTGGATTTAACTTTGCACATCTTTTGAGGGTAATATTTGTGGGCGTTAAAAGTGCCAGTTCTCACCTGGTCAATCTCGCTGACGAAATGTGCTTTGTGGTCAGGTTCTGCAGGACCACGTGAACCTCATGAAGTACATAAACTTCCAATGGGTTCCCTAGCACAATGTCTGCCATCTTGGCCAGCTTCTCAGCAGCTGCTGAGAAGGCCCTCAGGCAGGGTGCCATTGCATTGACAACTGTGTCAATCTGACAACTGCAGTAGCCAATGGGCTTGTCCTGTCCTCCATGGTCCTGTGTCAGGACTCCAGCAGCGTGGCCTCTGGACTCATGACAGTAAAGCCGGACTCCCTTCCCAATAATCTGGCAGGCCCAAAACGGGGGCTTCACTGATTGCAGCTTTCAAGGTATGAATAGCATGCATTTGCCCTTCACTGAGTTCCCGTTTCCCCTGTATGTTTACAGAGTCATAGTGTGGCTTACAAACATTGGATTTTTCTGGTATCCATTGTTGGCAATATCCAAACAACCCTAGGAATCCCCTCAATTATTTTGCATTTTGTGGCATTTTGCTATTCAGAATAGCCTTCTTTCGGTCTTGTGTCAAGTGTTTTTTTTCCTTGGGAGATGCAATGACCCAAAAACACAACTCGGTCCATATTGTATTGTAACTTGGCGGGGGATACTCTGCATCCCTCCTCTTCAAGGTGATTCAACAAGGAGATAGTGGCATCTCTACATGCCTCTCTCGTATCGCCTCCAATCAGCAAGTCATCCACATACTGAAGGAGAGTGATACCCTCCGGGCAGTGCCACCTGTCCAGGCATTCTTTCATTGCTTTGCTGTACTCATTTGGGCTAGATACTATACCCATGGGCAATCTACTCCAGGTATACCGTTGTCATTCAAAACTGAAGGTAAAAACGTATTGACAGTCAGGGTGGAGTGGTACCATGAAAAAGGCATCCTTCAAATCCATAACGGTGAAATATTGATTAGAAGGGATGATGTTACTCAGAATAGTGGGAAATATGGTACCATTGGAGCATCTTCTTGGATGATTTTATCAATTGACCTCAGGTCTTGTACCATCCGGTAAACGTTTCGGCCTGGTTTTTTCACAGGATACAATTGGATATTAGCTGGTGAACTCACTTTCACCAATATACCCTCTTTCAGGAGGTGTTTGATTTGGTCTCTAATTCCCTCCAATTGAGCCAATTTCAATGGATACTGAGGTAATCTAGGAATGATAGCATCGGGTTTTGGTTTGATCCTAACAGGGGGGCAGCGGATTATAAGTCCCGCGTTCCCCTCTTTAACCCAAACATCTGGATTGGTGCTTTCGAATAAATCACTGGGCAAGCTCTCTGCAAAATTTGCGTCCAGTTCCAATTTACACAAGGCAATGATGCTATCCCAGGTTTCTACCATTTGGTGTTGGTCAGGATCAGAAGGGATGTTTACTTCCACTCCATCCTCAGTGAATTGTATTTGTGCTCTCATTAGGGAGAGCAAATCTTTTCCTAGCAAAGGAACTGAATTGCTCAAGAGCAGGGAGGCTTCAGTTTGAATGGGTCCATTTCGAACTTTTGTGGGAGTGATTTCCAATAGGGGATATGATATACCCCCCAGCCCAACTCCTCTCACGGTATTTAAAATGTGAAGATTCAACTCACTGGATTTTAAAATGGTGCGAGCTGCCCCGGTGTCTACCAATAGATTTAGGGCAGGGCCGGACTGGCCTACCGGGATACTGTGAGGGCAGCAGCGCCTGAAAGAAATATGGCTGCGGGGCCGCCAGGCTGACATTCAACTGCGCATGCGCTAGTGCTATTCTCGGAAGTGTGTAAGTCCGTACACACTCGGCAATTCTTGGAAATGCGGGCGCATGCGCAGTGGGCGCATGCGCAGTGGCACGATGGCGCCAAGCGGTGCCATTTTTAAAAGTACCGCAGTGAGTACTCGTCTGGTGGCCTCTTCCTCCTACCCCCCCTGCAGCCTCTGACCTCCTGCCCCCCCTGCAGCCTCTGACCTCCTGCCCCCCCTGCAGCCACTGACCTCCTGCCTCCCTTGCATCCTCTGACCTCCTGCCCTCCCTACAGCCTCTGACCTCCTGCCCCCCCTACAGCCTTTGACCTTCTG
Source organism: Lithobates clamitans (assembly GCA_037952925.1). Lineage (NCBI taxonomy): Eukaryota > Metazoa > Chordata > Amphibia > Anura > Ranidae > Lithobates > Lithobates clamitans. The sequence continues at coordinate 1,961,957 of JBBGZY010000545.1, forward strand.
CCCCCCCCTGCAGCCTCTCACCTCTTGCCCCCCCCTGCAGCCTCTGACCTCCTGCCCCCCCTGCAGCCTCTGACCTCCTGTCCCCCCCTGCAGCCTCTGACCTCCTGTCCCCCCCTGCAGTCTCTGACCTCCTGTCATCCCCCCCGCAGCCTCTGACCTCCTGTCACCCCCCTGCAGCCTCTGACCTCCTATCCCCCCCCTGCAGCCTCTGACCTCCTGTCATCCCCCCTCCGCAGCCTCTGACCTCCTGTCACCCTCCTGCAGCCTCTGACCTCCTGTCCCCCCCCTACAGCCTCTGACCTCCTGTCATCCCCCCCGCAGCCTCTGACCTCCTGTCATCCCCCCTGTAGCCTCTGACCTCCTGTCATCCCCTCCGCAGCCTCTGACCTCCTGTCCCCCCCGCAGCCTCTGACCTCCTGTCTGCCCCCCTCCCCTCCACAGCCTCTGACCTCCTGTCTTCCCCTCCACAGCCTCTGACCTCCTGTCATCCCCCTGCAGCCTCTGACCTCCTGTCCCCCCCCGCAGCCTCTGACCTCCTGTCATCCCCCTGCAGCCTCTGACCTCCTGTCCCCCCCCCCGCAGCCTCTGACCTCCTGTCCGCCCCCCTCCCCTCCGCAGCCTCTGACCTCCTGTTCCCCCCTGCAGCCTCTGACCTCCTGTCATCCCTCCCCCAGCCTCTGACCTCCTGTCATCCCCCCTCCTCTCCGCAGCCTCTGACCTCCTGTCATCCCCCCGCAGCCTCTGACCTCCTGTTATCCCCCCGCAGCCTCGGACCTCCTGCCATCCCCCCCCGCAGCCTCTGACCTCCTGTCATCCCCCCGCAGCCTCTGACCTCCTGTCATCCCCCCGCAGCCTCTGACCTCCTGTCATCCCCCCGCAGCCTCTGACCTCTCCTGTCGTCCCTTCCGCAGCTTCTGACCTCTCCTGTCGTCCCCTCCGCAGCCTCTGATCTCCTGTTGTCCCCCCCGTAGCCTCTGACCCCTCCTGTCATCCCCTCCGCAGCCTCTGACCTCTCCTGTCGTCCCCTCCACAGCCTCTGACCTCTCCTGTCGTCCCCCCCGCAGCCTCTGACCCCTCCTGTCCCCTCCGCAGCCTCTGACCTCCCCTGTACCGTCCGCAGCCCCTGACCTCCCCTGTACCGTCCGCAGCCTCTGACCTCCCCTATACCGTCCGCAGCCTCTGACCTCCCCTATACCGTCCGCAGCCTCTGACCTCCCCTGTACCATCCGCAGCCTCTGACCTCCCCTGTACCATCCGCAGCCTCTGACCTCCCCTGTACCATCCGCAGCCTCTGACCTCCCCTGTACCATCCGCAGCCTCTGACCTCCCCTGTACCATCCGCAGCCTCTGACCTCCCCTGTACCATCCGCAGCCTCTGACCTCCCCTGTACCATCCGCAGCCTCTGACCTCCCCTGTACCATCCGCAGCCTCTGACCTCCCCTGTACCATCCGCAGCCTCTGACCTCCCCGGTACCCTCCGCAGCCTCTGACCTCCCCTGTACCATCCGCAGCCTCTGACCTCCCCTCTACCATCCGCAGCCTCTGACTTCCCCTGTACCATCCGCAGCCTCTGACCTCCCCTCTACCATCCGCAGCCTCTGACTTCCCCTGTACCATCCGCAGCCTCTGACCTCCCCTGTACCATCCACAGCCTCTGACCTCCCCTGCACCATCCGCAGCCTCTGACCTCCCCTGTACCATCCGCAGCCTCTGACCTCCCCTGTACCATCCGCAGCCTCTGACCTCCCCTGTACCATCCGCAGCCTCTGACCTCCCCTGTACCATCCGCAGCCTCTGACCTCCCCTGTACCATCCGCAGCCTCTGACCTCCCCGGTACCCTCCGCAGCCTCTGACCTCCCCTGTACCATCCGCAGCCTCTGACCTCCCCTCTACCATCCGCAGCCTCTGACTTCCCCTGTACCATCCGCAGCCTCTGACCTCCCCTCTACCATCCGCAGCCTCTGACCTCCCCTGTACCATCCGCAGCCTCTGACCTCCCCTGTACCATCCACAGCCTCTGACCTCCCCTGCACCATCCGCAGCCTCTGACCTCCCCTGTACCATCCGCAGCCTCTGACCTCCCCTGTACCATCCGCAGCCTCTGACCTCCCCTGTACCATCCGCAGCCTCTGACCTCCCCTGTACCATCCGCAGCCTCTGACCTCCCCTGTACCATCAGCAGCCTCTGACCTCCCCTGTGCCATCTGCAGCCTCTGACCATCTCTTGTCTTATATCATGTCTGCAGTCTGGAGTGGAGTCAAGAGTGGGAGTGCCTCAGGGATGGGGGTCATGGGAGAAGACAGACATGTATGGACTGTGGAGAGGAAACTATGGGATAAAACCAGAGCCACCGAGCTGGAGCCGACTGACTGAGCCCTGCATGGTGCACCTGAGAGGAGGTCAGTGACAGCACCACCAGGCCAGCCTGAGAGGGGGGGGGTCAATACAATATTGTAAGGGGGCACTGATATAAAGGTTTACCCCTTATATCAGTAAACACCCTTGCTTTAGTGTTTTCTTTCTGCGGAAGGTAGTCTCTGGTCACTAGAGTCCTCCCCACATTCCCAGAGTTCCCCTTTACATCATAGTCTGCAGGATTCCACCTTACAGTGCAAGGGGGAACTCTGATGTAAAGAGGAATGCAGAGGACTCTGATATAAGTGGGGTCTCTGGTCACCAGTGCCCCCCTTTTATATCAGAGTTCCCGCTTAGATCATGATCTGCAATGTTCCCCTTTATGTCAGAGTTCCCTTTAACTGTAAAGGGGAATCCTCTTGATATATGGGGGAACTCTGTGTTGGGTTATATTAATCTGACTTTCACGTAAATGGAGAAATATGGTTTTTGACTTTTGTTTAACTTAACACATTGCTAATAGCAGTTTATAGCTTAAATATTGATATTTGCACTGAAAACTGCCATTTACGGCACCTTTTTTTTGCAGTGTCAATAAAAAATGTGCCAGTAAATGGCATGATTTTTGCCAGAAAAAAATTGCTGCTGTTTGTAAATTCCATGTCTCTCTTAAATAGAAAATAACGACGTTATGCGGTTGGGCTGGTATAAAAATACTATGGGGCTGGTATGAAATTATTTCCAGGGCTGTTTTTTATTCCCAGTCCGGCCCTGATTTAGGGTCTGATTATTTAATTGCATTTGTACATAAGCACTACCTTGCTCATTTGTCGAGATTACAGGTAACACCGGGAGCTCTCCCCATCACTTGAGGTCTCTTTCAGATTCCCTCTCATGTCATGGTGGCCTACTTTGTCTTGGAGCTCTACACTCCCTCTTGAAGTGTCCGGATTTGTTGCAGTTGAAGCAAACCAGTTTCCCTTTTGGTTTTTGGCCAAGATCTGCACTGTTCAACTGATCACTGACAATGCAGATCCTTTGAGGTTTCTGTGACTGCCAATCTGCTATATTCATTTCAATAGCAGTTGCAAGTGACAACAAAGAGGAGAGGGGCTTATCTCTCAAGCCTGGATTTGCAGTCTTCAATTTTTCCTCTCAACCCGGTAATAAAGCTATGTATCAATACGGGTGATAGGGCACTGTTAGTAATGTCCCCACCAGCCGATTCCACGGCTTGTTTAAAGTGATTGTAGTATGTCATACAATCTTCCTTGGGACCTTGGATCACTCCTGACACCTTGGTCCAAGACTGGGGAGGATAGACTGTTTTAATCAACTGCGCCAATTGCTTAGTGAGTATATCTCCTTGATGGCTGGAGTCAACAAACAGGGTCAGTGGAATATTAGTTTTACTGAGGATTTCATCAAAGTCCCTATCTCCACAAACCCTTTTCATTATTTTAAGCATATCACCCCAGTTTGCATTGTAACTTGCCTGGATGTCCAGTAGCTCTTTGGCAAATGTAATGGGATCTGTCCTTGGAAGGGGGATAACACTCAGAAATCCCTTAATCTCAGAGGAAGTCCAAAGCACGTGATGTGTCATCTTTCCAGTGGATCTCCCACTGTTATCATAAACAACCTGTTCTCTTACAGGATAGACAGATATATCATCTGAAAAAGATATCAGCTGTTGATTGGTCTTTTGGGATTCTGTCACAGAATCCCAATAAGACTGGGGGAGATTGTTGCTGCCAGGTGGGGGCACTTTATCCAACTGCAAAGTGCCCTGAAGGGTGGCATTAACAGTCCCATGGTACACGGGTGTGCCCACATTGGGTGATATCCTTTTCCCATTAGAGTGACACCACACAGATCCTTGCTGTGGGGTGCTGGTTACTTGGGGGTTTAAAGGTACATAGGCAGTGTACTACGTAGCAGAACTGCCAGTATTCCTTACAGCAGCAGAATTGTTTGTTAACTGCCTTGTAGAGGAGAATGCTGGCTCGCAGCCAGTAAATGGAGGATTACTATATTTGGGAGGTTCTTCCGTCAGAGAGGAAGAAAGTATCCCTTCTGATGGTATATAGTCTCTGGAACTGGGGAGACTTTTCTCAGTTGATTCCAGCATTCCCTTCCCCTGGCTTGCTGCACTATCTCTCTCCTTTTGTTTCAGTGCTTGTCAGGAAGAGTTTATATGTGATTAAGTTAGGGTTTTAAATGGGGTGTCAAATTTGACAGCAAGTTGTGGCTTCCCCTTTTTGTCATCTGCTGATAGATGACAATAACTATCATCTTCTGAGTATTTTGCCAACCAGGACTGGGTGATTGCATAAGGCCCCAATCCTGTCAATTCCTCATAATCCCCCTGTTCATCACTATCACTACTTGGTGTGTTTTCTCCTTAACTCCCACTGTAAAAATATTCACATCATCAATTCTATTCATGGATTCTACCATCCATGCACTCCAAGCATCTCTTTCATTTGTTCATATCATCTTCCCGTGGTGACTGTACCACAGGGCTTCCCAAGCTTTTGGCTTAAAAGTACATCTTTTAGAATACTTTTTCCCAGTCCAGAGATCCCAATCTTGAATATATTTCACAACCCAAGGCCCATATTTATCTATAATCTCTTCCTTCCGGGTCAAGTTGTAGGGTTCCCCAAGGTTAGACACCCTCTTTGAAGCAATTTTATTACCCATCCTTTATGGATACTTGACCCTGAAGTGATTCCCCAACCTTTTATAGGTTGCTTTTTCCAGAGGTAGCTACTCTCTGGCCAATGAATGGGTTGAGAGGTTCCGCCGCTGTCACAGTTACTGCTTTTTTTTCCACTATTTGTCAGAACAATATTTTAACTTTTACCTGTCCTGACTATAGTCCTTCAAAAAATTAGTCTCAAGATTTCCCAAACTCAATAATAGTTCAATCCCCCCCGTGGATTTTTCTGAAGTATTCTAAAAGTAATGCTTAATGAAGGACTTTTGCTTCTGTTATCTCAAGAATGATTAGCACAAACTTGGATAATCAGAACCCTATGAGTGCTTGTAGTACAGGAGGCAGTCAACTGAGGCACACCTAATAGCAATATGATTTGTAGCAGTTACAATATAGCCAGTGTTTACAGGTCTAATTACAAAGCTTACAATTCCCAGTTAGTAGTTTAGAAAGAAAAACAGATTTTTACACATCAAGATCATTCAGTGTGACCTAGTCCCACAGGTGGGTTTCAATCTCAAAGATTGGGAAGCGTCTTGACCTAGTCTCATGCAAGGGTCAACCGGAATCTCTTGTTGGCAGAAAGGCCCGGATGTATATGTTTTTACAGGAGGATGATGTACATAATATATTTCATGATATCATGAGATATGGGCCCAGCTTATAAGACTTCTTTTTTCCTGTTTCTTAAAAGCTGTTTGATGTCTTCAATAGTCAGGTGATAACTAAGTTACCCTTTTGTTGGTAGAGAGCCATATCAGACTTTGTGTCACCACCTGGTCAGGGGTCCTTGACATGCTAATGTCGGAACTGGGTATGCTAGGATCAAAGAGGGTTGCTTACCTAACAACCATAAACATATGGTAGACAGAGGGGCACCGGAAGTTCTGATGCTTGGGTATCTTAGTCAAAGAGGCTTCGGGTGCAGCCATTCAGAATTTGATGCAACTCTAAACCAATGAAAGTATTCCATTTGGTTGATTGGTGGAAAAGGAATATAAAAATAGGTGGGGAGCTCTAAGAAGCTCTGTTTTGAGCCCAAACCATCGGGAAGTCGGGAGTGAGATACAAACATTGCCGTACAATATGGTGCCCTGTGTAACCTGTGTGTATCTGGCTCTGATACTAGCCAATGCCTCTCCAGCCACTGACCTCACCGCATGTCCCTGGTTTTGTGCTATCTTGGCATTTCATGGCCTGTGAAACTGTGATAGGTAGTGAGGAGTGAAATCAACAATGTACGCCCTTAGAAAGCTTGAAGGCGGTGATTGGTTTTCGGGGTCCTGTATGTGGATAGGCTCACAAAGTTTCTCACACATGTGGTATCTCCATACTCAGGTGAAGCAGCAGAATGTATTTTGGGGTGTAATTCCACATTTACCCATGGCATGTGTGAGCAATATATTATTTAGTGACAACTTTGTGTAAAAAAAAAAAAAAGTTGTCATTTTCCAGAAACTGGTGGCAAAATATTAAATATTCCATGGACTCAATAAGCCTCTAGGCAAATAGCTTGGGATGTCTACTTCCAAGATGGGGTCATTTGGGTGGGTTTTGTGCTATCTTGGGATTTCATGGCCTCCGAAACTGTGATAGGTAGTGAGGAGTGAAATCAAAAATTTACGCCCTTAGAAATTCTGAAGGCAGTGATTGGTTTTCGGGGTTCTGTACGCGGCTAGGCTCCCAAGAAGTCTCACACATGTGGCATCCCCATACTCAGCAGAAGCAGCAGAATGTATTTTGGGGTGTAATTCCACATATATCCATGGCATGTGTGAGCAATATATAATTTCAGTGACAGCTTTGTGTAAAAATGTTTTAACAATTTTCAATCACTTGTGGCAAAAAAAAAAAATTCAATGGGCTCAACATGCCTCTCAGAAAAGTCCTTAGGGTGTCTACTTCCCAAAAAGGGGTAATTTGGAAGGGTTTTGTACTGCCCTTCCACTTTAGCACCTCAGTCAAACTAAAAGCTGTGTAAATTCCAGTAAATGTACCATAGTTTGTAGATGCTATAACTTTTGTGCAAACCAATAAATATACGCTTATTGAATTTTTGTTTACCCAAGATATGTGGCTGAATACATGTTGGCCTAAATGTATGACTAAAATTGAGTTTATTGGATTTTTTTAATAACAAAAAGTAGGAAATATAATTTTTTTCAAAATTTTCTGCCTTTTTTGTTTATATCAGCAAAAAATAAAAACTGCAGTGGTGATCAAATAGCACCAAAAGAAAGCTCTATTTGTGGGGAAAAAAGGACACACATTTTGTTTGTGTACAGAATTGCATGACAACGCAATTACCAGCTAACCACTTCAGCCTCGGAAGAATTTACCCCCTTCCTGACCAGAGTACTTTTTGCGATTCGGCATTGCGTCGCTTTAACTGACAATTGCGCGGTCGTGCAACGTGGCTGCCAGACAAAATTGACGTCCTTTTTTCCCCACAAATAGAGATTTCTTTTGGTGGTATTTGATCGCCTCTGCAGTTTTTATTTTTTGCGCTATAAATAAAAAAATAGCGTCAATTTTGAAAAAACGCATTATTTTTTACTTTTTGTTATAATAAATATCCCCCAAAAATATTTAAAAAAACATTTTTTTTCCTCAGTTTAGGCCAATACGTATTCTTCTACATATTTTTGGTAAAAAAAAAAATCGAAATAAGCGTTTATTGATTGGTTTGCGCAAAAGTTATAGCGTTTACAAAATAAGGGATAGTTTTATGGCATTTTTATTATTCATTTTTTTTACTAGTAATCAGCATATTTTATCATGACTGAGACATTATGGTGGACACATCGGACATTTTTGATACATTTTTGAGACCATTGTCATTTATACAGCAATCAGTGCTATACAAATAGACTGATTCCTGTGAAAATGACACTGGCAGTAAAGGGGTTAACCACTAGGGGGCTAGGGAGGGGTTAAGTATGTCCTGGGGAGTGTTACTAACTGTGGGGGGGCGTGGCTACGTGTGACACCTCCCTGATCTCTGCTCCCGATCCCAGGGAGCAGAGATCAGTGACACTGTCACTAGGCAGAACAGGGAGATGCTTGTTTACATTAGCATCTCCCCGTTCGTCCTCTCCGTGAAGAGATTGCGGGTATCCCCGCGGCGATCAAGTCCATGGGACCCGCGACCCGACTCACAGAGCTCCCGGCCTGCACAAATGCAATGGCATGGCGGCAAATTTAAAGGGACGTACGGGTACACCCATTTGCCCAGCCATTCTGCTGACGTACATTGGCGTGCGCCGGTCGGGAACTGGTTAAAGCAGCGCCGTTCCAAATTGTAAAAAGTGCTCTGGTCATGAAAGAGGTAAAACCTTCCGGGGCTGAAGTGGTTAATCACCACTGGGTTTTTTTTATTAAAACGTTTTTCTTTGTTTCTGTTATAAAATTTTGCAAATAAGTAATTTTTCTTCTTCACTGATGTGCGCTGATGAGGCTTAACTGATGGGCACTGATAAAAATAAAAGTGAATCCATGCTAGGTCAAATAATTAATTCATGAATTAAGTAAAACAAACAGCCACTCAACAGACTATGATACCAGCCGTAACCAAATCAAAATAAAAAAAGGGGTGCTAAAAATTCTAATAAAGAGGTAGAAAGATGTAAACGTGCAAATCTTAAAAGAGAGGTTTGTTTTCTTTTTTTGCTTACATCTATTCTATGTAAGCTACTGATAGCTAAAAATCTTTCCAGCCCTCACAGAAGTGCCCCCATTCTGTTAAAATCAAGCAAAATACCTGTGGGAGGGTCTACAGACTTTCATACAGCGCCATATCGACAATGGTCTGGCTCTGGAGTCTGGATCCACCCACTTTCCTGTCATTTTGCTTGATTGATCTCGGCTCTCTGCTCGCTCCCGAGACTTCAGAGCGTAGCTGCTCCCCCTTCCTCCTCCCTCCTCCCTCCTCCTCTGCTGCCTGTTCCGATGGTCAGAAGAATCATCAGAGATAACAGCACTTCAGTCAGTGACGTAGGTAGGAAAAGTCACTGATGGTGCTGTGTATGTAAATGTCCTCTACATATTACTATCTACCAGAGTGAAAACAATATATTTTTAAAGCAGAATACACATATGGATGTGACAGCACACAGGCATTCCATGCATTACTGGTATAGTAAAATTAAATTAAATTGTGTATGAATCCCTTTATTGACTATCTGGATTTTTATATGAGACAATGAAACCTTCTATTCACATCTACTTGTATTTTCCTTGTCAAAAGAAGTTTATTGAGTATACAATATTATAAAGATACATAAAGTAAGTTTACAAGGATCTATAAAGTAAGCTCATTGTTTACAGTAGGGTTTATATAGGTAAATATCATGAAATTTCAAATATTAAACATTGGGTTCACGTAAACCTAAATTAAAGATATATATCATTTCCTTAGTTACTTTTGTAGGTATTTAAATGATTTATACCTACTATACATATTGTTTACAAGTAGAGTGTATATAGGTCAAATAAATTCTGATAATGAGCTTTAATCGTAAGGTGGAGAAAAGGAAAGAGAAAGAAGAAAAGGGTTGAAAGGTAGAGGTATGGTCCACAAGGTTGTCCCGCTCGTCAGATTATTATTCTTTTTAGTTCTCTTTGAAGCCTTAGAATGGGTGTCTCTGTAAGTCATTTAATCTGTTACCATGGCAACAGGACAGAGTCATTGAAGTTTGACAGGAACTGTTGTTTTATCCAAGGATGCCAAAGTTTTTCAAATTTTGGAATTTGATTTTGATCGATGGCTACCATCTTAGCATGGGACATTGTATTATTCATTCTGTGAATTGTTTCTGCTAGTACCAATGTAGGAGATTTCCATGCCTTGGCCACTGTTTGTTTTGCAGCCGATCTACTTGTATTTTCATACTGAAGCACAGAGCTCCTCAGACATGGACAGAGCTTTGCTCCCCCATAATTGGTGTATTACCTAGTACCCCTTTAGCAATAATGTTCCCTTCATTGTAAATAGAGTATTCCAGGATCACATGCCATACAGATTCATCACATGCTGTACAGTGTCATCACATATCGTACAGGGCCATCACATGCCATACAGTGTCATCAAATGCCGTACAGTGTCATCACATGCCGTACAGTGTCATCACATGCTGTATAGTGCCATCACCACATGCCGTACAGTGTCACCACATATCTGACACAGATAATTGTGCCATACAATAAATAGAAAATACAAAAAACAATCTATCAGCATAAACCCTCACAAATAAGGAGCCACCAAACACTGACAATTAGCTTACACCTCTTACCAGATAGCATGGACCACAGATTCTAATGGCCGTACAGACATGTGTTACTCCGGCATCTATAATGGATGATGACAGACAGCGTGGACCACAGGTTATAATGGTCATACAAGCATACAGTATATTAACCTGGCATCTGTATTGAGCGATGACTGCTCAGCGGTAGCTCCAAAGGGATTAGAGGTAGAGGTAAAGAAAATAAACAAGCAAAGTGAAGCCCGTTTTTCTTTTAAATCCCTTTATTAAAATTCATAAGACGTACCTTAAGGCGCTTATATACAAGCAAGATCATATCAAATCCCAGCAGACTGTTGGCTCAGACGAAAGGAAAGCCGTGAGTTCTGGGAAAGCATACGTGATTTTGTCAGATTAGGACAATCGTGATGCATTTCGTCATGAGTGATGTCTTCTTAAGGCGGGCCTGTCAGAAACCATGAATTAGACTGAGACAGAAGTACAGTTAGACAAAAGACAAACAAGATATTTGGGGGGCACACCCTAAAAGATGCATTAAAGATGGTGCAGCCATAAGACCATACAACAGAACAAAATATTACAGCGCACACATACACAAAGACATTTACCTCCTGCAAGGCTTATTTAAAACACATAGACATTTTCAAAAAACATTGTCAAAATATATGAGAATTTGGTAACACCCTATTGCTATATGATGCTTAAGCCCACTTACTGCGACAAAGTACCCCATGGTTCAGAGAAGCAGGATCTCCCAGTCTATGGATAGTGTAGGACACACTAATCATGGGGTACTTTGTCGCAGTAAGTGGGCTTAAGCACCATATAGCAATATGGTGTGACCAAATCCCCATATTTTTTTATAACGTTTTTTGATAATGTTTTTTGAAAATGTCTAGCTGTTTTAAATAAGCTTTGCAGGTGGTAAATGTCTTTTTTGCATGTGTTAGCTGTAATATTTTGTTCTGTTGTATGGTCTTATGGCTGCACCATCTTTGATGCATCTTTTAGGGTGTGCCCCCAAAATATCTTGTTTGTCTATTGTATGGATTCTGACCAAATCCTTTTGGGTGAGGAGCACCCCACTCTCTCATCAGTGCCTCTCATTAGTGTCCACCTGTGTCATGGGTGGAGACCTCAGTTCTCCCATATAGAGAAGTGTATTACTCCCATGGTTCAGAGAAGCAGGATCTCCCAGTCTATGGATAGTGTAGGACCGACTAATCATGGGGTACTTTGTCGCAGTAAGTGGGCTTAAGCACCATATAGCAATATGGTTTGACCAAATCCCCATATTTTTTATAATGTTTTTTGAAAATGTCTAGGTGTTTTAAATAAGCCTTGCAGGAGGTAAATGTCTTTTTTTGCAGAAGTACAGTTAAATCACACTTGTTTAATAATAATAATAAAAAGGTAAACAGAGTAAACGTAGTAAAAACATAGCCAGGAACTGGAACGGATTGTCAGACAAGCCAAAATGTCAGGGGGCCAGAGATGAGCGTAGTAGAACAGCAAGCAGGTTCTGGAGCCAGAAAGAATGTCAGCCAAGCAAGTCTTTAACAGGAACACAGGAGAGCGTCTCTAGAGATGTGGCCAAGGTGAAGGCAGAGATCATCTGGGCTGGGCAGCTTAAGTAGGCAGGACTGACAAGCAGGATATCATCAACAGGTGAGTCACTGTGGAGAGAAAGGAGCTGGCAATTAGCCGACAGCTGAGCGGCTAGCTTTGAGAAGGAAGAGCTGAGCCCAGCCCTGACAGGGCCGAACGTTAGACATCACGTACCATTACATTTTTATAGTGATACACAGTCTGCGGTGATTGGATATGCGAACGGAAACAGAAACCATATGCAAATATATTGAACAAGGCTAAACCCTGAGAACACACGATTAGGTGCTCAGCATAAGGTTACTCCATCTAGTGGTTAGTGATCAGATGGCAGATAAAAAATACAAATATATTAAACTGAGCTAGAACCTAGGAACACCCAATTGGGCACTTAACCTAAGATGGCTTAACCTAAGGTTAACCTAAGGTGGCTCCATCTATTGATCGATGTGAAAATAACAAGTAAAAATAATTTAAACTAAGTAAAAATAATACATTTCAGTCTGTTGTTTACAAATACAATCCCTTATTAAATTATTAAATGAAGTGACAAATATACTGTATAATGGCGTAAATTAAAACAAAAAATATTTAAAAAGTCCTTTGTAAAAAACTGTTTTAAATTACAGCGACCAACCCCACAAAAACATGCAATGGTCCACCTGTCTAGACCATATACAGGCATACCCCATTTTAAGTACACTCACTTTACGTACACTGGTGAGTACGGACATACCCGCAAGTGTATGTAAAGTGGCTCGCAAGCTAAAGCTGCAGCTGAGTAATCCGTGCATGGATAGTTCAGATTCCCCGCTACTTAGAAACACACTCCCTGACCACCCCACTACAGTCCCTGACCCCTCACTAAGGGCCCCTGACACCCCAGAAGTGAAAAAAGGTATTGCTTCACTTTAAGTACATTTTAGCTGTACATACATGCTCTGGTCCCATTGTGTACGTAAAAGTGGGGTATGCCTGTAATAAAAAGGACCAGCAAAGGCACTCATAAATATACTAAAAGAAAAAAAATAAATAAATATATATATATATATATATATATATATATATATATATATATATATATATATATATGCAGTCAGGTCCATAAATATTGGGACATCGACACAATTCTAATCTTTTTGTCTCTTCACCACCACAATGGACTTGAAATGAAACGAACAAGATGTGCTTTAACTGCAGACTTTCAACTTTAATTTGAGGGTATTTACATCCAAATCAGGTGACCAGTGTAGGAATTACAACAGTTTGTATGTGTGCCTCCCGCTTTTTAAGGGACTAAAAGTAATGGCACAATTGACTGCTCAGCTGTTCCATGGCCAGGTGTGTGTTATTCCCTCATTATTCCAATTACAAGGAGCAGATAAAAGGTCCAGAGTTCATTTCAAGTGTGATATTTGCATTTGGAATCTGTTGCTGTCAACTCTCAACATGAGATCCAAAGAGCTGTCACTATCGGTGAAGCAAGCCATCATTAGGCTGAAAAAACAAACCAATCAGAGAGATAGCAAAAACATTAGGTGTGGCCAAATCAACTGTTTGGAACTTCCTTAAAAAGAAAGAATGCACCGGTGAGCTCAGCAACACCAAAAGACCTGGAAGACCACGGAAAACAACTGTGGTGGATGACGAAGAATTCTTTCTCTGGTGAAGGAAACACCTTTCACAACAGTTGGCCAGATCAAGAACACTCTCCAGGAGGTAGGTATATGTGTGTCAAAGTCAACAATCAAGAGAAGACTTCACCAGAGTGAATACAGAGGGTTCACCACAAGATGTAAACCATTGGTGAGCCTCAAAAACAGGAAGGCCAGATTAGAGTTTGCCAAACAACATCTAAAAAAGCCTTCACAGTTCTGGAGCAACATCCTATGGACAGAGGAGACCAAGATCAACTTGTACCAGAGTGATGGGAAGAGAAGAGTATGGAGAAGGAAAGGAACTGCTCATGATCCAAAGCATACCACCTCATGAGTAGGGATGAGCCGAACAACCCCTGGTTCGGTTAGTACCAGAACCTGCGAACGGACCGAAAATTTGCACGAACATTAGAACCCCATTGACGTCTATGGGACTCGAACGTTTGAAATCAAAAGTGCTCATTTTAAAGGCTAATTTGCATGGTATTGTCCTAAAAAGGGTTTGGGGACCCGGGTTCTGCCCCAGGTATGCCTGTAAAGTGGCACGTGTTTCTCACGTGCTTAGAACAGTCTCCGCACAAAATGACATTTTTAAAGGAATAACAGTCATTTAAAACTGCTTGCGGCTTTAATGTAATGTCGGGTCCTGGCAATATGGATGAAAATCAGTGAGACAAATGGCATGGGTACCCCCCAGTCCATTACCAGGCCCTTTGGGTCTTGTATGGATATTAAGGGGAACCCCGCACCCAAATTATAAAAGGAAAGGTGTGGGGCCCCCAGGCCCTATATACTCTGAACAGCAGTATACAGGCGGTGCAAACAAGACAGGGACTGTATGTTTGTTGTTAAGTAGAATCTCTTTGTAATTTTGAACTGGTACATTTTTAACATGTTTAGCTCCAGCCAAAAAATCTATTTTAAGCTTTTTGGAAAACATAGGGAAGGGTTATCACCCCTGTGACATTTGTTTTACTGTCTTCAGAAGATTTCACCTCACTTTTTGTCCCAATGACAAATGCTTTTTGAAAATTTGGGGGTTTTAGTGAAACAAGGATTGGTGATAAAGCATCGGTGTAAGGGAGAAAAGTTTTTCCCATATTAACTCTTACAGGAGAGAATTTCCCTTCCTAGGGGTGGATTTCATCTCACTTGGGCCTTAGGCACTGGTGCTGGTGCCACAACACTGCAACCCCTCACAGATACTCTAGTTGGAGCACAGGAACTAGCCCTGCTGCAAAGAATTGCATCAAAAATTGTAATTACATGCCCCTGTTAAACAGGGGCTGAAAAATTGGGCCTTAGGCACTGGTGCTGGTGCCACAACACTGCAACCCCTCACAGATACTCTAGTTGAAGCGCAGGAACTAGCCCTGCTGCAAAGAATTGCATCAAAAATTGTAATTACACGCCCCTGTTAAACAGGGGCTGAAAAATTGGGCTTTAGGCACTAGTGGCGGCGCCCAGAACCAAAAATGTTCTTACGAGCTATCAGCATGATCATTGAGGAGGAAGAGGATAATTACTCAGCATAACAGGATAGTCACTCATCATCAGCATAGGCAGTCTTTGAAGGGATCTGACATTTCAAAAAAAATTATTTGGTTACATCAGCATCAGGTGCTTGGTAGCTGGTAGTGATCCAAGACTGATTCATTTTTACGAAGGTCAGTCGATCGACCGAGTTGGTGGACAGACGCACCCTGTGATCGGTTACAAAGCCTCCAGCAGCACTGAATGTGCGTTCCAAAAGAACGCTGGGTGCAGGACAGGCCAGTAGCTCAATTGCATACTGTGCAAGCTCTGGCCAGTGATCTATCCTCAAGACCCAGTAAACCAGAGGATTTTCGGTGGGAAAGGTGTCTAAGTCAGATCTTGCCCCTAGGTATTCTTGCACCATGTAAAACAGACGCTGGCGATAGTTACTTGAACCGATCATACCTTGGGGCTGCGGACTAAAAAATTGTCTAAACGAATCGGTCAGACGGCCACCTTCTCCACCGCTCCATCTTTGACTAACCAAAGCCTCAACAACACGTTGTCCAGAAACAGGAGTTTGTAACCTCCCAGTCTCTGGGAACGCGTTGCACAGACCTTTCTGCAAGGCCTCTCGAAGATGTTTCATCCTCTGCTCCTTCTGCGACGGCAAGATAAGGTCCGCAACCTTACCTTTGTAACATGGATCAAGGAGGGTTGCCAGCCAGTATTGTTCCTTCTCCTTGATACCACAAATACGAGGATCCTTCCGCAGGCTTTGCAGGATCAGGGAGGCCAAGCAGCGTAGGTTTGCTGAGGCATTCGGTCCGGAGTCCTCTGGGTCACTAAGGAAGACATGATCCGCAGCCACCTCCTCCCGCCTCCCAGCCACGTACAAGTCCATGTGTTTCTTGGGACTGTAAATGATCCCTTAAAGACTGCTGCTGATGCTGAGTGCCAGACTCCACCTCCATACTGACACAATCCTCCTCCTCCTCCTCATCCTCTTCCTGTGTGATCGGCGGGCACGCAGGAACACTGTCTGAATAAAGGGGGCCTTGAGAGCTAAGGAAGTCCTCCTCTTCCTGCCTCTGTTCTGCCTCAAGTGCCCTGTCTATTATTCCACGGAGCGTGTGCTCCAACAGGTGGACAAGGGGGACAGTGTCACTGATGCATGCACTGTCACTGCTCACCATCCTCGTGGCCTCCTCAAATGGTGACAGGACAGTGCATGCATCCCTGATCATGGCCCACTGGCGTGGGGAAAAAAACAAGCTCCCCTGACCCTGTCCTGGTGCCATAGTCCCACAGGTACTCATTGATGGCCCTCTGTTGCGTGTGCAGCTGCTGCAGCATGGCCAACGTTGAGTTCCACCTGGTGGGCTTGTCACAGATTAGGCGGTTCTTGGGCAGGTTAAATTCCTTTTGGAGGTCTGCCAGCCGAGTCCTGGCATTATATGACCGGCAGAAATGCACACAGACTTTCCTGGCCTGCCTCAGGACATCCTGTAAGCTGGGTACCTGCCCAAGAACCGCTGCACCACCAAGTTAAGGACGTCAGCCAAACAGGGCACATGGGTCATTTGTCCCCATCGGAGGGCGGAGAGGAGGTTGGTGCCATTGTCGCAAACCACCATTTCTGCCTTAAGTTGGCATGGCGTCAACCACCTCTGAACCTGCCCCTGCAGAGCTGACAGAACCTCTGCCTTAGTGTGGTTCCTGTCCCCCAAGCACACCAGCTCAAGCACCGCATGGCATCTTTTGGCCTGCGTACTTGCGTAGCCCCTTGAATGCCTACTGAGCACCGCTGGTTCCGAGGACAAAGCACAGGAAGCCATGGAGGAAGAAGAAGAGGAGGGGTGGAGGAGAGAGGTGTGTCAGGATCACTAGTAGTGGCATTTTGGAGGCGTGGTGGCGGAACAACCTCCAACACTACTGCACCTTGTCCTGCATCCTTCCCAGCTGCCAGAAGAATCACCCAATGCGCCATGAACCTTAGGTAACGTCCCTGTCCATGCCTGCTGGACCATGAGTCAGCGATAATATGCACCTTACCGCTGACCGCCCTGTCCAGCGAGGCCAAGACATTGCCTTCCACATGCCGGTAGAGAGCCGGAATTGCCTTCCGTGAGAAAAAGTGGCGTTTGGGAACCTGCCACTGAGGAACCGCACATTCCACAAACTCACGGAAGGGGGCAGAGTCTACCAACTGAAAAGGTAGCAGTTGAAGTGCTAGCAATTTTGCCAAGCTAGCATTCAACTGCTGGGTAAAAAAAGTCCTGCCAGCAGCATCTTCGGAGCGGTGAAGGAGCGGTGTGTATACCGCACCTTTACCGCTCCTGCCCATTGAAATCAATGGGACGGCGCGGCTATACCGCCGGCAATGCGCCTCTGCAGAGGCGCTTTGCGGTGGTATTTAACCCTTTCTCGGCCGCTAGCGGGGGGTAAAACCGCCCCGCTAGCGGCCGCATACCGACGGTAAAACGCCGCTAATAATAGCAGCGTTTTACCGCCGACGCCGCCCCCCGCCCCAGTGTGCAAGGGCTCTTAATGAAAAAAAAAAAAACTGCGCTTGTGAAATACACTTGAGTAATATATATATATATATATATATATATATATATATATATATATATATATATAGCTGCACCACTGACGTGAGATACAATCACATAAAGATAAATGAAAAACAAAAGTGTTGCGCTTAATACATAATGAAATAAATACAATCAGTCCATGTGTCTTCAAAATGGCATCAGTGTAATGCCTTCAAATGGTGAAAAGTGCAGGGATACTTCCTCATTCAGTTCCTCTACCTCGTGATTAAACCACCACCATAGATAAGGATGTACTCTTACCAGAGAGTATTGACCACCTATTACGGGGGGTCAAATAGGGTTCATTTATCTCATATACTCCATCCACGGTCACTCTCCACACCGAAGGCAAGGGGGATCATTCCATTGTCACATGAAAAACGATACTCCTCTGGTCTTGGATCATGGTGTCCAGTGGGATGTGTCAGCAAAAATATAAACGCCAATAGTGTAAAATCCTTTAAAAATGGGCTTTATTGCAGTAATGGATCAACATGCCATTATATATATATAAAATCTTCTTCAGCTAGAGCAATCGTTATCTCAATCTTAGTGCAAAGACAGGAATATTTGCCTAAACCCAACCGGTTTCATCAGAAAAGGACTTCTTCCGGGAGGTTTATGAGTATTTTGTGGCACAAGGACTGTGGTATGTGTGTGCAGTAAATACAACGAGCAGGCACAGATTCTGTTTAATCATCATCCCCTCTAAGCCCTTTCCACTTTTAGCTGGGTACACACTTAAAGGAGAAAGTACAGGGAAAGCTTGTTTGGCTGTACTTCTCCTATGGATCACAAGAGTGCAGTTCTATTTGCAATACAGTTCTGCAAACAAAACCTTATTTTCTGTCAGTGCCCCTCCCGAGACTCTGGATTCACCCCTGGTTTCCACTGCTGGTCAGGGCCGGACTGGCCTACCGGGATACCAGAAAATTTCCCAACAGGTTGGCAATGTTTTTTGAGGGCAGCAGCAGTAGGAAAAAAAATATGGCTGCAGACCCGGGCCGCAGCTCAACGGCACATGCGCCTTTTCAAAGGAAAGCCCGTACATGCTCGGCCATTTTCGGAAGGCGAGGAGCACGTGCGCAGTTTGGAATGGTGCCGGGCGGTGGCGCGCGTTAGTCTCCACATCACTGCCGCATTGGCCAGGTAAGACCGGACCCCTCCGCAACCTCTGTCTGGCTTCTCTCATGTACCATGTCTGGCCCCTCTTCTGTACCATGTCTGACAAGCCACATCTCCTGGGATTCAAATAAATACACCGAGAGGGGGTGAGAACTGGACAATGGGACAGAGTCTATAGCAAATGTCCTATAGCAAGTTAAAATGCTTATTGGGCAACTGATAGTTATGGGATCTTTTTGATGTTAATTTTTATAGGTCATGGATATTAGAAAATCTTTCCTCACCAAGAATCATCACCGTCAATGCAGTCTCAGCAGAAGGAAGAAGAATCTCATACCGTTGAACAAATTATCAATGTTGATGATGATCATGTCTATGAAGAACTGCCAGAAATACCAGGGGGTAGCTCTGTAAATCTGAGTTTAGTATGTGAGGCTACTGATTTATTGGATGTCAAAAAGGGGCCAGTACAGCCTAAACTGACACAATATCCTTATGAACATTTTGGCACACAAAAACATTAATTTCAGTTTCATTGGTTAGAAAAATACAGCTGGTTGGAGTATTCAATACAAAAAAATGGCTAATTCTGTTTTACCTGCAGAAATTTTGGTCCAAAACAAGGTCGGTCACACTTAGATTCATTTATGTGCAAAAGTGAGTACAAAAACTGGAAAAGAGCTCTAGATTAATTAAGGAACATGAAAAATCGTTATTTCATAAGTCTAGTATGCTGGCATGGTTTTATTACAAAGATAGTATATTCCATGGTAATGTGCAGGAAAAGATTCAAACAGGTGGTGAGGTTCAAATTCAAGAAAGGAGAGATTATCTTAAACGTCTTGTGGCTGTTACAACGTTTCTTAGTAAACAAGGAATTTCATTTAGAGGTCATGATGAGTCGGAAAATAATCAAAATAAGGAAAATTTTAAGGAATGTTTAAGTTTGCTTTCTAAATTTTACCCCTTCCTCAAAAATTATACACCAACTGCAAAAGCTACCTATACTTCTCCTTCATCTCAGAATGTAATTATTTAGTGCTGCTCTGAGGAAGTTAACAGTAAGATAGTCCGAGAATTGAAGGCTTCTGGTCTTTATTCAGTAATGGCAGATGAGGCAAGAGATCATCAAAAAGAACAATTAGCCATGTGTATCCATTACATTTTACCTGAAAATGGTGAAATAAAAGAACATTTTCTTTCTTTCTTTCTTTCAAGGAATTGAAAAATTTCTGTGCAGATTCAATCACCCAATCTTTGCAGGAGTGTTTGAAAGTTTATGGGCTAGATAGTCTTTTATGCGTTGCACAAACTTATGATGGTGCAGCAGTCATGAGTGGAGTGAGTGGTGGCATCCAAGCAAAAATCAAGAAATACCACCCAGAAGCTATATATGTGCACTGCTATGCTCACAAACTCAATCTTGTATTGTGCCATACTTGCAAAGCAATAAAAGAAGCCAAGGATTTTTTTCATTACAATGGAAAATTCTACATTTTTTAGCACATCTCTTATTCACCATCAAAAGTTCAAAGATGTGCAATCCACATTAGGCTTGCAACCAGGTGAACTAGTTCAGCCAGGGCCGTTTTTTCCACTGGGCACGCTGGGCAGTTGTTTGGAGGGCCCCATCCAGGGCTGATCCTCAGCGCTGAAATCTGCTGCTTAAGTTGACTGACTGCACTGGTTGCTCACTTGCTAGAATCGATGGCCACCCGGCATCTAGCTAGCAACCA